>CM049316.1:38694694-39894694 GCA_026874595.1 Sipunculus nudus
CCAGGTTGTCTGAAATAACGCATCTTCTTAATTTAGCGCAAATCTAGCTCGTATAGGTATCAAACTGCTATTAAACTCATTCATAGCTGATGTAGTAGTAGTAGTAGTACAATATGGCTCTATAGGCTAGAAGCCTTTGACCCTCTAAGTATTATGTTTTACATGTTTCTAAATAACTTAGATCTAGTATCCGGGGATCCTTCAGGTTTTAGTGTCTTTCCTCTTTCTAATTTTGACTTAAGTTGGTAGTATACATATGATTTTGGAAAACCTTTTCCAGTCTGTTTTTAAAAGCATTTAATGAGTCAGCATTTACGGTTTCCCCGGGAAGATTATTCCAAACTGTTATTATTCTATTAGTAAAAAAGTGCTGGAAACCGCGAGTTTTTGTGTGCTTTTTAGTAAGTTTTTATATGTGTCCTCTTGTTCTCTCATTTCTGTTTTTACTGATAAGATAAGAGGTGGTTATAGGATCATATTTTTCTTGGATTATTTTGTAAACCTAAATAAGATCTCCTCTCAATCTTCTGTACCCTAAACTAGGAAGCTTAAGATACATCAGACGTTCTTGATAATTCATGTTTTTTTTGTGCCAATAATCATTTTTGTGAATCTTTTCTGCACTCCTTCTATATTATATATATATTTGCTTAGGTTAGGGCTCCAAAAAGGGTTTCCATATTCAATTATAGGCTTAACTAGGGTTTTGTAAAGGGGTATCATAATATCTTTACATTTATTTGTGATGGTAATCATTATTAGTCCAGAAATTTTGTTACATTTTTTAACCACCTCTATGATATGTTGTCCAAATGAGAGCTCAGCATCTACCCAAACCCCAAGTCCTTCTCAACATGTGTACTATTTAATTGCCTTACATCTCCCCCCTCTTATACTATATTTATGTCTGGGATTATTCTTCCCCAAATGCATAATACTGCATTTTTACTATTAAATTGTAGTTGCCCAATATCAGTCCATTTTACTAACTAGTCGATACAATTTTGTAAACTGTTTTTAGATTCTCTATTAGCATTAACAGCAGAGTAAGCTTTAGTGTCATCAGCAAAGATTTTGATCTTACAATCTATTTGTTTTGGCATATCATTTATAAAATAAATAAAATGGGACCCAGTACCCTTCTTTGAGGAACTCCACTGGTTACTTGAGTTCCCTCAGACCTTACCTAATTTACTGTTACAAACTGAGACCTATTATTCAGGAAATCCCTTATCCATGATAGGAGATTACCTTTTTAACCCATATCCTTCTATTTTTTTAATAATCTCAAGTGAGGTACAGTGTCAGACGCTTTCCAGTGTCGAACGCTGGCCATATATTCAGTTATCGGAAATGTTAATATATGAGAATTCTAACAGAAAATCTCTGAAAAATAAATGACGAGGATTACTTGTCACGTGCACTGTGGGAAACATTATTTACGACGTTTATATATGAAGTATTCACTGAGCGTATTAAATTCACTGGCATATGAAATATTTAGGTGAAATCAGTTGACTTGTCTTTGATTAGATACCTTGTGGTTTTGTAGCCTTCTGGGCTAGGCGTAGTAATGACGTCATTGGGACTGCCGTGAGTGGGGTCAGAGGGATGACCGGTGCCTTGAGTGGTCTGAGTCGTGTTATTGGCCAGCACAGCACTGATGGCGAGACACATAAATATGACTGCTGAGACAAGGGACTTCATCCTGCATCCGTTCGTAACTGCCGTGTGTTCTACGTGTGTTTTGATGAGCACATCACGTGACTTCCTTGTATTATATACACATATTATACATTTATAAGATGTCAAGATGTCTTCATTGGTTCAGTGACTCTGTGTACTTAATCTGTCCATAACCCATTTGTGTACTTGAATATGGTGCGTAGCGATACCTATTTTATAGGTCTGTGTGTTGTTCATCATATTGTTGCAAACAGTCTCACTTTTTTATTATATTGTCATTAGTAATAACATACAGGCATTGATGTAACAAGCCTTCCAAATCATGTATAATGAACAAATTAGAAGGTACTCAGAGACCGCATGTGTACCTCCGCCAAAAAACTGCAACACCAGCCCAGGAATATTACCAGGATCCTTATCAAACGGTCAAAAACATAATAATTAAAGTGTGTGCCACGGTCCATCAACTCGATGGTTGCATCCCAGGTCAGCTCTAACCGCTTGGACAAAGGCGGTCCTAATGGTAATATAACAGTTATGGCGTAATCACTGATTACATGTTTCACATCTGTGCACATTAACCTATAGATCTGTCCTTATTTATCGCCATTTTTTACTTGTATTTGGACGATGTCAAATTAAAATAATCTTTCTTTTTTATTCATATATATGCGTTCATGTGTTTTGTTCATACACTTAATTATTATTCTTGTGAATCATGAATCATTTATTCAGTTGACTAAATCTTGTGGTCCCACAATTTTACATTTTTACTCATTTATACGTGTATTTAATCTTTGGTCTACATGTATAAGCCCGTTTTTATCAGAATCAAACGCTCATGTATTCTTCATAATATTTAGACGCAGAAGCGGATCCAGGGGGGGGGGGGGTCCAGGGGGTCCGGGCCCCCCCTTTTTTCACCCGAAGCAACCATTTTAAGGGGTTTTAGACGCAATTTTGCGGCCTGGACCCCCCCTTTTCCAGACGTGATGACCTTTTTTTTAGGATTTCCATAAATCCTCCTGGGTTGGACCCCCCCTTTTCCTAAATCCTGGATCCGCCCCTGAGACGCATGTAAAACGTGTCACAGGTGAACTCCAGAACAAGGCATCCCCTAATACTAATAAATGGCTTTAGCTAATAACACTTGCCGGTACTTAGCTGATCTGGCTTGAAACACCTAAGACAGGTGTTGCCATCTGCCGGTAAATAAAATCAATTTATGCTCCTTTGATCGTTCGTTTTTTATCACTGTAGGAGCCAGAGCAGTAGCTCCGCACGTAGAACTGTACGTGTATCGAAGCATGGAATTAAGTTTTATTCACATGATATATCGACAAATATATAATTACAGCCAGCCTGTGATGTCTAGGAAAAAGCAATACCTGTATCACCTGGCGGATATATGTTATACAATAAGTTCCATATCCGATGAGTGTCTGATATCTTATGAATCACATGATGTTTAATTGACCTATTCACATAGCAGGTATATTAAGGAAGGTCTGGCCATTTCTCTTTAAAATATCATGGTGTCTGAAAATATATTGTTCCGAAACCATTTGCTTACCCCGCAGCATCATTGAAAAAAAACTTGCGCTGGCGCGATCAGTGGCGTAAAACATTTATGCAGCACGCACGCAACCTGGTTGTGGTACCTCGCAACTTCACAAATTAACATTTCAAACTCAAAATTATGTTTCTCCTCTTTTTATTCTTTGTTTTTTTTTTACGTCCATGTGTGGGATTTGTCTTCCATGCGCACCATCAGACCTCTAGTCTCTAGTATTGTAAACAACTCTAGACACACGTGGGTTGTGTTTGCTCACACACAGAACCCTAACAAGGTAGGACAGGGTTAAAAGAAGATCCTGCATGGGGAAAGTCTGTATTAAGCCAAAACAAATATTAAATAACTAAAGCCTTTAGAATCCTTAACTCTTTTGATTGTATACATTTATCTTCATAATGATTTCCCCTTTATTCATACTCTCTTTATTATTACCTCCGCCAAGCGGGGTTGTTTATGGTTTTGGTGGCGTTGCTTGGTTTGTTGTTTGCCGGAAATCTTCGATTTCTACAAGCAGGTTGGTCAGTCGCGGATGTCTGTTTGTCTGTCTGTGGACTCTCTACAGGCCACAATTTTTCAGCAATTGCTTTCAAACTTATATAGCTGGTAGACAAGCAAAACTCCTGGAAGCCTATTGTTTTTGGGCATTATAGGTCAAATGTCAAGGTCAAGGTCATCAAAACTTCTCAAAACTGTTTTTTCTTCATATCTTTGTTACTGTTAGTCGTATCTACTTCAACCGTAGCTCATTTTAATCGTCATTATAAGGCCTGTCTTCTGGT
The DNA here is from genome assembly GCA_026874595.1 of Sipunculus nudus. Classification (NCBI taxonomy): domain Eukaryota; kingdom Metazoa; phylum Annelida; class Sipuncula; order Golfingiida; family Sipunculidae; genus Sipunculus; species Sipunculus nudus. The sequence continues at coordinate 38,698,736 of CM049316.1, forward strand.
GTGTAGCTGACTCAATTTGCGGTAACCATGGTAACGCATTTTCGGGAAAAAATGCTGATATTTTTCTAACTTTGTCAGTTTTAAAGGTCCAATGGTCCAGTATTTTGCATCAGGTAGCATTCAACTAGAACTACAAGATTTTATTAAAAGTTTTGCAATATCTCGTATAATATCTCGTCAAATGAGATATTTAGAGATTTCAGTAATCTTGCCCTGGAGGCCACAGTTTTGCAGGAATCTTTTTGAAACTGACATATCATAAGTCCCACACTATTATCTCGAAATTGATTTTTCATTTTTTTGAATGCGACCGCTAGGGGGCACTGTATGCAAACCTCCCCAACATATCATGTTTTGGTCATATCTCAAAAAGTATAAGCCTCATTCACAAAAACTATAGCTTATTTTCTTCCTCTTAGTCTTCACCATAAACTCGTTAAGTCATCTGGTCTCAATCTTGTGTCGCTTGTCAGTATGTCTGTCTGTTTGTCAGATGTCCTCAAATTCGCCTGCTTGCTGTTGCTTTTAAAACTATTACATCTTATGTCTTACACTAATATCTCAAAACGAATTTTTCATTTTCCAGATATGGCCGCTAGGGGGCGGTGCACTCAAACTTCCACAACATATCATTTTTTGCCCATATCTCCAAAACTATTAACCTCAATTACCTAAACTATAGCTTATTTTCTTCCTCTGAGGTTTTTTCTGTAATATTATTAAGTCATCTGGTCTCAATCTTGAGTTGGTTTTTCAGTATGTTTGTCTGTTTTCCAGTTGTCCTTAATTTCGACTGCTTCCTGGTTCTTGCGTCACACATATAGCATTCTACTGGCCACAGTTTTGCAGGAATCGCTTTGTAACTTACACTTGTAATATTCGTAACGATATTTGGAAGGCCTATGTTTATTATTCAAATTAGTCAAAGGTCAAGGTCAAGGTGACCAAAACATCAAAATCTTATTTTCTTCAGACTTTTGTTAATATTGGTCTTATCTTTACAAACAATAGCTTATTTTCTTTCACTTTGACATTACTCGTTCATCTGACTAACATTACGTCATTTCCGGCAAGCGCGTGACCTCTGGTCATCTAGTTTGCCTGTTTCTCTCTCTCTCCATTTCTTCATTTCTCTCTCTCTCTCCCCCCCCCCTCTCTCTCTCTCTCTCTCTCTCTCTCTCTCTCTCTCTCTCTCTCTCTCTCTCGCCGAACCCACCTTCATGCGAGGAAACCATATTATAAAATGTCAACAGAATTGCACATTTCTACGTTATTTGTTCTTAGGTCCAGATATTCTTATCTGCTGATTCGCGATTTTTTAAGGGAGACGTTTACGGTTTGAACCGAGGGACAAATACCTTGCAACCCCTTCCCAGAATGGGTGGGTGGGTAGCTTTTTAAAATTCGAAAACATTAAAATAAAATTTTTTTTTTTAAATGTTATTTGACACCCGAAACCCTCTAATTTTTATCCACCACTGTCGTTTTATACAGGAGTAAAACGGAACACCCACGAGGTACAGGAGCCTATTCCATCATCTGACGTCTATCGAATAATATGACGTCTTAGACCTTATATGAAAACAATTAAAAAGCACCGGTCTCACGTTACATAGGTTGTTTGAGTTGTTTTTCTCAACGTTTTTATAACATGTGGGGGCCCGACAAAATGGCTATCAGTCGCTACCCTAACACGTCTAACAAGAATATCTGGGGACAAATCAGGGGATTTTTTTCTAATGCCAAAACATTTTTTTTTAAATATCCTCATCGCCAACAACTTGTAACCGTTAAACTTATACCCGTGATTATACCCAGTATTATAATCAATATACCCAACATTATAGTCAACGAGAGGAAATTATTTGCTAAAATGACACAACCTCCAAAATTATTAGAAAGATTGTTTGTGTAAGAAAGCCTTTTATCCTGGAGAATTTGCTTTTTTTCCAGATAAATAAATAGCAAGGTCAGCAAGATTTGATAAAAACCAGTCTTTGATCAAATTTTCAAAAGACAGTTAATTAACAAGTGTGTGTACAAGGGTAAATAATAAACAACGTTTTTCAAGATGAACTGTGAATCAAATCCAGAAACCAGGCTATTATAGTGTATGTAAACATAAGGTAAATTATTATTCCATCTATGGTCCTGATACAAAGCCGTTCTATGCATGGTCCTCTTATATAGCGGTTTAAAGACTTCAGGGTACCCGATTTCAGTTTATCCCCCCCACGGGTAATTTGATTGGGTTTTAGATTACCCCAGGGGGAAGTATGAACTTAATTTCAGATTATGTGTATATATTTTAATGTATATACATATTCAACAAAATTAAGCGGACACATGGAGATTCAAGACATGAAAGAAATTTCGACTAATTGTAAGTATTATATTGCATGTAGATTTTTAAATCCATGTAATACATTAAATCCATTACAATCCTCTCTCTCTTTCTCTCGGATTGAATAGGGGGATATGTGCTTGATCTCTTTGTCTCTCTGGTTTTCTCTCTCTCTCTCTCTCTCTCTCTCTCTCTCTCTCTCTCCCTGAGATTTGAAATTTGAAATTTCATTATTCACTTGAACACACTAACATAAATTAAAAAGAAAAATTCTACGTATATGCTGTTGCATTTATAAAGATCCTAAATATTGTTTCAAACTAATGTCTCGCTGTGCTGTGCATAATAACTAAGGATACCGGCGGGTCCTATAGAAGAGGCCAGAGGTATATATGTAATTGAGGGCGACTAACGAAAGTTTTCTTTAACATTTCCAATGGCATTGATTGCATACCATTCGCATGATTAATGTAACATTCGTTTAATATATACGCTCACGTGAACCCCAACAAAATAAAATATATGCCGTCCAAATATCTTCATTAAACCAACAAATTAAAAAATTGTTACGAAAATTAACTCAAAAGTAGCGTTTTATTAGTCCCATTCACCCCAAATCAACGACATTTAAGCACCCATGAGTAATTTCGGTGAACATGTATTTTGTAAATTAACTAGTTACTACTTCATATGCTGACTCTTTTAGTTATTATATTAAATACTGATTGAATAATATAGTCCAACAACAGATGTATTGAAAAACTTTGTAAAACCAAATCTCATGTACGAAAGACAAAAAATTTATACGCGTGATGAACACTGAACAAATTTTTACCATTTCATTACACGGTTCATGCTGATAATTTTTGCGGCTTTGTTAGTGCAAACACTGATCTGTATTTGCATTATTTTTCATTTACATGTTTTAATTATACCTGTCTTGGCAATAAATACGAAATTTAAAGGGAAGTTGAAAATGCACGCTGTGATTAAGTTGTTAGTCCATACACCGGTTCTTCGCACTTGATGAACACCAGTAAGTGGCAGATTAATGAGAAAACACCCAATTAAATCTTATATACGGATTAACTGTTTTTCAAACTGTCGCTGGGTCTAACAATGTATCACGTGCTTCTGTGTATGAACGAGACGAAAACGGTTTTTATCTGGACCAAAGAACAAACACCCAGCTGGCATGCACAAAACAAACCTTGATTTTGTGAGAGACCAGAAAGTACGGTTTATTATTTATATAATTTTACGCAAGAACAAACAGACTTAATTGCCTGTCATCCACGCATTTGATCAAATACTGCACGGCGTTGTTAATATACATACATTGCCATTTCTGCACTCGAATAGTCTGTGTTACACACACACACATACAATATATATATATATATATATATATATATTATGTGTGTAGCAACATATCCAAGTAGGTATAATGGCTTTTCATTCAACATAACACTTTGTTACTACTCCAGACAACCATTTGAGATAAAATTGTCACAATGGACCTTAGAAGAACTTTAATCAAGAACTAATAGACCTCCCAAATAGTCAGCTTACCATGATCCCATCACAACTTCTGAATGAAAATTCTTAAAGGTCCTATAAAGAATCTTGTATTAAGTTCCTGTAAAAACCATGGTTGCAATACTTGTTGCCTTTACCATAGGCCATACGTTCATCTCCGTTCATGGATGTGTGTGTGTGTGTATGTGTGGTTGTCCACGCAAACATGAACGGAATCACATGAATGTTCAGGGCATCTCGTGAATGGACCAACGAAGAATCGATAAGGTTTTGGTGAGGTTCTGGTACATGATCCGAATTTAGGAACGTCATTAAGGAATAATCACAAATGTACAGTCACTTGTGCACAGATGAACCGTGGAATATGGCCCGTATAAGTGAATTTAAACGCGGGTTGAGAGCATCACACAATAAGGACCCCCACAATGCATTTATTTCCCATGGTAAAGAAATTTATGCTACCAGTGACACATGAAGTTTCAAATAGTTTTTGTTTACTCAATGAAAACATTATGTGGGCTTTTTACCTCTTTCCTCCTGTTTGTTCAATAAATTGTTAAAAGATTAATTATATGAATGGAATTCTAACACCAACATCTTGCATTGTGAGCTTCGGTGCTTTCTCTGTTGCACACTGTTCACATTGTTTATCAATGAAAGGTACTACGTTGGCTTGAACTCAGTTTTATATTTTTAGGATATAGCTCTGTTCATTTATCGCCCCTTATTTAAAAATGTTTTCGAAGTGTCGATCTTTTAAGAACCTACTTGTGTCAGTCTACAAACATGGTTCCAACTATAACATTTTTCAAAATGTAAGCAGGCTCCTTCGCCCGGCCGATGATAACAGGGCCAATGTAGTGACCGGATATTTCGACGATTGGAAAGCGCATGTCCAGTTTATTTGAAGTATAGGAGCTTGAGATACGAAAAAGTTTCTGTCTCGGACATTTGAAAAGTGAACAGTAGTCTTAGGGTACACACACACACACACACACACACACACACACATATATATATATATATATATATATATATATATATTACAGTCACCAGAAGCAGTGACTTCTTATACAAATTAGAGTAACGGCTGCTAACGCTGTTAAATACCTGATAAGAATGTATAATAATAGTATTGAGTGCATATTTTAAGTTGAAATGATTTGAAGCGAAATGGCTGGAAGCAATGACGTAGCCGAGTCCCCACTATCCTAGGTCATGTGCAAATCCGAGTCAAAGCCACTCGAGTCCAAGTCTAAGTCCGACTCTTTGTGTTTCGAGTCAAAGTCCGTTTTCTTCGAGTCCGAGGCTTTTAGAAGTCTAGTCCAAGTCGGAGTCCGAGTCCTACACTGCTTTAATCAAAGCATCTAAATACACAAATTTTAGATCACAATGTGTATTTTTAAGTATGTTTACATAAGGTATGAAATTTAATATTTAACTGAGGTTGGTAGTCAAAACTTATTTTTATAGTATTATTCTGTCATTATCTCGCGCATGTTAGTTTTTATGGTGGAAGTTCAATGTGAAAGTCAGGCCTTTCGAGACAGTTTTTCTCTGCTGGTCTACACATGTAGTGGTTCTTATGTCCGGAGTCCTGCCCTCCGAGTCTCAGTATAAGTCCGAGTCCAGGACACTCAAGTCCCAGTCTGAGTCGAGTCCGTGAAAAATAGGACTCGAGTCCGGATTCGAGTCCTAAATTACATGTTGGAAGAATTAGCTTGCAGACATGTTGGTTTTTGTCATCTGCCATTATATATACATTGTATTTATAGACTATATATAAGATTGACTTATATTAAATGTTTAAAATAATCATGGAATTTCTCCCTTTGAATTTAAGTTTCAATTGATATGCAGGCATTATTTTTTAAAATATATATTTGGATAACTGGTACGTTTACTGAAATTTCCTTTACCTCATAAATGTAAGGTTCTTGTCAATTAATGATTTAAATATCTGCAACACTTGTTTGAGAGAGAGAGAGACAGAGAGAGAGACAGAGAGACAGAGAGACAGAGAGACAGAGGTAAATAGAGAATACTTAATTGCAAAGATAGGCTCCGCCCTACGCTACACTGCGACCATTCTTGGAAACTATTTCTCTCAATCTCAGGTGTCAATCATGTTATTACGTTAGCACGTGTTGCTCTTTTGAGCATATATAAATGAGGCACCTTGTTCCCTTGGCCAGACAACCCGTTGAACCAAAGATTCGAATATCCTGAGCTAAAGGTATGTACCTTTTTCACCTCTAACACACCTGCATTTAATTAGGACTTCGAAATGTTGCACTTAATTGTCCTTTCGGTACATTGGCTGCAGAGGTCCTCGTGTGCATAAGATGTGCCCAAAGCTACTCTTTATAGTAATGATTTAGACCATGTGACAAAACAAAAAGTCAGGGTAGGCTTTTGGTAACCCGGTAATAACAAACCACGCTCCAGTTTGCTTAAAAACAGCAACATTTAGGAAAAGGGGAAACAAATAATTATATCTTTACAAACACAAATCACAGAAAAGTAAATAGCCACTTAAAATATTGATACTCAAGTCCCCTAGTCATTACAATCATCAATATACAAATAATTAAATATATTTGGTAAATAGAGGGCAAAAGGTCTCGAATATATCTGGCATAAGGGAAAAATTTACATCTCTCAGGAAAATTTGTTCTGAGACAATGGAAATGCTCCAATTTACACTTACAATTTATCACTGTGTGATAATTTATTAAAATTTGTCGTTTTTAGCTTTTATGAATGTGGGGCATATTTTCTTTTATTTTCCTACCTTGATGAGAATATATTTATACGCCGTCATGTTTCTTTCCTTGTTTTGTCGGTAGAAATTGCTTAAAGGGGCCTATTCTTGTGTCTGACGTCTGTTAACTAAAGATAATCCCTTGAACATATAATATTTATATATATATATATATATATATATATATATATATATATATATATATTCATATATATATTCAGAAAAAGCCAGTTAAAGAGCTCACAGGCTGTTCGTTTTGTTTATAGCTACGTGCAATATCATGCGAGGTGCCCGCCAAAATAATTCAAATACATTCAACAAAGATATCCTGTTGCAAATAATTCGAACCAGACTTATGCATAGGGCGTTGAAGCTAGTGACCTTTCAGCGCGTTCACATATGCATGCAACAACCCACCCTATAAGGGACATGTTTTTTACTGTTTGTCAGCATAGCTGTACCTGTCCTTAGCTAGAGCAAATCTCACTAGCTTCTGCGAAGTCTGCAGAAATCAGTTGTGTTGAAGCCGTCAGTCTGTTTGCTGAAGCTTTTTCTCGATAAGCATTGGACTCTGTCTAGTGTTCGGGGGAAACTTTTACAAATACATGCATGTACACAGAAAGCAAAAGGATCCCGTCTACCGGCGGAGTCCGCCTTTACTCTGCGGATGGCTTTATCAAATGGCATGTAGAGAGCAGATACCTCCACCACGGCGATAGCCCAAAGTAAACCCACCTCCTTATCCCTTGTCCATGATCTGCCTGTCTACTAGTTTTATTGCCAGTTTAAAGTATATATATATATATATATATATATATATATATATATATATATATATATATTTATATTTCCGTAAGACATGGGTCGAATACAGGAGAAATGTTTTTGAATACGAATATGAATACTACAGGGGTACACGAATACTAATACAAATACTACAAAACAGAAATGTATTCGAATACGAAAACGAATACAAATACAAATGTATTTATGAATATCAATATATGAATACAATTTACTGAAACGAAAAGAAACTATCCATTCTTGTTTAATACAATTAAATGCAATCATCACATATTCACACTTACAAAATGTATTTTAGTCCAAAATTCAAAATATTCATGCATGTGTTTGAGGAGATTCGATGCGGTTTTCAAGTAGTTCAAATCTGTGCAGCAACGTACTTTCATTTGGCTTTGTATGATCCAATGGTACAATCTGGCAGATCATAATAATCATGAATCACTGACATCTTGGGAAGTGATGCCATACTGATTACTGTCCTACAATATCTCTGACAGACAGCAGATCACAGTGTGCATCTGAAACTAAAACGATGTCTCTGACACAAGTCAGAGAATATATAGGGGTAGTCAGGTAATAACATGTGGATTAGAATGAACTGCTTAGACTTATTAAATAGCACTGACAGCCATAGTTAGTCACAGTACACACCTGAACTGCTTGTATTGTTAATGCATGGAATCCTCAGATTGGCTCAGACGTTAGGGTGAACAGTAACCACACTTGAAGCTTCAGTAGATATGTTCAATAAGATGTGTTATCTTGCAATGTCTTGTACATACACATGAGAGAATATAGAAATTAATATTATTTTAATATGAATAAAGTAAACAATGTTAATATGTGTAAATAAGATTGTTAGTGTGCGTGTTTAAAGTGGGTCAAAATCAGTCATTATTGTAATAATGGCACATTTTTCTAAGCTGATAAAGGAAAAAAGGTAAAAAACATTAATGTAAATACTGAATGTATTCATGTAAAGTATTCATGAATGTGAATACTTCTGCAGTGTATTTGAATACGAATACAAATACTTTTGTACTTTTTACAGATGTATTCGAATACGAATAGGAATACTGAAAAATTTCCTGTATTCAAATACAATGAATACGAATACATATACATAATACTTGTTAACCTTAGTATATTTGAGATATTACAACAAAGTTTAAGATTTCAAATTATGGCCAAGCAGAACGGTAGATCTGCCGTATGTTAAGTGAAGATATTTATCCCTTGATATAAGCTTCGCTACCTTGGGGTTCGATTCTAATCTACATACTACCACGTCTGTGACATGACCATACATTACCATATCTTGATTCTGCGACCCTCTCTAGGATCTATTTCATGAATAATAAATAAAACAATTGAACCAATCAAACTGCATGGTACACTCATTTTACACGGATGTTTCGAGCGATGTTTTTATCAAACCCTAAGCATTTCAGGGAATACATCGAGAATCGAACCAATCAAATAAACCTGTCGGTATGTGTTCTTGTTTAGAGGGCTTGTGAACAGTGTGAACAGCCTTCCCCTAGAGAACAAGTATAATGAAAAAATTATTAGCCTTCACAAGAGGCATTAGACAAGAATTAGTAAATCATAGTGTAAATAAAGGACGTAATGAAACAAAATGAAAGTAAAAAGTAAAGATGTAATATCCAGCCAAGACTTATCTACGATTAAACAGGTGTATGAAAACACTTAGCGCACGAAACAGATGATCCATTGTATGGCACGATAAGTTCAGCCATTCACTGTTTCATTATAATTAATAACCGGGCGAGGGTTAATTTCCATCCTTTGAGATACCATGTATGGAAAGTTAAATTGGTTTTGGGCTGTTTCAAAGAAAGATATATATACGATTATTGTATGTTTTACATTTCTCTGTCAATTAAGGGACTGGCACATATGGTGACGTCTTTCGAAAGGTAATTGTAATATTAAGAAGAATGGATGACCCAGATAAACAAATACCAAATATCGGAGACTCAAGATATGGGCTTTTTCTTTGAATCCAATATTTTTTTCTTTTATGAAAAGTATTGGAATTCTAAGTATACCCCTAAATCAAATATACAATAGCATAAACCCCGCATACTATTATACAGGTTTTCTTTTATTTCAGGTACCTCTCACTGAGCACGATGAAGTTCGCTCATCCTCTCGCTCTCTGCGTTGTGTTTGGCTTGGTGGCCTTGACCTCAGCTGCACCAACGATCCACAGAGAAAGACGGTCAGTGGAGGAGGGTAGCATTGTCGACGGAGTGGAGGAGCTGATTGAAAAAGAGGCTGATGAGGGAGCAGGTGACGAAGATGAAGATGCTGTGGATGATTTAGATGATATTCTGGAAGATGAGGAGGAGCAAGAGGAGGAGGAAGAAGAAAGCGAGGAAAGTGAAGAATCCGAGGAAGAGGAGGAGGAAGAAGAAAGTGAGAATAATAAGAGAGGAAAAAGAGGTAACCTAAGGAGAGAGGAGAAGAGGAGGGGAAAAGAGGAGCGTAAGAGGAAAAAGGCAGAATATAGGAGAAGAAAGGAGACGGAAAAGGAGAAGCGTCAGATGAAAAAGGCGGAAAAGAAGAGTAGAAAGGAGACGGAAAAAGAGGAGCGTGAGAGGGAAAAGGCGGAAAAGAAGAGAATAAAGGAGACAGAAAAAGAGGAAAAGGTCAGGGAAAAGCTGGAAGAACAGGAGGCAAAGAAGGGCAGAAAGCAGAAGGGAAGAAAGGGAAAAATATTAAAATAAAATAACATGGAAGGAAAACAGGACAATCATATGAAATCTGGATCACAATACCAGAAGCTAGAGTAATTTTACCAGCACGCAGTTGGTGTTTAATATGCCCTGTAACATAGCAAAGGGACGTAATGCTTGTCTAATCTCTAAACAATCAGAGTATATATTCTGTTTTGTCTCTTCAATGTTCACATTCATTTTGCCCTAAAGGATTCTTCACTTCGAACCTCTAATGTTTGTCAAATGGGAATACTTTTTGTTGCACCTTTATGATGTAATGCTAATATAAAAATAACTTAACCTTATTCTAAGACTTTGACAGGTACAACAAATATGATATAAATAGCTTAAAAAACTGATAAGATAATATTTGAATGAACACAATTCTGTCCTGAATTTGTGCATTTGCATAACATTTGTAAACTGTATGGGAAAAGACTATTTTCAAGACTATCAATAAAAAGTGTCAAAATAATATGCTGTCTGTCATAATTATGTGTAAGAATACTTTATTCGTCAGAAATGTTGGCTGTTGTCAGGGTATAAAACTAAATATTCTTTATCTGATGACAAAACAGAAGAACAACAGAGCAACACATTGAAATGAAATCTAGTAACAGATTAAAAAATATATATTTCTAAAGTATAAGAAATTTAAATAAAATAAAAGGTTTATGAAACGAAAATAACCCAACAGGGAGAATGAATATAGATTTTTATGTATAAACAAAGAGAGAGAGAGAAGGGAGTGGACGGAAAAAGCGAAAAAAGCGAGAGAGCAGAAATATCATATACAGAAAGGGAAATATGGAGAGGATTGGAGGGGGAGCCACTTGGAAATAGAAAATAAGGGCATTGAACAATAGGCACACAAACAAACAGAGAAATAACAATGTTAGTACATGCCGCACCAAATTCAGATATCCTTTATATTTATATTCCGTGGACGTGGATGCATATTTAAAGACATTGATAACAGGTTTTCGAATTTCAGTCTGTAATGAGCACACCTCACTTGAGGTAGCTAGCAAACTCATAGTTTCCCCCTTAACAGCGTCTTTTTTTTTTATCAATAATCTACCAATTAGTAATTCTGATGTTTCCTGCTCTCAGAAATCACGTCCCCATCGGATTTTCACGAAACTCACCATAACTACTTATAATAAGATTTTCTCACTCGAGGTCTGTTATAAGTCAAATCCACGCATATTTGATGAGGTCACATATCACTAGGCACTACCTACACTAGGCAGCTATAATTCTCAAGGAATAATATAAACAAATTTATTATGAAACTCAAAAGAATAATATTCATTATAATAGCTCGCCTAAGTTCAAATCCCGAAAAAATCCAGGCATATTAAATGAGGTCATATGTCACTAGACATTGATTGTGACCCGAAGGCTCACCAAACCTCTTGTCGCTTTTCATGACACTAATTATAAATATTTTCCAAAAGAGTTCTCAATTCCTGGCGAATTCTGAACATATTTTATGAGGTCAGAGGTCACAAGACATATGATGCACCTTATGCAGCATATTCTGTCAAAGCATTCAACGATAAATGGGGTACCTTTGAACAACGTTATTGTTATTTACGGTAACTCCCGCATTTGCTAATCAGCGCCATCTTGTGTTCATTTAGTGGAAAACATAACGTTTGAGTAAGGCATTAAAGCTTGGTAATTCCTTTGTATTACCTTATTCATTTGAGTGGATCGTCAAAAGAAATACAAAAAGATTCACAACGTTGAGTTGAAATATGTTTTAAGTTAATCTTTAATCGAAAAAAAAAGATATCTTAAACTTCTAAATCGTTCAAAGTAGGAATACTAGATGGCGCTGATAAGCAAAGAGCGGGAGTTCTCGTAAAAAAAATAATCTTGTTAATAAAAGGTACCAGATTAACAGACGTATTGACTACTGTTTGAGATTAAATGCTCTCACTATTACACTTAATCACTATTTAGATTAAATTTACGATCTATAAATTAAACAGAAAACACAGGAGCGACAAAATAAAAAAAAAATTACAGTGAAATGTAAATGTTACAGTTGAATAATTTGGCTTTAAGAGAAAATTTGAGTAAATCGGTCCGTAGGAGAGAGATAGAGGCAGACAGAGACAGACAGAGAGACAGAGAGCACACACTCATAAAATTCCCAACGCCCTGAAAAACACAGAACGACAGATTAGACAAAGGGAGGCCATTACGTAAGTAGTATCCATAATGAAGTAAATATCATATTCATTAGACAGAAAGAACGCCGGTTCTTTATTATACCAATCATATTTTGTTATGTAAATAGAAATGTATTTAAATCTATACATAGAAATGGATAGTAATACTACTATCAGAAATATGGAGACTGCATGTGCGATATAATAAAACTGCACTTGATGAAACAATTCTTCAAATTGCTTGAAGGTTTGGATAAAATATGAAAGTACATGTAGTCTGAGAACACACACATACCTCCGCCAGAATCCTAATACAAATAAATAAATGTACATGGAGTCAAAGACCACACACATACCTCCGCCAGAATCCTAATACAAATAAATAAAAGTACATGTAGTCAGAGAACACACATATACCTCCGCCAGAATCCTATTACAAATAAATAAAAGTACATGGAGTCAAAGACCACATACATACCTCCGCCGGATTTTAATAAAAAATAAATAAAAGTACATGTAGTCAAAGACCACATACATACCTCCGCCAGAATCCTAATACAAATAAATAAAAGTACATGTTGTCAGAGAATACACACATACCACCGCCAGAATCCTAATACAAATAAATAAAAGTACATGTTGTCAGAGAATACACACATACCACCACCAGAAATATAATACAAATAAATAAAAATATATGTAGTCAGAGACCACACTCATAACTCCGCCAGAATCCTTATTAAATATTCCATTGTGCTTCTTAGAAGTATGTCATTCCTGATTAACACATTGCGTATTGCTGGATCATTACTAAGCTCTGTTGAAAAGAAATAAATGGCAAATGGCTCTGGAATAGACAGACTAACCAATCAAGTATCCAATCATCAAATGGCAAAAAAAAAAACGATTTGTAGTGCCATGCAAGTTAAGTAATGTTGCTACCACTTCCAATAGTTAAGTTTAGGGAACTACATTTACATTTTGGCTATGTCATGTGATAAAACATACACCGAAAGGCGGGCTCAAATAAATTTTATAAAATCCTTGTATTTATCAATGCAGTTTATTTAACCTGCCTTAATTTCAAGTCTTCCGATTAAGGTGGTCGTGATAGTGATCACTAATACGACCAGGTGTCGCTAATTGGCAAACGCAGGTGGATATCTATATTTTCATTTAACCTGAGTAGAAAATAAAATAAATAAAAGAATGTGTTATGGATATGATGCATGGCCATTGCTTAATCTAAACCTTAAAGATATTATAATTTTCCCACAAAGCTCTAACTATAGTAACATATTCATTTTCAGTTACACGATCAAATTATCAGTAAATATACTTGCAACATCATGGTTAGACCTGTAAAATAGTTATCTTTTAAATGCAGGTTTAGTTGGCCATTTTATGCATGGATCGTTCATCCGCAACACCTTTTAAAGAAATCTTTTATCAGGCCATTACGGTAATTAAATTCTATTTCACCTGGTAAGACGAATAGGGCACCACCTTATTTCAGGCCACAGAGTACTTTTCGTATTCATGAGACAGGCAGGTAAAAGGCCAAGGTTGAGTAGTTAATATATACGGACTAAACCTTGTGTCAGATGTGGTTTGGCCAGCTCTGGGTGTTCATGATCCACAAATATCGGCATATATGTATCACGAAATTCGGAATTCGGTCATACAAATTTTCAAATTAATCTCAGACAAAAGTTTGTTAAAGAAGTTGTGCTGGTTGCTCATTGAGCTTTTTGACTATTAGTGTCTTAAATAGACGCAAGGTGGCGCTGTGATGTTCCGTACAGTGCGTTGTATTTCATTACTCGGCTTTGTTTACTGAAGGCTGATGACCCAGCATGTGGCCCGGTGGAGAACTTTTATCCCAAAGATTGTTGCATAATCACGTGATTTAATTACGAAAAGGCAAACAGTATTCAACTACTGAATACATAAAGATTGAGGAATCATATTTTTCGTACACATTTTTTTCAAGAATTAAGGTAACTGATTAAGACCCTTCAAGGAAAATGAACAGAACCTCTAAGATAAGTTCCACTGCTGATAGAAAAGTTGCTTTAAGATAGCACATCATTCATGATCCTACTATTTCCTTAAATTTAAGTTAATAGACAGTGCCATCTATCAGCCATCATATTGTTCTTGAATATTTAGTATAAGGACCATGAAGTTCCTTTAATTATACCTGTCAGATGGAACGAGGTACCGGGTATTATTTTTCATTCTTAGTTCGTTTGATGGAAATGTACGAAAAATATTCTGAAAAGATATTGATGAAAAATGTTTTGAACGGTTTGGGTAACACCCGACGAAAATGCAATAATTGTTTGAACTGATCGGGATCATCATAAAATATTTCTAATTCAAGGTATTATTGACCATGTTGAAACAGCGTTTTTTCTTTGCCTACAATAGGGGTCGTCCATTCATTGGTATTGGGGACAGCACTTGTTCTGCAGTTAACCCGGTGAACCCGTTTTAAAGAAGCGTGACGTACACTATGTAAAAATACAGCTCAGGAAAATTTGATTAAGATATCCTGGTGAAGGCATGTAGGCTCTGACTACACATCCAGTTTCATCATTTCTTTCTGACGTCTGTGATCTAGGGGCAGAGCACAGGATTCAAAACCGGGAGATAGTGAGTTGGAATCTCGGCTGAGGCGGTGAGATTTTTCATGCTTGACCCCCACCCAGGTGGAGCGTTCTGCAGGCTTAATGGGTCCATGCCCAACGGCCGTGTACAACTCAGAAATGAATGCAACTTTCGGAGGTTCCTCGGCGGTATGACCCAGTGATGGGGGCGATTACAGACCCAGGGTCCGCAGGTGCAGAAGCCACCGGGCCTGGTTAATTTTTAGATGTAAAATGACAGGACGCATGGGCTACTGCCATGTCATGTTGTCAAAAACTGGCATGGAACTCTTCATATCTGATCCATACACTTAGTCAAGCTTGCATCAGAAAATAAACGAAGGCAGTTACTAACAAAAATAAGTCATCATATTATTCACCATATAGGGCATTTGGTTCACTTTTCAATGGATATCGTGACTACCATTCTCAGAAAACCAGCAATTACATGCCAACTATACTACTGGTTAATCTGGGCTCCTCCCAGTGTATACGAATTAAGAAAACGACGGGTACCACACTACGCACGATATTACTCGACGAAGCGAGCCTGTCTGTACTAACACAATGACACAAAGTAATTAATCATAATGATGAGGCATATTTGTTTGCGTTGGTATGGTCGCCATGGGTCAATAGTTTCCTGGTGTCTCTATAACGCAACAAGCGTATATATATATACTAACTATATATATATATTATATATATATATATTGAGAGAGAGAGAGAGAGAGAGAGAGAAAGAGAGAGAGAGAGAGAGAGAGAGAGAGAGAGAGAGAGAGAGATACAGGGAGAGATTAAGGGTATCCTTAATCCTGTTCAAGTTTGCATTATAATTCGAACAAATATAGAAACTTATTTTAAGATTTATTTTACAGGTTAATTCTTGCAAAGCTGTTGTTGTGTCTTCTAAAAATTATCAACAGTTACCAGTGACCAGTTGCTTTAAGGAAACGAAAATCTGTAGGACTGATAATTTTAAAAATCATGCAATGTGTATATGTCTCCCGAGGATCTATCCAAGTCAGGTGTCAATCTCGTATAAGCCTTGGTTGCCTTGGAATAAAAAAGTTTCAAAACATCGCTCGGATCAGAGAATTCTCTTGATGAAATTTGGTGGAGGATGAGAATAAATTTATTTTCAGGGTAAACTAGTTCACCATAATGAATTTTAATTCGAATGATTATATCCAATTTTGGCATGGGGTAATTTTTTTTGTTCAAGCGGTGGACACAGTCATGGATCGGTGTTAGGAGTCGTATTGCACTTAGTGCACTTAATATACTTTAACACACTTAGTACTTTAATTTATACATTCATTATATAAACCTATATACGATTGAAAAATTGAAAACCAACATAACATGTCATTGAGATTCTAAACCAAACAAACATGACATAAATAAAAATATGGTTTGAAGCCATGTTCATATATATATATATATATATATATATATATATATATATATATATATATAGAGAGAGAGAGAGAGAGAGAGAGAGAGAGAGATTCTTCATTATCGGATAAAAGGTTAAGAAATAACTCAAGGGAATAGTTTATGATTTGCTGTAAATTAAAAACACTATCGAATTTCATTTTAATTGACCTGTTTTTCATGTTTAACCCTAGTTACAGCCCTAGTTAATTTCCATAAGTTCATGAATCATTTTTATTCCTTCATTCATAATGTATTTTGTTCTGGGCGGGTGATAACCAGAGTTTGACCAGGACTGTTAAACTAACCCTTTAACGGTAACAATGATGTAATTAATGTCAGTCTGTACGTATATCCCCAGTTACAAGACTGAATGTTATTTTCTGCTGGCGCAAGGCGTGACGGGAAGGTATTGGGCTGTAAGTGTGACATTCATCACCTTGGCGACGCATCTGTCACACTTGATGTCTCCCCATGTACAGCGGATAAAATCAGGCGTGTTTTTGAGTTGCCATGGATTTTCTAGTCCTAATATATGCACATCACGTCGTTCCAAGAGCGTTACGTATCACGAATGTGCATATGCTGGGATCATTATACTCTATGTACGATCGCTTCGTGACACAGGCAGGGACTTTTTTATGCGGTCTTTGATCTGGGCGTGGCCAAAGTCTTAGTCCGCTGACAGATAGTGTCATCAATAGTGTCCTTTGAAGCAAGATGGCTCCCCGGATGGTTAGGACGCTAGTGCTCACCTTCTGTTTCATCGCCCATCTTGTCTCAGCATCCTCATCCGCGGATAATCCGGATGAACTTCATCCGAATGTTACATCTCCAGCGCCGGTCGCTGATGATTCCAACGATGTACGGTATGTAATAGTTTTGATATTCGCTCAAGTTCGCGGCTGTGTACTGTACTGTTTTTATTTAGTGCTTTGTGAGGTAACCACATCTGAAGCGAAGCATGCTAAGAGCGTTGATGTGTTCACTAACTTCTAACACTTCTTGATCTCTGCTCCTTGCCGGAACAAAAGCTTATATTACCTTTCGGTTCATGCGGTTTAGAACGTTTTACTTCCTTTTCTGACGGTCTGATTGTTGTGAGAAAGAGTTACATGATCTACGTACAGGGGAGGATCCACCGATTAGGAAAATGAGAGGTCCAACCCAGGGGGACTAATGACAAAGCATGTAAAATGGTCTCCAGGCCCAACGCCGAGAAAGGGGTGTTGATACCCCCTGAAGCCCCTTGAATATATTTTTTTCCAAATATATGTACAAATAAATATTATGATTGTGCCTCACTGTAATGCTTTTTCTCGTCTCTGTTGTCATACAAATCCTAGATTAAAAAATATGCCTAATTTACTGATAAACATAACACCATTATAATGTCAATTCATTAGTCTGAATTAATGTAAAATATATTAATTTCATTTCTAAGTCAGATTTAAAGAGATACATATCGTATCTATGTGATAAGTTCACTATGGCTAAAGACATTCACCAATTTTCCAAGCGCTCAACCAATAACAATAACTGTATCCTTCCCAAACCACGGATTGAATCTTGCAAGGCTGCTTCATTTTATGCAGGCAGTACCCTATGGATTGTCCTTCCCTGGACATTAAACGGGCCCCAAATTTGCAGAGTTTTAAAAAAAATCACGTTCGAACTTTTCTAGTCTTGCAGCGGCACTTAGTTTTGGCACTATACCATATTGTTTTAGTAAGAATAGTCGCTCTTACCACTCTTAGTACCGATATCTCAATGATAATCTATTTATTTTAAAATATAATCTGTCATTTTGAAATATTTTATTGTCTTAGTATGTCTTTTATATTTGTATTGAAATTATTATTTTATTTTATTTCATGGTCATATTCAGCTGTACTTTATATATGGAACAGGGTCCTGCTTACAACAGAAGTGTTCTTCTGGTGCAGGCTACACTGCATAATATTTTAATAAATAAATAAATATTTCGTGTGTGCACACTGGAACTTCTAGTACGTCTATCACCGAAGTCTTTGTTAAATAGCAAATTTGTATATATTGTGGTATTTTATATATTAATTAAGAACGTCATTTTATTTTTATTGTTGTATAGTATTATGAATATGTAACCAGGGGTCAGGACCAATAGGACAATGTTTCTTCTATTTAATTTTATTATCTCATAAAAAAAATATTGAATGATATAATTTTATGAAAATATTTATTGCCACAGTTATAACACCGTACATATGGAAACCAATGACACACAAGACATAGATGTTTACATAATGAACAGCTGGAATAAGATGTATGATAGTGCCTTTATATGCACTCAAGCGGGACATGTCGTCGTGGCAAAGCGATGTGCTCTATGTATTTGACATTACAGCAACTGTGTCAGGAGGTCTGATAGAGTACTAATTTTAAGACTCGGCCCGCTCGTTAATTTATAATGCATAGTCATGGTCTTCAGCAAGGCCGGATGTTATCCCTTACACCATTTCACTGTTATACTTGTGTTTACAGTTGTAGTAGTATTTGTATTAGTAGAAGTAGTAATAGTAGTAGTATAGTAGTAGTAGTAGTAGTAGAAGTAGGAGTAGTCTATTAAAGGGAAATTTGTATCTATTTTTTCCGATGTTATACATGTCAACACATCCAGCCTTTAGGTCGCTTGAAGCATCATGCATTTAAGCACCATGTATTTAATTTACAGATGTTTAATACCTTAAACTAATTCATACTGCAGTTGATTACATGTTATAAGCCTGTTATCAACAATAATCGCGCCAGGCCTTACCGGCACAGTGCTGAAGATCATCATTCCAGAATATTTTTTCCCCATTTTTCGTTTCTTCTAGATTTAAAAGAATCTGTATTTAATTTACAGATGTTTAATACCTTAAACTAATTCATACCGCAGTTGATTACATGTTATAAGCCTGTTATCAACAATAATCGCGCCAGGCCTTACCGGCACAGTGCTGAAGATCATCATTCCAGAATATTTTTTCCCCATTTTTCGTTTCTTCTAGATTTAAAAGTTGGAAAATGTAATAGTATTTTCGCATCACCACATTATTTATATATTGCACAATATCTTTGTATGTTGCATATACGAAGGGTTATTTATTTATTTTTTTGCAACTGTTAACCTTTAAACTTCCGCACATAAGCAAAGAACAGCCGTAGGTTACATGCTTATTTTCAATACTGTGTTTACTAACAATTTGTGTAGATAAACAACTCATACAGTATGAAATAACTCAAATTTCACTTGTTATTATTGTCTCTGTGTACATTGGTGGGGGTTTGTGGAACATACTTGTTATTATTGTCTCTGTGTACATTGGTGGGGGTTTGTGGAACATACCCTTTTATAACCCCTCCCTCCACATCACGCTAGTTTAGTGAAAATTATGTTGTCATGTCCTCTGAATGCAAAATATTAACAAAATGTATCACAGTGTCATAAAATTCCTCAAATAACAAAATGTCTGAAAGTATGACATGATTCATCCATCATATTCCCGACATTGTGGTACCAACTAATTATTCGCCCGAATAAAAAAAATCACGAAGTTTTCCTAAATTATAATTTAATGGGCATTTGTGTTCAATTTGTTGGTTTCATGGGGCGATAATATTCGATGCTATTTTATACCCAAATTACGTCAATATTGCTTATTTTTCTTTATATATATAATTTTTTTTTTAAATCAACAAAATCTTGTCCAACTTGATCAATATCTGTAAAATTTATCAAGATCTATATACTTTGGGTAGAGGTTTCGATTAAATTTACCGTTCATAATTAAAGAGCCACAGTTTTTAGAAATATACTTTTTATCCAAGCAGATGTTATTGTATTAAAACTTTAGAACGATAGAAAACTTTTAGGAAAATAATAATTTATCAGCGAATTTAATTTATTTTTCATTTTTATTTTCTTTTTATCTAGGAGGAGTAAGCAAAAGGAACCATGGAAACGGGTATGTTATCATTGTTTCAATAATATTACAAGCACGATAAAATGTCTCAAATAACACATACATGGAATATAAAGAAAATAATTGAAATGAAATAGTCTGTATATACTTAAATTCAATGGCTCTGTATAAAAAAAAAACTTATCCGATATCCATTAATACAATAACATTCCAATTGTAAATAGGCCCTAACCAATGCAGTATTTACTGGATGTACTGATATTATAAATAACCATTTAAATTAAATGCAATATGTCTGACAATTTTAACAAACGGATTGTCAGTCTATCAAACTATCTTTTATAATACCATCTGAAATATATATATATATATATATATATATATATATATATATATATGTATATATATATATATATATATATATATATATATATATATATATATATTACACATATTTTTAACATATAAGAATTTTCTTTTCAGATGAAGGGACTAACGCTTAATGACATTATCATCAGTGAACAAAAGACACGTACGTATAAATGATACATTTCATAATAAAAGTTTATTGTACATGAGCCGACCCAACATGCAATCAAGTCATCACTTCATGGTCACCCTAAAAGTATATTCATAAATCATTTAGTCCTGAATGCTGAATATATTTATCTGAATATTCATGAAGACTAAATGACCACAACATCAAAAAATAGATAACCATGTTATTCTTGGGTTTTAAGATAATCTGATATTTAACCTCAGCTTATAGATAACATTTGTTTTATTCTAGAGTTGATAGATCGCGTTTTGTTAACCCTAGGTTAATTCCCCATCTGTATGTTCGTCCGTCTTTTTTCTTTTTTGATTGAGAAATTATAAGCCAGTTCAACAAAACAAGGCTGAAAATGGCAAAAAAATAGACTTTATTGTAAAAAATAGACAGTCATGTAAGTCGTATTCATCGTCATATCATTTTAGGGCCAAATCGACCAGTCTTTATAAGAACAATCTTCGATTTCCACATGGGAATGGTATTTTTGACCTTACATTGTTGAAATAACTTATAATATTTCTTGAATTTTTTTTATTTTCCTCCATGGTATAGCTTAAGCAATGCTAGCTTAAGTTAATATGTACATTTGAGGAAGTCCAGTTACGGATTACGTGACATGGCGGTCTCAAACGATTATCCTGGCCTCAAGCAGGCTCGTTGTGCCGCACCTTTTTGATGCGTGGGAATTTAATCAACCAAACAGAGGGACCATAACACCGAACTCGAGGAGCCCTCGAAAGGCACACTCGTTTGTGAGCGAAACACCATTATTGAGACTTCCGATTAAGACTGCAGAGCGCTCAGCCCTGGTCGGGTCTTGACCGAAGGTGAAAATCTCACCGTTCCTCGCCTGAGATTCGAACTCACGAACTTCCGGTTTAAGCCCAGCTCTACCTACCTTTAAGCCCAGAGAAGTCGGTACCTGTAAAAGAAATTAAGATACGCACTATAGATAGGGATTTAAATGCCTATGGTGAAACTTTGTCCTTGACTCTCGTTAAAACGCAGTTTTTGTTTGTTGTAGGGGATTATCTATGATGTTGGTTGATTTGAAATCTAAATTTAAATACTGTCTTATCAGTGTTTCTAATTTAATCTATTTTTCCGCAGAGACCAGTTATAAGGATGAAGATGATGACGACAGTCCGGTCGAGTACCAGTCCAACAGTAAGTCTGCATTTAAGTCTAGTTGTCTAGATGAGTACCATTTTGCATATGCACATCAAACTGCATGGTGTTCCAAATTGAGGATGATGACCTGAAATCAGTCTTGTTCAAATACATTTTACTGTGCTCTTTTTCTTTTACTATAGCTCTGCCTCTTTCTTCTGTCTTTCCGTCTCCATTAATTTCTTTATCTTTTTTTTACTCTTCATTTCGTTATTACAAATGAAGAAAACAACAACGTTTGATTGGCAGGAGTTCGACACACCGAAGTTGCTATTTTTCTGCCGTTCTTGCATCACTTGTTAAATATGAATCATTTTACTTTGGATTTGTTTCTTAGCAATTTTATCAAGACATGATCATCTTAGAGAACAAACGGGCAAGTGTCAAGGTATGGGTTCAGCTGGGTTCACCTGGATCAATACATTGCAGGGGCCTTGTGTCAAGGGGGGGGGGGGGGGGGGAGTGGTCAAGAGAAGATGTGACTCAAAATTCTGAACATATGGATTTCCTTTTCCTTGTTCCATTCAGTTTATAACATTTACCTCAATAATCTTTTAATTATGCATCCCATTCTGGAAATATGTCATCAACAGTAGCAAGTAGTATGTTCTCTGATTTTAAGATCAGACTTATAACATACTTTAACAAACTAATAGACTTTATTAACAAATAATCTTAAAATTACTTTCGTATTAACAAAATACACACCAAAATAGAAAATATACTCTCAAGCATGTATTTGAAGAGAAAACAATGATTCTCTCATTAGGTAATATCATGCTCTCTTTCATTAAAGGAGCTTAACATTTTTCCCGGGGGGGGGGGGGGGGGAGGGTTCTGTTTGTACCCCCTGTAGATTGCCCCCAACAAATTTCCCAGCAAGCAAGGCCCATGTGTCGGTACATTGCGATATCAAATAGGGTCCCGCTATGCTTATGTAAATATATTTACATATATACAACATAGTCAAGCGTGTAATAGACGCGCACGGTGCGTCCATTTATCAGAACAGGACAACCTTATATAACACGCATGGATGAAAACTGCATACCGATAAAAATGTATTCTGTATGTATATAATCATAAAGAATACGAATGTGTGCCAGGTACACGGATTGTAATGTACATAAAGGATAAAAAAGATAATAGCGCAATATAAATAAGGGATTTCGTGAATGTAAAATATACATTTTACATTCCTATATACATCTAATAGAACCAAACATGTTCACAATGTTATCAGGGCTGTGTAGATTTAATAATCGTTTTAATGAGGAGCTTGGAGAGCCACTGTCTCGGTCCCACGCCAGTTTATGGTCATGGCAGACATCATCCTGATAGGGATCTCAATAGTTATCTCAATAATTTTATATCATATACAACAGGTAACAACATCTACAGTATCATTTACGAATAAGTGCAAAAACAATAACATAACTAGGTACACATTACACGTGTAGTTTGTATTATTCTCTGCACTTATTTCATCTACCTTTTTACTTTGTTAACAATCTGAATGGCCTTTGATTTTTCTTTAATAAACTCTTAATAATGGTCATTCTAGTACAGGAACTTACAACATATGTTATATTCAGTTACAATATTCTGCACATATATGTTTACGTGTATAGTAGTTTTAGTACTGTTATGCTATTTGATCATCTTTAAAATTCCAATTACTGTCTGGGCCTTGTGGGAGATCGGTATATTCTGAACAAGCCACCATGAATAAAAATATATTAATAAAACAATAAATAAATATATACTTGCAACTAACTACGACCCCTCATTTTTCATCAACCGCAATCTTTTTAAGGGTTTGAGACCAATTATTGTAGCCTTGACCCCCCCCCCCTTTTTTTTCCGGACCGGGGACCTGTTTGTCAACCCTCCTTTTCCTAAATCATAGATACTTGGATACTTTTAGATACTATAAGAGATCGCTGAAAAACTTATTGTCTTAAGTTATGTGGGAACCAGATACAAAGAAACAAGCGCATACCTCCGCCAACGCCAATAATCGTTTATTAAAAAAAAAATATTGATTATAAAGTATAATTATCCATACCATGTATTGACTAAGTCTTCCGTCAGATATCAGAGCTTGTTCATTAACAGTCATAGGTGTGCGAACAGGCAATATGACGTTTCTAATCACTTCAGAATTTTAATCAACAATCAATTACCTCACTATAACGTTATGGTTTTCTAAAGGGAGAAATGTAATTATCATTTTGATGATAATTCAGGATGTGTATATTTGGATATGATAATACATGAGTATGGATAATATATTCGATATTCTATAAGAATATTCTCTGACCTAGGCTAACATTTCGCTATAAGCATATTTTCGATTTCTAATCATATAATGATATGATTAATATACAAAATACGAAAAAGATTCAATTTTTACAAAAACCTTCAAATTGGAAACTTGTCATCTCCCCTTGGGACGCTCTAAACTCAGATGGGACTCCCAAAAATTATTCTGTGCATGCCGGACTCTTCAAATTTACTTCCCATTGAAAGCCTCATATATATATATATAACTCTGAAGAAAAACAACACTGTTTTTATATATATATATATATATATATATATATATATATATATATATATATATAAATGGCTATACTGTTACAGGTGCTCTTTTTATTGTGTGACATGGGCGTAACTCCTGTTGTGGCGCTCGTGTCTGGCCACGTATTATATTCTGTGTTTAATCCGTACTGGTTGAACTCTTGTTGTTATGCTGGCTTGGAGCTAGATCACGTGTACACCATGGTGTGTAGAGGCACGGCGATGTCTTTCCAGAGAATTCCTGAAACGCGTGTTTACTGGGATTGCGCAAGATCTTATCGACTGTTCGAGAAGTCGAGAATTCTCGGCTTGGGGTGTGAAGGTATATAAAGGGACCGTGTTTTAGAACGGAAGGGCAGAGAGCAGAGAAGATTCCAGCGGACGCAGAAGAGTGTGTCAGATTCTAGGACTTTATCCGACGAATGCGGCTATTATATATTTTTTCAAAGACTTTCTCCTGGATTTTATGCATTTTACTACAGTTTACTTTCTGGGTTGTTGCAAGAACTTTCCACTGGACTGTCGTTCTCCGAGAGTTTACATTTAAAGGACTTATCGTTGTGATAGTGTTGGTATCCAGGTACTGTGCACATACATTATTTTCTCTGTGATTTTATTGACTTGTTGCTGTAACGCTGTTTTACTGTATTATTGTATTGATTTAGTGTATTGTAATGTTAGGGTTGTTTTAAGAATAAATTATAGTTATTTGTTAACAAAAAACCACTGACCTCTTTATTCATTCCCCTAGACATTTCACGCTGCCTAGTGTTACAGAATCTGATTTTTTTAATCTCCGTTTCAGAATTTGTGTTCATCACGCATACGTGATCTGTTTATATTAGGTTCCGTAACAATACTCATTTCTGCTACTATAGGCAACCACTTGTAGTCAATTATTACATCGAACATAAAGATTTAAGCGATTGCTTGATGTAGATATGTAAAGTTCCTTCGACTAGATCGGTAAAAAAACACGGAAGCATAAAGACACCCGCCATCAAAGTATATATATAATATGTTAAAGGTTTTTACACAAATTTTAATACATGTATTAACAAATGAATAAGCCACAAAACCTATTGCTGTTACTATGCATAATATAAATGAATAATAAATGTTAGCAGTATAACTATCAACCTTGTTATTGTTTAATTCTCTCTTTCAGACCTATTTAAATGTGACATGGACAGCATGCATTGTTTCTATCATAATTTCGGCAACTTTCCCTTTATCCGGACATCTTACGACCCCTTTCAGCCTGGTCAGAGCCAATACAAACCTCCTGTCGATTCCACCACTGGCACCTCATCAGGTAACCCGACTGAGGTTATGCTTTCACTAGCGTTCATATTTTTTTTTTCCGGAAGTTATTGCTTAAATAATAACTATAGATTTTACAATGGGAGTAAGAGTATATACATATATTCAAATTTATAGTTCTTATTACACATTAGACCATTTTAATTTTACGTTTAACAATATCCTATCTGAGATGTGATATTTCTACTTTTACTGATTAACATTTACGTTAATCTTTTATACCATTAGCCATTTTGCCCTAAGAATGTACTACAATAAAATGATGTTAAATTTCTACTTTTTTTCCTATGTCTTTTATTGATTAACATTTACATTAATCTTTTATAGTATTAGCAAATTTTGCCTTAATTGGCAGTGTACCACAATAAACATTTGTTACATTTTGAGTTATTAAAGTCTAAGATTTTGTTGTAAAATAAGAAACATATTTTCCTTTCAGGATATTACATGTATGTTGATATGACTGGTCAGTCTGCGGGTCGGTGGGCCGGTATGTCTACTAGGCCCATCAACACGGGACCCTACACCACATTTTGCGTCAAGTTCAAAGTTTATTCCAACGGGGTCAATCCTGGCGCACTCTCCATGTTCACAGCGGAAGATAACAAACAGTGGGAAGAGAGATGGACCGAAACAGGTAAAAGCACTTAGTATATAATTGTCTAGGTATATTCTGACCTGCATTTTTAATTTGTTGAACTTCTAACACAAATGATTTTGAAATGTTCTGGAATTTGTTAAAAAGATGATATATTTGCTGGAATAAAGAAAAATAAACAAGCGTACAACCAGAATGATTGAGAAGCGAATATAATTTATCTGACTCATTAACATATGGCATAGTCAGTAGAGTTCAAAGGTCAAAGGCCACGCTAAATCTCAAAGTGATGTTTTACATGATATGATTAAATATGAACTGAATAAATAGGGTGTAAACCAAAGTTAACGTATGTTCATTGACCTATTTTAGGAAAACTCGCAAGATTATTGTACAATTATTATCATAATTTCATAAGGCCACATCAAGAAAAGAAATTATTTCACGGACTTTGAGGTCAAATGTATGGTGCGAGGGGCAGAATATTTTCTTTCATTTTAATTTACCCGTTCGGGACACAATATGTAGAACTTTGCGAGCTTGCCAGGAAAACTACCAAAAAAAATACATAAATGTGTGCATATAATTAAATCGAGGTAACAGTAAAAAGTAGAGTTTTTATCTGGGACTAAGTCTTCATAAAAATATATCCACGAAAAATGTTGCCTTAATATTCTTTTATGTCTCTTTCTACAGTTAACTTGGAAAGTGCGTGGCAACAATTTAACCTCAGCTTCCAAGTCCAGAGATCTTCTACGTTCAGGATAATCTTTAGGGCTCACACCATAGCAGGAACTAACAGCGTGATAGCCGTCGATGACGTCACACTTTCAATAGGTCTTTGTGCTAGTAAGTATGGTACTCATCATACCTTCAGAGGTAAATGTGTGGTCATCTTATGTGTCACAACCTTAATTAATTAACCATAAGGTTTATAATTTATTATTAATATATAATGCATATATTCACGTTTCTTTCACCAAGACTGTATACAGATATATAACTATAATTATCTCCACCTATCCATAGTTGGAGATATTTGTTTTGGCCATAATTTTTTTTCTTCTTTTTCTTATAATTCTGTCATTTTTTGGTCCGATTTCAATGATATACACTCAGGATGTACTTAACTATGACCCAATTAATGTGACCTGGTTTCAGTGACCTAGATGTATATTTCAAGGTCACATTTGTCAAAAAGTGCGAATTTTCAAGATTGTTGATTCTCTTCTTATCTATAAGAGGTACAGGCAAATAGAAGTAAACTCCTCAATAATATTTGATTTCCAACACATCTGGTGCTACCCCATTGGATTCACTCATGCGGAACCATATGAGACAGGTGACTCAGCACTTTTCAGTTAGGCTACGTTTCCGGTTAACCTAAATGACCTAGGGAGTTGCAACCTTTACGACCAAGTGTCATTTGTAACGTAGGAGTGCAGTGGCAAGTTTGGTACCGATATCTTTAATATTTTTTTTATTGTTAATATGCAAATTACGAAAATATGCATGACTTTAGCATTTACATTTTATCTGTGAAAACTCGAATAGAAATACCAAATTCCATTTGTTTTACAGGACTTTAAGTCTTCTCAAACTATTTAGATGGATAGAACATAAATTGGAGATTCGGACGTAGGGGTGGGGGTGGACGTGGGGGGGGGGGGGTAGGGGGAGATAGGTGGTGATCCGTAACTGTCCCATGACAGTTACAAGAAGTCTAGTTAGTAGTAGTAGTAGTTAGTAGTTGTAGTAGTAGCAGTAGTAGAAGAAGTATTTGTTTTTACATATAAATAATGAGATACTACATGAATATATGTGTTCAGTACAATCTAAATATTAAATCTGATTTACTGTAATTATTCAGTAATTAATGATTACGTTGTTATATATTTACATACATATATATATATATATATATATATATATATATATGTGTGTGTGTGTGTGTGTGTGTGTGTGTATAGATATATTTATATATAAAAAAGGTACAGTTCAACTGTTCTTCCCAGTTTGTTTAAGCTAAACGGGACTGCATGCCGACTGTAATTTATTCTTACATCATCAATATTATTTGTAGCTACCCCCGTCTGTGAGTGGAGTACTTGGACGGCCTGTAGCGCCACCTGTGGATCAGGGACACGACGAAAAATCATGTCATGTTCAGGTCGTCCAGATCAGATTTTTACTGATGTTTGCACCTCGCTGGATTGTGACGTCAAGTGGAATGCGTGGAGCGCGTGGTCGTCCTGCCCCAGCACTTGCTCAGAGAATATCCGGGACAGACACCGCACGTGCTCAGGCAGTGGATGTCAGGGTAAATCAATAGTCTCTCCAACAGACGCCAGGTGCCGCTACCGCTCTTGCACCAGTACGTCTGTTATTGGACGCCATTTTTCTTAGGAACGGAAGTGTTGTTTGGCATGCGCAAGGAATCCCCCTACTATACCACCCTTGCAATAGACAAGCAAAAGTGGATTATTTTTGCCACACAACCAAGCAATATTGTTTACTTGTCTTTATTGGGGTCTGCCGGGTTAGTGCAAGGGCGACATACATTCTGGTTTCACCTCCAGATGCTTGGGGGGTTTCCTTGCGCATGCCCAACGGCACTTCCGTTTTTCAAGATTCTTGAAAAAATGGCGTCCAATAACAGACGTACTGATGCAAGAGCGGTAGCGGCACCTGGCGTCTGTTGGAGAGACTAGGTAAATCAACTTCCTACTCAAATTAAATCTCTTTTGTCTGGGCACTGTGGGACGGTCGGAACTACTCTTCTCAACTCTCAAACTTCAAGATCAAAATTTGTTACATTTTAAGGAAAAACCTTCTTACATTTCACATGCGCATGCTTACAATATATTACTTAGGCAAAAAAATAATAAAAGATATGGTTCCCAGGCACCGCCCGCATCAATTTTAACCCCTTGCATTATAAATTTTGCTTTTGATTTTCGTCTTTCTAAAATATAAAAAAATACAATTTTAATAAAATTTCCTTTGTTATGTAGTGCTCTTACCTGTTCAGCCATACTATCTGTTTTTTTCCTGCTTTCCCCTGATCATATGAAATTTTTTTTATTGAAACATGCAAAAAGGTCAAAAGTAAAATATCGCCCACCCGCACTGATTTCTGAAAAAAAGTGCGTGAGAACCAAACCTTTTTTTGGCCTTATTTTTTTCAAGTCCTTACCACAAAAACACAAATGTTTATGTAAATTTCCTTGCCGATGACGAAAAAACTTGCTAAAAACTTGCATAGTCGGGTAAACCCGGTTAATACGGTCCAAAAGGCCGAAACCGCAAGTACAAGGGCTATGGGTCTCGAAGCAGTGTTGTTCACAAGATCGAGTTCGGCTCTCGAATGACATGGCTGGGTCTCCGCTGCTGGGATCGATGGAGGGATCTGGCTTTGTGGCTGTGGATGCTGTAGCTTTCTAAAAGGTCAGCGGCTCGGGATGGACGGTGGCGCCCTTTATGGCTCCCTGCTTGGCTTGGCGTGGCAATGCGACTGTTGGCTCAGAGAACATGCTTAAGGAGCGCACAGGGCTGAGGTCTTGACCGCAGTAACCTGGAGCTGCTCGATGAGCGTATACCTCTTTTGGCCATGTAAATTGCCTGGAAAAAATTCTTATCCAACACACTTGAACTAATTACGTTGTCCTCTTCACTACATGTTTACCTACGCCGCTGGTCAGATTCTCCAACAATCCTTAACAGCAATGATGTTCTCTTATGAGTCCGAGTCTGTGCGCAGTGTGAGGCAACGTCACTCTTGGGCCAAAATGTGTATGTAGCTAGTGGGTATTTTTTTTTCTTGTTTGATTTACCGGTTGAGACAAAATACGTGGAACTTTGTCAGGAGGAGGGAGGTTTCAAATATAATCGACAATAGACCTGTCTTTCGAGCATGCGCACCCTACGTATTGGTCGTCTGCTTGGTTCGGTTTCGTTTCAGCCAGCATTGCGAGTTTTGTTATATGAAAGCAGATAAATGGCGCAGACAGGAATCCCACCTCTAAAGATAGGACAGAATTCTTAAACTTTCACCATTTCAGATACAGCAATTAGTCTCCGTTTTTTTTATATACAATGGACCTGAACTATTAGTGTCAATCGTCGCCCACAGATATCGCTAGTATGACGGAAAATGTCTATTCTAAACGATCCACATGAAGTTAATTTGAATTTATCTTACACTTTTTAAATTCATTTTTGTATTAGAAATGCACAATAATTTCCTTGGAGGGATTGAGGCAAAAATGCTACCAAGGACTCGGTGCTCAGTCACCCCCCCCCCCCCCCCACCTAAAAAAAAAATCCTGTAAAAACAACGACCACCAATTCAGTAGAATTATCATTTATTTTGCCTAAAGAATGTTACATATAATACATATAAAGGTGAGGAAGATTGATAAATCAAATTATGTCAGGTGTTAATGGAGTGGATTGGTCTGTACCAGACCTGGTTTTATTGTATATGAATATATATATTGGACAGTCAGTCAGTAAGGTTAATTTCAGCACTACAGTTTTTCCTTTGCCAATTCAAAAACCGTTGTTTTTTTAGATGTCGTATCCCCATAATATTTAAAGGCTGAAAATTTGAGGATATTTATTTTTAATTTTTATGTACCGCCCAACTGGTATGTAACTGGGTAGTTGGTAGTGACGTCAAAATGGCACTGGCTAAGGTCTTTGTTCACACCGGAATTTGTAGTCTGGTGGCAGACGCAGGACTCAAAGCTTGAAGATCTTGTGTTCGAATCGCGATCGAGGAACGGTGTGATCTTTGATATTCGCCCCGACTGAGGATAAGCGCGCTGCAGCTTAATCAGTAAGACCGTCCTGTTTATCTCACAAACGAGTGCGCCTTTTTGGAGATCCTAGGTGTTATGATGGTGCACTGTTAAGGATTTAACACGTAGGATCCGCAGGTGTGGAAATCACCAGGACTGGTTTACACCAAAATATAATAACAGGGAGCATGTGCTACCATCCTGTCACGTAGTCTCAAACCGAAAGGATTTCTGCAGATACACATATAATTCAGATGAACATAGACTTAAAAATAATGTAGGAGGTTAGCTGTGATATATAAGTATATGTGTGTTTGTATCGCTGTACTTTGTATGGGTGACCACGTGAGTAGACGAGTTTGGATGATTATATATGTCAACAGGGTACATACGCGTTTACATGCTTACGTCATCAGGGTCCTGGCAAGTTTACTTATGCTTGCGTCACTAAAGTGCGGGACGTGCTTAACTCATATGAGTTCGTATAAGATACCGATAGGGTTGAAAGGCTCTGTGATATATAATGTCTGGGTGTGATAAATTGGCACAGCATTGACTTGACCCCCGCAAAAGTCAGCTAGATATGATCAATTAAAGGGCCGAACCCTCCCCGAGTTACGCGTCTCGACACACCACATGACATAGCTGACGTCCAGTGTGTCTCGAAGTCCTCTTGTGTTGTGGCTGAGGACCAGGTCACACGACCCGTCGTAGAAAAACACACGACAGACACGAAGACAGTGTCGGCTTTGTATCCCGGACAGCGCGAAACGATCGAGCATGTTCGCTTTGTCGTGCGATTGAAGCCTGTGTCTGGACAGGTCGACGCAACTTGACATGAACCGTGCAGTGGAGTTGGACGCGCCACATTTTTCACACTTCCTGACACGCTAAGCGACACAAACCGACACAACTCCCCGCCAACACACGGCAGTCTCCGTGCCGTGAACCCGTGTGTGTCGCTAGTATGTCGGTCAATTGTTTTGCTACTTTGACTGCGAGACACACGACCCGCTAGGCGACGCAAACCGACGCAACTTAGTGTCGGTTTGCGCCGCCCGATTTTTGCGTAGGTCCATGTCGAGCTATATTTGGTTGATTCGGCCCTTTAATAAAATGACCAGTATATATTATTGATAAGTTTTTTTTTGAGAGGATTGCAAAATGAGATAAATCACGACTGGCCTATGTTATTACCATAATGATTAACAAAACTGCTGATTGTATTTTGAAGGAAGGTTCAGTGAAGTGCAGAAGTGCGGGCACCTCCCGTGCGGGTACTGGAGTTCATGGACGCCGTGTGACGCATCGTGTGGGCCTGCCACAAAGTCTCGAAGAAGAGTTTGTGAAGGCGGGCCGTGTGCAGACAATAGGGAAGAAACCCTGCAGTGTAACAATATACCATGTAAGACAAATGTCCCGTTTTTTTTATTTAAACTCACGTTGTAATTTACTCAGTAATTCTATCCGACTATGAACATATTATTTCACTTTGATTTGACTTACTTGTAATATTTTCTCCGTTTTTTTTAGCTGAGTAAGAAAATATAGATAATTAGCAGAATAAGAGTTTGTGAAGCTGGGCCGTGTGCAGACAACAGGGAAGAAACCCTGATGTGTAACAATATACCATGTCAGACAAATGTCCCGTTTTTTATTTAAACTCACGTTGTAATTTACGTCTTTTTTATTTCTTGGGTGTAAGTAATTCTATCCGACTATAAATATAGTATTTCACTTTGATTTGACTTACTTGTATTTTTTCTCCGTTTTTTTTTCAGCTGAGTAAGAAAATAAAGATAATTAGCAGATTATAATCATACATTTTTTTTTTTTTTGGGGGGGGGGGGATGTTCCGGTGACTTTATCAAACACTGTGGTTGGGTTCATGATGGCGCGTTAAATTTTCGCGAGTTTTTGTTTCGTAAGGGTTCAATTTTCGCGATCTTGTTTATCATATTAAATAAAATGTACGCAAAATCATAACGATTGGACGGAAACCAAGGGCATTTCGAACGAGTGGAAATTATTAGCAGATTATTTGAAATATCTGATGTAGTTTATATTTGTGATCTTTCATTTACGGGTGACATTCAAGATCTATTATTAAACGAGAAATGCATGTGCTATTACTCTTTGCCATTTGATTTGCCAATTTGACCATGCATTGGGTTTTCTTATTCACCTAGGTTTTATTTTCGCGATTAGTTCGCGAATATCGCGAATTTAAAATCCTCGCGAACAAAAAAGCAACCACAGTTATCACAACAGACATACATTACTATTTAGTGCATCCTCAAAGAAATTTGCAGGGAAATATTTAGATTATCCAGTAAGAGGTAACGGCACGAAAGGCTAACGTTTTATGAATACAAGTACCCTATGGCGATGACTTTTGATTTAGGTTAAACAATCAAAAGAAAACCTACAGTAATATGCTCGGAATAGATGGTGGTAATTTTTGCTTTGTTTTACAGGTCCAGTCCCAGCGCCCGGCCCAAGTCCTTCCCCGACCACAACCTGGTGTTTAGGGGTCACTGAGGTCTTCGCAGGCAACGGGTATATCGCTTCCCCGCGATACGGTGACGGACGTACATACCCAAGCAATGTAAACTGTAAATGGGTCATCCGGAGTGCTCAGAACACGGTGAGCATCCTACTTTATAGCCTTCTTGGCCTCGCGCGTGATTCCATCCTGTTCTTTGCCGATAGAGGTCGTATCTTTTTGTTTCGTAAGGGTTCAATTTTCGCGATCTTATTTATCATATTAAATAAAATGTACCTTTTCCATTGGGACGGTTGGGGCTGCTTGTCTAATAGATAAAAAATCATATCTATTTCACAATAAGAAATTAGGACTTCCTGCACTATAGACTGTACTTACTTTATAAAATCCGCATACCACAGACGTTTATATGCATGTATTTTGCTTTGAAACATCTGAAATCTAACACGATTCCACGCAGTGTGCTACAGCTCTCCATACACATAGATTCGCACCCTTCCACCAGAGGTCGTTTCTTTTCAAAACGAACCTCTTCAAGTTATAGCAGTGCGGTACGGCCGCCTCCGTTCAGTTGACGCCATTTGTTTAGGCTGAAACACAGGTTGGGTCCTTAAGTCTTTTTTATGAAATAAATCCACGAGACTGATTGTGTAACCCTTTTATATCAAATGTGCGAAAAAGATTCCATATGATTAGGGATAACACGTTAAAAAGAATATTGTTCAACAGACGCGAATATTGACAAAATATGATTTATTTTTTAACAGACAAAAGCACACGAAAACAAAGCAAAATTTAATGGAAATATGTTTTATTAAAAAAAAAAGAAATATCCGGGAGGATTGAGCTCCAATTCGGCAAATGTTTACTGAAAATCAAAATAAAAATTTTACTTAATGAAGGGGCTCTAATTTGCGGTGCATGAGAAACCAATAATTTCTGTACCTTATATTACGGGTGACATAACAGCGGACCGAACGGTAGCGAAGCGGTTGGTTCGCCGGATTTGTGCGCCTCCGACCTGGGTTCGACTCCCGGATCGGCCCAGGATTTTTCCCCTCAACAATTTGTCCTCGTAACACAACGTCCAACGTGACGGTTAACTTTGTTGCCCAGGAAATAAGCTCGCCAAAGTGTGACTCCTGGGATAATTAGTCTTGTTCTGATAGCAGAACGCTCTTAAGAGGGGGTGTGTTACGGGGTGACATAAAAGCGGACCGAACTGTCTCCCTAGTAAAGCTTGTTTTTCTAGCGAAACGGTTGGTACGCCGGACTTGTGCGCCACCGACCTGGGTTCGACTCCCGGATCGGCCCAGGATTTTCCCCTCATTTATTTGTCTTCGTAACACTTATTTATGGAAAACTAACGTCACACAAAGATAACAACGCACAGTTCAAATTCAGAAAACTGACCTCGTTGTATATAGGTAAAGTTGATCCTTTGTCTGTGGTGTAGCGGGTTAACGGCATTCGTAGAAATTTGCATTATGCTTTACATATTGGAAATAAAAAAAAATTATGCTGAAACATAGAATGGTTTATTTATCGATAGAAACCCAAAGAAACAGATAACACTATTTTAAAAGATAACTTAGAAAAATAACTATATCATTTTGGAGTATTTAATTAATTCTACTGAATTCATTTAAGCAATTTGCAAGACGCCAGAAATAGATTAACAAAAAATAGTTATACATAAATTCAAACGAGGTTTAACAGTATAACTAATGATATCTATATGTTTTCGGGAATGATAAAAGAGTACCCACCTGACTTATTATATTGTTTCTCTTGTTCCATTCTAGGTTGTAGAGTTGTACATGTTACGTTTCGTAACAGAGGTGGCGTTCGACTCCCTGACTGTTCACAACGGTCCGTCCGAAAGTAGTCCGGTTTTACAGATAATCTCGGGAGACAGGACGGGTCTCCGCATGACAACTACGACATCCGAGGCATTCCTGCAGTTCAAGTCCGATGCTGCAGTGAACAATGAGGGGTTTTTCATCCAATTTCAAGCAGTTCGTGAGTGATATATACTGGATCAAAACGCCAATCATTCGCTGTCTAGAAACCTGTAAAGGGTATAAACTTTGGCAAACCATCTAATGTAAACCCGCAGTCGATAAAAGACATTAACTTTGGCTTTTATTCAATATAAGCCCCGAGAGAACGTAGAATTAATACCTTACAACTAATGGGAAAATTATAGTATACTCTAGTATTATATTGTTTAATATTAGGCCAAAATAAACAAAAGTATGGTACGCTTTTTTTATTTTAAATTTTTTGGTATGTTTCGATAAAAATGTCAAATGATAAGGGAAAAGCATGAAAATAACAGTTTTATTTTGCTAAACAATTAACAAGCACAAAGGCAATTGTATGGTTTTATCTTCTTAAAAAGATGTCGAAGCGGCAGCAGCTCAAAATTGGAAAATTTTTATTGAAAATCAAAATAAAAATTTTTGATGCGGGGGTTTAAAATTGATGCGGGCGGTGCCTGAGAACCATATCTTTTATTTTTTTTTTGGCCTATATCATTTATTTGTGTTTAACTACTGTCATTAATATTTTCTCTTAATAACTTGCGATTACCAGATATTGAGGCTTACTTTGTATCCACCCAATTAATGAATGACCTCTTCTTCGTAAGACCAAGGTTTGCTCTTATCCAAAGAGTAACAAGGCTTGATTCAGAAAACCTCTTTTTTTTAAATGCAAATAAAAGCAAATAAATGTACAATCGTATTACTATGCAAATGTATAATGTATGATAATAATGCCTAAAGATCAGAAACTGGTACGGATGACGAAATGTTATTTGAATAGTATACTTTGAATGATATACGCATTATTGCTGATGTGATAAAAATGAATATGGCGCAACATTGGTATTAATGTCATGGAGTGAAGGGGGTCTGATTTAGCGCACTAAACATGTTTCTTAACGCTACCTTTAACATAGATCATATTAGCTAAGCTAAAGCCCCTAACCGACGTTACCGTTTTAGAATTTCGGAGATCACCATGCAAGAAGGACCCCCCCCCCCCATTTCCCTTTGCAGTTAGGACGGCCTTAATGTTATTGTACTGTAAAGTATTGGGTCAACGACCTGTATCTTTGCATCTAGAGATATGCATCACTGATGATAAGAATTAAGAATGTGACTTACCGAAGTCCTGCTTTTAAGATTAACACTTACACTATTTTGTTGCAGCGAAAAGGGGAGGCATCCCTGGCGGAGGTAATGGCGGCGGAACCGGAACAGGTGGGACCGGAGGAAGCGGAAGTGTTTCTACTTCCGGTCAGCCGTGTTCTCCGTCCGGTCAGGTTCTTCACGGGTCCCCGCACACTATCTATTCTCCGGGATTTCAACAAAGCAGGAACTACTCAAATAACC
Source organism: Sipunculus nudus (assembly GCA_026874595.1). Taxonomy (NCBI): domain Eukaryota; kingdom Metazoa; phylum Annelida; class Sipuncula; order Golfingiida; family Sipunculidae; genus Sipunculus; species Sipunculus nudus. The sequence continues at coordinate 38,736,085 of CM049316.1, forward strand.
TTGACTGCAAGTGGCAAATGACCGCAGCCGCTGGGACGGTAAGATTTAGCGATCCTTGCTGGAGCAGTGATATCTCCGCCAGTTGTGTTTCTCTGAGGATATGTATTCTTTTACGAGTTTCTGTTTAACATGTGTTTCGAAATGTTTTTGGTAGATGATATTTGATTTTGATGTTTAACTGTTACAGTTTCAATATATGAAACATCTGTTGTTGCTTGTTTCCTTTTTTTAAGACTCAATTAGAAAATGGAATAATGATAAAAAATCTTCCTTTAAACCTTTACTTAAACTTAATCAACAGACATATATTTTTCTCGTAACTAAAAATCTGTTCCTAAATGCGGATCATGTGCAGGATCCATACCAAAACCTAATTCTTAAATTCCCCGAAAATTCAATGAAATTCCGTTCTTGATTGCGTAAGTTATATTGTGAACAAACACACAAACAAACACACACACGCAAACGAACGGGGATGCGCGCACACCCTTCTTGTGGTGGCAATTATTTACCTATTCGAATTTTCTCACAGAATATCCGGGTACAGATACACACAGTTTCGTCCGAACCAGTGTATGACGGTATCATTGTTTATGACGGGCTCACAAGAACGGATGAACCAATAGGGGTATTTTCGGGTACTGGTCTGGACGGCATCGTAGTACAGTCCACCGGAAATAATGTGCTCGTTCGCTTCCGGTCAGACGACACTCTCACCGGGACGGGATTCTCTGCCACGCTCTCCCAAGTCTGTGAGTTTATATATATTGTATATACATCAACAAGAATATTATGTTTTCTGAGGTTGGGGGTTGTGGGGGGGATGGTTGCAAGGTATGTGGCACCCTACGACACCTCCACTGGACACGGTTCCGCCTTTGTGGGAGCATATACGTCATCTCATTTAGTTCTGAAGTGTATATGCACGAGGAAATATTCAAAACAGTCTTGGAGTTGATTAGAATGAAACCTGTGTGGTAAGATCATCTGTGGGGCTGCCGCAAATTGGTTTTAGTTCAGATTCGGTTTTATTAGACAGGTCAGTTGTAATATAATAAGTATGTAAGTTGTATGTGAATGCTTTCGGTTCCTTAAATGGTGGTCCTAATCGACAGGTGGTCTATCAGACAGGTCCCACGGTATTGATGAAAAAAGATTACCACCTGTAAAACAGAGTGAGAAACTGTAAAAAAGTTTTTTTTTTGTAATAAAAAGTATAATATTAAACACGTGTCATAACTGTAATGTAGGTTTTAATTATATTCTTATAGACGTTGGTCTCTCTATGCTACCTTGCTCCACCATGCGGCTCCGCCAACTGTTTCATGAATTATGACAAAAGGCAAGCGGCCCAGTGAGGTGACTCACGCAGGCTTCCTGTACACACCGATCAAAACACATCTGTTGCTATTTTCAGATCAACGGTACAATGCCATAACGTCAAAAATAAAATGAACAATCTTAAAAAGGATTAAACACCCATGTCGCTTCCGGTTTCATGTGTTCCTGTTTATACGGCGTTGGAACAGTTTAACTACTCTGTATTGTTTACTTTTATGACATTGCATTTGATTGGCCATTACTATTTCAGCCCCATCACGTGCGGGCATGTTCAAGATTCATGAAATATAGGTGGCATATATTAGTGCTAGCCTTGCTTATATGAAGAATAAATAAACATATTAAAATATATCAATAAATACAAAACACATATATATATATATATATATATATATATATATATATATATATATTGATAAATATAATACTATAAAACAAATATTTACAGATCCTTCACAGAGCCCGTCGGGTCAATGCGGCGTCCATGTTCATTCAACGGGCTCGCTGAACAATATTATTGGTGGGATAATAGCCCAACCAGGCAGTATTCCATGGCAGGTGTCGCTAGTGCAGCGGACCAAGGCGATTCATTTCTGTGGAGGCGTTCTGCTTAATAAGCGGTGGGTGATGACCGCGGGCCACTGTTTCCGCACGCCGTAAGTTAAACCTGAGTTCATCAATGCATGTAATTACAAAATACATGTTAATAGGCATGTTAATTCGATGCTATTTGGAGAGAACAGTGTTTTGCACTCCGGCTCATAAAACTTGTGATCAATACACACACACACATATATTTTTTTACCATATAATACGAATTATATAGATAATTCATCATGGCTTTTGCCATTCTCTTTTTTTGTATAAATTGCAACCCATAAATTGTCTTATTTTCTGAATACCTGAGGGGTTTTGATGGCAGTAATCAACCCCCCCCCCCCCCCCAACACACACACACTTAACACACACTTTGCTCGAGTCAGAGTCTTTTGGAATCCAAGTTCAAGTCTGAGTCCAATTCAAATATCATAAAAGGCAATTTAAAATGGACATTTCAGATTATCATGTATACATAAGAGTGAGTCACACATGCTTTTACTATAATTTTTAAGTACATTTATAGCTCTCGATGTTGAGCTGATAAATCACTGATAATATATATATATATATATATATATATATATATATATATATATATATATATATTATATTGACACAAAAGAAAATCAGTACCACATGTGCATTTAACACATAAATGCATCTATTATCATAAACGCTGCCAATACGTTAGTCATTTTGGCGTCATCGTGCAAATGAAAATAAATAAATCTACGTGACGAAAAGACGTCCTATATGCCTGACATGGGATTCGAACCAGTTGGGGTTTCTTTCAAGGATAACACACATGAAACATGCATGATACCTATAGAATAGTCAGTCCGTCCGCTTCTGGTCAGATTTAGATGTTAATCGTCTTAAATATAATTAAACCACAGTTTTGTCCCAAACTGTTGTTGTCTGGTGTCCTGGAAGGCCAGTGGCCTATTCCACGATTGTGCACACTAAAGATACTGGCATACCAGTAACGTTCGGGCACCTGCCATCATTTGGAGAGACTGGTGATCCAGCTAAGCACGAGATGTAACAGTGCTAGCGTCCTCTAGTGACACTGAATGGAACCTAAATATATAGAGAACAGAATTGATTTTCTCAGCCTTTGTTAAATACTAAAACAGAATGAACATTTTAAATATTCAAATTTAATTACTTATTTCTTACTTATTTGTGAATTATAAATAATATTCGATATTTGAAGATGTAATAGAAAATAAAGCAGCAATTGTTATATATGTGAAACCTGCTGAACTTTGCATATAAACTACATGTATACAGAATGGAGACGACGCTTTTACGTTTATTAAACTTAATGAGCACATTTTGGCTGTACACCGAGAAACATGTGAACGAATGTAAACGACATTAGAAGGGATGTTGTTCCCAGCTGTGTGAGCGAGAAAATAGAAGCGCTCTGCTGTGAAATTGGTCCTTTTTTAGAAAACGCTCTACGGATATCTGTCGTTTAATGCTAGTTATGTATTGTTGATATCTATCCGAAAACCGTTACCACAGTCAGTGCAAAACTTTACGCAAGTTCGGTAAAATAACACCGAAGGCGCAGAGAAGAATAAAATTTCACATACAGTTGATTGCTTTATATTTGATATACTGGTTAAATTTTGTGATTTAACTTTTATCTTTTCTCCGTGAGGGTTCGATTTCCGTGATCTGGCCAAACAGGAAACAGCACAATTATATTGGTACTTTAAAATTATCATTTTAAAATGTGTGCAAAATCTGAACAGTTTTACAGAGAGTAAAAGGGGACGGTCATAAGAATGAAAAGCGGAAGAGCAGAAATGAAACGCAATCATACGTATTATAATTTTTTTGTCCAAGATATAAATCTTATTTTCAGAATAACTTAGGGAATGATAAATTGATTACTCATACCCCACTTAAGACGAGTTAAGTGTGTGTGTGTGAGGGGGGGGGGGTATATATACCCAATCCCACCTTTATTGGCGCCCTTGTTGACACTAAACCCTAGAGCAGACCAGTCGCTGTTATTTCGCAGTTTCTCGGCCCATTTAGTAGACGTAAAAATGAATATTTTGTACATCAAAATTTTGAATTTTTAAATATTTTTTCTTTTAATACTTCAGGGGGAATCCTCTGGGGGTGGCAGACTTCACCGTGTACGTTGGAGGACACGCCCGTCTGAGCGGACTACGGTACCTGGCATCTCGGGTGCTCGTTCACTCGGGATTCAGCTACCAGACCAAAGTTAACGATATCGCCCTGGTTGAACTGTCACGTGACGTGACTTTCAGCTCTCGCGTGACCCCAATATGTCTGCCAACCCGGAAAACAGTGCCCGGGGACTCGTGTTACACGTCTGGATGGGGTTACACCACATACCCCACAGGTAAAAGCACTTAATAACCTAGCAATCTGCACCCGAAGGAATGCAATCCTCCGCCGTAAGTGGTGTGTGTGTGTGTGTGTGGGGGGGGGGGGGGGGGGGTACGTGTCCAAAAGCTGTGTTTGCATTCATTTATTCGTAAGTTACTGTATATTTGTGAAAATTCCATGATGACGTTTCTAAATCCAGATAAAGTGCCGCCGGTTCCACACCAAAATGTAACCTTTATTCAATGTCTAATTCCGGAAAATACCATGAAAATTTCATGTGATTCCGTTCATAATTGCATGTCGTGAGTTATGTTTTAAATAAACACACATACAAACACACATACGAGCGGGGATAAAGCATACCCTCTTGGTTGAGGCATAAGTATTAACAAGAGGTACGTGCACACTTTATTTTCAGCTTTCTTCGCCGCCGCCGCTTTGGTTTAACGCAAAAATCTCAAATATCATTGGACAGTATTATCCTAAACTTGCCATCATCAAAGTGTCACCTGAGACCTGATGCCCTATCGTTTTGTATTGACCTCTGACCTTTCCTCTATGCCTCGCACCAACTGTGCGTTTTTTTTTGGAAGTCGCACACACATATATAGAGTTGCTTAATGTATCGGCCTGTAATTTGAATAAAGTCATAGAAATTCGATGTCTTTATCTGATACACAGACCTGATGGCGCCACCTAAAATCATTTTTACGTGCTGTTTAACCCGTTAATCCATGCGTCAGATGTTGGTGAACACCACGCATATAGTAGGAGTGTTTGATGTATTGGGCTGAAATTTTGCATAATCTTACCTCTTTGATAAATTTCCAGTGCATAGTCCTGATGGTAACACTTACAGTCTTTGTTTGTGGCGTGTTTCCATGCACATATCTCAGGATTTGCACATAAAACCCCTATATAGTATTCCTTTGACGATATCCATCCATGCACATTTCACATGACTTGACTGTATTGGCCAACAATGTTGATTTTCTATAGGTCAGACTGACGCATTATTTCAACTGCATGTCATCCTTGTAAATATTGATGTTAATCCCATATAGGTGACCAATTTTTGACAGTTCTTGCATAAGACCATAAGAGACTCGGATAATCTCTAATGAAAAAAAAATTGAAGAAATCGAATCACATTTTAGAACTATGAGTTAGTTTCTTTCCCGCTCTCGAGATGGCACCACCTCCCGGTACAAATTGTGGAAAAGGCACCCCTCTCCCCAGTATCTGATGTCACACATTTCTCCATGCAGACAAAATATCCTTGCATGATTATCTGGCTACATTCCCTTATAATCAAGAAAAAAGTTACACATCAAAGCCATGTATTAATTTGAGGATGATAGCCTCCAGCCAAGCAGTGCCAGCCGGTGCGCCCTAAACAAGATTGCCAAGTGTTCTAATTGTAGCTCACCCCTACAGATCTTGGATAGCTTGGTGCCACCCGCAGTAATATCGATATTGCACGGCATCAATCTATGTGTTTATTTCGAGTGAAAATAACACTTATGCTATCCTCATTATTCGCGGTTACATGACTTACAGGGCCACCCTGTAGCAGTAAGATAGGTCGGGGTTACAGATTAGTCCCATTGAAAAGTTGGTACTACTAAATCTAAGGGAAATTTGGCATTTCCTCTCACATCGGAAGACTTTCCATTCCTCACTGAATCTATACACTTGTGCCTTGGCGGACACAAGTAGTCACTTATCGGTTGCCCATGTTCTAGTCTTTGATATTATCACCATCACATATCGATTTCTGGAATGCTTGTGGAGAGTGCTTGTGAAATTCTTCATTTTTTATTTATATGAAAAGGAAATAAAAGAGACTAAGGCAAGAAAAAAAGTATGGTTCTCAGGCACTTTTTTTCAGAAACAAGGCGGGCGATGTATTTTTTAGTTTTTTTTTTACCTTTTTTTGTATGTTTCGATAAAAAATGTTATATGATCAATGAAAAGCATGAAAATAATAGACCTTTCTTGCTAAACAGGTAAAAGCAATACATAACAAAGGAAATTTATTTTTGTTTTATTAGTCCATAGTTGATTTAAACAATGAGTCAACAGATTTTAATTAAACTGTAAAGGGATAAGTATAATGCAGGAAGACTATTTGGCAGTAGGGCTTTTGATATTGCAGAGGCACATGTTAGACAAATTTAAAACAGTTATTAGACATCATGAAGAATGCAGTGGGTAGATGTGTGTGTAAGTGTGTATTTCGGAGAAAAGATGCAGTATCATAGCATCAGAAAACAATATTTTTACCACGACAATTAATATTTTCTTGGCCCACTTCTTAGAAAATATTTCTTACAGTATAACTTGTTTTCCCGTAGTAGGAAAATTATATATGGGAGCATGTATTTGGAGCCGGTCCATAATTGTTAGTTTTCTTATATAATTCTAGTAATGAGATATCCGCGTTTCTTCGTGTTTGTAATATTTAATTTGTTATATATTTTTCATTTGTACAGGTAAGGCCAGTGACTACCTCCGACAGACTCAAATCTCTGTGGTTGGTGATGATCGATGTCGCTATAATAATTATGGTGCTGGGCAAATCTGTGTGGGAGAAAATCCGTCAGTGAACTCCATGTACAAGGTACGTCAGCCGTAATACATTTGTCCATATACCAAGTACATCAGTTGTACTACATTTGTCCATAATCACGGTACGTCAACCGTAATACATTTGTTCATATATAGTTGTACATATACAGGGAACGTTAGCCGTTATACAATTGTCCATGTACAAGGTACGTTACCCGTAAACAAGGTAGATCAGGCGTCACACATTGCTTCAGATACGAAATACGTCAGCCGTGATATATTTGTCTATATATAAGGTACGTCAGCAAGGATACGCTTGTCTCTCTACAAGCCACGTCAACCGTGATACGTTTGTCTATACACAAACCAAGTCCATCCATGATATGTTTGTCCACACATGACGTCAGTCATTATTTGTCCATATCAAGCTTCGTTAGCCGTGATACGTTTATCCATATCAAAGAAAGGTCAGCACGATATGTTTGTGCATATACAATCCACGTCAACCGTGATACGTTTGTAAATATACAAGCCACGTTAGCCGTAATACGTTTGTCCATATAAAGACCACGTCAGCCGTGATACGTTTGTCAATATGCAAACCACATCAGCCATGTTACGTTTGTCCATATACAAGCCAGGTCAGCCGTGATACGATTGTCCATACATATGCCACGTCAGCCATGATTTGTCCATATCAAGCTACGTTAGCCGTGATATGTTTGTTCATATCAAGCAACGTGAACCGTGATACGTTTGTCCATATACATGCTACGTTAGCCGTATACGTTAGTCCATACATATGCCATATCAGCCGTGATACGTTTGTTCATACACAAACCACGTCAGCCGTGATACGTTTGTTCATATCAAGCTACGTGAGCCGTGATTCGTTTGTCTATATACAAGCCAGGTCAGCCATATACGTTTGTCCATACAAATACCACGTCAGCCCTGATACGTTTGTCCATACACGAACCACGTCAGTCATGATTTTCCCATATCAAACTACATGAGCCGTGATTTTGTTGACGTTTGTCTATTTTTACAAGTTAAATCAGCCGTGATACGTTCCTCCATATACAAGCCACGGCAGTCGTGAAAAGTTTGTCCATACACAAGCCAATTCGGCCTTGATATGTTGTGCATATACAAGCTACGTCAGCGTGATACGTTTGTCCTCATTCAAGCTACGTCAGTCGTTAGACGTTTGTCCATATACAAGCCATGATGCGTTTGTCCATATTAAAGCCACGTCAGCCGTGATACGTTTGTCCATACATATGCCACGTAAGCCGTGATTTGTCCATATCAAGCTACGTTAGCCGTGATACGTTTATTCATATCAAGCAACGTGAACCGTATACGTTAGTCAATACATATGCCATATCAGCCGTGATACGTTTGTCCACACTCAAACCACGTCAGTCGTGATTTGTTCATATCAAGCCACTACGTGAGCCGTGATACGTTTGTCTATACACAAGCTACGTCAGCCGTATACGTTTGTCCATACATACCACGTCAGCCGCAATACGTTTGTCCATAAACAAACCACGCCAGTTGTGATTTTCTCATATCAAACTACGTGAGCCGTGACACGTTTGTCCATTTTTACAAGCTAAATCAGCCGTGATTCGTTTGTCCTCACACAAGCTACGTCAGCCGTTATACGTTTGTCCATATACAAGCCATGTCAGCCATGATGCGTTTGTCCATATACAAGCTACGTCAGCCGTGGTACTTATGTCCACATACAAGCCACGTCAGCCTTGATATGTTTTAATACATGTTACGGCAACCGTGTTGTGTTCTTCCATATGCAAGATACGTCAGTGTTGATATAACTGTCCATATACAAGGTAAAGTCGGCCACAGAACGCTTGTCGAAGTATGCACTAAGTCAATCATGATATATTCGTCAGTATACTATCAACCATAGAACATAATTCATGTGAGTTACGACATCATTGAAACATTTGTCCGTATACAAACCACTTGAGCCGTAATACATGTAAAATACTGCGGACTGATAATATATTTGACCAATTTCATTTTGGTATATCATTGAAATGCCGCGGTCTTCACGTATGACAAATAAAGGCAATTAAGGCAATCATAATGTTAATGTCTATAGAAAGGTACCAATTCGGCTGCTTGTAAATTTTGCAGTCAATGACACAATGACAATAATTATAGTTGTCGGTATGGCCTATAGACTACGTGACCTCTAATGTGGAAAAATCCAGGGGATCATCAAAACAGTCATGCAAGAGAAGTGACATATTAATAACTCGAAATAAAGAGTCATATTCAGGGACCAAAGAGGTGACTCATGTAGTGGCGGGCATGGTCGCAATAAAAAAGTATGTATGTTTTATAGATTACAATTTTTCAGGTAATCAATTTTACTTCTTGTTTCTGATTTCTGAAGCGATACTCTTCCCTGTTATTTTATCCTCAAATTGCTTTAATTTTGCCTAAAATCTTATTAAAAATAACAAAAATCCCTATAGTGCAGTTTGGAGATACCCCTTCCACGCCCTATTCTCTCAGCCGGTACAAACACCCCCTCCCCCCGAACTATCTTTTGGATCCACAAAGTATATTATTATTATTATTATTATTATTATTACTATGATCATATATATATATAATGCCGCTCAGTCAGTTATTTCCCCCCTTGATAGTTCAAAAGAAATTATTGCATGTTTTAATTTCCATTTAGAAACTTGTAATTGACAGTTGATGTTGTTGATAATGTGCTGTTCATGTGTACCATTTAAAGAACAGTCACATATTTTTTAAACGATTCCTACAGAGGCTGGTAAACCTCGCATATTATATCGAATCGATCAATTAATGTTCAAAAGAGAAATATAGAAGAATAATTCGTACATTGATTTCATATATTTCTTGCCCCTAGACCATACAAGTATAGTCTTTTGTTAGACCAACAAAATCTTATATCATCTTGATATTGCATACCTTTCCCTTAGGAATACTCGTGGCTCCATTTTGTTTCCTGTAGGAATCTTGAATACTTACCTTTTTATTAATTATACATCCGCCAGGAGACGAAAAAAAAGCATGCTTTCCATTTTGTTATTTGGTTGGTTTGTCTGACAGCAACATGACGCATAAATACTGAGCCGACCTTAGGTAAAACTTATCAAGTTTATTCAAGAATCAATCCATCAATTTTGTTTGGTAATCTGGATCATCATAAAATAGTCTTTTATTAAATACAATCATATACCATTGTAAAACGGGGCGATTCTTATGACCTAGGTTAAAATATATATCCATATATATCATGGGTAGGATTTGTTCTGACATTCACTAGTATAAACTTTGTTACTTAGGAGTGACACTGCGACGCTTTTACACATACAAGTCTGATTAGAAGCTTCAAGCGGAGTTTTGTAGACTCTGACTACACGTTTAGATTTAAAATAGAATTTCGGACAGATTTTTTTTTTACTCTACATCATATACATATAGGCACGTGTGCTCTCCAAATAGTGTCAGTTGCTGACCTGTATGTATTGGGTCAATCACCTCAGAGATCATATTCATCCAAGTAATATATACAAGTTCAGCCCCGAGACTCAGCCTATTCGAATATATAGAACTATACCTACAGCTTTATATAGGTGTAACCCATATTTACCACTGACAGGGACTCGTTTTTGGATACGAGTAACGTGAGTCGACACGGTTCGTTGACATCGTCATGATTCAGGCAGTGACTTGCATGCTGACGTCCAGCAAACATTATTATAACCATGAATCGTTTATTTGAGTCCCCTCCCCGTTGATAGCGGAGGCCTATAAGGGTCGATGAGTTCATTTCTAGTTGAGTAAAATAGTAAGGGAACAGAATTTCAGAGGTAAATCCATCGATTACAATTTATGTTTTTTTTTATCTCTCTCTCGCTCTCTCTCTCTCTCTCTCTCTCTCTCTCTGGGTGTACCTAGGTTGTGCTTGGTCTCCTGTATATCTTGCCGATTTTCAAAAACGTTCCTTTTGACACGGTTTTATTCATATATAATGGGTTGTCAGCTATAATTTTTTTCCTTTCTTTTCCAAGATCGCACAATCCATAGGCTATTCCGCAAGATCTTAAATGCCCAAGATCTTCAGCCTCTAGATGATGGAAGGAAGGCTTCACTGGCGATCGCTCGGCGATTGCAGAATGTTTTATCGTTTTTATTTGGTCCTGTAATATGTTTGTGTTTAATGTCCCTTGTTTCGGTAACGTTTCAAAGTTAATTGCGACATAGGTTATCGTGCTGTTGCCTTAACATCATTGGAAGGAGCCGAGATATTTGTATAACTGATATTATGCTGTCTTTTTGGCGATTGTTTTCCTCATTTTGTTTTTAGCGCAGCTGACTAAAAGTCATCTAAGCTTTAGCAATTACTCTTTGTCCGTCGTCCGTCCGGTCGTATGTCCATTAACAGGGCACAAATCGTAACTGCTGGACCTGGAACCTCTTACTTCACATCAAGGGAAGTCCATAGAAAATCTCCTTGGAAACCTGGAATAAAGTCTCTGTTACCCATATTCGTTGAGCTATGGGGCTCCAAAGCCCCCCCCCCCCCCCCCCCAGAATAATGGAAAATTTGATATATAAGCTCAAATATCTGAACATCTAACGCATTGATCACCATAATTATTTGCATGGATATTGATCATGGAGTGTTTCATCAGTTTCTGCAGACTGGTGGCGCCACCTGTATTTTTTCGATTTTTTACAATTTTTTTTCTCTATTTTTGATACCATAAAAGATGCAGTCATCTGTTAACAGTTTACAAATCGTAATGACTAGACCTAAAATCCTGTATCTTGACATGCAGGGAGGCCCATGAAAAGTCTCCTTGGAAACCTAAAATTAGGTCTCTGTTACCCATAACCCCTGAGCTATGGGGCATCGAAGTACCCCCAGAATAATGGAAATTTAGATACAAAAGCTCATGTATCTGAACAACAAATGCATTGATCACCATGAATCCTTGTATGCGTATTGATCATGGGGTGTTTCATCAATTCCTGTAGGCTGGTGGCGCCACCTGGATTTTTTTAATGTTTTAGCATTTTTTCTATATTTTTTGCAACCTTTGAAGACGCGGCTCTGTTAACAGGGCACAAATCATAACCACTAAACCTAGAAATTTCTAATTTGACACATGGGAGGTCCATATAAAGACTCCTTGGAAACCTGATATTAGGTCCCATATCTTCCAAACTATGGGGCTCAGAAGTACCCCCAGAATAATTGAAAGCGTGATACAATAGCTCCAGTATCTGAACAACTAATACATTGATCATCATAATTCTTTGCATGCATAAACATCAATTAGTGTTTCAGCAGTTCCTGCACACTGGTGGTGCCACTTCAATTTAATAAAAAATGTTTTAACACATTTTTTCTCTCTTTTTGATACCTTTTATGAGGTGGTAATCCGTTAACAGTGCAGAAAAGCGTAACCATTGGTCCTAGAATGTTCTTACTTGATACCCTGGGAGGTCCATGAAAAGCCTTCTTGGAAACCTGAAATAAGGTCTCTTTTACCCATATTTTCCAAGCTATGGGGCTTATAAGTACCCCCCCCCCCAGAATATTCGAAAATTTAATACCAAAGAAGGGCACAAATCTTAACAAATCTTATATACCACAGCATTTGTCCTGGAAAAAAAGGGAAACAAAACATTTATTATTCATTGTACATGGTGTAAAAGAGAAGAAAAAAAAACAAAACCTTATTTTTAATGCGCATTTCACAAGCTAACCCTTGTAATTATTGACAAATTTGCTTTGGTTATTATTAAAACAGAAATAGGTAGAAAAACTGGCCTTGGTTGACATGGTAATTTAATGTTCAGGACAAATTGGGGCTTGTTAATATTTATACGATTATGTGCAGAAGAAGCTTGACTATTATATAACTATCATTAGAATATTCAAGATAAAATGCACTGAATCATTATCGACATCGAAAAATACGAAACAAACTGCTATTGCTTTTAATTAACTGTCACGATGATGCACAACCAAAAGTTTGCTGCTTGTCACTGACATGATGATGGTATTCTGATTGTTCGATGACGCAGAGACGCGAATTCTCCTGCTTATTATTAATAACTAAGAAACTTACATTCCTTAATTTGCTACTGGATACAGGCGGTTATGGCTGCTCTTGCTTATAACTTTCGCGATGATGCACAGGCAAAAGTTTCCTGCTTGTCACTGACATGATGATATTTGAGTGTGCGATGACGCACAGAACGGAATACTCCTGATTATTATTATTAATGACTAAGAAACTAGCATTACTTAACGTTTTACTGCATACAGTCAGGTTATGGCATAATCGTGAGTTTGAATCTCAGCGCAGGAGCCGCGTCGAGTAGTCCGAAACCGAATTCGAATTCAATAGATGTACGTACAGGCTAAGTGCTTAGTTAAGTGAGAATTAAAAAAAAAAGATACGGTTTACTCCTATTATTAAAATAAAATAAAAAGGTAGGATTACGGGGTTAAATCTTTAAATATAATTTAACATTGGTTTTGGTAATACACAGGGTGATTCCGGCGGGCCTCTCGCCTGTCACGTGGACGGACGATACACGGTAGGCGGAGTGGCTTCATACTCGACCATCAGCAAATCAGGACCCGATGTATTCAGTGATGTCCACTACTACCTGACGTGGATAAAACAAATCATGGTAAGCAAAACTTATATTCCGTTAATACCGTCCATCAATATGACCAAGAATTTAAATCTAAAATTATGTTAACAGAACGGTAATTGCAAATACTATAATTGACTCTTTGTTCGCGATGTTATAAAATTAGCGATATTTATCAAAGGGGAAACATAAATGAAACCTTCGAAAAACCAGATTCTGTGGTTCAGGGTGAGCGCAGGACTCAAAGCCGGGAGATCGTGAGTTAGAATCTCAGCCGATGTGGTGAGATTTTTCACTGACGGCCCCCACCCAGGGTGAGCGCTGTGCAGGCTTAATGGGGAGACTCTGCCCAAAGGTCATGTTTCACTCACAAACGAGTGCGCCTTTCGGGGGTTCCTCAATGTTTTGCCCCAGCAATGGAGATCACACACACCCAGGACCCGAAGGAGTCGAACACCGATCCTGGTTGATACCAGAATAACCGGGTACAAGCCCCCTGTCACGTAGTAAGAAACCGGAATGGAAATCTGCCGATGTACATAGTAATAGTTAAGCAAGCATTAAACAACGGAGGCGGTTACCTCCACCCAAAAACAATTTAAAAAAACCTTCGTAAATATGACACCCTATCTACCGGTCATTTATAATATAACCTCATTGGCATGTTTTCTATGTTACCACGCCGCCACGCCTGTAGGTTTGAAAGTCGCAAAGTAAAAGACTGATCTTATAAATAATAAAAAAATATTTTATGTTGTTTGTATATCAAAGATAGACGTTACAAACAATATCAGATCTTTCATTTTAACTGCCTTTAGGGGACAAGAAATTCTCCTCGTGGTTGTGGGTTATTGTCAGATTGTTTGCGTTGATAACGTTATAATGGATATAGGCCCTCCTGTGTGTAGGTCAAGACATAGTTAAAATTCTCGCCAACAAAAATTACAAAAAGGAAAATTATAAAATATTTGTCTCGTGAATATGAAGGCATCCACAAGATCATTTACTGAGCGATAGCCTTTTTGGGCCTGTCAGCTATCAGATGTGAATTGTGAATGGTCACTAAACGTGAGTTTTGAACTGCCTAGCGTGTCTAAATTTAGCTGCCAAGATTTTAGCTGAGCGTCTTGACTCTTCGGTCATCTTTTATTGGGTACTGATTGGTAATGACACGTTCAGTCCAGTCTGTAAATGGCTATATATCTGCATGGTTTTGTTACACATTAATATATATAAATAGGTAGTTGTAATGTATGAAAGGATAGAGGCCGTCGTTTTGCAACAACTCATATGATGATAAATAGGTATTTATACAATAGAAGACATGATTTAGCTTCATTTTTTTTAATTCATTTTATTTGTGTTTAATTTCAAAATATTATGTTGAACAATATAGTGTCCAATGGATCATTAAAGATTCTAGTATCGTTGTAAACTAGATGGCCGTCGAAACTAGATGATAAATAGGTATTTATACAATAGAAAACATGATTTAGCTTCATTTTTTAAAATTCATTTTATTTTTGTTTAATTTCAAAATATCATGTTGAACAATATAGTGTCCAATGGATCATTAAAGATTCTAGTATCGTTGTAAACTAGATGGCCTCAATGTCGGTCAGAAAAGCAAATAGTCGTTCAATGCATGAGTGCTTGCGAACATAATATTATCTTCAGAAGAATATACCAAGAACAAAGAATGACCGAGGTAGTGTGTTAGTATACTGATTGTGTGAAATTAACAACCCATAGGAAACACTGGCTTTTACTGCCCATTCACGACAAAAGTCACCACAAGTTTATGACCTTGAAGACGTACGATGTTGATAATAAAAATTATAAAGTTCTTATTGCAATGTCCGTATTAAAAAGACTGAGTGAAAGTACTTTTTATTGTCTCTTAGATAAAATTTATGTGTATAAAAATTATTGTACTATTTCGTTCAGATTGTTTATGAAGCATAAAGGTTAAATTACAAGTCTAGCTGTGGTCGTAAACCCACTGGCCTTGTGACTTGCTAACACTACGTCTGCGCCTGCTTTAATGTCATTATATATATATATATATATATATATATATATATATATATATATAGAGAGAGAGAGAGAGAGAGAGAGAGAGGGAGAGAGAGAGCACTACAGCTAGGGCTAATGACATTATATTCTGAATGCATAGTGCTATGGAAGCCATGTATTTAGAAAAACAATAGGAAAGAGGATACATGAAACCGTTTTTGCTGATTTCTCTCACATTACCGTGTGCGTAACCGTAACTGCATATGTTGTTAAAATGATATAGAATAATTAAGGTCCAAGCAAATAGTTAATGTAACTTCTTTCTTACTTCAAGAATTCACCCGCGCCAATCGGATGACGCAGATGATGAGGAAGGGTCGGATAAAGAAGTTGGAGATCTCGGAGGGATACATCATACTTATAGGACGATGAGATTTTGAATACGGGAAACAATGCACATCAAGAGGCAGAATAACGTAGACATAATTTATAAAAATACAATATATTGTGATTTTTTTATGGTGACGCAGGATTTGCCTGAACGTGAGGTTTCGCGGCAAGGCAAATAATGTCTTATTCTTTAATTTAATTAAATATGTATAAAGTATAAGTGGAAAGGAATCCCTCATATTAAAATATATTTTATTTATAGCTGACATTCGCTTCACAACTGAAACCTTAACCTTCATGATTATAAACATATAAAGGTCTGCGTGTTTCCATGTTTGCGTATATGCGTATGTGGATGAACCGGCATTATATATTGTTCAGTCGACCGAGCAGACCTTCCACCAAAAGATGGTGAAGTGACGTCATTTTATACCAAGGGTCCCCGAGTTCCCGCAGACCCTATACGTGAAAATCGCTCCTGTGTCGATTTTTAAGCATGTATATATAAGTACAAACGCATATACGCTGACGGACACATGGAAACACCCCCGTTACAAAATCATATGAGCGATTGTAATGCATATACGCATATACTCAAACATGGAAGTACCCCTTAATGCGCAGATTAAGAGGACGTTACTGGATCCTAAAACACTTTACAGAATACACAGCACGATATTGCTCCTAAAAGACGTTTTACATTATATAACGACAAACTAAGTCTCCTCTGTGTCCACCATTTTCATGATAATTCCAAATATAAATCGCATTTCATGTTCACACGAGTTCAATAAAATTCCATGTATGTTTTATATATACAAATAAATATACACAAACTGCATAGACATTTTGTAATTTTCAATTGAGTATATTAATAAATATGAGATAATTTGAGTAAATGGATCCGAAGGGGAGAGAGAGAGAGAGAGAGAGAGAGAGAGAGAGAGAGAGAGAGAGAGAGAGAGAGAAAGAGAGAGAGCGAGCGTGCGTACGTGCGTGCGTGCGTGCGTGCGTTCAAAGCAAGACCGCTTAATGCATTTGTGAGATTAAGAATAGGTCCCTAAACCAGTCGTGCAGATGAAGTAGAAAGCACTCACAGAGCCCATACCTGCGCCAATACCAGTCCTGTATCTGCATCCATTTCCGCGTTACACATTAATTAACCCATATCCCGGCTGTGAAGTTCCACAATACTTCACCGAAATTCACTGAAAACATCAGCTGATATTGACTTTTAACATACTTTGAAACAAATGCCATTGCCCATAGAACGTTGAAGAAAGTCAAAGAAAACGTTTGAAGAATTTGTTTTGTGAAAAACTGACTGATGATGAATTTGTGCGTGAACCGGCATTATATATTGTTCAGTGGACCGAGCAGACCTTCCACAAAAAGATGGTGAAATGACGTCATTTTATACCTTTGGTCCCCGAGTTCACGCAGACCCTATACGTAAATATCGCTCCTGTGGCAAATTTTAAGCGTGCATATATAAGTACAAACGCATATACACTGACCTACAAAAATTTGTTTTGTGAAAAACTGACTAATGATGAATTTAATGAACAAATGAAATGCAAGTGATGTCACTAGAGGGGCGTTGTTCAGAGCTCGCCGCCCGCTCGTTTTCCTTGATTCGACTATCAACTTTAGTAAAATCTTTTTGTGAGAGAGGTCCCATAGAAAGTACAAGATTCCTTTCATGATTGCGTGAGTTATGTGGGGAACAAACACACACTCTCACGAACGGGTATGAACGCCTATCCTCCTGGTGTAGACAATAAAGCGTTGCGCGAGCAGTGATGTCAGTCGCAAGGTCGTTAATATATCTACGGATCTGGGTCTTGGTCTAAGAAGTCCTGCATGCTCTCGGTCTGAGTCTTGGCCATAAAGACCTGCTCTCGGTCTGTGTATTGGTCTCGGAAGTCCTGCTCTCGGTCTGGGCTTGGTCTCAGAAGTCCTGCTATCGGTCTGGGCTTGGTCTTAGAAGTCCTGCTCTAACCCTTGGCCTTGGTCTTGGAAGTCCGGCTCTCGGTCTGGGTCTTGGTCTCGGAATTCCTGCTCTCGGTCTTGGTCTTGGTTTCGGAAGTCCTGCTCTCGGTCTAGTTCTTGGCCATTGAAGACCTGCTCTCGGTATGGGTCTTGGTCTCGAAGGTCCTGCTCTCGGTATAGGTCTTGGTCTCGAAGGTCCTGCTCTCGGTCTGGGTCTTGGTCTCGAAGGTCCTGCTCTCGGTCCTCTCTTGGACTCATAAGGCCTGCTCTCGTTCTGGGTTTTGGTCTTGGAAGTCCTGCAAGCTCTAGGTCTGGTTCTTGGCCATGAAGACCTTCTCTCGGTCTGTGTCTTGGTCTCGGAGGTCCTGCTCTCGGTCTGGGCTTGGTCTCAGAATTCCTGCTCTCGGTCTGGGCTTGGTCTTAGAAATCCTGCTCAAACCCTTGGCCTTGGTCTTGGAAGTCCTGCTCTCGGTCTGGGTCTAGGTTTCGGAAGTCCGGCTCTTGGTCTGGGTCTTGGTCTCGGAAGTCCTGCTCTCGATCTAGGGTCTTGGTTTCGATAATCCGGCTCTCGGTCTGGGTCTTGGTTTCGGAAGTCCTGCTCTCGGTCTGGGTCTCGGTTTCGGAAGTCCGGCTCTCGGTCTGGGTCTTGGTTTCGGAAGTCCAGCTCTCGGTCTGGGTCTGGGTCTTGGAAGTCCTGCTCTCGGTCTGGGTTTGGGCTTCGGAAATCCGGCTCTCGGTCTGGGTCTTGGTTTCGAAAGTCCTGCTCTCGGTCTGGGTCTTGGTTTCGAAAGTCCTGCTCTCGGTCTTGTTCTTGGCCATGGAAGTCCTGCTCTCGGTCTGGGTCTTGATCTCGGAAGTCCTGCTCTCGGTCTGGGTCTTGGTTTCGGATGTTCGGCTCTCGGTCTGGGTCTTGGTTTCGGAAGTCCTGCTCTCGATCTGGGTCTTGATTTCTGAAGTCCTGCTCTCGGTCTGTTTCTTGGCCATGGAAGTCCTGCCCTCGGTCTGGGTCTTGGTCTCGAAGCCCTTCTCTCGGTCTGGGCTTGGTCTTGGAAGTCCTGCTCTCAGTCTAGATCTCGAATCAAAATGGACTCTGTTTTGGTCACGACTTCGAGAACAAGCAAAAATTCAGGTATTATTCTTATGCATAAACATATATCATTTTTTATTTGTTTAAAAATTATCATCGAAAGTAAAAGAGGATAGATTTCCAACACACACTTGCTTTTTTTTCTGTTTATATAACACTATCTTCATACATATGAAATATTAACTGATACATTTTTAGAACATCTGGTATAATGTATAAGGGAGTGATGTAGATGACAGCTGAGTAACATGGCGTCTGTCTCGTATCTCTTTGTCTCGGGTCTTTTGGTCCCAAGTTTGGTGTATGAATCCATGGTCTCGGTCCTTGTGTCAGATGAGTCACTCTCGACCACAACACTGTGGGCGACGCCGGTCATTAAACCCCACTAACATCAGTGTACAGAAGAACAGGAAAGAATCAACAAAATGACTCATCTATACAGAACCAATAAAGAATAAAACGTGTCATTTTGGGCTCACCATACTCATAGCAGTACCAGACGCTCCTCATTACAATGGTTACAACTGTCTTTTTTTTGTGATGTTTATTATTAATCAGTTAAGTGAATTATTACTTTTACTTAGACCAGGAAGGAGGCGGAATGACAGCTATGTGATGCGGAAACGAGGTCACGGCGAGAATGTGTCGTCGATATGTATGTGTATAAATACTGGGCAGGTACAGGATAATGTATGTTTTTTTTATTTTAGCCGGTGTCATTGGTTGAGGGGGCAAAGGCTAGTAGATGACAAGGAAAAATATCAAGGACCTTAATTTTATTTATATGTGCGTTTGTGTGTAGGTAATACACATAAATAATATTTATCCATATATAAATTTATTATTTATGTAACACTGAAAAGGGATGTGTCCATGATAAGTGCGTAAGTCTTGGGAGGTTTCCATGAGTAAATAACCGTTGAAGTGTACCATCAACGGCAGATATAAAAACATAAATGACAAGAAAAATGGAAAGGGCAACTGATAGACAGACAATCTCTTTGTAAAAAAGGATAGAAAAATGACATTAAGCAGACACCTGCATTCTAATGAATGCTGGCCTCGTTCTTGCATTTTCTTAATTTGCACTTATCCCTAGATTCTTTCATGAAAGAGTGACTGTGGTAACCTTACATTTGTGAATATTCCTGGATGTGACGGATTCACACCAAAATCTAATCGATTCTTTATTGGTCTATTACCGAAAAGTCCTGAAAATGGCATGAGATTTCATTCATAATTGCATGAATTACTTTGGTGAACAAATACACTAACAAAAACATATACAAGAGCTGGAATGAACGCACACCCTCGGTTATGGCGGCACAACTACATAACTTACGTGAAGTGTAAGGCAGGCTTCAAATTAAATGTAGTCTTGACACTCAATACACAAATAAAGTAAACCTAATGCAAAAGTGACTGTAGTACCCTTACATTTGTGAATATTCCTTGATGACGTTCCTGATTCCGGATCATGTGCCAGATCCACACCAAAATCTAATCGATTCTTTATTGGTTCATTTCCGAAAAGTCCTGAAAATGGCATGAGATTTCGTTCATAATTGCATGAATTATTTTGGTGAACAACTACACTAACACACAAACATATACACGAGCCGGAATGAACGCACTCCCTCGGTTATTTCGGTACAAATACCCAACTTACGTGAAGTTTTAGGCAGGCTTCAATTAAATGTAGTCTTGACACTCAATACACAAATAAAGTAAACCTATAATTTTATAAGGTGCATACTGTGACAACGTACATGTTTTCAGCCACACCGCCATTCAACCATACAAAACCTATGACCCCATCTACCGGTCTTTGTCGTTCAAAATCAATGAATCTTATTGTAATATTTCTTTATAAAACTTTATATGTCGCATTTTCTATGTGTGTCATGTTTGAAATACACTGCAATAAAATGTTTCATATAAGGAATGAAATATAATATATATATATATATATTTATATATATATATATAAATATATATATATATATATATATATATATATATATATATATATATATATATATAAAATGTTAATATCCTGCCTGCTAATTTTCTGTCACAGTAACCATGCAGAAAATTAAGATAAACGAATAATTAACTACAGGCGTTTAGGATAATTCACTGTATTCTGCCTTACAGTGTCAAAATTGCCCCACATATTTTACTTGGTGATGAACTATTGTATTTTTTATTTTCGTGACAGAGCATGTACGACATCATCTTTCGTGTATTTTAATCATCATCGCACGAGCACGTTAAAAAGTGTCGTTATGTTAGGTATGTGATTCTTTTGCTAAGGTATGGGTGTATCCACGTTCTTACACTCTATACAAATGTAACACAACTCGACATCTTTGAGTTAATAAGTTAGATTATAGAATTAAATGTCAAGGCATTAATTACCAATAAAAAATATATATACATATATACGAAATATACGATACCCGTCATTAAATCCCACTAACATCACTGTACAAAAGAACAGGAAAGAATCAACAAAAAGGATCATTTGAATAGAGCCAATAAAGAATAAAACGTTTCATTTTGGGCTCACCATACTCCTAGCAGTACCAGACGCTTCTCATTACAGTGGTTACAACGGTCTTTTTTGTGATGTTTATTATTAATCAGTTAAGTCAATTATCACTTTCACTTAGACCAGGAAGGATGCGGAATGACGGCTATGTGACGCGGAAACGAGGTCACGGCGAGAATGTGTCGTCGATATGTATGTGTATATATACCGGGCAGGTACAGGATAATGTATGTTGTCTATTTTAGCCGGTGTCATTGGTTGAGGGGCTAAGGCCAGCAGATGACAAGGAAAAATATAAATGACCTTTTATTTATATATAATAAATCTTTTATTTATGAAATACTGAAAAGGGATGTGTCCATGATAAATGCGTCAGTCATGAGAGGTTTCCATGACCAAATAAATATTGAATGTACCATCAACGGCAGATCTCAAAACCATATATGACAAAGAAATGGAAAAGGCAACTAATGGACAGACAAGCTCTTTGTACAAAGGGTAGAAAAAAATGACATAACGCAGACATCTGCATTCTTATGAATGCTAGCTTGGTGCTTGCATTCTCTTAATCGGGCCATATCCCTACGTTCATTAATGCAAAAGTGACTGTAGTAAACTTACATTTGTGAATATTCCTTGATGACGTTCCTGATTGCGGATCATGTGCCGGATCCACACAAATAACTAATCGATTCTTTATTGGTCTATTTTCGAAAAGTTCATAATTGCATGAATTACTTTGGTGAACAAATACACTAACACACAAACATATACACGAGCCGGAATGAACACACTCCCTCGGTTATATCGTAACAACTACATAACAGACGTGAAGTGTAAGGCAGGCTTCAATTAAATGTAGTCTTGACCCTCAATATACAAATAAAGTAAACCTATAATTTTATAAGGTGCATACTGTGACAACGTACATGTTATCAGCCACACTGCCATTCAACCATACAAGATCTATGACGCCATCTACCGGTCTTTGTCCTTAAAAATCAACTAATCCTTTTGTTTTATTTCTTTATAAAACTTTATATGTTGCATTTTCTTTGTGTGTCATGTTTGAAATATACAGCAATAAAATGTTTCATATAAGGAATGAAATATAATATATATATATATATATATATATATATATATATATATATATATATATATATATATATATTAATATCCTGCCTGCTAATTTTCTGTCAAGTAACCATGCAGAAAATTAAGATAAACGAATAATTAACTACAGGCGTTTAGGATAAATCACTGTAGTCGGCATTACAGTGTCATAGTTGCCCGACATATTATACTTGGTGATGGAATATTGTATTTTTATTTTTGTGATAGAGCATGTGCTTTATAATCTTTCATGTATTTTTAACATTATCGCACACGCACGTTATAATTTGTCGTTAAATAACGTATATGATTCTTTTGGTAAGACATGGGTGTATCCTCGTTCTTACACTCTTAACAAATGTAACACAACTCGTAATCTGTGACTTAATAAGTAAGGATATAGTACAAAATGTCGAGGCATTAATTACAAATAAAAAATACATATACATATATACCATACACGAATCTGTACGTCATCTCTGTTATTCGGGTCATGGGCAACGCGCTCAAGCACGAAGACCCACACATATAACATTAAGGATCGCGGGAGCACACACGAATATATGTAGACTTTTCCAAGGCCTGTTTCGGAATGGAGGTGATCTCACTTGTGTTTGTGTCAGTGTTTTATTTATTCGCCCATGTTCATCTCACGACCCCCGAAACGACTGATGCATTATGGGAAACGTCCACTCCGCCCCTCCTGACCGAATTGCCTAGCAACGCAACGACATCAGAAGGAAATGGACGAAGTGAGACCGTCACTGAGAAGTAGGTGATTTGTACACCTTAAAAGTAATATATGTGCCGATTAAATTAGTCAATTGGTTTGAAGGTGTATGCCTGCATGAGTTTCTCGTCGGGCCTTTTTAGATATATACATCAGATATATTATGTATATATATACCAGAGAGAGGAAGATATAAAACATATATTTAATGTATACATTAGAGCCCAGCGCCGGCCAGATTTTTCAGCCCGCACCCGCCCCGCACAAAAAAATCTCAAACCGCAACCGCCCCGGCCCGCAGGTGTGAAGATCCGCCCCGCATCGCAACTAAAGTAGAAATATTGGCCCGCATCCGCCCCGCACATCTTGCATTCAGCCCACATTCATCCCGCAGCTTGCATTCAGCCCGCACTCACTAGTAAATAAATATGCAAATGAATCTTCATGATATTTTTTATTTCATAACACAGTGTTGATGATGCACAATTGTAAAAAGCTGAATGAATGCTGTATCACAGCGAATGTGAACAGAATTTCTATATTGTACAGGTGGAATGTAAATTTCCTGAGTTTTGAGACAAATTTTTAAAAAAATGCACGGACCATGCACTAGTCAGAATATTGTACTAATGTACCGAGCAATAGCGTTGTATATTTAGACTGTTCAGGACTGTAGGCCTATACTAGGATTTTACCTGTGATCTTATATTAGCCACTGCATGGGGTGCATCTGGCTCTATCACCAGCTGGATATAGCTTTACCTAACTCACAAAGACTGGGGTATGCTATCACCATGGATGAGCCAAAGAGCACAGGTAAGTTTAGAGGACTGCATTGGCATAGCAGAATGAGATAAAGAGCATGGCGCTCATTTGAAATCTGTTCTTGTGTACACAACCATGACATAGAGCTGACTCCCTGTGCAGTTCCATAGCCTTCTTCTTTCAGCTAATTAGCTGATCATCACTGAACAGGATTTACCTATTTGTCAAATAAAAGGCGTGATCTGAGGTGAGCAAGCACTTTCCTCTGGCTCTGTGAACTGTGGAGGGTATACCACATTTATAATGATATCATCAGGAATGTGAACTCTCTCTCTCTCTTTCTCTCTCATTTATAGTTAACTGCATCAACATTTTTAGTCTCTTTCTCTCCCTCTCATTTATGAAGTTCATTGCATCAGCATTTTTAGTCTCTCTCTCTCTCTCTCCCTCTCTCTCTCTCCCTCTCTCTCTCACACACACACATATATAGCATTATATATGCACAAGGTCACATTTATACAAACTAACTCATACAAAGAAATGTGATTTATGTATAAGTCTATTAACAGATGGAACACATGAAGAAATGCATTGCTTATAACAACTTTTTGGCCCGCAAGAACCCGCAAAATTACTTATGCAACCCGCCCCGCCACGCACTTCTCAGTCTTTAACCCGCACCCGCCACACAGTAAAAAAAAACTGGGACCGACCCGCCCCGCAAAATCATTAAAAAACACGGCCCGCCCGGGCCCGCGGGGCGGGGCGGGTTGAGGCCCGCGCAGGGCTCTAGTATACATATGCATGTACATATAAGTAAATATCATATATATATATATATATATATATATATATATATATATATTATAAATAAACTCAGCATTGAAAATGACATTTTTGTTTAAAGAAAAACTTCTGCACACACACCCTAACACAGGCACAACCTCACACACAGACCAGTCTTTCTTTGCTCTGTATGATATACTTCACAGATCCCCCATTAAAAACTTTTTCAAAGTTATATCCTAAATATGGTTATAAATAATTAAATGGAAACTTGCAAATAACTTCAGTAGAACAACCTAGAGCTAGTTCTCTGCACAAAGAAATATATGAGGATAAATCAACAACATTTATCCCTTGAATTTCCTTACGCATTGTTAATATCACTCTTGTGTAGATCCTAATGATCGGCAAGGTCTTTACACAATATGCTGTATGTTGGATAATTCGCTCATGATACAAGGCATGCAACAATGTGAAAGGAAGATGTTCTACAAATGAAGACGAATATTTAACACCTAAACACATTTGCAAAAAAAAAAAAAAAAAAATCCACAAAGTAGATCTAGCTGAACACCTGAGCTATACTTTGGCAAAATAAGTTTCCTGTACACGTTAGTTTTACTTTCGCTTTTGTTTTTAGTGCCTCTCTCTTTAATAAATGTCAACAACTTAAGTACGGCTACATTCAAGTGAATTCAACATTGAACAAACAAAACCTCTTTACGTTTTTTAATATATGTGTGTTTTGCAAAATGGTGTTATGCAGTTAAATAACATATAATCTGTTCTCTGTTTAAAAAAGCATTAACATATATATGATTATATATATATATATATATATATATATATATGAATATGCAAAAGGTAAAATAAATGGATCAATGCACATAAAAGATACTTTTCTCCATTCAATTTAAGATAAGATAAAAAGGTGTAATTAATATCTTAGCGTAGCCTCAAGTTAACATGTGCGGTCATTATTTAGCAGATGATCTCAACTGAATAATGGTTCCAGTGGTACATTGTTTTTTCTTAGGTACGGTTCTATCTCTTATTTCTGTTCTAATTTCTCCAGTCGGATGTTCATAATGCAGCTTTTTTTCTGTGTAATGTTTATATACTTTGACTGAGGTACACATTACATTAATCATTGTGGCTGGTACGGGTGTGCATCAAAGGTGACTATAAATGCTAAAATTATGATAAATTATGATTTTCTATGCAATAAACGGTTCTTTGTGAAGTCTGTGAGTTGACGTTTTTATAACGTACAATATGTATTTTTTAACTACGTGGGATCACGGTTGCTGGGGCATTGTCTATTCTGGCCCCTTGATGCGTGTATTATAATTTTTCATGTTTTATTTTTTTATTATTTTTTTTTTTGGGTTTGCATTTTTTATGACATGAAGCGAAACAGGGGACATTCGTTGACAGGATAATTTTATGGTAGTCGCGTTATATGAATTGCTCTGTGTACAATACAGGTTATTTGTCATTCTCACTGTTTACTTGTGTGCATGAGAGAGAGAGAGAGAGAGAGAGAGAGAGAGAGAGAGATTACATTTGAGGAAGGCTTATTTAACATGGTAATTTTTTTTATTTTATCCATCCTTATAATATCGTATTATAACTTCTTGTGTAGTAAAACAAATCACGGTCACGTACATTAACAGCAGGATACACTCATGGCAAACATGGCATGCGTTATTTGACAAATCATTTCCGGTTTCATTTTTCAGAAGTCAACCGAACCAGAGTACTACAACCGAGGTAGGTAGATACTCTACAACTTCTTCTTTATAAAATGACCTTCGCACTCTATTTATTCTTTGAGAACAAATGTCCGAAGAGCACCTTTACAAAATACAGAACTATATAGTGTGTGTTCTTAGAAATAAGTTTACTACCATACCAGATGAGATCAAAAAGTAAACATGGATATTCTACAAACTGAAGATATGTGGCAGACATGGCCTTTATTGATCGAAAAAATACAGAATTGCAGGGATTCGATTAGATTAATTGTGATTTACTTGAACAAACATATAAGTTTATCGCACATTATCTTATTGAGCTTTTGCTTTTGATCTTGGTTATCCACGCGGTGTCTTGCTTACTTAATCTGATATTCCATTGCGTTCTCAGTATCAATTTTAAAACTATTAATAAACCTTTCCCAGCAGTGTATTTACCCATTTCCTATATATATTTTAGGCACCAAAGACGTACATTACTCCAAAATCTCAAGGTAAGAAAAAAATACCGTTTTTTTGCATTTCTTCCCTCGCATCTGGAATGACATTGAAGTGGAACTTGTATTGTTCATATGAGTCGGCTATTAGTATCAAAATGGTGAGTGTGTAATAGCATTCAATAGAGTAAAATCTACCAAACTATCTCGGCTTCTTAGATAAAATGTACAACCATTCTGTAAGAGTAAATCAGTTACTTTTGATAATATGTTTTATTATTTTTACAGAATTATTGCAAAAGCATTTTCAGGGATATGTCTGCTGACAATTGAAAGCCGACGATAATGATGTATTAATATTATATTATGTTCAAACTTTCTTCAACCTATCATGTAAGTACAATTAAAGAGCTGATGTTGGGGTGGTCATTTTGCCATTCATTTGACAGGCACCAAGCATTGGACCTTCAGCCTCAACAAGTGTTTACATATTGCCACTTTTCTTTCACAATGAGGCAAATATTGCAGATGATTGAGCTGAAGTGTCAGGCTTCCGGGTTCAAACCAGTTGATATCAATTAAGCTGCATCGTGAATTTCACAAGAAAATTATTACCTCCGGGCAGAAACCTTGTCCCCCGCACAAATTAAAGAAATGTATACTTTTTTCGTACTTCACCATCCGGTACCTTTATAAACATTACTGGGTATCAGGTTATGTTTATTTTTATTCAGTGGAGACCTTTAATCACAAGCCGCTTTTGTTTAACCTGTGAAAAGGATCTGTTACACCAGCGCTTCTCAGATATACAAGCTCGAGGTCAAGTCGGTCTAGACAAGCTCTCAGATATACCCGAAGGTGCACACATTAATTAAATGTGAAAGGAAAAGTTGTTCACGTTCCTCACGCCTATTAATCTGATATACATGATATACCAAGTAACATACATAATAACTGTAATTTCCCGCCTCCAGTCATTACAACCTACCACAGTGGGGGAGCCACCACTGAACCTAATGACCCGACCAGACTCGTTAAAAAATCTTGGTTGTCTTGTATTTTTTCAAGAGATAACAGCTATCCATTACATGTGTCAATGAGACTCAATTATATTTCGCTCAAACTGCAAAATATACTGATGTATGTTGTATTTATAATACTATCGAATAATTTGAGTGGCTCTACGAATACGAGAATTCCGAATTCGCGATATTCAGGAAGATAAGCGTTAAACGGAATTATTAGATTAGGACATAAAATAAAGTAACCGTAATGGTATACAACGTAAACCCTTTTATTCTTGTCAAATATTTACCATTTCAAACCGAATAATGGTATAAGTGCGGATGGATATTAAAAGTAACAACATATTTTATGCTTTACCTGTAAATCATAAATTTAGAGCATAAATATTCCCATTTTTTTTGTAAACTGTCTTTTATTAATGACTTATTTCCACTATCTCTATATTTCCCGAGTCTTCGTCAACTTATTCTGATTTTGCTTGCATATTAAATATGTATCGTCCTTTACCGCCGAATGAGAAACCTGTATGAAGGGATTGAAACCTCCCAAAACATTCAAAAGTTTAAAAAGCGAACATTTAACATGTCGAATATGAACTAAAAACAGTGATTTAAATTTTAATTTCCTGAAAACGAACATCTCCAATGAAGCACTTCGCCTCCATGTTTTAACCTGGAAAACTGCTTATTTTTTTTTACCATGACACAGACACGCCGGCTAGAATTTTAATTTCAGGGTCAAAATTTGGTATCACAAAACGGGTTTAATGTAACGGCATCATGCACAGCAAAAATATATGATGGTACTAAATATCAACTTAATTGTCTTTCAGAATTGAACAATGACGCACCAGTCTTATATGAACTTGGAGGTAAGTTAGCACGTTTCTATTTATGTGTACAAAAACACATAGACCTCTGTATATCAAAGAACAGCATGATTAATGGAGCAGTCTGAACGTTCATTAGATGTTTCCGCACGCATTATATAGAGTTAATGTACCTTTTAACCTTTAACTCTTGTTGTTATCGAATTAATATATATATATATATATATATATATATATATATATATAAATATTGACTAAAAAGTAAATTTACTAACTGTATATTAATAATTGTAAAACGAAAAGACTTCTGTATAAACTACGGAATGTTAATAAGGAAGTTGGCCCAGCACATTCCTACGCTCACCAGACGACCCCAGTATCACGTGATTTATTCTTAGCAGACGACAGTTTAGTGCTTCGCCCGTGACCTTTGTATTTCTTACTTTGTGTATATGAAAAATATGGCAGTAGGAATGCAGCTCTGTATGCGCTAATTCTAACGCGTTCGAGGTGATATATGAGACAAATATATAATCTCTTCTCAGTGGTAGACAAAAACCATGGCCAGTGAAAAAAAAAAATGTTTTCAATAGAACGTATTAAAATACAGAGCCGTGGTCTGAATTGTTTTTGGTTTTATGTATATACCTATATATACAAGAATAATTTGGCAAATTGGCAAGAAGGCTACACAGATATGTTTCAGTACTTGAAATTGTACATATGAATAGCAGAGTGCAACATCTTTACAATCATGATTTTATCTCTATTAAATTGTACATTGTGGTTTGTTGACATTTCAAAAATGGGCCAGCCTGCAACGTAACCAACGATTTGGGGTCATCCGAAGTACTACATTTCTGCAAGAGGTTTTTTTTTTATTTCAGTGAACCTTCCGTTTACTTTTCACATACGTATGCTTACAAAATATTACTTATCGCGTGAAATTCTTTAAAAAAACAGCATTCTTTGAACAGACTACATTACCCTCTTCACTACATTTATACCTACGCCGCTGATGTCATAAAAGCCCCGGTGCATTGTGGGTGGCAGATTTTGACAACCCCTAACCAGCAGAGTCGTGCTCTTGTGAATCTAATTTTGTGCAGTGTGCAAAGAAGGCATTGTGGGATATCTAAGGTCGTGGTTGAGAAACGTGCCCAGGAATATCGTCATCTATATATTTACAAACAGCAAGTGTATGGTACAAAAATGATGGTTAAATATATATTTTTTTTATTTTCACTATTAAAATATAACTTCGCTAGAAATTTCAAAACGGTAAATCATGAAAGAAAACAAAGCTTAAAACTTTGATAGCTGCCCCTTTTATGAGAGGAGAGCCTTTCATTTGTCGGATCTGAAAAAAAAGATTAATCTTCTAACAGGTTCGTTGTAAATATGGGGATCAGGTAAAAGTAAAACTTATGTCACAGTAAAAGCGTTCTGTTGACGACAATAGTTATTTCTAAATTTAACTCCGGATTTGTCGGCACAACACATAATAATAACACATGCATTAATATACATTCAGGTGTAACTCAGAAAAGAAAAAAAAGTGATATTGTCATGGTGATACTAAGGAAAACTGCAGTTATTACAATTTCTTGGCTTGTCTTCATTTCGTAGATACACTGAAGCAAAACGAGCACAACCAATGTCTCATCGAAATATTCGGTGAACTATAGAAATCTCAACGATTGAAGTTAGAATAAGGGACTTCGGATATGTGCTGAGAATAAGGGACTTCGGATATGTGCAAACAATGAATTTGATAAATAAAATAACTTTAAGCAGTATGTAGTACAGAAGACACCTGGGAGGTAAACATCACGGTCTAGACATATAATCAGGGCATACTGCGCACGCGTTGCTGCTCCATGGCTCCTGCCGTCTGCCCTAGTAACCTGCTATATTCTGTATTCATCTTTGTTTATATAATGGGTGTTAAATTGTTATTAGGGTCTCTGCTCTTATTGCATGGACACATTCTACCAATTGAGCCTTTTGATCTTTATGAACCCAGTCGCCTTTGTTGGTGGCTGTTTACACGTTACGATGATCACGATTTTACACTGATACTTGTAAGTTTTTTTTTACAAAGATATGTTCTTCTACACAAATTATTAACTAACACGCTCTGTATGAAACTGTTCTGTCGGTACTGTTACCAAACACCCAGAGGCAGACTATATTTTAAGGGGCAGTTGATCCCTATTTTTGCTGTAATAGTTAGAAAAGTGCAATTGTAATGCGTTATAATGTTTAAAGTTTTGTTTACGTCACAGAGTTGTAAACCACTTTTATGCCGATGAGTAGACAATTGAAGTTCATCATTCACTTAATTATATCAAGGATTTACACCATTTTATTGGCTCTGGTATTTATGTTATATTTGTACTTTTAACAATAATATGATACAGCATAAACCTTACTTTAGACTATAAACAAGTATACTCTTCGAGTAAAAACTTAGATAACAGTACAAACAACCATAATATATATATATATATATATATATATATATATATATAACTATATATATATGAATATATATATATATATATATATAAATAAATATATATATATATATTTACGA
This sequence comes from Sipunculus nudus, assembly GCA_026874595.1. Taxonomy (NCBI): domain Eukaryota; kingdom Metazoa; phylum Annelida; class Sipuncula; order Golfingiida; family Sipunculidae; genus Sipunculus; species Sipunculus nudus. Next base: position 38,767,753 of record CM049316.1, read on the forward strand.
AGATAAATTGCTCAGGGGAAAACATTGGGCCGATCCTGGTTTCGAACGCATGTCGGTGGCGCACAAGTCCGGGGTACCGACCGCATCGCTATCAATGCTAGCAGTTCGGTCCGCTTTTATGTCACCCCGTAACACACCCCCTCTTAAGAGCGTTCTGCTATCAGAACAAGACTAATTATCCCAGTAGTCACACTTTGGTGAGCTTATTCTTTGGGCCAGAAAGTTTACCGTCATGTTGGACGAGCCCCCATTTTGTTACGGAGGCAAATTACTCAGAGGAAAATACTGGGCCGCTCCGGGAGTCGAACCCATATAACGGTGGCGCACATGTCCGGCCTTCCGACCGCTTCGCTAGAAAAGCAAGCTTTACTAGCGAGACAGTTCGGTCCGCTTTTATGTCACCCCGTAACACACCCCCTCTTAAGAGCGTTCTGTTATCAGAACAAGACTAGTTATCCTAGGAGTCACATTTTGGTGAGCTTATTTCCTTGGCCACAAAGTTCGAACCCATAACGGTGGCGCACAAGTCCTGCGTACCGACCGCTTCGCTAGGAAAGCAAGCCTCACTAGCGAGACAGTTCGGTCCGCTTTTATGTCACCCCGTAATAATATATATATATATATATATATATATATATATATATATATATATATATATATATATATATATAATATATATATATATATATATATATATATATATATATATATATATATATATATATATATCTGACATCGTTTGATGGTGAAATTCATTCAAACAGCAGTTTAAAGCTGGGGTTTGTCTATATTGTGGCCTATGTTTGATTGACAGGTGTCCTGGATTGTAACATAGACACCTCTGAATGTTTAGAAGATGGGGGATCAAACAGCTACCCGTGGGTCAGAACATCCGGAGAGAGTACGCTATACAGAGGAAACATTTACAAGCCTAAATCAGACGCTACTTATCAAACCAGTCAAGGTAAAGATCACAAAACCTTATGGCAAATACCACCTCTGTCCTTAAGCGGGGAAGAGTGCCCCCCCCCCCCCCATGCTGTGATCGAGGGCAATAAAAAAAAATCATTCAATCTATAAGCAATAATGAAGGAACGTCACAGTTTTGCTTCAGAAACCATCAAGACGTAAAAATACGTCATCTTAAAATGCTTTTCTAAAAACTTACAATTAATTTGTCAATTTTAGCGTTTAATGTCTAGCTACCAAACATTCTTGGGAACGGATGAATCATGCCACATTATGAGTCATTTTTGTACCTTATCATATCTGGGAGACTGCGATCCATTCATATTTTGGGAACATTGCAACACATGTTTTTAATAACACATTGTGTTTATTTTTACTGATTGTCATCAGAGCCTTTATTTTTTATGCCAACATGACATTAATTTGAATGGAATACGTTCCTATCTTAACGTGTATGTTTAAATACGATACGAAATCCCACGATCTTGTCTTCGAATTATATCGTATTTTTTTTCGAATTTCAAAATTTTCGTATTGTTAATGGCAATCGTAATGCCTCCCTATGAATCAGAATCTCCTCTTCTTTCGTTCGGTGGATCCTCTTGGTTGTATCTCAAAATTAGCCTACAATAATCATAAAGCCAATATTCTGCGATGCATAGAACCAATTGTCTTTTGTCAGATATCCTGCTGATCAGTATTCCAAGTAATTATCATATCCACTTTTGCATGAAAGTCGTATCATATACGGAAAAAATACGATATATACCAGCGGTATTTACGATACGCTGCTGCGACTGAAAATTATTGAATCGCATCGTATCCAAAGTTACGTATAACGTGTGCGCTCTACAGAATTTTCAATTGCCCGTAACTTACCCCGATCGCAGGCGGAAACCTGTCGTATCCTCTGGTGTGACTTGGCTCATTTCAGATCTGGGATTAAGAATATTGCCGGAGGAATAAATGCCATCTCTTACTGCTTTCCTATTTCATGAATAACAACATGTATCATACTTTAAAAATCTATATTAACTGTCTTGCAGGAAAATACATGTATTTAGACATCAGACCCACACCTGGCGTTACCATGGCTTCCATGACAACCAACTGGGTCCACGCCGGGGGCCAGACGATATTTTGCCTTAATTTCTATCTTTACATGAACGGATACAAGCCCGGAACCCTGTACGTATCAATACAATACCGGGGCGAGAACGAGGCAAACAAACTCACTATATGGAAACATCACGGTAAGGCAATTCTATCTTGTGATAAGACTTTTCACCATTAAAATAACAATTAAATAGTTCTATGGACTCTGGGACAAAAATTTATAAGGCGTGAAAGATCAATTTTATTTTAAAGCCTTTATTTACCATGTCAAAAAATATTGTATATAATCAGCACGGATATGAATGTATATGGGAATGGATATGAATCCATGAATTAAATAAATTATATTCCGAGTAATCATTGCTATGAAAAGCCCACTGAGAAATTGTTGCGCTAACACTAAAATCAAGTAGAGGTTATATGATTGATTATAAAGCGAATAACATGCTATACTGAGATCACAATATAATTAATTATTGGTAGCAATATGTAATACGCGTATCGATTTCATCAATAACGTCAGTAATCATGGGTTTCCTTTGGGGGGGGGGGGGAATCATTTGTGTCCCTCACTTTTTTAGGGGAATAAATTGCGTACTTTTGTACAGATCGATTTCGAGATCATATTTCGGTTTTCCGTTTTCTAGTTTCTTCATATTTGTCGTCCATACTCTTTCAATGGCGTATCTCATCACATGAAAATGTAGGATATCGCTCGCTTTAATCGCCATGAATACTCAGAAAAAATACTCAAAAAATAATAACAAGGGGCCTAATCACCTATCTGACCTTTATAAACTTAAGGTAATTTCTTTGAGCTTTTATAAAAATAGGACAGAAAGTATGGATATCACCGCACAGAGGCTGCTTGATTTGTTTATAACAATGCGTCTATGGTATATAAGCGCCCGGAAAGATTATCAAAACAAATTCAACAGGAACATCTGGCGGAAAGCCAGAGCTCTGCAAATGGTGTTTTGCAACAAATGAACATTCTACCTTCACATATATATTACCTACCACCTTAGGTTTTCCCCGTTTGTGAACATCGCTGTGTTTACAAACACGTTGTTAATAAACAAGTCCATACATCATTCGTGGAGGCGTTATAAGAACTGTTCATGCATAACCATAATTGACCTGATATCATAAATATATACACAGAGGAAGCCAGAAATCACATAAAATCTTGTTCAAAAGGGCACCATTAAGAAAACTTTTATATTCTGGGTGTGGATATACTGTCCTCTTTGTTATGAGCGGTTGTATTGCCCTGTATCTGGGGAGCGGGTCAGGGGGCTCCTGATCGTACTCTCGTCGATTGCACCTCTCATAGTTCCTCAGCAATACAAGCTAAAGCTGCGTGCATGTCAACTTATGCGGTACGGATACGGATGCGGATGCGGACGCGTTTTAAATCGCGCATATGGAATAAAGCAGAAGTGTGTCCACTTTTGCTGTGCGGAGTGCGTGCTGCGTGCGGAAACGGATACATTTTTGGAAAAACCGGATCGTGTAGCCGTGGGTACGGAAACGCGCGCGGAAACGCTTGCGGAAAGTACCATTTTGTAAAGGTGAAAGAGAGTGAAAGACCTAAAAACGCACTGAAAAAAACGTATCTAATGGACACAATCGCAAAAAATATCCGCATACGTATCCGCACCGCACACGCAGCGCATCCGTACAAGTGGACACTCGGCTTAATGCCAATAACAGTCCCCTGGTTCTCTTGCACCAGCCGGCTTTTCATTGGAGCCTTTATCCAGTCGATCATTTGTAAAAAATGGTGTAATGTTAAATTTTACAATCAAAATAACAAATATAAAGTGGCTATAAAGTTTAATAAGTGGTTATGCTTACAGTTTAAGTTAGAGTTGTATCCTTATTTGTTAGCAGTCGTTGTCCCACAAGTGAGCCGTTTAGGCGAGCCTGCCATGATTGACACAAGCCAAGCAAATTTCATGGCTTGCATTACATTTGATAGGGCTATAACTGATTTGTCCCACATGCTCAGCCTCATTTGTCGAAAGTCACGCGTGTCATTTTTTTGGCAGCGCACCAGTTCTTTGCCATATTTGGAAAGTAGCTATGCAACTTCACTTGCTTGGTCACTTTTCATGTCCCTGTGATGCAAGCAGATTTGAACGTACAGTTAGAACAAAGGAAAATACGCCGCATGTGGGACAAGGTCTGGCATGCCATGTGACACAAGCCTCGCAAATCTCACGGCTTGCATTACATTTCATTGGGCTATAACCTATACTTGTTTTCTTTCTCGATACGGCCAATACAGTATGCGAAGCGTATCAGTAAACATATCGACGTTGCGTGTCGATTCGTATCGATATATCGATACAGGCCTTAAATTTACTCTTGGTTAAAGGTCATTTTCGCAGCCAATTTTACCGAGTTAATCTAAATGTAAAACGTTCGCACATAAGCCCATTAATTCTATGCCTCCTTATTATATTTTCAATTGTACCAAAGCCGTCACCATGCGCCAACCAACCTTTAAATATAGGGAAAACCGGACCTAACAGAAAACACTGCTTGCTGGAAGAAGCCGGTTACACACCGACTTCATTACTAGTGGACTGCATGTTATATTCTGCCATAATAATTAGCAGAAAATCTCCAGAGAATGAAAACGAGAAGTTTTCATTCTGACTGTCTGACATTCATAGACTGTCTCAAAAAAAAGTATTTAAACGTACACAAGTGAGGGGACCACAAATATATTTATACAAATCACAAACATGTAAAACTGTACTTAATTTTGGCGTATCGGCCAAGTTGTTTTCGTGTGTATATCAAATAGCTGTGGTTAACTTTAATTTTTTCCTGAGCTCGGGATGTGTAATAAATTGCACTATAATTAGTACTCTGCGTCATGTAAATATTCCTGGCTCGCATAGACTGTATTTGTAAGTGTTTAATTAACACATAACGAGTCCGTGGTATATATATTTGCATATGTATATAAAGATATTTACAATGTTGTAGGGGCTAATTAATTATCACAAATTATGAGCTAGAGAAAAACAACACATTCTGGCGTTAATTACGTTAAGCGAACGGTCCAAAGAGCAATTTGTGACTAACAGAAATATGTAAAAATTTCACGCTCAATAATTAAAAAATATAATGTCGCTGCAGGCAATACCTTATGATGTTATGTCAAGTATGTAACTTGTCATTCAATTTACTAATTACATACACACGCACTGACTTGAAACCTAGACAATTAGTCAAAGCAAATCATAGAACACGACGATACCTCTGGAAAACAACAAAATATAAACTAGAAAATATATTTATGTGTATATATATATATATATATATATATATATATATATATAGAGAGAGAGAGAGAGAGAGAGAGAGAGAGAGAGAGAGGGAGAGATGTATGAATAGCCATGCTGGTTCAGTGTACTCTAGTTCCATCTCTCTCTTTCTCCCCAAATATATATATATATATATATATATATATATATATATATATATATATATATATATATGTATATATATATTCGCAATAAAACGAATAAAAAATGTTGTCAAAGTTCATGCTCGGAGCTCGAAGTCTAATTGTTACCATAAAACCCCGCTCGTGTCTAAGTTCCTTCGACTTTACTAGTTTTTACTTAACAAAAAAATTAGTTATTGCCTTTATGTTATGGTTATAAATATGGAATAGTATGATGTTGCTGACTCTTCTTTTCCGTTTTTTACAAAGTCCGGCTTCGATATGAACATGAAGGTTTTAAACACAGGTTCCTCCGATGGTAAGTGGGCGTGGCGATCTGTAAATCTCCTTGTCAGAGATGCGGAGTTCCGGTTGGGTTTCCTGGTTGAGGCGGAAGGTGACAGTTACGGTGCTGTCGCGGTTGATGACGTCAAAGTGTCCCTTGGGCTTTGCACAGGTAGAGGATCACATGAATGTGACTTGAAAATCACTAATACAGTAGAAGGAAATAATATCTACATGTAATTATAGTTACCCGCACCTACCGACTATTTAGATATTTCGGTGATTTCCGCACCGCAGAATAAGGCCAGACTTTTTTTAATTTTCGGTTTACTAACCCACCGACCTCCGATTTCCTCATTTCAGAAAAAAAAATAAAATTGGCATTTTGACTTTTTTCCCTTTTATATTGCGTCGCCGAATCCAGAACGGTTGTTGACAAATGAATTGTTTAGTGACCAAGTGTATTAGATCACCTCAAACGTTAGGACTCTTATGATTGGCTAATAAGGTCACTTTCTTAATGACAGATGGAGGGTTTAAGCCAATCACAATAGGGTATCCTTGGGGTATAATGCAATTGATTGGCCATCAAGTATTCAAAAGATTTAGCAGGGAAATTGAGAAATCTTGGAGAGTTTTTAAAGTTCGTTTTCTGCACTACAGTACATTTTAAAACCAGCGTTTAGGTCATATTTGTTAAACATATTTGTTATAGATAGATGTGAATTAGAAAAGAAAATTAGTTTTGTTGCATAGCGGCTTTACCAGCTTGCCACTGTTAATAACTTGCTGGATTTACAAACAAATTTACTTCTTAAGACTAATTATTGCACTCAAAGTCAGACGCTATTTATTACTGCAAATTGGCTAAGTTTCACAAGTTTACTCTTTAAAAAATATTATAACTTGTCAAATCTTAAAAACGTAGTCTTGTAACGCTAAAAAGAAAATTACTGAACAGATGAAATTATATACTGCATGAGGACGTCATGTACTCTTTGAAAACTCAAGGAATTCCCATGGTTTCTGCAGTATTTCCGACTATCTGCAGTCTTAGTGGCGCGGTTTTATGTGAAGCGTTGGCTTTGCGGGTAATTTTATAGTCAAAACAAAAGCAAGCTAAAATGAAAGCCGTTTAAAATGCAGAAACTTTGAAAGGATTCATTTCATTGTTCCAAACCGATGTTATGGAATCTTTGATGTGTATGGATGCCGAAAGGCAATTCCGGACTGACAGTGGCCAAGTGACGACATATTAAACAGAGTACGATACGTACTGTCACGGCCGTGGTAAGAAATGCAGATGAATAAATAAAGATTATTTATACTTTTTAAAAATTTTAAAATAGTTGAATAATTCAAAGTGATCTCCAATGGGAACCTCACTTTATTAGCAGTTGTTGTAAATTCAAAGGACTGTCAACCAAAAAGGAAAGGTTATGCCATGGTCATGAATCAAACAACTAGAGTTCCATTTTGTTGATATTTGATAAACAATAGACGAAAAGCTGCAAGTCGCATATTGTCATTGTTATTGTCATTCACGACTGAAAAATAAAAACTGCAGTCTATCATGCTAGCAATGAATATTTAGTTTTCTCCTTGCATATCTGACAAAAAATATATTATTTTGTATTTGTATAAGTGTTTGACTGGTCTTTAATTTATAAAACTTTATAAAATAGGCAGTTCACTTGGCAGGGACAGTGACTGAATTTTTATTTCAGGTGTGTATGAAATCATATATAAGTTTTACGGTTTAAACTTTTTTTGTCATTAATTTACACAATATTGACATTTGAATGGCTTGAAATAACATGGCACACGCAAGATTCATGTGGAAAACTCAAGAGGATGATGATAATATTTTATTTTTTTATATATTATTTTATATATGTTATACGGGTTTATATAAGGCCATTTAAATACGATCGTTGTAATATATATTTGATCCAAACTTGAGGATCAAGACAGTGTACCCGTCTATTTTATTTATCTTTGTTCACTTTTCACTTTTGCTCTATTAAACAATGCATGCAACATACAGTGTAACTTCTATAAACCGGCGCCCTTTGGGCTGTGCCACACTGCCCACTATATGAAGGTAAGGAAAGGGACACAAATAATAAGAAGAAACAAAAAAGGGTGTGCCAGAGAGTGCCAACTATATAGAGATGTCCACTTGATAGAGGTGCCCAAAAGGAGAGGTTACACTGTGCATCTAAAGTTATTGATGTGGAGCGTGGTGGCCGGCGTAATGGATAGGGGTTTGCGGCCCGTCCTGACCGCCGTCTGCGCTGAGACTCCTGGCCAAAGTCACCCACAAGGGTGCGTTCTCTCGACCGAGGAGTGAATGGGTACTGGTCATGGGCGACAGGCAAATGTAGAACGAATAGCCTTCTAACGTCTAGTGTGGCTCCCTAGGGAGCCGAGAAAATATACAAGAATTATCAGGCCCGAAAGACCATGAAGGAAAAGTGTAAAGTCAGATGAGACTGACATCACCTATGATTTCATACTTATAACTGCCACCTTTACCATTTATTTATCTTAATAACTACATCGAAACACGAGAATACAATAATACAAAGCAGTGTTTTATGATGTATAATGTTTTAACAGCTGTCCGTTTAATTAATTCAATTATATAATGGACTTAGAAATAGCCTATGGCAAATAATACAAAATCCCTGGAAACAAACTACACACGATTTTCTTTACTTTTAAGGGAGGAATACGTGTAGCAGCTGGAAACAGTGGACACCATGCAGTGTGACCTGCGGTCAAGGTCGTCGCCAGCGGTCACGCAAGTGTCAAGGTTATACAGAACGGATCTCCGCCGACTGTTTATCGGCGACTTGCAGCAAATGGTCAGTATGGGGACCCTGGCACGCATGCTCAAAAAGCTGCTCTGGCGGTATCCGTTGGCGAGGGCGTGATTGCCATGACAACTCTTGTGTGGGTGACTGGTTTCAAAGCGGGATTTGTGGCTTTGGCGCATGCGCAGTGTGGTCTCCCTGGACTTCTTGGGGACCGTGTACAGCGAGCTGCGGCTTCGGGACCAAAACCCGACGAAGAAGTTGCCAAGGAGGAGAGTGCGATGGCACCAGTCTCGACACCGCGGACTGTCACATACGATCATGTAAGTTTAGTTCGTCGTCTCTAGGGGTCTCTGTCGTGCGATCATTTGAGCCAAAAATGTTGGTTTCTCAGGCCCTTTTTTGCGTGTGGACGAATTTTTTTTACTTGTTTATTTTAAGTTTTCTATTTAAAAATAAATCCTAGTGTTAGGAGAACACGTGATCATAACAGGATCGTTTATTATAATCTGGTAAAAGCATAATAAAAGAACATTTTATCAAAATGTTATAATTTAATTTCTTGAAATAAATGTCGGGGCGGCCTGAGCTAAATAGCTGAGTAAATATGAATAAATATCTGCTGAAAATCAAACGATTTTTTTGTAATATTGCGGGGTCAAAACTGACACGCGCTTTGCCCAAGAAACAATTTCTTTTGGCCTAATATGAACAGCGGATCGAGCACGATCCCGTAATATTAAGATGCAAAATATTAGCACTAGAGCGACATTAATTAAAACTTCAGTTTAGCACCAAGATGCTGGCTTCCGTGTATGGCTCCTCTTCTGTGTACAACCTCCAAGTTTTTTTTTAGTTAAAAAGCAATCTTAGTTGTGACCAATATGTTTGATATAAATGCCGTGAAAGCACAACATGCTAAATCTGTCTTTGTCAGTTTTATGCTTTCAGGACAATATAAAGAATGTATAATGATATTTTTTTGTTATATTTAAGTACACTCCATGAGGTTACACAGTCTCTCACACCAGATCGCTATCCCTGTCCGGGGCTCCATCCTCCCGGCACAAATAAAACTTACATGTTAGTCGTCTTGCGTCAAAGAGAATTTGCATTTCTTACTCCATATTTTTACAAGAATTTAGTGTTATGAAACTCCTTTTCCAAAGCTACGACCAAGTGTTTAAATCTGTTAAGCAGTTAGCGTTATTGAATGGAGGGTATGCATTCATCCCCGTTCGTGTGTCTGTGTGTGTGTGTTTGTTCAATTAATGCAGTCATAAAAGGAATCTCAAGGCATTTCCTAAATGGGCCAATGAAGAATCGATTAGATTTTGGTGTGGATCCGGTAGACTGGCCTAGTTGATGCAATGGTTAAGACTTATTTCCTGCAATTAACAGAGGTGTTCTTGCTTTGTCGCAACGCTAGGAGCAGGTGCTGCCACCTTGCGGCAAATTATATGACCAATTTACGTCTCTCATGCCGATTATTTCATTAGCTGGCACTGAGTTACCTCTGGGCCTAGATGGAATCATGTTTTATTTTACGCATTAAAATAGCAATCGTAAATACTAACGCCCTGGCCAGCCGGCTAAGGATCTGCACGTGGTCCAGATTCCGAATCGTTAACAAGGAATATTCACAACTGTAGGCCTATAGCCAGATATGCACGAATGACCTCTTGCATAATAGTCGAATAAGTGAATGCAAACACGTTACAGGGAGCACCCCGCAAATAGGACTCCCGCATGGCGGAGGCCTGAATTCTTTATAAAGCAGATTTCTAATTTTTTAAATTGATCTCCTTCAACAGGTTCGCAAGGTTACCCTGCGTGTGATGGTGGCACGGTCAGGTTGTCAGGGAACGTCGGTCACATTACGTCACCCGGTTACGGCGCCTACCAGAACTATCCCAACTTCCTCAGCTGTAGATGGCTGGTTCAGGTCTCACCAAATGCCGTAAGGAGGAATATGTTTTAATCCGAGTTTGCTTTTATTTCATTATCCCTTAGATTCTTGTATCAGACCTTAATATTGCCAACGGTTTGACTGTTTTGATTGGATATAAGAAAGGAAGCATAAATACGGGGTCAAGGTCTTATCCTTCCGTTCATTATGTTGTACTTGGAGACCTGTTAAGTTTCAATCGAAATACGAATAAACGGAAACTGGCTAAAATATTTTTATATTAATAGACAACACAACACAATCATGAAATGTGAACTTTTGTTCCACAGGCTATAGGAATAACATGCCTAAGGATAATTTGTAAATTAATAAGCAATACATAAGGCAACATTTTTCAAACCCTAATTATCGTATACTTATATTAAATTATACAATACAATAAAATCAAATTGCGTTTCTCTAGAAACAACTAAACTTTGTAATGTTTCACACTCAAAATGTAAAGATAAGGAGGGCCTAAGGTCCAAATTCAGTGTAACCAAATACTGTCTGTCTTAATACACAGTCGTAGTTACCAATATCTGGCGCTGTGATAGCCATTTCGAAAAATATTTTGAGATATCTCTGGATTAATGGAGAAATAATTTGAAGACCCCCCTTGGGACACACTTGGGACACATCATTACTGACAATTCAAGACCAAAAAAAAAAAAAACGGAATGGTCACAGAGGAGTTCCTTGACAAAAACCATCATAATATAAAAAAAATAATTCACCTAATTACGTATGTAATTATGTACAAATTTTGGATTTGTCGTTCCAAGTTCGTTCACTTTATGATGTTGCATATCTTTCAAACGGCAACAAAATTATAAATTCCAGGAAAACCTGTTTTATTAAATAATGTAATTTATCGTTATTTTTTCGTTATAGATTATAGGCTTGGACTTCACCGAATTTTCCACAGAAGAGATGAATGATATTTTAAAGATTTACGATGGTTCGTCTGAGTTTACCAGGGTGCTTGGCACTTTTTCCGGTTGGAGGACGGGTACCAGTCTATCCACGACCTCATCGGAAGTACTTCTAGTCTTCAGAACTAACTCGTATCGGCGAGAGAAAGGATTTTCTATTAAATACACTGCTATCAGTGAGTTCTCGGATTTTCATATTTTTTTGGTGATAAATTCAACCCAAAATCAAGTGTATTCGTATATAAGGATAACTTTGAAAAATATACATGACGATACGTTTGCCGGCTGTAAGCAAGAAACAAATTGAACTTGTAAATATCTGTAAATATATTTTAACACTACTGACAACCCTTATATAAGAATATGTTTTTATATTTAATTTACTCTGTTAAATGTATTACACGTTTTACATAAAATGGACCCCAAATTTAAACTACTGTTTCTCCGAGGTAAAAAATATACAGCGCAAAAGTTCATCCTGATATTATACTAATATGTACAGTTTAACCTTCGTATTACGAACACCCGTGGGACTAGCCTTATTAGAGAGAACAGTAAAATCCAAGGTTTTTGGTTTTGGTTCACTTATAGACTAGTGGTTTTATTAGACGGGAGGTATTTTAGACAAGGTCCGCTATACTTTCAAAAATATACTTTCAGAGACATCTAGCGGAGAAGCTTGTAGATACGGCGGACAGAGGCTTCTGGGCCCCAGTCATCGTATCTACTCTGACGGATACCTAAACAACCAGCAGTACAGAAATAACATAGACTGTAGTTGGCACATCTCAGTCAACCAAGGGAAGGTAAGAACATAAGTATTTCAGACAAAGAAGCTGAGCGGGGGTTATGTTACAGGGGCGGATCAAGGATTTAGGAAAAGGGGGGGGGGAGAGTGGTCCAACCCAGGAGGACTTATGAACACCCTAAAAACAAAGGTCCGCAGGTCTGAAAAGGGGGCTCCAGGCCGCAAAATTTTGTCTGAAGCCCTTAAAAAAATGTTGTTTCTGATGAAAAAAGGGGGGGTCCGGACCCCGGGGGGGATGGGGGGGGGGGAGTCCGAACCTCCTGGGACCCACCCCCACCCACCCCACCCCCACCTGGATCCGCTCTGTGTTATCTCCTGTGCTTATTTGTTTTATTTCTGAACAAGAATACACAAAACTGCTATCTACGTATTATAAAAAAGGTGGGATAAGGTATTATCCTTGCGTTTTGAAAGGTTTTTTTTTTAAATTTTAAAATGGTTTACATTTTACATCTCCCTGAGGATCGCTTATACCGATGCCCTATCTTCGCTTCGCAAGCACGGCAGCGCATCCTCTAAGTAAAAGGAAACTCTACACAAGAAAGACTTTAGATAAGCAAACGGATGGCCCAGTGCCAATATTTGAATAATATTACGTCTACAGGTTAATCTGGGATGACTTCATAATTTTAAAATTCTAATTTAGTTTTGTCTGTGTTCCTGTTTTGAGATTTTGCAAATAATTATGTTTTTTAGTATTAAGATCAGAGAACTATATCGACAGGATTGTATCCTAATTTCTGATATAGTAGAAATTAGTATACGTCGATGTCCATTTCGAAACTGACTTTCTGTAGCTCATTGGCTTTCGTGGTCTAGGGGTAGAACAGTGGGCTGACAGCCGGGAGATCGTGAGCTCGAATCTTAGTGAGATTTGCACGGTCGGCCTCAAACCAGTCCGCTCTGCAGGCTCAGTGGGTAGTCCGTTCCCAACAGTAATATTCACTCACAAAGTGCGCCTTTCTGGGGTTCCTCGGTGTCATGATCCAGCAATGGAAACATACGACCAGGCCCCGCAGGAGCGATACATCATGCCTGGTTGACCCCAGTAGTCTCGCGTTAAACCTCCTGTCATGTAGTCCGAAACCTAAATGGAATTCTGCAGTGAACATAGCACTCAGTCAAGAAAGCTTAGAAAAATTGATGCGGCTACCACAACAAAAAATATAACAAAACTTCATGTAGTTCACATGATTTTATTTTTCTGTTTCAAATAGAGAATTCAACTTGATTTCCAAGACTTTGATACGGAGGCACGGTATGACATATTGACGATATATGACGGATCAACAGTCCACTCTCGACAGGTGGCAGCACTGTCAGGGACTGGGGTACAGGGCACGCAGTACTTCACCACCAGCAACCATGCTTACCTGAGGTTCACGTCTGACAGATCAACGGGCGGCAGGGGGTTCTACGTCACGTGTCTCGAGGTCGGTACGTCACTTCCTTTATTTTCACACATCTAAATAGACGGGTTTCTGCTCGTAAATAATGTTTATGCAGATTAAAGGTTAAAATTCTCTTGTTTTTTCTTTGATTGGAATTTTGGGCTCGGGATACCTGTCCATATAGATACTAGTAAATATTTTCAATCATAAAATTTTAAAAAACTTCAATTTTTTCTTATAGCCTGTTTTTATAACAGTCATCATATAAGTTTTTCTTTTACTATAATATAAATACATTTTACAGGTTTATAAATGATATAAATACACTTAACTTCACTGTAGAGGTTAGGTTTTCAGGCTTTTTTTAATTTTTTCTCACAATGTCAGAAGAAGATATCACCTCATTTAATGGTGAATGTGGTAAGCGGCCGTACACCGGAAGTCATCTGAGTTACATACTCGGAGGTCAAGTGGTTCGCCCTAATAGTTGGCCGTGGCAAGTATCGTTGGTGGTCCGAGGATCCAGAATCCACGTGTGTGGGGGCTCCATCCTCAATAAGAGATGGGTAATGACAGCAGCCCATTGTCTCCACAGCCGAAGCGGAAGGTATGATTCAGGCCACGCAAAAAAAATATTGTTCTACGGAATCTGGACATTCAGTGTCGGATCTAGAAATTAAAAATAGTGGGCACTAATAGTAATACTGGGTTGGTGGTTAATGGATATCATTTCAGTTCTTAAACTGTGTATATATTTTTGTTGGAAAAATTCATTTAAAGTATATATCTATAAATATAATGTGTCTTTAGTTTATAACAAAAAATGTAATATTATATTGCCCTCCATATTAACTACTAAGTAATATATTATGCCTTTTTAGAAATATTAATCAAAGATTTTAATTTGACCTAAGAAAAAAGCCAGAGCCATGTTATATAAAGGTAATTTATTTGTATATGGGGGATTTGTGGATTTTATTCATACTTGCATTTAAAAATATCAAATTTGATAAGATATCAGTGATCAGAAGACTCGGGACTTGAACTTGGACTCGTGTCCTGACTCGATTTCACTTTTTTATTGACTTGGACTCGGACTTGGACTCGAGGGTCTTGGACACAGACTTTGAGGTAAGGACTCGAGAAATCAGCCCCAGTCCATCTCAAATCAAATAGGAAATAACTGTCACATATTATATAAGACATATATACATGCGCCAACTATAACAGAATATTACAAAATAATAACACTATATTTGCAAGCTTTGCTCAGTATTGAGTGCTATAAGCATGTTAGTAAACCAACGTAATTTTCAATTTTTCTTGCTTTTTACGGATTTTTTTTAATGGACTCCAAATAACTCGGATTAGAATAATGTGGACCTGGACTCGAATTCCAAGGACTCGGACTTGCACTTGGACTCGGATGGTGTGTACTCGACTAATCACTAATATATATATATATATTTATATATATATATATATATATATATATATATATACATATATAGGGCAAGATCATTGCGAGTAATCGTCCTCTGATTTCTTCGGAGCCTGTAACCCAGCAAGCTGGTTGTGTCAAAAGAAACAGATCCCAATCGGCACATGGCCTTTAAAAATAAGATGACATTATTTTACGATTTGATATATTTCAAATGTAATCTTATGATATTTGTCGATGAAATCATCCCCCCCCCCCCCCACACACACACACACTTAATTTCAGTCGTCACTAACAGATGTCGCCAGTGTAGCAAAGCAGGTATATATTGAACTTACGACATTGTACATATATGTATGTTATCTTTACAAGCACTGTGACTGGTGCTATGTTCTATACCCGGAAATTGTGATAAGCATTGGTTATAGCCCAATGAAATGTAATGCATGCCGTGAGGTTTGCGAGGCTTGTGTCACATGGCAGGCGAGCCCTTCAGGCTAGTCTGTCATTATTCACACAAGCCAAGCAAATTCATGGCTTGCATTACATTTTTGAGCTATAACTCATTTGTCCCACATGCCCCGCCCATTGGTCGAAGGCCACGCGTGTTTTTTTTTTTTTTTTTTTTTTGGCTGCGCACCAGTTCTTTGCCATATTTGGAAAGTCGCCATGCAACTTCACTTGCATATGGTCAATTTTCATGACCCCATGGTCAGGCAAGCAGATTTGAACGTACAGTTAGAACAAAGGAAAGTACGCTGCATATGGGACAATAAAAGAATGACATTTCTTTTTTTCAGTGTGCGTGATGCGTCTCGTTTCTTCGCGTACGTTGGTGGTCATTCCTTACTCAGTGGGGCAGTTTACGAGTTGTCCAGGGACGTGATACACCCCCAGTATGACAAGGACAGACTAGCCAATGATATCGCCCTCGTGAGAACATCGCGAGACTTGGTATTATCCGACACAGTGGCGCCCGTGTGCTTACCGCACCTGAAAGTCCCTCCGGGCACGTACTGCTATGCCACAGGCTGGGGCTACGAGAAAATCGGCCAAGGTAATTTCGTACAGCACCCACCAGAGGTCGCTTCGCTATGCATTTAACTTTTTTTAATCATTTTTTGATCACGCGATTGCTTAGTCATCTGGATGTCCTCTTATCTGGAAATTGACCTTTGTCCGCCAACCAGGACATTATTCAAAGATGCACAATCTAAAACGGATAAAGCGACATTTTTTAGTTGATGAATCAATTTATTATTTACCAGCAGTTCTATTCTTTGTATTATATTGAGTTTAAGGGAGATTTAAAATGCCGGGGATAAGGTGGATTGGAGAAACTTGTGGTAATAAAATTGTAAGATAAGGTTTATTAATATAACTATTATGTATCATGCAAGTATATAGTCATTCAACTCCATTAAACCTTAGCGATTAATTTTGTATATGTTTGGTCTTTCATCCAACCATGTTCCAATGTAGTCCTCAGCATATATATGGCATCTATCTTCGGTCGATTACATGTATCTTTGTTTGGTTATCATACCTTAAACTAACATGGAATTGAAGTAATATAATTATTGGAAGAGTTTACAGATTTTTGAATTATTTATAATTAGGTTATATTACAGTATTTTTTATTTTATTACAGTGTATTAATATTTTTTATAATCCATTGTAATTGAATATGTTCATTTTCATCGTAATTGATGACGTTATAAGACTGCATTTTTCTGATTATTATATCTGATTTAATGCTATGCTAATTCAACTTTATTTATATCATATTACGTCATATTATAATTGCAGGTCGAGCCAGTCAATATCTACGAGAGGTGCGACTTAAAGTGATGGACGATTATAGGTGTGATTACGACACGTACAATGTTGGCAATATATGTGCTGGAGAAAACGCGAGAGAACACGGCGTATATACGGTAATTATTTTAACACGATTTCTTGCATGCGGTCACTAATAAGTTCCAACTTATAAAACTTCATGAAACAGTTGTATTGCACATACACAGACACCTAGACACACACCCCACCCACATCACACGTGTATGTACACGTATGTAATCATTATAGTATTGTGAACGATATAATTTATGAAGTATTGGTCATTTTCCCCTTAAATCTGTCACACACGATTTTTCTTTTCCACTGAGTTCTTGAAAGAGTTCTGGTGACCTTGACATAAATCTTCAAGGTAAAATCTGACAAATTATAACATTATCCCCATAACTTTGGAAGTATTGAGAGTTGGTCCTCAAATTTGACATACCAGTTGTATCCGCCATGTTTAAGGTGGTTTTGAATACTAGTGAACTAATACTTGATCTACAAGGTCAAATCGGACAAAAACTTGAGTCATTGTGGTCCCCATAGCTTTTGAATCACTGTAGATTTGTCGCTTGAATTTCCACCAGTTGTTTTCACCAAATTCTTGTAAGAGTTTCAATAGTGTTGAGGTGCACCCACATTTTCAAAGTAAAATCTGCGGATTTCTATGTTTTTCGAAACGCCGTAACGTTTGAAATAGCTTATATTTTTCCACCTCAAATTTTGGGATAGTCCAGGAGGCATAATATATCTGTATCTGCAACTGCAAAAACTAATTCGTTCTATTTTTACTTCTGTCTTATATTTTAATCTTCTTTTTTTTAATATAGGGAGACTCTGGCGGGCCCCTGTCATGCTATGTGGACGGCAGATACGTGGTGGCCGGTATAACGTCATATACACACCGACTCAAAATACTTCCTGACGCCTATACTAACGTTCATCACTATGTGGAGTGGATCAAACGGATTATAACGTAAACAGATCTGGCATCCCAGTGTTATATTTATTTGTTTTCAAGTTAATACCACATCTTTTCATATTAGTTTTATTTTAATCAATTGTCACTAATCCTAATTGTATTTTTTAAATATTTTATATAATATCGACCTATTTTATCCAGCGGGACCCTTTATATGCGTGTTTAGACAATTGTCTAATCCTATGGAAATAGACAGTTTTTCAACAGTTTTATTTAGCTTATAGTTCATGGGCGAACCTGTATTAATAAGTTATTATTTATATTAACTATAAATATATAGGCACTACTAGTATACATTTATGTGTTGTTTATTTCATGTAAATCAAAAAGGTTGAGCAACTTATTTTTTTTCTCTACTTTCAGACATCTCATGTTTCATTTCTCTATCAAGCGTACTTCAGACGGCATATTTCCGTCTCATTTGCCTAATTCATTCACATGATTATTATTTACTCTATGGTTTGTATCCCATTTATGTAGTTATTTTCATCATAACTCTCTCTGTAAGTCATATTTATTCAGGCATTCGTATAGAGTTAAAATATTTCATCGACCATTATGGCTACAATGCAGTGTGAATTTCAGAGTTTGTCACTGGTTAGATTGACTTCATCATTTGAATAATTTACTTATTTATTATTTTAAGTATAACACCATAATTGAGCTACAATTTATCGATGGATATTCCATTATCCAGAGAAATCTACCAGGTTTTCAACATTCTTTACTTTATACAGCCCAACAATAAGTAAAAATGACTGTTTGGGAAATTATTATGAAATGGTTTAATTGGGTATACTAACATAAAAATTACGCATACACTTAAAAAAGTGAGTACACTGTGTATATGTATGTTAAAGTCCAATAAAGCTCAAATCAGACATAGAATATAATGTTTTTGTTTTATTGTCAGCTTATTACCATTAGGAATACATGGTTGGTACAGCTAATTTTGACATTTTTTTTCTCAAGGTAACCGCATCATCTTTTTCTGCCAGCTTAACTAGGCATTTGTGTATCTATATTTAATACCGGTTTCAGACTACGTGAAAGGCCAGTGTAACACACTACCTCCCATTTTATCTCATGTTGTTAAAAAATCCCGGTGATTACTGCACTTGCGGCCCTGGATATGAAACCGTCCCAACTGCTGGGCAATACGATCCAGGATACCCCGAAATACGCACTCGTTTGTGAGGCAAACACGGCTGCGGTGCACTTGTGCAGCATTCATATATAGCCAACAGAGCGCTCACCCTGGGAGGGGCCCGACCGTGATAAAAATCTCACGCCCTCTCTGCTGTGCTCTAACAAACAACAACTGAAGCCGTTTCATTGCACACATACTGACACGATCGTCATTTGGATTATATTTATATCCAACTAATGCCCATTATTGCCACCTGGTGGCAACTACAGAGACCATTTTCCCCTTTCAGCATGGTTTCATATCTGCGTGGTTTCAATTTCGCGGCTTTTAATATTCCCCTACCGTGAAAATCGCGAAATTTGAAACCACCGCGAATAACAAGCTAACCACAGTATATATGAGTTTTCAATACAATGGTTGTCAAGGCAAAAAAGGACTGGCACTAAGTTATATTTAGGAGTTGCTGGAGATAGGCACGCCAAGCAGAAACCTCCCTTTAAACAAAGACTATCTAAAGATAGCGGTGTCTAGAACAAACCTCAGGATCTATGGAGAAAGTATATTATCTGTGATAGCTCTAACATATGGAAGACTGCTTTTAAACTTAAACAGTCAAGAGATGTCAGTCCGGTCAATTAAGACCTTTGAAATATTTACATCTGAATCAATTGGTTATTGCTAAATGAGGAAGGGCCGTGCACTCTAATTATTACAATTATTATTATACATTATGTTTGTTGAGAACTTTACCAGGAATGTTTTAGCGTTGTATTACCATAAACCCCTTTTCTGTAGAGAGTAATAAGAACAGGACCCCTTTCACTGCATCCTTCCATCAATTAAATCACGCAGATATGATGATCTGAATGTACCTGAGAACTTATTTTCATTGGAAGTTTTAGGTTCAGGTTAGCTATAGGAAATAATGCCTACATTCTATTTATTGTCGGTCGTTTGTTCAAATCTCTCATTCTTCAAATATGGCAAAGTCATTCAAACATAACATGATATTTCCAAGAAAATTTATCTGGGACGAATAATAGGATCACAAGGTACACACCACAGTGCATGTGAAAATCTCCGTCGTTAATTGCGATCAATTACCGGGCAACGTATGGTCTGACTGGGCAATTTACGGTCAGAAGATTGTAAGGTGCAGCAGAAAATAAGCAACAGCTGGTTCAACAAATATACAGCATAATCTATCTCAAGACATCCAAGAAGCAATTAATTGTTTGGTCATTGTTTTTGATTTGATCGAGAAAGCCAATATTCGTTTTGGCACCTATTATTTTATGTGAATTCGGTTGTATTGAAACGTTAATTATGGAATCAAGAAGCAATGGTTAACCGTGTTCATTTTTCCGCCATGGTACAGGTTAAGTTGGAAGGGGTTATATTTCCGCCGATGCGGTAATCGATCTGTCTTAGTCGGCAAATACAATTGTGATGTCATTAGCAATGCGATTCACATAAGCCTTAAACATAATCAAATACGTCCAACGATTGCACAGTGATTATACTGGGTGTCGCGTTACAGGATGCAACTTGGGAAACAGAGAACGCTTAGGATCTTTCTGATTACATCATACCGCGGTGTAAATATGGCCTAATGTGGACAACATGTTACACCCCCGAAGGAATGGACGGCCAGGTTCTTTTAAATGGTAAAATCAAACCGACTGAAACTATCACATACACTCCAAAAGGTGAAAAAGACCTAAGTAAAAAAATAAAGTATATTAAAATACACACATTTCTCTGGAGAGGTGTTCACATATTTATAAGTCGATGATCACCATAGTCCACATAATCAAAAATAGCACAAAGTCCTGTTTACTCCTCTGTGTTCATAACACACGACAGTTCACTTGTTTATACTTCTATGGATCACATGATAGATGCGCAAACATGATAAAGCATTGTCACTTCTAACTAAGTCCAGCATCCTTGTGTACACATTCACAGTGATTCACCGGCAGCCCACACGGACAATCAACACAGTTCTTTACTGAAGCACGCACTTGTCCCTTAAGGCAACGTCCAGAGAGCACTGACAGATATGGTCACAGTCTCCTCTATAAGTTACTGAATAAATGTCTCTCACAGCTGATACCACGGAATTCATCCATCAAAAAGTACCTGATTATGCCCTCGCACAAAAATATTCAGTGTCTCCATAGTTTCGCGTGTATCGCCCTGGCCTGATACCGGATGCAATCACGGTAGACACATAATGCCGGATTACCATTTCGTCTGCAATTGCGATATCTACTCTGAAGTCCATCACAGAGATATCTACGTGGCCGTCCCAGACGCTGACGTTCAACGCTCAGGAATATCGTCTCGCAGCTGTGCAGACACATATACCGGCCCGCTTCTGGACCGTAGATAACCGTCAGACTACACATAACTCGCGCGCTGTCCTAAGCGTTTGTCACGAGATCTGTTTATCCATGGTATATATGCGCCTGCTGACGTCACAAGTCCTGACCGTCTTCTGACCAATCATTTCACAGAACTATACGGCTTGTCATTAACTGTATGAATACTAAAATGGACAAGCTCCAGAGAGCAAACTTTGAGAAAAAGCAAAATAAGCAGGTGCTTTTGATATTTCTACGGAATAATAACAACAGATCACGTAGTCATGACGAGCATAAATTTTGTTACTGATATAAACATAAATCAGATTCTGTAACCGTAACATTACAATACACTAAATCAATAACATTAAACAGCATAACAACAGTATAACAACACTATAGCAGTAAATCAATACAATTACACAGTATAATAAATAAAGTGTACAGTACCAGAGTGTCCGGATTCTAGGCTTTTCTGGATACCACCACTGTAACAGCTCAACAAGTCCTTTAAAACATATAATCCAGATGAACAGTTCACGTTAATCTTCTCAGAGAACAATAGTCCAATTCAAACCCGAAATCAATCTGTTGTAATCCAAAAGTGAAGTTCTGGTAATGGTCCCAAGGTCAAACTGAAGACGTATAAAATCCGTTACAAATTTCGAAGAATATCTATAAATTTTGCAATTATCGGAAAGGTCCACAAACTGACTCACACTCTTCCGTGTCCGCTGGAATTTTTCTCTCTCTTTCTCACGGCTTTAAACACAGTCCCTATTTATAACTTTTTCACCTCAAGCCCAGACTTTCCATTCCACGAACAATACAAAGATCACAACAAGGCACACGCGCTAATAGAGGGCGAACAACCCAAAAAATTCCAGATTAGCACGAACGCTGTGTCTTTTCACCTCAGACCCCTCACGTGGGCCGGACCGGCTCGCGCGTTTCCCATGGCAAAGGACTATGCTTACCTAACAGACACAGGTATCACTCATTCGCACAATAAACCAGGGCCTGCCTAACACGAATCATTATGTCAACAGCTCACACTAAAAGAGACACCTGTAAAAATATCTACAATAAACAATGTTGCTATGGAAACCGTCTAGACATGAATCGGTTCAAATGAAGCACCTGTGTTCTCACGTTAACATCTAAACATGATGCTCCATATCAATGTATAATAAATTATTAAAAAAATCATCTTGTTATACTCCTTACTTAAAGTTGTATAAAATAACTAAGTCACAGTGCTCTGGTGACACAACATGCCTTTTGAGTGAACTAGAGCACAGACTGAGGGCTGCGTTAGTTACTGTACTCAATTTTAACATTCTTGTTAGCAATAAACGTTTATATTGGAATCATTCATTACGTCCTGCCTCTAAACACGAGATATTATTTTTCTTTATCAGAATCAGTAGCAGCAATGCCATTCTATAATGGATAATGCGTTCCTTACCAAAAAGTCTTAATGCACTTGAACATCTTTTAATTAAATGGGGTTTGCCAGTTCAGGCTTCTGGCTGGCTGTAAGATGCAATGCCCATACATATTAGCTGTAGCTATTGCCTTGTGTTCATGTACAGCATAAGTCATGTATGGCATATTCATCTAAATGTTACATTGACGAAAACCTAATTGGGATGAGTCAGGGGTGTCAATAAAGGGGAGATGGAGGGCTTATATCCCCCCCCCACACACACTCACTTTTAGCAAAGGGATTGCGGTGGGAGTAGGGTGGTCAATGTAATCATCTCCCCCTGATATTGAGAGAACAATATCTATTAAAAAGAAATGAAATAAATTAATAATTGGAAGAAAAGACTTTGGTTCCATTTGTGGGATCATGAAGTATTTCATATTTAAAATGGTAACATATCGCTTAATTGTTACAACCTTTTACTAAATTGATATATATATATATATATATATATATATATATATATATATATTTATTAGAAATGTGTAGCATGAAAAAGGTGTGTAATATATTGATTTGATTACCCTCCCAGGCTTGTCATGGAGTCCTCTCCCCACCCTACGAGTCATTCCCCTTCCTTTATGATAAATTGACGCCACTGGGATGAGTAAATGGTATTTATGAACCACAATCAATTATGTGCCAGGGGTAACGGATTGCCTGAGTATCCAATTACGGCCTGTGAAGAGTAGGGTACAGTGGCAATTAAACACCCGCTGGTTCTACAAATAGACATCATATCCTATATCGCTGGACATTCAAGCTTGGACATAGTCCATTAATTGATTGAGGAAATATTGTTAAGTGTATAGAAGTTTTAAATTTACAAATCGTTTTGCGTAATATCTGCTGTATTGACAATGACGTCAATTTATCTTCTAAGATTAGGTAATGACTATATATATATATATATATATATATATATATATATATATATATATATATATATTTATATATGAATCTTTTATTGTCTGTGTGACACATTTCAAATATATTAGTATTTAGTATAAGATTTAAAAAAATAAGATATTATGTTATATTTAATAAATAAAATATTTTATAGTGAACTCAGAAATAGAACCACATATATAATTTTATTTATAAATATATTTCATTTCAAATATATAAATATTATTATATCAATATCAGGGGGGCTGATTGCATTGACCACCTCCCCTTGCTAAAAAGTGATGAATATATATGCCCCCCTCCCTGTATATCCTCATCATCCACCCTGTATTGACTCCCCTGTGTACCGAAATGCCAGTTATGAAAGCTAATTAATGTTGTTTAATGTGTTAAGCGTCTGACCAGCCTGATTTTGCCGGAGTTTTATTTTAATCTGTCTCTGTCCGTTAGTATGCCTTGTATTGTGCGTGTACGAATAATGTTGTTTATAAAAAAGATGTAAACCATTTACATTCCTTTTTGTATACGAATAAAATGACACTGAAGGATTTCAGTGAATCATATAGAGAGGTATGATTGATGGGATATACGAGTATTTTAGTACTGATTAAGCATTTATGCATATCTGTTTACCAAAAATAGAATGTCAGTGTTGCTTACATTTATTAGATAAATGTGGTATGATGGGAAAGTTAGGTCTTAAGGGGAAAAGTCTGAGTAAATGTGATGGTTGTGTAAAAAAGGACTTATAATCTGTGTAAGTTATATCATTATATAAATATTATCAATTCAAAAGCCTCGATACAAAACAAATTTTAAAGGGAAAATGAAAATTAATGTAATTTTCAAATGGTCTGGAAGTTCATTTCCATCTATTCCTTGTTCTTCAAGAAATTATCCTGTATTTTCAGTCAACTCTCAGTGTAATAGCTGTCTTCAAAAAGAAAATCATTAATGAATTGATATTGCATTAATATAAAGCAGTTCTATCGGATTATTCAGTGCTCTTTTTGCCGAACTGCAAAGAAATCATCTTTATCCTAGGCTGTTTCATTTGCGTATTTCAGAATTACCTATTTTGTTACCAACCAATGGATTTCTTTACAAATATGATAAATACATTTAAGTCAATATTCATTGAGTCAATATACAAGAATTATTATTATAATTATTATTATTATTACTATTATGATTATTATAATCATTATTATTATAATTATTATGATAAGTATAAAATATTTGTGAGAGGTAAGGCAATATACATCTCCCCGTTTCCATGTTTTTAAATATATTTTGTGTACTGGTGTGGAGTTGTTGAATAAAGTTTAGGGAGGACCAAGATTCGTATATAGGTATGACGGGAATGTGCGCTCTGTGAGGCTGCCGAGTTCCTTCTTACCAGGGTGAGAATCGACGGATCGAGGAAACCCCTCCAATATGAACGTTCCTTTAGAGTGTTATTCATATAGATCCAGATGTAGTCACAGCGCACCATGTTTGATTGAAATGTCACTCACATAGGCCATCCTGCGGCACATCAGGATAGCATTACGGTGTCATTATTTGGTATCTAGAAGATGGCTGTCAATAATTCATTCCTGTAAATATAAGAACTGCCGCTATATCGAACAAAAGAATTCAGAAAGTGCTTCTCGACCGGTGCATATATTGTACTGGTGGTCGATAACATGGGACAATGGCTGTCTATTCTCAAATATTCATTCGACTTGCAGCCCCAGAGAGACGGATTCGTAATAGCAACATATAATTCAAAACTGCTTAGGAAAGGAAGCCAGTAAGAAACTGTATCCTCAGCCTCTTTGATATTTAAAGGGAATCTATCGAGTGAGAAACGAAAAGAAGAAGTTTTGGTTTCCTGGTATTGGTGGACTCGTTCGTTTGTTAAAACAGAGGGCTTCATGTAACATGAAACAGGGAAGAGATACCTCACCTCAGATAATTCGTCTTCTTATCATCTCCATAGAAATGTGACAGTTTAACGGAGCTTAAAACTGCTACTCTCATATTGATTTTGTTTCTTATACAGACAGGTGGTATAAGTACTGGAGACATAAAGAACACATAATGCAGTTGTAAGAGGTTCACACGACGCTTGTTTTCTAGGGCAGAATACGCAACTGGACGTTAATAAGAAAAGGCGCCCCTCTTTTGTCATCTAAAGATATATCCTAAGTGTGACACTGGGCTTGGTTACCGAACGCAAAAGAACATTCTTCATGAACCAATGAACGTATGATTTTATTCGTGCCGCATACATATTTCTTCATATAGGTTTTAGGATTACCTAATGTTGAAGTGTACCAAGAAAGATTAAGAAGCAAAACCACATTAAGTAGCCTTTCTAAGAGGAACTACGCTGCAAGGAAGCAAGTTAAAACTCAACATGAACATGTAACCACTCTCTACTGACAGTTATAGAAATATCACAATCTGCAGGTGCTGCAAATAATCCGGTCTGTTTGGACATATATAAACAGTCACTGACTTAACCGATATTTCTGCTTTCACTTCGCCATATAATGGAAACTGGTGGGAAAAACCTGAGCCAGATATCAACAGACAACACGACATTCAACGATGTATATGCCGTCCTCTCTTTTCTGATAATACCGCCGATAATTGTCGGTAATTCTCTCGTTCTGGTTGCAATCTACAAATACCAAAGTCTTCGAACTGTACCTAATATATTTGTGGCTAGTTTGGCAGCAAGCGATTTACTAGTTGGACTGTTGTCAATTCCGGTATACGTTGGAATAGTGTACATTGACATAGAAAACTCTCATTCTCGTTGGCCATGTACCATTGCGTATGTTGTGGACATGTGGCCAATCGGTGTTTCGTTGTCAAGTTTACTCGCCGTGTCTGTTGATCGCTACATGTACATTATGACACCATTTAGGTATGAACGTTATATGACAAAGAAAGTGGCATTGGTGGTCGTCATTGTTTGCTGGGTTTATTCGCTGGTAATCTCCAGTTTACCATTAATGGGTTGGACAAAGTGGACACCAGAAACTCAGATATGTCAAATGTCGAACTTATTTCCTTTTCCATACACTTGTCTCATCCTTATCAACGTACTCATAACACTTATTGTTTGCACAATTCTTTATACGAAAATCATCCTTACTGCGCATACTCAAAGCAAACGAATATCCGATCAAACACAAATAGACGCCGTTTTCTCTAAACAAAACAAGAAAGCAGATTTTCGACTCGCCAAGATGTTTTTCACTGTTGTTGGTTTATTCTACCTATGTTGGGCTCCATATTTGATTCTCTCGACTGCACGGATGATCGTATCTGTTGAACCGCTTTGGTTGTCCTTCATCGGTCAGTTAGGAATGTTATTGGCTTTCTGCAACTCTTTCGTAAATCCTATTGTGTACGCTGTGAAGAACATCCAGTTTCGTGACGCTTTTAAAAAATTATTACGAATGGAAAAAAGAAGAAAGGAAGATAGACCGGCAACATCTTCGAAAAATGACAAGTGACTGGTGAAGAATGGTTCATGATTCGAACTCAGCTGAACATATGTGGTAATGTTATCACACGAAAGGTCAACAGAAAGTAATCCCGTACAAACAATTTTAACCAACTGAGTACAAAGAAGTTGATGAGTATAGGAGTATTGTTTTGGAGACCTGTTTGACAACAAGTGTATTATCGTTTCCTCTATTTTCTGAGATAATACGTTGTTATACTTTCATTCATTATTTAAGTTAGCGTAGAGAATGATAAACGATGATTGTATGTATTACTGTTGTTTACTGGTTACAGGTTTCTGTTTTACATAGACTTTATCCCAAGACTTGAATGCTCATTATTACTATACATTGAAAAGCACATATCAAATGATCACCGTATACCAGGAAAGGTCGACTCTGTTTCTAGAGAGTTAGTGTCTCATTAAACTTTTGATATTTATCAAGAGTTTTTATCAGTGATTAGATTTCAGTAATGTATTGTATGACTTATAGGAAATATGCGATATATGAATTTTATATCAAAGGACAAACATATCTACGAAGATTATTTGATAAGCACCATTCAACAGATACATTTAAATATAGCAGTTATCGAATCAATTATATTTGGCGGTATATAAGGACGTACTTTATTTGCTGCATTACCAAGGGAACAAACATATATACTGAGAGCTGAGCATATTTAAATACACGTAAACAATCCTGTAAGTCCTATGTATGGTATATAAAGCACTTGATTCAAGTCATGATCTTACCCGCCGGAGTGGTGAGTAAACTGCAGTATACAAAGTGACCAGGTCACATATTCTTCGAGAACCAGCTGTCATTAGCTGAAAAACTGACAAAAATGACAATTATATAGCTCTCCCTAACCACCCACACACTCAGCTGAGAGAGCACCCCATGTCAATGGCGAGAATATATGGTACAATGGAGAAACTTCAGTAACTAATTATTCAGGGGAAATTAGCCGCAATACACTTAAATATGACGTTTAATGAGATTGTAAAATAACACTTCCATGTGCAATCCCATTAACAAATATGATTTAACAATCATTGATTAATACAAAGTTTAATCAAATAACAGAGACGGCTCAAAATACCTTTGCTCCAAAGGGCTGGTTTTAACAAAAGCTTCATCGATTGCATTAATTTGTAATCGGAATTCCATTACGGGTCTGTTATGTCCTGATATACTAGGAGGAAATTGTTCACTTTCAAATAAAAAAAAAGTTTGACCAAACATTTATTGGAATGTAAAATCTCATACAAAATCATGGGTTTACTGGAAAAAAGAGCTACAGACAATGTTACTGTACATGCTACAGGGCTGTAATAAGCGAGTCCATTAGCAGCGATTTATCTCTATGCTCAAAATAAATGGATGTTAATAGCCAAGGATGTCACGTATTACCAAACTATTATATAACTGTTTCACTTTTAGAATATCCACAGGCGTAATGGGAGTGCCTACCTTTTAGCATTGGGGCTATATTTCCCATGTAACCTTTATTCTAGGGAAATCAGTTGAAACAGTATGTGAAGTCAATAATTGCCTCTTTCATAACTATATCAAATAATATTCAGCCATCCTGTTAACATATACCACATCAACGTCATTGGTCTTTAAATGGGTTTGATCTAAGTGCGACAACACAAGTAGCCTTGTCGAAATATAGCCAGCTCACAGCGATAAACCGAACGTTCTTCCTCTTTCGGACATGATTCTTTGATTAAGAAGAGTTTTGTTTGATTATTTTTTTTTACAAAAAGGCCTTTTGCTGTCGATAGAGTGGATAATGTTTTGGCGCCTTGGTTTCGATAATCATCATGAGGACATTTAACCATTTGTTTCAAGAGTCTCAGAAGCTTTACGAGGTAAGGCATCTACTTGGATGAAAAGCCTGGGTGTTTAATAAGGTGGACGAACACTAGAGACTCAAGTTGTTTTATCGAGAATCATGAACACAGCTCACCGTATTTAAGACATGATGACAGGTGGATACTCATTTTCCATGGTGTATTTTAATGTATGGAATGAATCAAGGTCTCTGAAAGTCTAGAAAGCCTTTATTAGATTTAAATGGAGCTCTGACATTGATACAATTGACACGCATATGTGTATTGTGATAAATGGCCTCTCATGAAATGCACTTGGACTATTCTCTGAACATTCCAGTTGATTACAGATATTTGGCCCTACATTACAGATATTTGGTATGTCGACATTACATCAGAACGGGACAGAGAACAGTGAAACTTCGCGTTACAAAGAGATCAAGGCGACATTCGACGACGTGTTTGCCGTTCTTTCCTTTGTTATCGTGCCCTTTATTATTGCTGGTAACTGCCTAGTGCTGGTAGCTGTCATCAAAGGCCGTTTGCTACGAACGGTCCCTAATATATTTGTGACTAGCTTGGCAGCAAGCGACTTGCTTTTGGGGGTGTTTGCAATTCCAGTATTTGTAAGTTTACTTTATATTGATGTTGAAAATGCAGATTTTCGATGGCCTTGTACGATAGCTTTCGCAGCTCTGACATATCTAATGGGTGTTTCAATGTTTAGTTTAATGGCACTGTCAATTGACCGTTATTTGTGTATAATCACCCCATTCAAGTATGAGCGCTATATGGGGAAGAAAGTGGCAGTCACGACAACAATTTGTTCCTGGCTGTATGTTTTCATTTTCGCTAGTACACCATCAATGGGTTGGACAAACTGGACAAAAGAAACAAAGGTATGTAAAATGTCCAACGTTTTTCCATTCGTCTACACATGTATAGTTTTTGCCCATATATTAATTATACTTGTCGTCACTGCAGCACTGTATATGAAAATAATCCAAACTGCCCATGCCCAAAGCAGGCGGATCATGGTCTATCCAATTGACGGCGGTTCATCAACACAACCAAGGAAGTCTGGGTTTCGCCTCGCGAAGATGTTTATCCTCGTCATTGGGGTGTTCTACCTTTGCTGGGCGCCATATTTGATTTTGACAACAATACGAGTAATTCTCCCACCTCACGAACCCATGTGGCTCGAATTCACTGCACAAAGCACTTTGTTGATGGCCTTTTCCAATTCGTTTCTGCATCCTGTAATATATACTTTAAAGAATGCTCAATTTCGATATGCTTTTTCAAAATTATTAGGATTCAAGCGAGATCAAAGAGAAGAAATTGAGCCACCAGCTGCCATTACATGAAATAATGTAGAGAACGACAAAATATACACGGACCAAAACGATTTCTTTGCTTAGGCCAGTATTGCAGCTTACACAGTATATGGACAGTCGCAGCTTAACCATAGACAATCGCAGCTTAACCATATCAGAAACGCAGAGGTGTGTGTACATATCCGTTGATATACATATGTTTGATTTGTATGTTGTAAATGGATAATATGAAATAATTCTCAAGCGGGGAGAAGCAGCAGTGTACTGCAGATCCAGTTTACAGCTGTTAAGTTACACCATGTGTGTAAATGTAATGATAAAAATTTTTGTAACGCATTAACAGTCACATTACGCTTAAATGGAAGGTGGAGGTATAGCATTGAATTACGCTTGGAACCTGTCCGTTAAATAGAAAGGAATAATCGATATCATGGCCACATTAAAACTTAACAGGAACCGGAGAATTTAGACACCGGTTTCTACAATGGAACATATTGCATAACATTCCCGAAAAAATGTTGTGTTACATAAAATAGGCATGGCTGGTTCATAAAAAAGAAATGTTTGCTTGTGGCGAAACTGAATATACAGAACATTTCTTTTAACGGTATAATAACATACAACATTTTTTCTGGGAGTATATAGAACACTATAACCCTACAGTTGTTGAAACACGTAGATATCTAAGCGCGAGTGGTGTTGTTTTAGGTTATAAAAAGATCAGGGGTAAGTCAAGATATGGCAAAAGTGTTGATGTAAATATTTGTTTGATAGCGACGTTGCCCTTTATGTAGATTGTGCACAATCGAATGGCTAATACTAAGACCTGCCAAATAAATAATAGTTTTTCAACCCTATGTAATATGTGTGCGTATTGTAAAGTGATATTTATTTGCATTGTATAAGTTTATATATATATATATATATATATATATATATATATATACGTATATATATGTATTCTTGTGAAACATGAAGACACCAAATGATGGTGTCAAGCGGTACAATTTGTAGCTACTGTCAATCTAAATTACGCTGCTTGCTTTCATTTATAAAGTCCTTTTAAGTGAATCCCCAATGTTTCAAAAACTTGGCTTAAAAGAAAAAAAAAGTATTTACTTTAGTCGACAACTATACATTCAGTTGAATATTCCCGGCATTAAAAGTCACATACCAGTATATACCAGGTCGGAAACGCCCGAATACGCTAAGTCAAGCTGAATAATTATGTAAATAGTCGGAAGGAAAGTGTCATGAAAGCGAATTACGCAGTGCCATTATACGTACGTACCCCCTGTATTTTGATGGAATCATATTACCTGTTGTATGCGGTACATAGTTAATAGAAGAGCCACCGCGTATTCAGTATTTCCAGGTCGAAAACACTTGATTACTCTGTGACAAGCTGATTCATTTAAAAGACGGGAGGAAAGTGTCATGAAAGGATTAACGCTTTGCCGTTATAAGTACCAACCCCCGGTATTTCAATTGAAGCGATGTAACCAGTTGTATACGTGGTGCCCGGTTTATGCAAGAGCCGTCCCATGTTCAGAGGAAACATTATTACCAACTGCATGCGTTGTAAAATAAATGGAACAGCCACATGAAACACCGGGGTACCTGGTTTCGAGAGACCTGCGCGGACAGATTCCTGTGGACAACTGCAATATCTCGTTGTGATTCCTCGTACATTCTACATATGGTGGGTGATTATGGAAACTCCGTATGTCCCATATCCATATGGCATCTAAGGAATGTTTCGCTGTGTTTTAAATGTTCTTTTTTAAATTTTGTCTGACGAGCCTGATAATGTGCTTTTGAATAAACGCCGGCCTTAAATTGAAGCCGGCCTTGTTTAGACGCTGGGACAAAGCAGGATCTAAAAAAAAATTAACGCCTGGGTGTCTGTTCTAGGAAACACGGAATATGAAACATGTGACAAGACTCTACTTTATACAAGAGATGTAAAGCCACATGTTAATTAAATTTCTATGTTGGCGTAGTGACATATTTCACCTGAACTAGAAATGTATGGAATGCCTACAACAGCCATGTTTTGCTGTACTTTGAATATAGAAACGAATTATTCTTTTTAAAGTGCATATATCTTACCATAGAGTAATTTTGACAACCAAAATTATATATTTGCAAAGCTATCGACACATGTTAAGTTATGATATAATTGTTCATATGAAAAACGTGGTACTGATGCATTTCTTATATCAAGCATGGTTATTCGTTCTAGAACAACATGATTTGTGCGACACAATGTAAAAAATATTGATGAGCTCGTCTTCGTCCACTCTAGCTATTATTTTCAGATATGTTCATATATTGTTAAAAATATATTATAAAACTATTCTAATAAAGCTGAATATTATACATTAATGATAAATATTTTAATTGCTTTGTAATTAATTTTACTAACACTTGGAAGTCAATTCGGGAATCGTATATATAATATATGTATTTATGGTGACGGACATCGGCGTGTTGTATTCCTTGTGGCCATTGCGGGTTAATTAGAGTAGTGTTTATGGAGCAACCCTGTTCAAACATACTCTGTGATGTTTGCCATTTAATCCCCTATCACAAAGAAGGAGTGAGTGCTGTTCGTCTATCGAAAAAAACGGACAATTGGTTAATTAGCTGTGCATGTTGAAACGAGCTGTCCCGTACATGTTAAACCCATATTTTACACGAAATACTCCGAAAATTCTTTAACTTATTTAGGAAATAAAAGTGTGAATACTATGAGTTCAAGTGTGAGTTCAATGTAATTTGAGATATTAGTGTCACCAGAGGACTGTGACTTAGTTATTTTATTGCATATTCAAATAGATACAACCAGATAATTGTTTTAATAATTTATTGTATATTTATATGGAGTATCATGTTAAGAAATGAGCACGAGAACCTGGGATAGAAGCACAAGCGCCTCGTATGATTTGAATTTCAGTACAGTTTAATTCTATGGGAGCTGTCTCTGGTAGGACGATCTCTAAAGCAACGTTGTTTATTGTATACTTCAAAGGCCGAACACCTGCTAAGTATGCTATTTCTCTGGGTTGGATTTCTGGAGGCGTGGCCATTTAATATTCATGTAATTAGTGACAGTTGGCATAAAAGGGTGTGATGATTTGCCAAAAGACATTTGGGACTTGTGACGTCAGCAAGCACATAAAAACTCTGGTCGAGAAGAAAATCGCTACAACTGCCTGTTCAGCGCGCCAGTTTGGTGTAGTCTGACGATTGTCCACAGTCTAGAGGCAAGTCTGTGTTCATCAAGGTGAGTCTGTACAGCTGTGAGGCGATGTCTGTTTATGTAAATAGTTTGCGTCTGAACTCTGTAACGAATGTCGAAACGAATATCGCAATTCCTGACGGACTGGTTATCCGGCGACCTTGTATCTGTTGTGAGCGCTTCTAGAAACAAACGGCCAAGGACTTCATTTACACCGAAAATCTTAGAGGTAATGAATATCTTTGTGCGGAGAGATATTCAGATACCTAGTGCAGGATGCTTCTAGGAGACATCTGCTGTAAAAGACATTGATTCTAATTTTATATGGAATAAACTGTGAGCTTTCAAAGAGGATAGGAGGCTTCTGAGGGGGACAACGACAGTTGTCAATCGGTTTGGGGATACTGTACTAAGCGCTTATTTGACACTTACAAATCATTCATACTGAGCGGTTCAGATAGTTACTAATTATTTGATCACTTGTTGCCTACCTATTAGACAAATGGACTTCATAAACGTGTACAAACGGTATAGTTTCTTCCAATCAATTTTAGGATAAAAATATTTTAGTGGTCAGACAACATTTTTATTGTAAATTTTTGTTAACATAACGGTGCCCCTGGATACCAAAAAACAGGGACTTCTATCAATACTTTGCCTCTGCCCAACTCCGCTTCAGAACACTACACATCTTCATGTTTCAATTTCAGTGCCGATTGAACAATCTCGGAGTTAAAGCATTGGCTCTCTGAGACTTTATGTTGGGTCATGCGATTCCTACTTTGAATAACATTTCTTTTTATAGTTTTAATATATGATGCTGCATTTTTATTAACGTGACGAATGGACTAAAGTGGTATTCTAACTTTATGACAAGTTTATATAAATTTTATTTGATTTACTAATCACTTTTGACTAATCCCCGTGATACGTGACAGGTAGGACTCGAAATTTAATATTAAATATTTCATTTTTGTCTTATGTATTATAAAAAAATTACTCTTTGTTTCTTTTTATTGTCTATCAATATACTCTGTGGACAGCTTTAATTTTAATAGGACCGCATACCAAAACCAAATAAACTGGCTCTACATGGTCCTTCATGATAAAATATATATGTAAGAAATAAAAGGAATATCATCTGAGGTACGAATTTAACTTACAAAAATAAAATAGGGTACCGCTTATTTGGTATAGTCCATCAAACCTGTGTTCCAAACCTGATCTTTATTATACTTCAGTAAAAGGGAGAGGTACTCGGTATCTCGTTCTCTAAATGCATGGTTGTCAGCAGAGATGATGACAAATATCGCTCACTATCTATATCTATCACACCTCATTTATACCACTTTCCGTCATCTCCTACAGACCCCACAAAAAGCGCAAAAAACTCTCATTGATTAAAAGTTGTGTATCTCTGCCTGCAACGTTCAATACATTAAGCCTCAAATGCGTGATATATGTTATAATTTGCTGCTCTGCATTATTCACCCATAATTTTAATTCAACGAGCAATTTAATTTTGTTACAGGTGCCCTTTTTATTGTGTGACACGGGCGTAACTCGTGTTGTAGCGCCCTCGCCGGGCCGCTTGTTGGACTCTCAGTTTAATCCGTTCTGGATGAACTCTCGTTGTCATGCTAGCCTGGGGCTTTCTCGCCTGGCTGAGCCGGGTCGGGATCATGTGTGGACCCTGGTATGTAGAGACACAGCGATGTTCTTCTAGATGATTCTTTTAACGCGTGTTTACTGTGTATTTTGTTATCCTTTCGACTGTTCGAGAAGTAGAAAATTCTCGGCTTGGGGCAAGAAGTTATAAATAGGGGGCTGTGTTTTAAAGCAGAGAGAGGTGAGAGAATATTCCAGCGGACACAGACGTAAGGGACCTATCCGATTATCCAGTACATGTAATTTCAGGGATTCTACTATTACGTACTCTTTACAATTTAGTGCTGCTTGTCTCAAGTTTACTTTCTGGATTGTTATTAGAGCTTTACACTGGACTGATATTCTCCGAGAATATTCGTGTAAACTGTTCGCCGGCTTATACATTTTAAAGGACTTATCGTTGTGACAGTGATTGTGTCAAGGTACTGTGCTCTTTGTTTATTTTACTTGTGTGATAGTATTGATTTGTTGTTGTACTGCTGTGATACTGAGTAATTGTATTGATTTAGTGTATTGTCATGTTAGGTTGTTTTAGGAATGAATTATAGTTACTTTTTTACAAAAAAACCAGAAACTTCTTTATTCATTCCCCTAGAAATTTCAGGCGGCCTGGTGTTACAGAATCTGATTTTTTATATCTCCTTGACAAAATGTATGTCCATCAAACATTCGTGATCTGTTGATATTACAATGAGCATACTATATCTAAAAGATAACACTAAGTTATACAGACATTCATTCCTACAATATTAAAGATCAATCAGTGGTACCAAGTGCAGTTCCTCTAGAACCTTGTTGATTTAATCATAGATACCATGGCTTGTCGGGTAAGGCTTCCTCCTAATTCAATATTCCAGTGAAAGATGATGCAGGGTTCTTAACTGGCCAATTATATCATTTACTTACTTCCTGGATGATCAAAACAATACAGGCCGTCAATCACAAAGACACCCAGGATTTTGGCTAATATTCAACATTGTTGAAGTGTCACGATGATTTGTTTTCGTTCGACGGGTATTTCTCGCATGTTAAAGGTACATCAAAGAAATATTGGATTAGGAATCTGATTCTAGCAATATCAAGTTCAACTTAAACTGGCCGAGATGTAAAGATATGACTCATTTCACCATTAATTCATTAAACATAAATGCCGGGCTATGGCGTTGATATACTTGAGCAGGAATTATTTCGTAGATAAAAATGTTATAAGTGGCAGTAGATCAATTTTCTCTTCCTGAAGCCGCAAATGATGGATGAGTTTCAAGGTATGATCACATGCGAACCTGGATTTCAATAAATAATTGAATGTTTCAAACAATAGAGCCCGCCCTATCGACAACGCCAGGATATATTCACACAGGTATTTGTTCCAGCTATGAGTGAATTTGTGCAGTGTAAGAACAGGTTTCTTGGTTCAATTCTGCGGACAGGAATAAAGACCTGTAATGAGGATCCTCTTCATTCTAGGCGCAATCGGTCTGTGTGTTGTATAAGGAAGAAGGGAATACAACGTTGGCAAGATATATATTGTACTTGCCCTATCTGGTTGTACATTAAAAATGTAATATTTGGGGGGAAGATATATTAATTTACCCCATACCTTGTGAAACGACTTAAATGCCTTTGATGGGGCCGCAGAAACTCTATATATCTAGTATAAAGATACTTTTGACGCACATCAGAAGTATAAGAATACTCGGGCAGATCGATAGTCCACGGCCATATTCATAGAGTACTAAATGTCAGAAAGGACAGTCGCTCATTCCACAGAATAGAAGTGTGCTGACGATATAGCTGTAAATAATAACAGACCAATATAGACACTTCATATTGACTGAGAGGGGCTACTTTGAGTCATGACACCAGTCCTGTGGACAACAACACTGCAACGGCCATCCATCCTTCTGCAAGGATATTACCGTATCGACCCGACAATTTTAACATCAGGTCAGAATTGGAAAAAAAAGAAGGATACACGTGGATATCCGAACGAAGTTTTGGGGTACAAAAGTGTTAATCGCACAACCCTCCGGGCACTTGCTTGTATGCGATCCGACAAACACGGAAGAAGATATACCAGTGTGCTGAGCTATATAAGGATATCTTTCCCACATGGCGGGTGCATTTGAAAAGAAGGCAAACTTGTGTGACGGTTGTTCCGGCTTATTTCATGACTTCAGGGTTGTCAACAGAATTTTATGTGTAGTTCCTCGTCTGCCTTTTTGGTGCGAATTTTGTTATTACGGTACGCCCCCTCTGGTATCTCGACAGATTTTTATAACAGACGTTCAATAACCTAAGAGTGTTGACATCGCATATGTTTGAATAAATATCGATATTGTATATAAACAATTAACATATGAAAGGCATGCAGGCCCTCCATAAACGCGACTACAGTGATCAATGTGTAGATTTAAACGTTTTTGTGTGAAGGCAAACTACCAACCGATATTTTTTTTACCCTGCCGGAACCTAGCACTTTAGCGATGTAGCTATATCATTATCTTTATATAACCTCATTCTGGATGATTCATGTCTCAACAATAATAATGAGACTAGCCATGTACCTACATATGTGGCTACTTGTGATACTTATGGAATAGCGCTGGAAAAGAACGTAAGGATGTTTCAAACTATGGAATAAAAGTTCCGTTGGAACGAGGCATTGCTACAACGCAAGGAATATCCAACACTAGTAAACAGACTGCAGATCAAAAAGATGGGATCAAGATATTTGATTATGTGTTTTCTATTCTTTGCTTCCTTACTGTGCCGTTTTTTCTTGTTGGTAACGCTCTTGTCTTGCTAGCAATTTACAAATTTAAGAGACTTAGAACTGTGCCTAATATATTTGTCGCAAGTTTGGCAGCAAGTGATCTGCTGGTCGCTTTGCTATCAATCCCGGTGCATGTCGGTATTATTTACATCGGGAAAGAAAATTCTCACTCGCGATGGCCTTGTACCATGGCGCTTGCAATGGACATGTTCCCTGTAGGAGTATCTCTGCTTAGTTTGTTAGCAGTTTCGGTCGACCGTTATATGTGCATTATAACTCCATTTAGGTATGAACGCTACATGACAAAGAGAGTAGCTCGCGGCATTATGACCTGTTGTTGGCTGTACACACTGATCCTGTCTAGCTTGCTTTCGATGGGCTGGACAACATGGAAACCAGAAACCAAGATTTGTAAACTATCGAAAGTGTTCCCTTTTGTATATTCATGTTTTATTTTTTTACACATCCTGGTGATCCTAATTGTTTGTGCCGCACTTTACATTAGAATAGTCGGCACTGCGCACGCGCAAAGCAAAAGAATATTGGTGCAGCTAACATTCAACGGCGCAACGCCTAGACAAAACCAAAAGGCTGGGTTTCGCCTGGCAAAAACTTTCTTGATTGTGATTGGCCTGTTTTATATTTGCTGGTGGCCATATTTTGTTCTAACCGTTGCACGAATGCTTGCAGCCCCTGAGCCACTGTGGCTCTCCTTGGCCGCACAAACCAGTATGCTCTTGGCATTTTGCAACTCATTCTTTAATCCCCTTGTATATGCCATGAAGAACACTCAGTTTCGTGAAGCCTTCTCCAAATTGCATGGACTTAATCGGAATAGTGTAGAAGACACAGAACGCACGTAAATGACAACAGTTAAGAACTAGTAAGGACTCATTTGCTAAAAAAGTTATGACAAATTGTAGATATTGAGTAAATCAAAGATTAGCCAAAGGCTGACATAGTACAAATGACAGACCATGTCAACTGTTGCATTGATATCAAAACAAAACAATGGTGAGTGATTTTTTATTTGATACCAGGATAAGAGCAACATTAAATCAAATCAACTATAGAATTGATATCAAAGGAAACGTTATATATACTGAAGACATGTAAACAGAAGAAAGCAATTTTATGTCTACTATTGAACTGATGTCGATAGAAAGAGATGTTATGTGAACTGTTGTGAACCATTTTACCATAATTGGAACACTAAAATGGAATGGAGAATCTTGAAATTTGCATGTGTGAAAAACTGGAGTATTGTAGTTCCGTGTCATAACGTTCGCCGATGTGATCCTTTTCGTCATAAAGTACATCCGAAATTTGTCAGCTATTGTGTCAGTACTAAAATGTTTATTTTGGTAATAATTGGCATTAAAAACCATATATGGATCATGGTTCTAAAAGGCTTTTGCGTCCCAGGAAACATACTATTCCGAATAAAATGTTTGCAGATGTTTGATGTTTGCATGCTTCCATGCACTCTTCATAAAAGTTATTTCTACAAACAATTGAATACCTGAATTTTGGAATAATCTCGATTTCTCAATAAATTTGTCATGTAAGTATTGATAATAATTGTACAATCTGTTTGCCAATATGCAAAAGGTGTTCTTGTACATGTTAATCAATGTCACAAGAGGTCTTTACCTTTTTTGTATATATTTAAGTATCGTGTGTATGACAATTGATCATACAGATACTTGGTTAGCAGATTATTATGTTATTGTAATATCATGTTTAGCCAATAGTCTTAGAAACTCGGAGGTATCACCTGGTTTGTTTGGTATCGACATATAAGAGATTTCGCGATCAGTATTGAACGCCAGCAACTTTTACTATCCTCGATCTGCAGAATGCTTTCGAACATACGTACTAATCAAATCATGTGTTCGGTATATTTACAGTTTGTTTTTTTTAATGGGAGAACAGCTACATTAAAAATGGTGGTCATCATGACTAAAACAATACCAAAAAAAATAATTTTCTGGGTTATAATACCCCATAATTCATGTATTGACGACTCTCTATGTCAAATGTAATGGAAATTATGGAATTTTTGCTTTAATTTAGTTGTGACACATTGCTGATAATGAGTAAAACAAAGATTTGCTAAAGGCTTGACATGGTAGTAATGACGAAACATTACAACTGTTGCATGGATATCAAAACAGAATAATGGTGTGTGATTTGATATCAGGATACGGGCAGCATTGTATCAAATCAACTATAAAAGAAACGTTATATGTATTGAAGATATGTAAACAGAACGCCAGCACCTTTTAATACCCTCGATCTGCAAAATGCTTTGGAACATAAGTACTAATCAAATGTGTTCGGTATATTTCCATTTTTTTTAAATGGCAGAACAGCTACATTGAAAATGGTGGTAATCATGACATGTGTTTGGTATATTAACAGTTTTTTTTTTTTATTGGGAGAACAACTACATTAAAATGGTTATCATGACGAAACAATACGAAAAAATGAATTTTCTGGGTCATAATACCCCAGAATTCATGTATTGATGACCCTCTATGTCAAATATATTGGAAATTATGGCATTTTCGCTATTTTCGCATTATTTTGGCGGCCATTTTGTTTTATTCTAATAATCAAAAATTGCCCAAGGCTGACAGCGGGCCAACTAAGATATTTTCACCCCTGATTCGTGGGCAAACAAAATCCACAAAGAAAAAACTTAAACTCATAAAACAAGGTAGAGTCCAATGGCGACCGGACTAGGTAGCCAGTGCAGTTGTTCCAGTATTGGGGTAATATTGGTATTTTGACGTTCGAGTTATAATCCTGGCGGCAGAATTTTTACAAATATGCTGCATTCTACGGATAAGAGTATCCGGTACGCCACACAGTAACGTATTTCTGTAGTATAATTCGGAAGTGAAAAGTGCATTTATAAGTGCCTAACACGCATCATATGCAAAATACCGACGGATTTTTCAAATAATGCGTAAATGAAAAAAGCATAATTTTGAAATTACATTAATTTACGTCTTCAAAAAAAATGATTAAATATAATCACAGAATAAAAAAGTTCATGCAGATCAGTTTAGTTCAAACACAAAATATGGCAACATAACTCACTAATGTACTGTTGAACGTACTATATATTATTGTCCATACCCTGAAGTGCAAAAGAAATTGGTTTCATTCTTCAATTAATCTCTGATATTTTATTCATTGTTGTAATCTTACATGAAAGTAGAGAAACCTGATATAATAAATGTCCGGAATTCGTGACTCAAAGTCAATGAGTCAAGACCGATACCAAAAACCGGCCAATTGTCCTGGATTGAGGGGACATCTTTAAGTTCCGAAATCTCGAGGTTTTAAGCTATGTGGATCTAAGCGTTAGGGAAAATAATGAAAGATTATGGCTTCAGGAGGCCAACTGGTTTGATAAGAAAATGTAACGGCTGTGTTAAATAATTGTTTAAAGTGTACGTAAACTTTGTTTTGTTGTGTTTATAAAATGATTTAAATCCACATGAAAACTGTGGTTTCCTCTCTTAGCTTATGCACGGGAGTATTGTAACAAACAATTGAACTACAATATATTTCTTTAGTTAGAATACTTTGAAAGTAGGAAACAGATTAAAAAAGTCAATAAGACAATGTGTATAACCTCGCCGAACTGCACAGAACCAAAATCATAAAAAAATCCGGCACGATGTCACTGCAAGGACTGAACATGAAAATAGAAATAAAATCACTTATGCATGAAACAGCCTAACCAGATGTCTTGTTTCAATAACACAGTGATTAATTTAAAGGGAGTTTCCATACAACATTCTCTTACGAAGGAAGGAGCTTTCACTGTTAGATCATTCCCGTTGAATATTTAAATTAAAAAAAAATGATTATGTTAGAATTACAGAATGGTATGGCTCTTATGAAAGAACACATGGCCTGCAATAGCTGGTTACTCATGTTACTCAGTTTCACATTCAACACCTTAGCAACAACATAACAATGTGAAACTTATATGATTATGCTACTGTCAAATACAGTAACTACAGTTGGGACATTGAATATTTAATACCATATTGACATTCCAATTTTGTATAACCCCATTAATGAAAACAAATTGTGGCATAAAACAAAAATGTCTGTACAATAAAGGCTTTCACAGATATTCCCCCTATTAAACTTTCGATTGAATATTTTTTTCTTTTTTTCATCAAAGCAACCGGGAAACTACTTTTAACGGTTTTACCAATTACATGAAAATAAATGACAGGTGACATAATCTTAACAAAGATTTTACCCGGCCGATAACAAGAGGGAAACAGTAATTTTGTTTATCATACACACGTGCTTCTTAAAGGAATAGCACTGTGAAAAGTTGCAGGAGTCGTGATTGTAGGCTGGTTCCTCATGCTGAATTCTACATGTGATCTATGCCACACTAGCAACGTAATAAATTGCTCCAAACAAAAAACTATATTACACGACCATCCACGGTACACATAATATCTGTAAAATTGATCTATCTGTCTATTTATATATTTATAACAATGCAGTATGTGATAGATAGCCTCTGTGTTAAATATTCTCTCAGTGGAACTTGATTGCAGAAAAAAATAATCGATGAACATATTGACTATTTAATCTATTTGCTACTAAAACAGCCAGGCTATTGTTTTATAACAATGCATAAATGTTATGGCTCCAGGGGAGAGGTGCCGGCATATCCTCAATTTTGCAAGGTTTTCCTAAAAAAAAAACCTTAACCTTGTGGTTACAGAAAGTAACTTAAAGGCCGAGTGCCACTAAAAATATCAGGGGCGTTATTGGGCAACATGGAGTTTAACATAATATTTGCAACTGTTCACTTGGGCTCTGACTGTATTCAGAATACTAGCTGAGAACGAAGATGCTATCTGAGCTGGATGTTTGCAGTCATGTTCCTTATACTGCAAATACCTTAAATAAATTATCTTTTCCGGATTAATTTATGTGATTTCTACAGAAAAAATGAATAATAGGTGTTCATGTAAGTCCCAGTTCAAATTTAACGGGGAACTTGCACAGCTACAGCGTGAGCCAATCAGATAGCAGCAGTGGTGTATATAAACAACACGTGGCTTTGTGCACAAGTATAGGCCAGCCATGTCATTAGTCATTGACTGTCAGTCTGTGCTACAAACACTGGTACTCACCAAAACAAGCTCTACTGAAACTCCATTTCCTATGCAAATATAAATATTAATTCATGTCAGCTTTAACCTAAGCTGATAAGCCCAGTTAAGATCAAGCTTTGTTAGGAATTACACCGTGATGAATCAGAATGAGAGTACACAGTCACACAAGTGTTCTGAACTTTCAACTGGGTGAAGCTGTGTGGCTACATGGCTGAAAAAAAAATCTGGGTCAGGGTATGGTCAGGCCATGGACTGAGCATATGAACCACATCTGGTTACTTCAATAATTTTAAGAATTTTTCATTTACTCAGGGAAACAAACAGAAACATTTGTTGAATAGATTTTAGTGGATCAACTTGAGAGGAAGCTGAAGTATTTTAAAGCCTATATGAAAGTCAAAAAAACTTATTTGAAGTTATTGTTAACAATAGGAAACTAAAATTAATAGCAGTGAAAACAAACTGAAATTAAATATGCATGAAATATACATTTAACCACATAATTTTTTTCATACTTTACAGATTCAAGCTTGTATACGTCTTTCAATCAAGCCATTCATCTTTAATTACCCTTGGAGTCCTCAGCTAGCAAGGTGAAAGGCAAGGGAGATTTCTGCACTGTGAAATGTCACATACACAGGCAACCTCAGTAAGAGGGTATCTGTTCATTACTATCGTCTTCCCAAAGTTACTCAGAAGCATATATTTTATTAATCACGGTTCATATTTATGAAATGGCTCATGTCATTATTGAAATGACAATACATTTATGGGGACCAGGGGGGACATGAAGTTATTTACTTATTTACACCGATACACAGCTAGCAAGCACGAAAGGATAGACTTCATGTTTACATGTCAGCAGTATGCCACGTGCTCAGGCTGATGTCTGTGTATGATAAGCTTGCCTCTGGCTGTCAGTCACAGGCACTTGACCAAAGCGAACCATCCGGTTCAAGAACTCGACATTTATTAAGTTAGAAACAT
Source organism: Sipunculus nudus (assembly GCA_026874595.1). NCBI lineage: Eukaryota > Metazoa > Annelida > Sipuncula > Golfingiida > Sipunculidae > Sipunculus > Sipunculus nudus. The sequence continues at coordinate 38,812,199 of CM049316.1, forward strand.
TCACTGGATATATTACACTGCCGTTTAGATTCACTTCTAGATGCGATTGTGTTCAAGCATGCATGCGTAAGCTAACGTGATTTTCCTTTTATATAAACGCATGAAATATTTAGGAAATAAAACATTAATAAAACAGAAGGACATTGGTTGTCCATGTGACTTGCTGGTCTGATTAAGATATTAAAAGTAATATTATCTTGACTTATTGCCAAAAAGAACTTTCACCTTCGTGATTGTTCAGCAATTTAACATGCAGTTTCAATAACATAATCATTAATTTAGTAAAACTTACAGACGTGTAAGAACTTAGCATTTTAGTAATTTTGACTTTCTACCTACAGCAACATACTACGCTGCTACAACCCAAGTGAACACATTACCTCTGAGATACAATGGTTTTGAAATATAAGAACAATATCTTGTACATGTATTATGAATCATTCTATTTTCTTTTTCATCTAGAGACATGATAAATTATAGAACGAGAGGTGCAGGTACAAGATGTCACAAACTGTGTGTCAGCCATGCACTTAGTAAAACTTGATGACAAGAAAAATATCAACGTATTTTATGTCATTGTCACCAAGACAACTGGACATTTTTTGCATAAGGGTTAATAGAAATCAGCAAAATGGCACAAGCAAAACATCACTTTGAACATTGTTTCATTTTATGCAGATAAATACTGGATGTTCAGCTCCCCGGCCAAACATATCTGCAGCCATGCATGGAAACTCCTTTGGTTCTAGTAGAGAAGTTTTAATTTTTAATGGTTAACATCGGGTTTTTCATGGTTCGGACTTGAGAGATTATATTCTAAGACTGACTCAGACTATATTCCCATCAACGGACTAACTTTCAATAAGACTTAATTTCATCTACTCCGATGTGAGGAGGGCGTACTAAATTGTCTAATAATGTGATTCTGATTTCCGAAGATGTAAAACGATCTGGGCTCTGGAATATTCAAGCACGGGAGCAAAAGAGCCTGGAACAAAACATACAAAAAACAGACTTGTGGTATGGCAAAATCTCCTGGAATTACCATACCATGTAACAAGATTGAAGATATAATCCGAAAATTTGATTATGTGTTTCCTACACTATGCTTCCTTGCCGTGGCGCTGAGAACAGACTTAGAACTGTTCCCAATATATTTGTAACAAGTTTGGCAGCAAGTGATCTCCTGGTCGGGTTGATATCAATATCGGTGTATGTCGGTATATTATACATTGGTAAGGAAATTTCTCACTCCCGATGGCTTGTACCATTGCGTTTGCAATGGGCGTCCGCCGGTGTGTCTCTGTTAATTTTATTAGCAATTTCGGTTGACCGTTATATGTGAATTAAAACACCATTCACGTATGAAGGCTATATGACAAAGAATATAGCTTGGGCAGTCACGATATTTTGCTGGTTCTACATTCTAAACCTTGCGAGTTTGCCTTCCATGGGTTGGAATGTGTGGAACCCAGAATACAAATTCTGTGAAGTATGGAATGTGTTTCTCTTTCTATACTCATCTTTTATCTTTGTACACTGACTGGTAATCATTCTCGTTTGTGGGGCACTCTATGTTAAAATTATCCGAATGGCGCAAAGCATTCGAACACTGGTACGACAAGAAATGCCGAGTGCCTCGCAGACACAGAGCAAAAAGGCAGCTGATCGTCTCGCCAAGATGTTTTAGCTCGTGGTCGGACTGTTCTCGGACTGTTGGGCGCCTTATTGTTTCCAGTGCAGAAGACGATGTGATACGAAAGGAAAGGGCACGCCCACCCGAAGATCACACAAATCTTTCCCGATAGTATTATAATACTGGAAACAAGGATTATAGTCTTCATACAAAAAGCTCTTTGAAAGGTAACAGCTCATTTCAACTGCAAAATCTATCAGAATTTACCAAAAAAAAATATACTGACTAAAGTAGTGTCATTGATATATTTTGGAGAAGCTGAGTACAGAGACAGAGTATTGATAAAGGACCTTTGCTTTTTAGAATCTTAGATATAAACAAAACACCTAATCACATCACCCCCTGCCAGTTTATAATGGCGGAAGTAATAAGGGATTGACTGTAAATGCGTTTTGATATGAGATGTGCAACGTTTGTAGGAGCTCTTGCTGAACTAGGATAATAAATACGTTATGTATCTACAGATGGGCGCAATTAGGTGGGGGACGGGGACATGTCTCCCACCATCCCGTCCTCTACTACCTTTTGAACAAAGGGGAGGGTGGATTACCATATTTTCCGACTCCCCCTCCCCCACCCCCGCATTTTAGCTTTTAAAAATTATAGAAAATAAAGTCATTTCATGATAAAAGTCTAGTTCTGATTTCAATCAATGAAAGGAGAATTAACTATTAAACTTCCAAGTCTAATGATATAAAAGTTGAATAATCAAATATCTGATAAAGACAGATGTGGTCGTGTGATACTAACCCAAAACCTTAATAGACTTATATTCCAGGTATGCCAAAATAATAAAAAAAAATGTAAAACTGCAGATTAAAGAATTTTTTTGCTATAAGTAGTCAGGTCTGGTTTTAATTATATATTTTTAAAATATATGACCCTCGGTGATAAATCACTCACATGTCAAAGTGTTCGTGTTTGATTCTGGACTCGAATGTTTTGTTTCTCCATTCATTTTTACAACTGACCGATTATTAATGTAATTATAAAAAAATTCGATTCTTCCCATTATAAATACCTTAGAAAGAAACCGCATGGCGTTATGAAACTAACAGATATGATGGTAACCGTAAATTTTGGAAAAAATAACTTATTTGAAATACCGTGCGGGTCTGCCAACGTATGAATTTATTTGCTGTATTTAGTTGAAATTATAAGGAAAGATAGAGAATCAGACTAAACCTTTTTTGACTTGTATGACTGATCTGTATAGAATCGAAAACTCGAAAAAATCGAAAAATAAAAATTAATAGGTTCTATGCTTTTGCAAATTTTGTACATGAAACGTTCACTTTAACATCACTCAACTAACTATTCATCTTGTTTCAATACCACTGTGACTATTTTAGTGACACGGATTGACACGCTTCTATGTTCATGAAGGAAACAGCTTTCATTGTTGGATCAGTCAAGTGCCTATATACGTAGTTTTCAAAAATATTATGATAAATTAAGTGTAACAGGAAGACCTCATATTGAATGTAGAAGTAAAGTACATATAGCCCGTGACGGCATGTAACCCATAAACAGTAAGTTTCCCATTCTTATTCTAGCAACGATATCCGTTGCTCTTAAACAATTTAAAACTATACTTGTTTGATTCCACGACCGTCAGAAACAGAGACAATATATGTTACTTTGAATATTAAAACCATTGACACCTAATTTATATCACATCATTCAGAAGATAAATTAGGACAGGACACAAAGTGACTGTAAAATGCAGACTTCACAGATGTTGTCCTGGTTGAAATGGATGAAAGTGAATACCTTGTGTCATTATATATTTTATCTTTTTTTATCTCAAATCGATATTGTCACCAGCAATATTTTTTAAAGAGTGAAATGAAAATTGCCCATGCTTCCACTTAACTTTGAATGAAATCCTTCAAATGTGTGGACCAACGTCTCAACGAGAATAAAACCTGGAGTCCACAGGTCAGCATTGGGAAGAGAAAACAGCTTATATCACAATATCATAGCACAAATGAATTTTAGATATTAGAAAAACTTTATCTTACAGAGAGTAAAGCCATAATGTAAGGGGATGAAATAGCTGCTTTTATATGACACGCCTACATGGAATAAAACTATTGGCTACATCTTATGTGATATTTACATCCGCAAGGATTTTTCAAGGTCATAGTTATAGTTTCGACCGAGGCCGTCTCTCGACCTGGATCGATGTCCCACTGTAGGTTGGACGCCTTCGCGATTACGGTCATTATTTGTTGGTAACAAGCAACGAAACAACCAAGCATTAACAAGCCATTTCTTCGGGACAAAGGGCACCGCAGTGAAACAAAACTGGCAAAACGGCACATAATTTGCCTAGGGACATTTTCCGCCTTGTACCGCATGATTAAAAATAAAGGGATGGCACGCAAAACTCGCCGAGGACTGTCTTACTTTCGACCCAGGATCCTGGTTGGCTTTCGTTTGTTCTTCCCGACAGCAAGAACGTGGACTTTCTTGTATCATCCTTCGGCGGACCTGCCATGAACTGAACTTTTGTGAGCCGCTATAAACTTTCATTAAGCCTGGACACTTTTGTCAAACAGTGATTTACCTTGAATGTTTTGTTTTTAGGACTGGACTTCAATTAATTTTTTCTTTATGTTACAGGGTATACAATTGACTTTGTTTAGCTTTCATTTTGTATTGATCCTATAATTTTGTTTTATGTATATAGTGTATATACTACCACGAATAAGATTAATAGAGCACCTTTATAGCAGCTATAACGGCTTCGTTTTTACCTGTGAACCTATGTGTCTAAACTTTTGTGTTGCTGTCCGTCGTCGGATTTGCAGTGTGAATGAGGACCGTAACAATATCATTCTACACAGTTGCTTTCTTAAAGTCAGCGAATGAAAATAGATTTAAACAATGCGTATTACTTTTCATCTCATTATAATCAGCAATGCAGAGAACTTTAGCTCATCCAATTTTGTATCATGAAAGCACTTGCATTACTCTTTGATAACAATTATAAAAAGTTATACTTTTTAATATCTACATAAATAAAATATTTTTTTCCAAACACTGCAAAAAAATTCCAAATTTTAATTAACCATTGAACATTCTTCTTATTCATAATGTATAAACTGGCCCAAAGGCGTCAGTATTTCTCCAGAGTCCGGGGCGGGGGCGCGGTTCGCAAAATCTGATTAGGCTTAATTACCTACACAAAAAAATATTGAGGATGAACGTTCAAGGTGGTAGAGTCCTGCTAACATATATAATGAATGGTATGAACATTTTTTTTTTATTTCTTCATCTCAACACACGGAGAGTAATCATTTTCTAACGTCCGGAATAAAGACTGAAAAACTTATGATCTGGGGGTAGACCGGAGGAAGGGTTATATTTTACACGGTCGGTCATATCCAGGGTGAACGAGCTGTAAGATTAATGCAGAGACCAGTGCGATTTCCTCGTTTATGACCTGGGAATGACACAGATACAGCACTGCGACAGCCATCTTTGAGGCGTTGAATATTACTCCTTGTCACTTTACAACCAAGCAAATTCGTTTAGTCTTACGATCTGCTCTCTGCATTACACAGCGTCAGTAAATTATAAAATATATTGAAAGCTCTCACACGGCTCATTCCTCCTCCGGTATCTGCATCTAGCTTCCCCCAAGAGTATTGAATCAAATAAATACCATTCATACTGATTCAATGAAATAATTGAAAGCATTAGTTAACATTGGCAACCTACATCTTTTAATAGAGAAATGTCAATTACACACATCCTTCTTAAAGTTTAATCACAAATCTTTGAGGGCTTTCGTTAAATATCTCATTGACAACATTCACCTGCAAGCCCCCTGATCACATAAACTAAACACAGCCTCCCTTGGATTATATCTGTGCATATCCTTAATTATTCTTCTGATGTCACATTGATTCTGTTTAAATAAACATCGTAATACTGCTGAGATATCGCTCTTTTTCAAGAAATTTGTATCAATAGTTATCATATTCATGATATCACAGTATATACAAAACTAGAATATACAACAAAAGTATACCAAGTGGTTTCTTGCTGAACGGCAAAGATATCTAGCCTTGTTTATTACTTAACAAAGACACTTTTTATTATATGTATGCGGAAGTTAAGTTACATATCTATTTAACCAGTTATACTTCTTAAAATGCTAATTTTTAGAGGAGAACACACTGACTAGTGAGAAAAAAATAGGCACATTTGTTTATACATTGCTCACTGTCAAATCGTACATTGGAACATACAGTGAAAAAAATGCTGTTTTACAAGGAAGATATAATGAGAATTCACCCATATGCTTTTGTTAGATTGTATGAACAAATTAAATATATCAAACTTTAACAATGCAGTCATTACCATACAATTGAATTGTTTCAACAATGCAATACTTATGTTACATATGCGGCATAATTTTAAAAAATGTTTTAGTTGTGTCAAATCTTTTCACTTTATAACATTTGTTGCAAACACTAACCTAGTTGCATAATCAATCAAGAAGATACACAACCCAGTAAGCCAAGTAACAGTTATCCAGCTTCAGACAATTTTAAATTTTCTCTAATTAGTCTTGACATTCATTATTCTCAAGCAGTCCATGCGCTTGTTTGTTTCATTCCGTTTTGAATATCTTCAATAGCTTATGTTTGTTGACACTGTCGTGTGGTCAACAGCTTTTATTCTAGTCCGATTTAATTTTATTAAATTTGCAAAGGCATCACGGAAATGAGGGTTCTTGGTAGCATATATAATTGGATTAAAGAACGAATTGCAGAACGCAAGGAACAAACAAACTTTCCTTCCCAGGAATGACAATAGAGGCCCAGGTGATGAAGCGATGGCTACTATTGAAAGAATTAAATATGGCGCCGAACGTACACAGAACATACTTACTACGATGAAAACCAGTTTTGCCAGCCGAAATCTACCGGTTTTGTTCTGGACCGTGGATCTATTAATAACTCCTTGCTGCGCCAGAATTCGTTTGCTTTGTGCATGCGCAGTTTGAATAATTTTCCCATAAAGCACTATACAAATAACAAGGGCTAGCAATGGATGGGCAACGACGTAACATGAGTACAGAAAAGGAAACACATTTGACCTGTGACAAACTTCACTATTGGGGGTCCATTTTGTCCAACCCATTAAAGGCAAGGTTGCCCCTACTAAAGCGTAAATCCAAAACCCAATTGTCACAGTTACCGCCATATTCTTTCTCATATAATGTTCATATCATATAGGCTTTATGATGTATAAGAAACGATCTACCGAAGCCCTGTTAAGTTCAACAGTGACACGCACATGGGAAATTCTGCTGCTGCAAAAGCAAAAGTACATGGATATTTTGAATGAGAATTGTCAATGTGGAGTATACCTATATACACTGGAATGGATAGGAATCCGACCAGCAAATCGCTTGCTGCCAAACTAGCAACGAATATGTTAGGAATAGTTCTAAGACACGTGTATTTATAAATTGCAGCAATCACGAGGATGTTACCGATAATAATAAGAGGCACAGCAAGAAAAGCAAAGACAGCAAAAATATCGTCAAATGTGTCCTTGATCACCTTTTTATTTCGGTTCAGGCTCTGGTGTGGAAAGTTAGGTCTTGTGGCGGCCACCGTTTACTTTAATGAAGGAGGGTTATGTAATCACCAGTGTTTCTTGTTTGCTTTCAATACGAATATGGAACAATTTATTAACAAGGTTCCAGTTGCACCTAGACTTGGCTTACACGCTTCTGCCTTGTGAGAACGGAAAATGTTTATGGAAAATCCGTACTAAATCTAATCCAATGTAAGCTTTCTGTATTTTGGCCAGTAGATATATTCGGTATACACCTTCTTCTATTGGACAGCAGATGACACAATCATACTTAAACATGGGTCTGACGATTGTTCCCTGTCAAAATACGTTTCCGTCTGTCTCGTCCGGTTACTATATTTCGCTATATATCCAATACGCAAACTTCTATCCGGTTCCTTTTAGCATCACTAGTTCTTTGTGCCCAAAGGTTAAGTACTCGTATTAAATAACTTGAAGCAAGTATTTCAATTATTTAACACCGGTTTAGCTTTTAAGCGCAAGTTCTTTGCATCAAGTCAGCTTCGGCATTAGATAATAAAAGTGATTGAAACAGATATCACCAGTCAAGGTAAACTAATCGACGGCGCATCATTCAATATAAGCACTTCTTTATAAAGAGTTAAGCTTGTTTTGGTCACTTCTTATAAATTAAATCCCGGTTTACCTTATGAATAATGTCATTCATTGTGAAAGTACACCGTGTCTTCTACAATTAAGTTTCATATTCGTTGAGCAACATCAATGCGCTGTTAGTTACCTCAAATTCTGCAGTCTGTCAACATAAATGATTTTGCGTTGTTTATGACCAAATCCAAAATCTCTTTCCTTATTTTGATACAACAATATATGATGTTTTATGGTTCATTTTATTCACATTGAATGCGATGTACTCTTTCCCATCCACACCGTCCGCCCATTAAGCTATATTTAAAAATAATATAAAAAGTAAATCTTCATGTGACATATATTCAATCTTTGTCAGAAGAGGCTTGGTTAGTTAACACTCTCTAGACACCTTTATCGTGTGTTTTTAGAACTTTTACAGAACAGGTATCAATAATACAGCTGGAAGCACAAAATCATCTTGTGAACAAATAGTGTTCATAAACTTCATAAATTTCCACTTAAAGTCTCTGAATGAAGAATGTGTACCATCCATAGAATTTCGACAAATACTTCTATATAAGTCCTGTATGACCTATAGGTATGTTTTGTTCATGCGGGATTCCAAACACTGCATAGAGTAAAAATACAACAGTCAACATAGTTGTCAACCATAAAGAAAACATACTGCTCGGTTTTTAAGTGCACATCAATGTCCTCCGGGTAATTAGATCACCAACAGTATACACACGGCTCATTAAGTCTGAAGTGGTAAGGCACGTGAACTGTCTGCTTACTTGAAATGATAATCTGAACATGGACTGGTAATCCTTCTTAACATATATAGAGACAGGGTGTTAGGTTTGCTGGACCCTATTGATTGGGCTAGTCTGCTGGCACTGGATGCAAGTTCACTTGTCACATCATACCAGGGATAATGCATAATATGCCTGCAGTACGTCAGCTAGCTCGCAAGACAACTTTTTTTTATAACTAGCTCTCATATTTTAATGGTACGGCATGCAGATATATAATTCATTGACTTAATTGAGTATTAACAGAGACGAAGGATGTACTCTGAACAATGGAGGATATGACAATGTATATTGTCTGAATCACATCAGAACGCAATTGTCTTTTTTAGAAGTAGTGTCAGAGTTTAGCGCCGCCAACAATCGAATCACGGTAAGGTAAAAATAAGTCGACCGTACTCCAGTCTACCTTAAGTCCCAACCAGTAACATCATTAACTAATATTCGCCCATTATTGTGAAACAAAATTTGACACACAAGAACTGGACATAAGTGCCTGGTTTGTTAGATATTTGTAATTTCCTGTAAATAACAGTTACAAGTAAAACAAAATTCCATCAGTGGAATTCACTGCCATGCCGGTTAAAAAATATTACTTTGATCGTGGACCTTAACTTTGAGAATGCTTTTTCTTTCTTCAGGGAAAATGGCGAAATTATAGTCTAGGTTGAATATATGGTTCACATGCTACCAGATTATGTTTGCCTAACCATCGTAGGGGGGGGGGGGGGCTCTCATGCTGGATACAGCATCCTCTTGCTCAATGAGTAAAAATAATAACTAATAACTAATGTCTCATAGTTGCGGGATATTTAGAGGGATTTGTTCACGATTTTTTTTTTATTGGTATATATTTTGCAAACTGTGAGAATGTGATAAGCTTCTGACAATACAGAATCACTGACAATTATACATATCCATACTTTCATCTGAGTAGAAAGATATATGCAAATCATTCACCTATCTGATTAATTTGATCAACTTTGATTAAATGTATGTCCCAAAATTTACAATCTGTCTTCCAATCTGTCTATCAAGGGAACATTTTGTACTGCCACAAGTTTCTGCCAAATGAACCCAATGGGACATAATTCCGCAATAGGAACATCAACAATCGTTAATGAAATACTCTGTGGAATATAAAAATATAGGTTAGAAAAATATAAAATCTGGGTGCACGGGAACCTCTTCTGCAGACTAGACTATCAAGGGTGCATATAAGTATGTAGACTTAACTTGGTTTGCAATGACGAACATTAACAGATTTAAAATCAAAACACTTCACAAGACATTCAAACTTCCCTTTGCTCTATGTATATAAACCTTGTTACCTTTAAACTCATATGCAAGAAATTCCGTCACCGAACAAGAAAATATAGTTTCTCGTTTTCAAAAATATCCAGTTGACAAATTTAAATCAACCATAACGAGGATGTTGTCGTTTGTTTTGTATCAACTGAACGTCCATCGATGTGCCACAACCGGCAGAATATGAAGAATATCGCCACATATTTGAGACTTATGCCGGATGTTGATCTATTGTGTTGGTTTAAGAAAACCGGTCAATTGGTGCATGTGACGTGTAAGTATACCGAATATATATATATATATATATATATATATATATATATATATATATATATATATATATAAAATCTTTCCTCCGCGGTCACACAGCGCTCTGTGTTAAGGAACAGAGCATGGTATATTAAGGTAACTTTAAGGATCTGAGTCACTACCGCCGGCTTCGCCTCATCGGCTCATCAGATGACTGACGATCAACTTCTGCTATGTCGGTTTTATCATTTCTTTTTCGCTCGGTTGGGTGAACTTGATCCATGGCGGGAAGTTGATACAATTTGTATCTCAAGGGTAGAGCGCAGGACTCAAAGCCGGGAGATCGTGGATTCGAATCTCAGCCGAGGCGGTGAGGTTTTTCACAGTCGGCCCCCATCGAGGGTGAGCGCTCTGCAGGCTAAATTGGAAGGCTGTGCCCCACAGCCGTGTATCACCCTTATACGAGTGCGTCTTTGGGGGGTTCCTCGGTGTTATGACCCAGCAATGGGGATGATTACACACCCAGGACCCGTAGGTGCGGTAGACACCGGGCTTGGGTGACACCAGGTTAAAAAAAATAAATAAATGATAGGAAGCGAGTGCTACTGCCCTGTCACGTAGTCCATAACCGAAATGGAAACTCTGCAGATGTACATACTTAGGTTAAGAATTAGATAAGTCAGCATTAAAAAAATGGAGGCGGATACCTCCACCTAAAAAAAGGTTAAAAAAAGTTGATACAATTTCGGAGCGTCTGATGTCCAATGCCTCCTATTGGCAGCTTAAAAGCACTGCCCACTTTTCTGCAAGGGCTGGGCCATAGTTTTTGTCATATGACACCACATATACTTCGTGCCCTTGTTTCTTATCTGGCGCATATTATTCCGACAATTGCTCTGAAATTTTGCGATATTGTGCAGGGTTACATTGAATGTGGTAGGTTAGATGATCAACACAAAAGAATAACGAGTGTATCAAGATGTATTCGTCTCGATATTACTTTTTACAGTTCTTGTCGACTTGGCGAGGGGACCCTACCTGGTTCGAACTTTGCTGGTCTGAGAAGACGAAACTATTGATTTCCTTTTCAAGAATTTTATAACTATTTTGCCTTCCTGTTTGAATGGATGAGACAACTTATAAACGAAACAAATACTCCATTCTGCCATATTATAGACTCCCTGTGTCCTGGTGCAAAATATGTCCCAATACTGATCCTCATTGACAACGATTACAAGCAAATGAAATTTGTTTAACAAGTTTATAATCGTATGTGGACCTAGGAGCAAAGTCTTGTAGGAGTTCGATGATCCCGCTTGTGATTCCCAGAATAATCATTTTCAACATTTACTTGTTATCAATCAATTTCCGAGGCATATTAATTTGTGCTATTATCAAGCTAAGTCTAATCAAGCATTTTCCATAGGATTGGAAACTCACTTTTGGCTCTTTGGAGTTCAGTTGGTGCACTGCTGCCATTCAGTTGCACCTTTACGAAGGCTGACTATCAGGATGCATGATGTAGTTCTTCATCCTGTGATGATATTTACCGCATTTAAATAATTGGCTTGCCTAAAGTGTTATGGTTGTAAACAATGTAAAGGTATAAACAAAAAAAGCACGATGACAGTTTCTTAGATAAGTCTGTGCGGATGGAAGTCGCGGTTTGTTGTAAAATGTAAGTAGGTGTGTCCATTTCTTCTCATGCTGATAAAAGCGCGCCCCCCCCCCACCCCTTACGGGCAGTCAGGATAATGTTGACCGGTAACCATTGGCACTGTGACCAAAAGATCACTTAATCTGGACTGGTTAGGATACAAAAGTGGTCTTTCGGGGAACTTAAAATATTCGCTATATATCACTTATGTTTTCAGTAGGGGCCATCTGTACACACTTGGGAAGATTGAGGGTACTGTGGCAGATGAACAAGACGGACAGCTCTGTCAACACTGTAGCTGCATCTACATGACTAAAACACAGTGGAAGAATCTGCTACCCCTGAGTCTGCAAAATACACACACGCACGTGTTTGTGTGTGTTGAAGTGTGCACGCAGTGCCAGCTTAGCTTCTATTCTGCATGTAAATGGTATAATTAGCCTGAGGTTATATCATGTAACTGAGGTAAAATCATATAAATGAGTCAAAATCATGTAACAGACAAAATCATGTAACTGAGGTGAAATCATGTAACTGAGGTTAAATCATGTAACTGAGGTAAAATCATGTGACTAAGATAAATTCAGGTAACTAAGATAAAATCATGTAACCAAGGTAATATCATGAAAAAGAGGTTAAATTACGTAATTGAGGTTAAACCAAGTAACTGAGATTAAACCATGCAAATGAGGTAAAATCATGTAACTAAGGTAAAACTACGTAACTGAGGTAAAATCATATAAACGAGTCAATATTATGTAATTGAGGTAAAATCATGAAACTGAGGTTAAATTATGTAACTGAGGTAAAATAATATAAATGAGTCAATATCATGTAACTGAGGTAAAACCATGTAACTGAGGTTAAACCATGAAACTGAGGTAAAATTATGTAACTAAGGTTAAACTATGCAACTGAGGTAAAATCATATAAACGAGCCAATATCATGTAATTGAGGTAAACTGTTGAAACTGAGGTAAAATCATGTAACTGAGGTGAAATCGTGTAACTGAGGTAAAATCATGTAAGAGATGTTCTATCATGTATCTTTGGTTAAATCATGTAACTGAGGTAAAACCATGTAACTGAGGTAAAATCATGTAACTGAGGTAAGATCATGTAACAGACAAAACCATGTTAGAGATGTTCAATCATGTAACTGAGGGTAAATCATGTAACTGAGGTAAAGTCATGTAACTGAGGTAAAATCCTGTAAGAGATGTTCTATCATGTAACTTTGGGTAAATCATGTAACTGAGGTAAAACCATGTAACTGAGGTTAAATCATGTAACTGAGGTAAAATCATATATATGAGTCAATATCATGTAACTGAGGTAAAACCATGTAACTAGGTAAGATCATGTAACAGACAAAACATGTAGGAGATGTTCAATCATGTAACTGAGGGTAAATCATGTAACTGCGGTAAAGTCGTGTAACTGAGGTAAAATCATATATATGAGTCAATATCATGTAACTGAGGTAAAACCATGTAACTGAGGTTAAACCATGCAACTAAGGTAAAAGCATGTAACTGAGGTAAAATTATGTAACTGATGTTAAATCATATAAACGAGTCAATATAATGTTATTGAGGTAATATCATGAAACTGAGGTAAAATCATGTAAATGAGATGAAATCGTGTAACTGAGGTAAAATCATGTAAGAGATGTTCTATCATGTAACTTGGGGTAAATCATGTAACAGACAAAACCATGTAAGAGATGTTCAATCATGTAACTGACGATAAATCATGTAACTGAGGTAAAACAATGTAACTGAGGTAAATCATGTAACTGAGGTTAAATCATATAAATGCGTCAATATCATGTAACTGAAGTAATACCAAGTAACTGAGGTTAAACCGTGTAATTGAGGTAAAATTATGTAATTGAGGTTAAGCCATGTAACTGAAGTAAAATCATGTAACTGAGGTTAAGTCATATAATTGATTCATTACCATGTATTTGAGGTAACACCATGTAACTGAGGTAAAATCATGTAACTGAATTAAAATTAAGTTTCTCAGGAAACATCATATAACTGAGGTTAAACCATGTAACAAGGGTAAAACCATGTAACTGAGGTAAAATTATGTAACTGAGGTAAATCATGTAACTGGAGTAAATCATGTAACTGAAGTAAATCATGTAACTGAAGTTAATCATGTAATTGAAGTAAATCGTGTAACTGAAGTAATATCATGTAAATGAAGTAAATCGTGTAATGGAGTTAATCTCGTAACTGAAGTAGATCATGAAACTGAAGAAAATCTTGTAGCTGAACTAAATCATGTAACTGAATTAAATCATGTTATTGAAGAAAAATCGTGTAACTAAAGTAAAATCATGTAACTGAAGTAAATCATGTTACTGTAGTAAATCATGTTACTGAAGTAAATCATGTAACTAAAGCAAATCTTGTAACTGAAGTAAATCATGTAACTGTAGTAAATAATGTAACTGAAGTGAATCATGTAAGTTAAGCAAATCTTTTAACTGAAGTTAATCATGTACAATCACGTAACTGAAGTAAAATCATGTTACTGGGATAAATCATGCAACTAAAGTAAATCATGTAACTAAAGTAAATCGTGTAATTAAAGTACATCATAAAACTGAAGTACATCATGTAACTAAAGTAAATCATGTTATTGAAGTGAATCATGTAACTGAAGTTAACCATGTAACTGAAGTTAACCATGTTACTCAAGTAAATCATGGAACAAGTAAAATCATGTAACTGAAGTACAATATGTAACTGTAGTAAATCGTGTAAGTGAAGTAAATCATGTAACTGAAGTAAATCATGTAACTGAAGTAAATCATGTAACTGAAGTTAACCATGTACCTGATGTAAACCATGTAACTCAAGTAAATCATGGAACAAATAAAATCATGTAAGTAAAGTACAATATGTAACTGTAGTAAATCAAGTTAGTGAAGTAAATCATGTAACTGAATTAAAATCATGTAACTGAGACAAAATGTTTATGGCTATGCAACGTGATCAGTGATAGTAATGTTTACATTAAAAAACGAAAACAAGATCATTCTAATTTGACGTAATCCTTTATTTGGATTTCTTATGCCTGACAATTATATGCTGACATACCCTGTCAATGACAACCACTTATTATCATAATATCTAATTTAGGAGGGTCATAAGGTTCCAAACCAATTACGAAATGTTCACGACTTATTCAACAAAATGCATCAATTTTACTAGTACCACCAAACAGAACAGGAAAACCATTGAAGAAAATCATTCTAAGTTCAATCCAAATATAATTACATGATGTACAATCACATCTTTTGATAGTTCATTGTTTATCTTCTTACCGGGGCGATATAAGATATTTAATATAGCAGTCATTGTCTCTTCTATTCTATGGTTGTTGAACCTAAATAAAAGTGTATCATATTGTAATGGTCTAACTAAAGTTATTGATGGGTTGATGAATGTGAAAGTACTTTCGTTTCCATAGAGAGGCACGTCAGTCACACAATACACTGTTATACTAAATAAACCATTCTGTTATTGAAACAGTGTATCTAGATACTGTAGTGATCCAAAGGTGGAAGTGTTCTATAAAATCAGTCAAAGGTAGTTGTCGGTCTGGAATGTTAAATTAATCATATTCTTTTTCAAATGGAGGAGTAGCGCAAAAAAAAAATCCCCATTTGATGAACCATTCAATGCAAAGCCGTGGTGGTTGTATTTACGTTTTTTACAAAGTTGTGTTTTATAATGATCCGCGCCACAGGTCAAATGGTGTAATCTTATTATCTTGTCATTTTCATTCTTGCTGAATGAGTAAATTCACACAGAGTTTTAACTAGAATGTGTGCATCGAAGATGCCACGTTATCCCTAGACGTCGACCATGCCCTCCATTAATGTTGTCTGAAGTGTTTGTATTGGCACGCTGCATATTTGGGCAACATGATAAAGATTTCAGATTTCAGATTGAGATATACTATTATTTAATTATTATGATTAAGAGTGATAAAGAAACATAAAGTAAAAAAAAGCAGTTATGGATGGCGACACCAAGAATGTTTCCATTGTATATGCTTTAAGACAAATATCCCCCTGGACACGTGTATCCTAGAATAAACATCCTGGACCCCCCCCCCCCCCCAATCAGTTAGAACAATCAGTTAGAAGTTAAACATATTTTTATAGGTTGCTATAAAAAGTTAAAGGAAAGACACCACCTAGACATGAATTGGAAATTTTTGTATTTTGTGTTACCTTCTATGGTCTATTTGTATTATAGTAAAATTGTTGCATTCGATTTGCGTGATGTTTGTGGAAAACGAGAGAACAATTTGCATATCTTTGTAGATTGTACAGTAGCATTGAATTTTTCGGATAAAGTTAATGACCTTTTTTGTCAAGTAGCGGGAAAAACAGTTAAACTCAATATGTTTACTATTTGTTTTGGTTTTAACCATAGGTGGAAAGAGCTATCAAATAAATGTATTTTATTGCTAGATTTCATGATGTATACAGGTAAATACGTATTGTGGTTGAATCGGAATAAAAGATTAGTTTCAACACCGGTAAATACTTTAGACTATTTTAAAGCTTTGGTGAGAAACAGAATAAAATAAGAACACTTTTGTAGTTAACGCATTAGTGAACCACGGTATAATATGTTTAGAGACCTATGGTGTCAGGAAAATGTTTTGTGTTATGTAAATGATAATAACGATTTGATTTTAAATTGTCTGATGAGAGATGTAAATACATATATATGTTGATGTAATTACATATTTAATTAGCAGGAAAACTCTGGTAAAAGAATAGAGAGACACTGTAGGAGACGGATTACTTTGATCTTAGCTAAAAGGTAGAAGGAGAAAATATGATCGATTATATATATATATATATTTTTATTATTTATTTATTTATTTTTTTCAGATTAATTATTTACTAGATTAGTTTTTATTTGACTATAAAGTCATATCTACTTTATGATTTTTTTGGATTAATATGTATCGGACAGACCTATTCCTTCAAGCTAAAATTTTTTTCTGCTATTATGATCTTATTTTAATTATTCAGTTAAAATATGTATAAATAAATGAGCATGTAAAGGTACATTGAGACATGGTGAAATATGGATTTGGAAAGAATTGTCGCTTAATTTTAAAATAGTGTTTTAATTGGATGTGGAACCATTTATGGGTATCTTGAGGGTGTAATTTTTCTTAAGTTGATTATTCCAATAGGGTTAGGACATACGATTCTCCCTAAGGTTTTTCAAAGTTTACTTGTATATAAGGTTAGGGTTAAAACATATTTCATACTGTTGAGTTTAAATTTCTAAAAAAAATGAACATTTAAGACACTATTTAAATACTTCTAATGAGTTTTGATATGATATCTGTGATTTAATTGGATCTGGAACCATTTGGATTTGGAACCATTTATGGGTATCTTTAGGGTGTAATTTTTCTTAAGTGGATTATTCCATTAGGGTTAGGATATATGATTCTACTTAATGTCTTTCAAAGTTTATTTGTATATAAGGTTAGGGTTAAAACATGTTGATACTGTTCAGTTTAAATTTTCTTAAAACATTATGATCATTTTAGACACTATTTATATCCTTCTTATGTGTTTCGATATGATTGTTTTCTATACGCGTTAATTTTTTGGAACTTACTAATGCTTTTAGAACTTTGTGAATACTTTATTCTCTATTTGTATACAAGGACGCACAAGATTTGTTTCATATCGCAGATTATGTATATTTTATTTTATTTTTTCCGTAGGTTGTCTACTTACTACATTAAATAAGGTTATATTCCATCGAGGAGGAATTAAAAATTACTTTCTAAATTTAATGGTACTATGATTGTGAACAGATATTAATGTCGAATTATTATTTATGTATATATTATTGATTTTAAATAAACAATATAACCCCCCCCCCCCCATCCCCGAAGACATTAAGCTTGTAATATAAACATGTCAATGCCTCATATCTTAGCTTTATAATAATGTATTGGAGCAATTTATATTAAATGGTACATTTTACAATATATCTGCCAAGGAAGATATATTCCTAATTTTAGCAACTGCTTTTTCTAGTTTTTTAAAAGTCCTAATATTAATCGGGAATTATACATAATATAGTTCCTAATCGTATGCTCTTGGACAAACCTTTTTCGAATGCCACAGAAAAATGTTTGACACAACCATAGCAAACAAACATTTGTAGTTTGAACAAATATGTTTCAAACTTTAAATTCAGTTCAGTTTTAAATAAAGTTCTTCTATCAAAAACAGTACTGGCCATTCCTCCACAACCAGATTATCCAATCCGGTACTTCTACCATACATACTATCTGTAGAATGTTGTGTAAATTTTAAATTTATGTAATATATCCTCTGTTCCGACATTGCCCTTTCTTGTATTATTCACACATGAGAGCTCTGTTTCCAAGTGATATATTACTGTTATAATTCTAAACCTATGCGTGTTATCTAAACTTACAATTCCCAACATTCTTCATCATAAATATGTGTCCATGCTCAACCGTTCAGCATCTGACTTAGCGTTGTTTCCGTTAAAGAATTCCTTTTCCCTTCTCTCTATGTAAAACATTATTTCACAGTTGTTGCTGTGACCGCCCTTTGTGCGTCTTCTACTCTACTACGATTACGCCGAAGTAATTTGGAGAGTGCCTCACGAAAGCAAGAATTCTTTTTGGCATACACAACGGGATTAATGCACGAGTTGCAAAGTGCCAAGAAAAAACTCGACTCTCTAACCAAGACAAGCCACAATGGTTGATGGGTTGTCATTAACCATACAACAGTGAGCAAAAAACATGGTCCCCAACAGAGACAGAACAGACCGATTACGACCAAGAACATCTTAGCTAAACGAAATGAAGCATTTCTGCCTTGTGTTGGCGTCGCACACTTAACATTCTTTTTATTTGCACATGCGCGGTTTGGATAATTTTAACATAAAGGGCGATACAAATGATAAGAATTAACATGATGTGTGAGAAAATGAAGCCTGAGTACGGTACAGGAAACACATTCGATAGTTTACACCTCTGGGTTTCTGGTTTCCATGTTGTCCATCCCATAGCAGGCAAGCTTCCAAATATCAATGTGTAAAACCAGCAGGAAATTGTGACCGCCCATGCTACTTTCTTGGTCAAGTAGCGCTCATACTTAAATGGTGCTGTTATGCACATATAACGGTCAACTGAAACTGCTAGTAAACTCAATAGAGACATGGCGACGGGGCACATGGCAAATGTATACGCCATGGTACAAGGCCATCGCGAGTGGGAATGTTCTTTACCAATGTAAATTATACCGATAAACACTGGGATTGATAACAACCCAACCAACATATCACTAACTGCCAAACTTGCAACAAATATATTAGGTACAGTTCTAAGTCTTTTATATTTGTAAACTGCCAGCAGGACGAGAGAGTTACCGGAGAGGATAAAAGGAATGGCAAGGAAGGAACAAATAGAAAACACGTAATAAAATATATGTGTAATGTCTTCATGATCTACAGTCCGGTTGCTGGGTTTGATGAAACCTGGTATTGTAGCCATGGCGCAATCCCGCCGATTTTTTTTTTATTCTGTCGCTTGAAATATAACTAAAGGTTACCCCTTTTGCAGTGAATAATGTTGATCCGTACCCAGTCTTTGAAATGCCAAGGGTCTACCAAGACGGCACTTATTGAAAACCACATATTTACTTATATGTTCAGGCGTAATAGACGTTTTCCTCGAACGTGTCTTTAGATATATTAGTAGCAGGCTCAGTCTGCCAGAAGTCACTGAAATTGAAATGGAAACTTCTGTCCCTAACATCATCTCCCTGTGACACTTATGTTAAGGACAACAAGTATGGCCGACGAGATTAATCCCTTTAAATACTCGATAAAATCCAACCCACACGTAGATATTTATCACTGATGATGTCCTATACAAGTATTTCAACTTACACGGCACCAGCGAGTCCTTCAGATACAGTTTATAGTCATATGGTCTTCCCATCACCTCGGTTAATACTGTACGATCGATTTCAATCCGTGGTCCATATATATAATATTGCTTTTGACAAGCCACTTTGTTGAAAAGATTCCTTAATTGTTTACCCGAGAACATTAATTTTAGAACATTTGGCACACCATATAACATGGATATTGAATGCTCTGCGAAACAATATGCCTGACAGTTTGTGTTGTTTCAAGTGTCACATCATGGAACCAGGGTTTTTATTCTCCAATATCGGAACAGATCCTCCGCACTGCGCTTTTCACGTGTCGTCTGGGCACGGTGGTCTTTGTACTGCATGTGCTCACAAATGTTCAGCATGACTTTGTATAATGCCTTTTTTTTAAATCATGTACATACATGATGAAATTACCTAGATAAGATTTTTTTTTCCGATAATAAGTTACTGTCCAGTTTGCAAATATCAGATCTACTTCCTACGGTCCCATGTTTTCTGTCTCTTCGGCAACTCAGTCGGATTCTAGGAAATGAAATGTTACACCTTTAGAGTAAAGGGAATCCTCAAAACAAGACGAAGCCTTATTGGTGTCCATTGTACCGGCCCAATGCACACGTTATAAAGGAGTGCAGTTAGACTGGACCATCAAAACGACATTGTTAACACATCGGCTCCTGTTCGATACTACTAGCGGTTGTTTAATAGTCAATCGATCAAACATTTCAATAATTTATGGGGTTTGCATGACATGTTACCCAGCTTCAGCGTAAATAAATAATCTGCTGCTGTCAGTGGCATTTTTTTCTGAGGACACGTAGACTATTCTTTTTTTAACCTACCGCGCAAATTTATCGCAAGAAAACAAAATTAGACTGGGTGTAATTAATACACAGTGTAAAAATAAGAAGGGCAGTTCTGTGACCTTGACCTTTGATCTCATTACCTCAAAAGTTCCTCTATTTGTATGTGAGCGGTATGTGTAAGACTTGGGATGAAAACTATGACTTAAAATGCGTCCACTGGCTTTTTAAAGAAACTGGCACTGTGGCATGATCTTTGAGTCCATGACCCACAAAACAATACAGTTCTCCCTCTTTCGGCAGCAGAGCAGTATCTGTAAAAGTAAAAGTCTGCTATGAAAACGTTAGCTTAAATGTGTCCATTTTTTTTGTGTTTTTTTTTTTTTTGGTCAAGAAGTGAGCATTGACCTTTGTCCCCAGAACTCAAAATCGATAGGGTTCCTCCTCAATGTGTATGCGAGTCATATATGAGCGATTTAAGGTTTGGAACGGAAACTTTGGCTTAAAAGTTGTACACAAGGTTTTTCATGAAGTGGGTCCTGTTTCTATGACCTTTTACCCCTTAGGCTCAAAACGAATATTGGGTTATTCTGCGGAGCCATTAGTGAAGGATGAAATGTTTTGGTTAAATGGCTTTACTTAAAATGCGTCCATAAGCTTTTTTTTCAGAAATTTGGTCATGTTGCCTTGACCTTTGACCTTGTGACTTCAAATCGATAGCATGTTTCATCTGTGGATGGGTGAGCCATATGTGAAAGATGAAAGGTTTCGGTCAGTTGGCTGTTTAAAATTGGTCTACGAGCAGACGGACTGACGGAAGGAAGGAGGGACGAACGGACGCACGAACGGAAGCGTTAGTACATTCCCTCCTGCAACTCCGTTGCAAATTTATCAGAACAAGTCAATGCCCAGTTGGAATTAACTATAAAAAGAGTTTCCCTCTGGTTATAAGAATGCATGATCAGCCAGGGTCCTATGGCAGCTGGTTTGTGATATAAAGACTAAGATAAAGAAAACAATACATAAGACATATTCAAGAGATATTCCTGAAACCTTCATGAGTAAAATGACTTTAGAAATGAACAACTGAATTAGACCTAATTAACAAAACCGTACAAATAAAGAGAAAGCTGACAACTTGGCCAGAAGCAGAACAATTGACCCAAACTGATAAAAACAATCCCTAAGCTTTTTCTATATGTAAATTGAGGCCCCAGACCTTCCAATTATGCAGTTATCTAAATTGAATCCGAAGGACTGGTCCTTCCAATTTTAATAAAAGTAATCATGATGAGAGTAATAATTATGGGGAGAATGCGCATTCTATTATTTTATCAAATAATAAAAGAAACAGGGAAAAAGGGTTTGAATATACGTTCGATCATGATTGTTATTATTAAAGTGCTGGAAACATGTAAACAATTAAGATAGCAGTCCGTATATCTCAGTGAAATGCTTTTACAAAGAACAATTAATGTGCAATATGTAATTTTCCTAGTTCATGCAGCCTTTGCTTCAGCTGTCTGTTATGTCAGAGATAAATAAAAAAGCACCAATTTGTCCGACACGGTAAAGTAAAATTGGTTGGCCAAATTTTGTTCAAAATTTCATGATGACAGTAACATATGTCGGGATGATGTATCTTGATTGCAGTGTGGGTGGCATTGCTCAGAGGATTGCAATTTCCTCGACGAAAACCTAGTGTCACCATTAAAAATAGAGGGGGAGCAGCAATGTCGGTATTTCGTGGATTTGGCCGAATATTCACATATAAACAAACGTTTGTAGTATACGTCCAGCCATTGCTGAGAAGAGTTGGTAATATTGACAGGCGGACCACCGATAATGCACCGTACCGAGGCTGTAGCTCACAGGTGTGCTACAAATGCAACGTTATGTTAGTTGTTGGATTTATATTACATAGAAACAATGTCTTCCATTGAACTGATAAAAAAACAACAATATAATCATAATAAGTTAGCCCTATATACCAACAAAAATGTTATATCATCTGGAGAACAGGTACTTAAAGGAAAGAAACAGTATGTCAGTTATTGAACTGAAAATAAATAAATAAGGTACATAATGTAATTGTTCAATTAAAATCAATATACAAGCAACTTTTTTTCAGCCACTGAACTTATATACAGAGAAAAGCAACGTTTTTCTAAATAAATTATAAAATAAATGTTACTGTATTTTAATGCAAAGCACATTTATAGGCTTAGCCTTAGAGGTGACTGCTTATATGGATCATGGTTCTTTAAAATATGGAACAACTATGTGTAGATCCAAATATATATATATATATATATATATATATATATATATATATATATATATATAATATATATATAAATATATATATATATATATATATATATATATATATATATATATATCCCTTTGAGGAAACGTATTTTCCGAATCACTGCCATACTTCACATGATTTATTTGGCAGTTCGTGAAATGGACAAGTGGCTTAATCTTTGAGACATTTAAATGATGCATCAATATTTTATATTTTTATATGTGGCATGGCTCACACAGTTACTAGTAATCTTAGTTCTCACTAGTAGATGACTGAACGAGATGTAAGAAATATGTTGATATATTTCATTATGAGTTTTCATTAATTTATATAACCTGAGTTAAGTACAGGTATACCAATTTTTAACGGGAATAGTTGTGTTTGAAAAAAAATGGTAATGTACAGTGGAACCCCTCCTTACGGAAACCTCTTTCCCACTATTTATATCCACTTGCGGACAGTCCCTTGAAAGTAAGTCCTGAAATCTATAACCTCCTTACTAAGTGCACCTGTTTATAGCGAGAAAAATGTCCCTTCCCGCCAGTGTCCGTTATTCAGAAGTTCTACTATAGTTCACAATTACGCATTTGCAGATACCTTACATTGAAGCCGTTTGGCGTCATGAGTCTAACAATTTTGATGAAAACCGCACGCTTAAATGTAAAGTTACGGCAAATTAAGAAACATATTTGAAATACAGTATATGTATGCAAGTGTGTAAATTTATTTCTTATAATAGTTGGAAATTTCAAGGGGAAAATGGGAATACGACTAGATCACGTGTAACTTGTATCGCTGATGTGTACATAAGCGGAACTCAAAATAAAAAAGAAAACATAGAAACCATGCTTCAGCAATTTCTGAACGTAATAAAAGAGAAACATTCACCTTTATATAACTCAATCAACCAGTTAACTATAAATAATAATATTGTGACTAATTTAAGTGTCACGGACTGACATATTCCTTTGTTTATAAATAAATAAAAACTCTCCGCTTCTGTCGCTCCATTAATTATTTTCCATAACATTATGATTAATTAAGTGTAGCAGACGGCATGCCGTATGTGGATATTACGTTTAAAAAACACATGGTCTATGATAGCACATTACTCGTGCAAAGGAAAGTTTCACATGTTCACCCTAGCAACGATCCCTTGCTCCGAAATAATGTCAAACTTTAATTGTTTGATACCACGACAGTAAAATACTGATTCAACATTTGGTGCATTGGATATTTCAAATCATTGACACATTATAAATTTGCCTATATGAGGCATTGATTATTTTGATCGGACGTGCCTGCACCCTGGTCATTCCCTAAGCTACGATGTTATAAATTAACATAGTGCATTCCGCCGCCTGGATCTCCGTTTGGGTCTGTGAAAACTGCAATTAACCAAAGAACTTACTTGTTGACCAATGAAATTCAATGAGAGCATGAGAAGACATACTTTGAAACAGAGAAATGCCAGATGTGTAGTCCTTTCACAAAACGTTGGAATCCATTCAGGGCTTTTGAACAAACTTTTGATAAATATTTAAAAGCATTTCAATGCTGTTTTCCACCACTCTTTGTTTTGCACAACCTAAAACCTAGAGTTCGCACGTCGTATATTTGAATGGTATACAGCTTATAAGACAATAAATAATCATGATAGACTTATTATATTAATATATTACTTGTGATACCAGTAAACCTATATATAACTTGAAGAGAGCAAGACCACAACATAAAACGATAAAATATCCATTATGTGTAACACCAACAAGAAATGAAAAAATTTCATCTACTTTTTGTGATATTTACATCTGTAACGATTTTCGGGGTTATGGATATCCATTCTAAGCTGTTGCTTTCTAATGAAACCTCTAAAATCAGCGAATCACAATAGTTTTTTTTATTAAAATTATGATTTGTCATATCTTAGAAATAATCCAGGCAGAGACCTCAGTCCATCCTGAATTACTACGTATGTATTCTTGTCCCGTTAGGACGACGCTTAATCCTACTTATCTCAATCGGATTGCTGGGGGGGGGGGGGGGGGGGGGGAATTACGCAAAAAGAAAAATAGAGAAGGTAAAAACGGAAGTTGAAGACGCTGACTTAAGCAGTCCTTCAACAACGACAAAAGTGACAGCTAAGGGAATGTTTAACGATTTTGGTCAAAGTTAAGATTATATGCGTAGGAGATACACATGAATAAATCTATAGATGTTCATTGATGCAATGCCAAATCAAGCTCCCTTTACGGATATGTGCTGATTTAATGGATGTGATTCTATCTGAAACGTTAAGATGTTTAAAGGAAAAAATACGAATTCATTTAGGTTAGTGTATGATTGTGTCAAGGGGTTAAAGTTTGTTCTTGGCAAATCTATCTTATAATGTTGTGAATGATGACGGGTGGTTCTATCATAGGGTCTTTAATCGTCGGTGTATGTGTGCGGACTCTCCGTTTTGATCTTTAAGTGGACCTACTAAGTTCTGCCGGTGCTCTGATGGCCCTATTTCTTGAACACTATAAGGGCGAATTCGTCTACTTAATCATGTAGCTTTCTCTAGTTCAGATCCGACCATTTTATAACACACAAATTTTAGGGAATAAACACTGCTGCTCATTGAAAGACTGGTAAGCTTAAGTAAGGCGACAAAGTCCCTTTTTTTTATCAACGAATACACTTTAGAATACTGCAACGTCGATATCTTTCAGTTTGTCGTTTGTCACGAGTCATATACCTGTAACTGGTCTGTTTGTCAGATTACTTGCCAAATATTACAGTTAAATGCACAGTGTGTATAGATTTATAATGCTGTCTGGAAAGGGGTCGAGAATGTGGTACATTTATTAAATTTAGTACACGTGATACAGTAAGGGGATGATTTGGTTTTTGGGTTAGCAAAGCCCTAATCCTAATTGATGCTTTGTCGTCAAAATCCTAGAAAAGCGGGACTTCTACAGGCTTATGAGTTTTTATTTTCATTCATTATCTGTTTTGATTTTACTAATTTAGTACAATTGACTGAATTACCCCTTTGATCATAATTAAGAGAATCTCACTATTTGATCACACCGGTACAGAGATATGTATTCTATAACGTTATAAGTAAAGAAAAACAACATGGAAATATGTCCTACTTTCACGGATACGAAGGTAGGCCGGTGACTCTTTTAATATTATAATTTTCACTTTCTTAGCATTAGCAACATAATCAGTTGATCCATATTAATATAATAATTCAAATACTTGTTGGCTCCTGCAATCCATCAACACAGGAACAATAACTGGTACATGCATTATGAAGCATCACCTTTTATCATTTAAGGTAAGGATATCATGTACTAACATATGATTTTAACCCTTTGTGAAGAATCTCCAAACCTTCCAGTGAAACTTGGAAAATCATTGATGTATTGACTATTTTATATATCTGTGTATGCTTGCAATATAAATATGGTATCTTTTGCATATGAGAATGTCATTGCATAAGTATATAATATGCATCATTGGATGTAAAACCGTTAAATTTCTTGTGTGTGGGTTCCACAGGCATTGGTAATAGATACTTAATACCCATTTTTTCCTGTGTGATTTGTTCACTTTAATCGTTAATGTTTATTGCCACCATGGTAACTAGAACAAGATTCGGGTATTACCCATCAAACGCTGAATTGTTTCATGTTTCACATGTTTAAAAGCAGTGTTATCATGTGTCTTTCTTTCTTTATATAAACACTACTGCACACACATACACACACACACACATATAAATATATATATATATATATATATATATATATATATATATCAACACGCTCACTTGCTTAAGAAATTTGAAATTTTTATTCATTTCTCTTCTCTTTTATTTTATACAACATGGTAAACTAAAGATTGATATACATCCAATATATAAGAACCTTTAAACAGCTTATACAAAACAAGCCATCTTGCATGAACGTTTTTCAGCCAAATTCCCTACGGTTATGCTTGAAACCGCAAAATCTTCTCGCATTCACAATGTCCGCCTTGTATCTCCATATTTTATGGTATGTGTATTCCCTTTATAATTCAAATATTTATATTTATTCTTCGCGAATACTCCAAAGGCTCTTCATTTGTTAAAGCTGCTTGTTTTCGTTTTTGAAGATATATTCCCAGATGTTTTTTTAAGCCGGAATTCAGTAGGGACTAAAGGCAAAATGTCGCCAGTATAATGTTGAGTTATTCAGCTGATATGACAGTAAGACAGCTTATTTGACATACCCAACAGAAACATCATAGACAGTTAAACCATGATATATGGCTATAAAATACCAACAAATATAAATGAGATACATACACCAGGCAGTGGTATGTTGCCTGCATCTTCCTAATTTTACCATTTTGAAAGCTGCTTTATGCGTTAAACTTCAAATCCCCATACCAGATTGGGATTCAGAAACAAATGGTCCTTTACCAGTTTACTAATATTGTCAACACAAATGTCAAGGAATGGTCGTCTCAATCTGAATTAAGATTTGTGATTCACAATGTGTCCACTGATTTTTTTTACCGATATCGATATATGTATCGTAATTATATTAAATAAAGGTGTTTTAATTTCCTCACAAAACAAAAAAAAAATGAGCAAAAACAAAATACCTTGTACACATGACATTTACAAAGGTAAATAAACATAAACAAGGAGCGTGTTGTTAAAGCCGAGGATTTTCCGACCACGTCCTTCTACGGTGTCTCACGGTTCTGCAACGGCAAACTAGAACATTTCATTGAAGTAAGTGTTTGTGATGAAACCGAATAACTTTTTTTCTCGAACGGCATTTCACGTTCATCTATGGTACTGCCACCATATTACTATTGCCACGTTCTCCCACGGTAAAAAACGTGGCACCTGCCGTGGAAGAACGCTGAAGGTACTACCGCCACGGATATCCTCACGTTAATTGTAGCGTCAAAGCTGACCCCTCATGACTATTCAAATTCCGAAACGTAGAGTGAGCGTAAGTCTCGTTTTATCTCAAATGGAGGTAGAAAAGGTAGGTGCCAAAATACTTAAGGAAACAACCTTCTAACAACATATGCCATGCAAACCTCGCTTCACGTGTTATGGCCGCATTTCACAGAACAAACGATTCCATACATCTGAGCTTGCTGACATATAATCGAAAGAATTAAATTATACATTTTATATAGAAATTATCATTAGGTACTCCTGTTTTCATCTCATGCGGTGTATTCCGGAAATGGTGTGAATAATTTATATATATGTAACCAATTACGATTACTTTAAAGGAATATGACTGTTTACAACAATGATTACCAAAATAAATGGCTATAATCGATTATGATTACTTTATGATTAAATTAATCAGTAATCATGCTTAAACCCACGATTGCAAACCTTAATATCATCAAGCAACACGTGAATTGTATAATGTAACCTATATAAAAATGCATCACAGAAAAACCACTGAAGAAGTAGTTAATTTCACAAAGAAATGAAACACATGTAGCCAAGAGTCTGAAGAAAAGATATAAATGATTTACATCACTCGAGACACTTGTTGCACTGTATAAACTATGTCAGCTCATAAACAATTCTCTAACACTATGCATATGGGAGGCACCAGTGCTCAGGGAGGAAACCTTCGCCGTCTTCACAAAACATCCTTTCCGGCGAAGTTGATGTAGCTGCAAGAGTGAAGAAATGTCTATCAAGCTGGGACAGTTACTATGTGCAACCTGCATCCTATTACCCTGACAAATGTCACAAATATATATGGTGAATGGTCACTCAACGCAGCTGTTCTACTCATATCTAAGTCATTTTTTATCTGGGCCGATGACAAAAATTTGTTACAATTAAAAAATGTGGAAGCCGGACTTGTATTGTTTGAAAAGTTATATACCATTCCCTTTTGAGCGGATAATGTCATATTTTGAGCATATAGGCACTCAGAGTAAGGAGGATCATATTGATTAACGATATAATAAGCTGAAACGACAGGTTAAGGCCCTCCCCCCCCCCCATATTGTGTCTAGTGCCAGTTTCCAATTTACTAACAATGCAAATAGATTAGTGATTGGGTCAAATTTCAGGAAAAAGATGTTTAAATCCGTCACTGACAGCAGGGGTTATTCTTATGCTCAAAAGACCTTAATTCTGAGCTATGAATAACCAGATCACCAAGCCACGCCGCAGGAACTCTAGTCTGTGCAGAAGGCAGAACGGCAGGTTACCTCCATGCAACTAAAAAACACGCAAAATCACTCAACATGGTGTGTACATTAAAATCGTTTCTTCCCATATCGGCAAATCATTGCAGGAACCATATCCTTTAAAATGAGGAACATCACGGTGTCATACGCAACGCTGTTTCAAATAACATTGAGGACAAAATGATCCAACTTCCTGTGTTAGATACAGCATATTATATAAATACTAATTACAGTGTTATAACTCCCTCTTCAAAAGCTGAAGGCAAGGGGAGCGGGAAGTGGCAGAGTGTAGCCATTTTTACCCACACAGCCTTGACTTTATGGGATATATCCTTTTTATATATTCAGCCGATTTTAATAGCTTGACCTGATTTACTGATCCACCAGCTGGATATGTTGTTAAGGCTTTCATATACTGTTCCAAAATATTCACAATCTGAGATTTATCCAAGTTTTTACGGTACCAGTTCATTAGATGTTTTTCAATATCGCCCTTTACATATTGTCTTTCATAAATATTTGCACCAGTTTGCCTCTATTCCGTAAAATGTCCATTAGTATAAAAATGTTATTAGTAGAATTTATCAACACACGCACACGGATACTTTAATGTATGTATGTATTTGAATATTAGGATCAATTATTTTACTCATTACTGTCACTAGCGAAATATCAGATTACTGATGTAACATTAAATATGCGTACGTCAGCCTTCAATCAGAACACAAGAAGAACACATACGCGATACCTCTGCATTTACGGAACATAAAGTAAGAAAACTTCACATTTCCATCACTCACTGGCATCTTGGTGTCTTGTTTCAATAACCCGGTGACAAATATAAAGCAATGGAATGGCATGTCCATACAAAAGAAGTTTCACTGTTCGATCACTCCATTCATATTTTGTTTTCATAACATTATAATTAATTCAGTGTAGCAGACAGGCATGCCTAATATGGCTCTCATGAAATAACACATGGCTTGTAAAGGCATGTTACTCATGCACTATAGTAATGCAGCTGACTTTTTAATTAGTTAAGTATATTGTTGGTGGTTTCAGGGTATGAGTGAACATCAATTTTTAACAAAAGTCAGGGGATAAATTTAACAAAAAAAATTAGATATATTTGGTTATTCCCATTACTTAATGTCTTCCAAACCTTTGAAAATCCATGTTACTTTTTACTTTATATATATATATAATTAAATTTAATTAATTAATTAATTTAATTTTTTAAAAAAATGATTGCAATGATACTTTGTCATCAACGCTTGCAATAAATTCCCAAGGTTACAGTATATGTAGATTCCGGATAGACCTAAGGACACCAAACTGAGAATTTGTAAAAACTGAAACCTAAATTTTTCACCACTCCGGTGCCATTTTAAAAAAGGGTATGTTTTGACCAATATAAGTGTTGTGTAATGGATAAGGTGCAGCTGTAATTCTTGATTTGTACAGTTGTGTTCCGGTCTGAATACCCACTTTCCTTCAAGTATAACTAATTGGATTGGTCAATCGCTTATATCACGTCTGTACATCACATAACTGGCTCTACTATGAGTATAAATAGTTATATTTTGTAATAATTGTATGTATATATATATATATATATATATATTAACATTTTCATTCATACTATTCATAAAAACAGCTATAGAATATATACAAATTGTGATTAACTGGTGATGATTAAACCTTACTATTAAAAGAACTTTATCCTGCGTTTCTGAAATTTCTCTAAAATACACCCAGTTATAAACAGCGGAATAACAATATATGTGTTTATGTCGGATCTTCTACCAGTGGAACTCACTGTTACAGAAATAGTATTGAATATTCCATCCTTGGTTTTTACTCTGAAAGATTTACTTATTACAAATCAATATAATCTTAATACCTTAAGGGAGGTAGGGTCAAACATAAATATGTATAAAGCAGGCTCTTCATGTAAGCTGCATTTGGCATTTTTGCTCTCTGATAGTATGGCGCTGAGCCACTACTCATACCTACTCTGCAAGTGGCAGAGATATATTGACGTCATTGTTGATTCCTTAGAAAGAATTTTGTTTAGACATTAATGTAATACCCAAAAAACAATCCATCATATTTTTGGGATAATCTAAATCACTATAATATGTTTGTAAAAGTGCTCAATCATTGTGAGATAGGAGAATCATCATTCGTTGCTATTTGGTTTCACTCAACAAAATTGATTAACTTGACATTTAACCCGTAACTATTTGAAGTACGTATTTAAGATTTGTAATTGTAGAATCAGAAAAAAAGAACTACCAATCTATAACTCCATTGGAATATTGATCCAAATTATGAATAAAACAATACCGTGCATTAAGGTGACAAGCTGTCAGCAAAGCTAGCTTCCAGCCCAGTTTACATCAAATAAAACGAGCTCGATACACATAGTGCGGCAGACTGATAGAAAGGTCGACAAATAATTTTCGCTTTGTCCGATTGAGAAACTTGTGTTCCCATTCAGGGTTCTGCTATCCAATGGCTGCTATGTTTTGTCTCTGCACTTTTGGATTAGAAATCTGCTTTTTATAGTTTCTACAATTTCTTTCCGATAGAAAGGCTTCCACGTGGAAGAAGTGAAACACACCAAAATATCTTATCACATCGAAATCTAAGGACTGAAACAGCAAGTGTGTGCGGTCCAAACCTGAATTAAAGACCGCCTGAGGATTTCGTGAACTGTTGTCACAAAGGCTGAGTGTACAGCAATTTACTGCCAGAAAACACTGTTGGTAAAAGTTTCACAAGGAATTTAGGGATAAGAAGAACAAAATACTACAATGTTAATTTTTTAGTGTCATTTCTCATTTTTGTTCTGAAAGACAGAGCGATAACTGTAAGAAAAGTGTATGTACTTGAAAATGTACTTCTTTGCTATTCTGGACTGTTCTTGCTGCAACTTGCACAAACGGTAAAAGGACATTGAATTGTCAATTATATGACAAAACCATGCTTCAACTGATATTCAGGACAGACAAAGTGCCTGTAAATAAACTTGCCATGTTCTCTCTTATGACGAAAAAGGGAATACTGGTGGAGATACCGTGATGTGCACTGACAATACATGACAACATCGATATAACCGGAGAAAAGATTCAACCAAGCTGAATATTTAAAGATATATGTACAATTTTAAATCCGGCAAGTAATTTTTTTCAGGATATAACAACAGAGAGGATTCGTTAAAAGGAATATTCCCTAATTTGGATGAAAAGTAAATTAAATAAACCAGTCAAGTGCAAATATCCGGAATCTAGACCAACCTATTGGTGTTACACAAAACTCCGGATTGATTTAATATTGGATAAACTCTTTGCCTTCTCAAAATACGATCAGGTGTAATTAAAATATCGGTCGGCAGTTCACATATCAAATATACTGAAATTCAACAAGGCAGAGATTAAACTACTTCTTCTAAGAAGGACCAGTCAGCTTAACAGTAACATAAACCAGGAAGTAAATCACACTGGACCAAACAGCCAAAAGAGGTAGCTCATGTTTATCTGGGAGTTGCAAAAGAAACAAATGAGGCTTCAAACCTTGAAATGCAATGGAACGTGTTTATTTTGTACCAAAACGCTATAAAAACACTGGATATAACATAAAAGAAGTATTATATAATGACCGTTGCAGCATCAAACTGGACACACACGAACAATAACCAAACTGATAAGGAATTAAGGGAAACTTTTGATGATGCTTTTGCTGTACTGTGCTTTCTTATAGTTCCATTTATTGTAATCGGCAACTCTCTCGTGCTGGCTGCAATTTACAAATTCACGAGGCTACGAACAGTTACTAATATGTTTGTTGCAAGTTTAGCAGCAAGCGATTTGCTTGTCGCACCGCTATCGATTCCAGTGTATGTAGGTATACTGCACATTGATTCGGGAAAGTCACATTCAAAATACCCATGTACTGTTGCTTATGCAGCAGCGGCATATCCCCTAGGTGTATCACTGTTGAATTTACTTGCCGTGTCGGTAGACCGATACTTGTACATCATCAAACCGTTTAAATATGAACTTTATATGGGAAAACGCTTGGCGGTATCAGTCATATTTGGGACTTGGTTTTACGTGTTTATTCTCGCAACGTTGCCTCTGATGGGTTGGACAAATTGGACCACCGAAACTATGGTTTGTAAAAGATCGAATGTGTTTCCTTCTCTTTATTCGTCTTTCCTCTTTTCTCATATACTTCTATCCCTTGCTATTTCTACTGTACTTTACTGGAAAATAATCCAAGCTGCTCATGCGCAGAGTATACGAATACAGGCAGAGCAATATCCGGACCCCGGGACAACGGTCAGGAACACAATGAGAAGGTACCGACTGGCAAAGATGTTTTTTATTGTTGTTGGTATGTTTTATCTTTTTTGGGCGCCATATTTAATTCTTTTATCAGCCAGTGTTGTTTCATCTTCTGAGCCGCTATGGCTTTTCTTTGCGGGCAAGGCAACTTTATTCTTGGCGTTTTGCAATTCATTTGTTAATCCAATTGTATATGCTGTCAAGAACACTCATTTCCGAGATGCGTTTGCCAAATTAATTGGATTAAGTAGGAACAGAATAGAAACCAGTTAGCACACATCTGTGGAGACGGATATATGGCATGTTATGGGACTTTCTCGTGGTGTGTGACTGTTCGCTGTTATGTGTACTAAAACTATGTTTTATTTGAAAAAGCAAATAGGCAGGAAACTGTTAGAAGATATTACTAGACATTGATTCACATAATGAGTATATTTAATCAATTATTTTAATTTGTGAGGGGTTAGTTAATTTCATCTGTGCTTTGAGTAAGTGCTTGTTTTTCTTTTAACCGTGTGTACTGTATTATTCAGGCGTGAGTGCAGGGTCACATACGAAGAATATTATAATCAGTTACGGCTTATTGTATTTTTCGATTGTAACGTTATGTGGTATTATGTGTTTTAATATTTGTATGGCAGTACAGGAATTGCAAAGTGATGTTAATACATGTAATACATTATATTCATATGGAGTTTTTAAGTCAATGTTAACAGTGAATAAATATTGAAGACGTGTCCTTTATATCAGTCAAAGAAGTGCAGTGGAACAATAAAGATGTTTAAATCACTAGAAAGCCATACTGGTTTGTCGTCATAAAGGCTTCAGCAAAGAAGAAAGAATTTGCATGTAATGCTTTAAACATGATTACAATATTATTGAAGATGCATGAGATTTTTTTCCAAGAGTATCCAACATACTCTTATTTGCGTAATATGTTTCTACCTAAAGAATTACATGGTCCAAATGAACAAAACTTTCTTAATTTATTTAATATGAATGACACGTACAGTGTCATTCTTTTGGAGTGTATGATTTACACTGTCTAACAAATAGGACAACAAACTGATCACCTGATTTGTTTTTCTATCTCAAACGATGATGTTCACCATGACTTTTTTAATGTTTGTATATTATAGGTATCTTAAGAACTTTCGGTCTGAGGCCTTTTCCGGAAAATATTCTTTCTTTTCTTCTGCATTTTAATGCCTGTTTATTCCATAGCACCATTTCGTTTTGCAATGTGTGCATGTGTTCGTATTTGTTGAGGGGGTTGGAACTTCAAATCACACACAGAGGCCCTTGCAGAGAGGTGTATCATATATAACCTCCATCCAAACCACCCACATTTATTTAATTGTTATTAATCTTATCTGTGTCGGATCAAGTAATCAGCTCGACATGGCAGGTTGGGAGCCAAAACATTTAGAACTCGAAGCATGACTTTGGAGGGTGCTGACCAGCCGAAGAGTTTGGGTGTAGGAGAGGGCGTCCCCTTTTGGAGGTGTGAAATGTATTGAAACAATTTGTATATCGAATAAAAGGGAATATTCTTGTTGCAGAAAGCAATAACAACATTTCCCTTGAAAATTATCGAATGCCCCTCTTCCCCTAGATCCGCCTCTATATATATGTCGCAACGATTAGTAACGTATAATTTAAATTCGTAAGCATGCATGGATTTATATCAGTGTATATTCTAAGAAAATGTTAGAACTGCACAAACGATTAATTAGGTGTTGCACAATGGGCCAAAATTGAGGCCAATCGGACAATGTATATCACTTGACTATCTTAAGCAACTGAATCTTCTGTAAGAATATAACATGTTATTATAGTATTAACATATATCTATATCTATACATTTTTTTAACTCCAAATTTTCACGCTTAAGTTATTTATGTGAAGTTCTTGTTCTATTCATGTGGTAATCTTGCAATTAAAGCTACCAGAACTTTTTGTCTAGGCAAGTAACTGATAATTGAATAAAGAATAATATAAAATATTACTGTGTTACTGTAAAAAAACAGGGCATGGTACTTAATAAATATATATCAAAGTGTACAATATGTTATTGTGGTAAAAAATGAATATATAGTTGATGCAATGTAATAATTCAATTTACGATACATGTACTTATAAATATGATATATTACTGAACATACGACAAAGTTTGAAAACAAATATTAGAAAAATTAGCAGACTGTGTGTAAACTCATACCCAAGTCAATTATATGACGAATAGATTTGATGAGAGTGATCGATAAATTTCTGTTATTTACCCATGGGGATAAATGGGGAATGCAAATATTAAAATACACCCAGGATTATCAAATGTGTGCGTTTAAAGGCTGGATTTTACAATTTCGTGAATGGGACATAACGTCATATTATCAGACATTGTGACATGTTAACTAATTTAATTAGTTTTGATGGTTTAGCTAAATTACCCCCATGGTTTATTATTTTGTGAAAGTGTATAATAGCCTTATAATTATATCATTACTTTTCACAATATTGAACGCCTGAGAGACGAACTCAATAAGCACTCGAGAGACGTGGCAGATAATGGAATGCCCGGATGTTGCGGTTACTAGTACAAACAGTGTGAACACTGTATGGAAATCGTCACTTAAAGGTGCCCATTCACCGGTTTTTTTTCAAGAATTTATGTGATTTATGGCTTCCTCTGTATATGTTTTAAGGATCCTAGGGTAATTCTGGTTGTGAACAGTTCTTATAACGTCCTTGTGCAGGATGTATGGACTTGTTTATCAACATGTTTGTAAACACAGCTTTGTCCAATAATGGGAAAACATGTAACTTAAGGTAGTAGGTTTCATATATGCGGAGGTAGAAAGGTCAATTGTTGAAAATGCCATTTGCAAAGCTCCGGCTTATCTGACTTGCCGTCAGATGCCCTTGTTAAATTTGCTTTTATTATTTTGGCGGGCCCCATATATTATAAACACGTTGAAATAAACAAAACAAGCCGCTTTGGGCTGTGATATCCACGTTTTCTAGCCTATTTTTATAAAACTCCAAGGGATAAACTTTAGTTTATAAAGGTCAGATAGGTGATTGGGCCCCTTTAACTCATTGCTGAAAACAATCTGCGAGCTTCACCAGTTGGAGACAAGCTTAAAAATCTTGAGGGACAAAATTGAAACAGCACATAGAACTGGCCAAAGAAAGGTCGTGACCGAAGG
The DNA here is from genome assembly GCA_026874595.1 of Sipunculus nudus. NCBI lineage: Eukaryota > Metazoa > Annelida > Sipuncula > Golfingiida > Sipunculidae > Sipunculus > Sipunculus nudus. The sequence goes on from CM049316.1 coordinate 38,849,033, forward strand.
CATATCAGAGAATAAAATTCCACAGCAGGACAGACAGAACTGAACTCACAACAAACAAAACTCGCTGAACATTCGTGTGGTCGGAGACCTGACAATGCAGAACTTAAGACTCAAATAAAACTCCAAAGACCAAATGATATCTGAATATGAGAATACATGCAAAGTCTGACTTTTTGTTGATGGACGGACAATGTTAAGACAATGGACCCCGAGGAGCGAGTGTGCTTACCCTTATGTAATTCAAACCAAGTGAGAAGTTCTTTAAACCAGAACTTTGTTTCGCTCAAATATTAATAAGCACCTTACGCAACGGTTATACACTGCAGTCGTCCCTTATATCCTTTATTGTAACAGCCACTTTGCATGGCAAGGTTCTCTGGGCATGAGCACCAGCGTAGGCACAGAACACACAACTGCAATCAGACCAATGGCATCGCATTGTGCAACCAGTCCCAAATTTAAACATGCGACACCCTCCCTTAGTGGCCTGATCACACCGTCGCTGGTCTGATTCTTGGCTCTGTGCCAGAACCCGTGTAATCAGACCAACACGAGCTGGTGTTGCGTGTTTAAATTTTGAGGATGGATTCACAATATAATACCACTCATTGGTGCCATTACTATTTTTTTTTATAAGTTTATGCTATTCGTGTATTATATTCGTGTATTATGTCATGCCTGATTAATAAGTATGTATTTCAGAATCGCGAGATTAGCTCTGATTGTTTATTGGGAAACTCTCCACGCAGTGTATAATGAAGTGATTTGACGGGACTGAAGTTGGACCAATATTCAAAATTCGGTATTTGCATGCGAATATCGAATATCGAATGTCACTTATCTTATAAGGTTGTGTGATATTCGCACGCGAATATGGAATATCCCTAATTTGAGTAATATTCGATTCTCGCATCAAATGATTAATATTTTATGTAAGCATACGAAAATCTAATAATGAATATCCCTGATTTAAGTGATATTCGATATTTCGAATGTCGAATATCCCAGATTTGAGTGATATTCGATATTTGCATGATATGAGTGATATTCGATATAAGCATGGGAATATTGAAAATCGAATATCCATAATTTGAATGATTTTAGATATTTGCATGGTGTGAGTGATATTCGATATTAAAATGCGAATATTAAAAATCGAATATCCCTGTTTAGAGTGATAGTGGATATTAGCATGCAAATATCGAATGTCGAATATCCCAGATTTGAGTGATACTCGATAATCGCATGATATGAGTGATATTCGATTATACATGCGAAAATCTAATATCGAATAATCCTTATTTGAGTGATATTCGATTTTCGCATGAGAAGATAGAATTTCGAATATCGGTCCAACTTGAGTTCCGTAGTGATTTGCTGGTGTGACAATCATTTTTCATCTCCTGTCTTTATCTCCAAGACAGCAGGATCAATGAACTGTTTTTTTAGGCTTCACTCAGCATACACGTACCACTTTCACCAAGGGCCCTCGTACACTGACCCTGAGCAGTCTGGACCGATATATCGATCCATATCTCTCACAAACCAAATGGTAGTTTACGAGGGAAAAATTAATGTGTTTTGTTGATCAACATAGCCATAGGCAAAAAAATGTGTAACTGCTTGAAATGTAGGTTCTATAAAAGGCTGTATCCAGGAAGGACCATAAAACAATATGGAGATTTTAAACCGTTTAGCCTATTCATTATGTGAGGTAACGGAAAAAAGAGATCGAAATGGTTTAAGCTTAAATACTTGCAGTCTTATAACATTCATGAAAAGAAATCAATCGAAATGTTTGCATACCAACCCCCGAGGTGATTACTGCAGCACTCAGGTTGTCGCGCTGACAGGAAATATATTGACATGCCACATATATATATATATATATATATATATATATATATATATATATATATATATATATATATATATATATATATATATAGAATGCGTGTAGCCGTGTTAGTCTCTTAGTGTATAGATAACAGGATGAAAACGCATAAGTGTTGACTAACGGTTTATTTCATTCACGAGCTTTCAAAGGTGCCCTTTCACCTACCTTAAAAATATGTGATTTTGGCTTCCTCTGTGTATATATTAATGATCTAAAGATAAGTTTATCGACAAGTTTATAAATACAGCAATGTTGACAAACAGGAAATATATATGTAGTCTTAGGTGGTAGGTTGCATATATGCTGAGGTAGAAAGGTCACTTGTTCAAAATCATATTTCCACAGCTCTGACTTTTCTGACTTGCTGCCAGAAGCCCTTGTTGAATTTCATTTATCATTTTGGCAGGCCCCCAAATATTATAAACATGTATTTATCCTGGTATATATATATATATATATAAATATATATATATATATATATGTGTGTGTGTGTGTGTGTGCTAGATTAAGTGTGAGGAAAGAGTAAGAGTGACACCTTTCAGACAGTCTTACTTACACTTCGACTAACACGGTTATACTATAAACTATATGTATATATACTGCTCTTTTTAATTAGTTAGGAAATACTGTAACCACACAGAACTTTAAATATGTAAAATACACAAGAAAAAGTTAAGCGTATCGTAAATACGTATCGGTTATCGCTTTTTGTATTGCAATACGTATTCTTTCTGGTACGGCAGACCGATGCTCGGCCCAAACACTCTCATATAGTTTGATTGCGAGATGATGCAGATTCTGTCGCCTCCGGTAAAGATCCATCTTCAGCATTCGGTTGGCCCATTCTGAATTATCATTAGCCCAGTTCTTACCTTTTAGTAATCATTGGCTTGGTTTGAATACAAATTTCGCAATTAGGGCAATCCTGTTTTAATGTACCCCATAGCATCTTGACTACGGGACTACAAAGATTTCTGTCGATCTGCCCCTGAAGTCTGAGTCTGTCTCTGAACTAGACAGTCCCTACACAACAACACTTTGCTCACGATAGCAGTTCGTATACCTATCATTTCTCATGCTCTCTGTCAGTCAGATGTGAACCATTACCTTTTCGGTGACTCCTGCGAAGTATTTAGAATTTGTAAATGCATGAGCAATGGCCTTCCTGGTTAAATCCCGATTACGTCAAAAAAAAATGGGTTCTCAGCGCCGACCGCATCAAATATATAAAGGACTGTTCCCCTGTTTAGATGAGGCATATTATTTACGAAGGTTTTCTTTTCGCGATAACTTCCCTTTCCCCGATATCGCCAATCTGAAAACATAAACCACCACAGTATTACGTTTAACAGGTGTGAATTTTTTTGGAAGCGTTCACGTGGATAGAGGGAAAAAATGTGCCTGATAGCTGATGTGGCTTTGAAGAGAGAGGAACAAATACACGGAAAAGTGCACTTTTCCTTGAATTATTCCACAAGCACCTATTGGACACTCAAAGTGCATGAATGGATGCATCGCTGTCGCTCTTTACAACAACGCAATTCCATTGGCTGTCCGCTATGATATATCACGGGGACCTTCTGGATCTGTCATGAGATCATTAATAAACTTGATGTAAGGAATTCTTCATCCTTAACCAATGACTGATCAGTTGGTTATAATATCAGATTCTTTTCCACGTATTCCCAGTTTCATTACTGGCCGTTACTAAAATATTTGTCGATTTAACGATATAGGTCGTTATCAGATCATTGAGCATTATTATTTAATTGGACGTTACATGTAAATGCCAACAAAAATAACCGCCCAAATTGTATATAGCTTACCCTACCTCTACTAAAGTAAAATCGCAGGCATGAAACGAACAAAGGTCTAGAAAAATAAAGGGACTCAATCACCTATCAGACCTTTATAAATTAAAAGAAATTCCTTGGAGCTTTTATAAAATAGTCCAGAAAACGTGAATATCACCGCATACAGGCTGCATGTTTTGTTTATATCAATGTGATTATATATGGGGGCCCGCCAATTTATTTAAAAAAATCAACAAGGGTATCTGGCGGCAAGTCAGAAAAGCCAGACGTTTAAAAATGGCGCTCCGCATATATGCAACCTACCACCTAAGGTTACATGTTTCCCCGTTTGTCAACATTGCTGTGTTTACAAATATGTTGTTGATAAACAAGTTCTTACATCCTTCACGGAGGCCTTATAAGAATTTTTAACAACTTTCACGGAGGCATTATATACACTTGTATAACCAGAATTACCCTTAGATCAAAAATATATACAGAGGAAGCCAGATTTCAGATAACTTCTTAAAATTTCAAAGGGTAGGTGAATGGGCACTTTTAAGATGAAATTTCATACACAGATACTGGTTTCTCTTGACACGTATATGCTTTAGTGAACATGCAAATATAAGGAGTCCTTAGGATACTATTATGACTGTTCCACTCAGAAGGAACACGTAAAGATATCGTTAAAAATATTCACGTATAATAAAAATTTAAAACAGGGTATGTGTGTGCGTTTGTGCGTGTGTATGTGTTAATAGTTGTAGTTTTGGCATTTGTCTACATAACAGATCTGTTTTACAAACAACCAACATGGCATAAAAAATAATAGCGCTCTCATTTGAATCAGGTAGAACATACCTGGGTAAAGCAGTGTTTCATCTTCAGTTTTAATACTTTTGTATTAACATACCGGTACATACATAGATAGACGGGTAGACAAATGGAAAATTACTAATACTGTTCATAAAATTTCTATACACAGTTCCAATACACATATGCACACAAGAATGTTGACTGATAATGATAAGGGCTTCTTTCAGCGTTCTGATCAGGCAATATCAAGTTACTCGCAACGGAGTTAATGTTTTCAGCCCTTTATGCATGTCCGTATGATGGTTGTTTTTGTATTTCATAAGAAAATCAAACAAAACCTAAATTGATGTCGACGAAAATTTGTGGAGAGTTTGGAATATAAAAAAACATTGAAATTGAAGCAGCCCCAGATTAAGGGACGATCCACTGCTCATAATGAAAGCAATAGAACGCTCGCATAACATTCGCTATGAGAGTTCTAGGCAAGGCTGCGCTGTCTGTATGCGGATGAAGGTGATGTACAGGCGTTTGGCCCGGAGTGGGTGTGGCTGCCGCTGTTCTAATAGCTCGTTCGACTTAGCTTCTTTGACTCAGTGCGATGTGTTCTGGAGCTGACCTGGGATGGTGTCTTGGACACCTTCGCGCTTAATTGGCTTGGTATGGCATTCTCAACATTCTTCATACACGTCGCTTCTATTATTCTCCTTACAATGTACTTGTAGCCAAAATACTGGAATCATACGCTACTCTCGAATTTTATCGTTGGCGAGGGACTTGGTGGGGGTCCTTTTAGGGCTATACGTGATCGGTTCGAGTGCCGGCTTAACTTTTCTGCTGCTGCTGCCATTATAGGAATATTTGTCTAGCCGGAGGTATGCGCTCTTCTGAGTAGTCTTCATAGTTTTCTGTCGATCTCAAGTACGATTTTAATTGTAGATAACTAGTGGTTTGTTAAAAGATGGTGAAAGTACCTGTAACCAGGTATGTTTTAGAGGCAAATAGGTATCTACAGGCATTGGGAGCTCTAGTGGTCAGGAGGCTGTGCATACATTCAGTTGTGTGTCTGAGTCTGTTTTAACTGACATTATATCATATTGCCCAAACATTGCATGTGTTTATTGTAATTCTGTTGCATACAAATCCTATAAAAAACGAAGTAATAAAATTAGTTAACAAGTAAAATATAGTTTTTCTTTCATTTTCCATTATTAAGTATTCATGAGTAGTTGTCACGCAAGCAAGAGAAATGTAGGTGCTGCCGCCTGTTACAAAAAAAAGCCACAACATAAAAGGATACTACATAAACTAGGAACTCGGCTATCATTATGCATTCATGGCTGAGGATAATAGACCTTATTTCCATAGATGCACATGTATTAAAATATCGTCATAAGATGTTTCGGTGGTGTAGCACTAAGCATGGTTGAGGAATACAATAATTTATCTTGCACAAATTGCAATACTTGCAAAAGTGAAAATATTTTGCAAGTCTCCCCCACGCCATCCCCGATGGATGGTATTCCACCCTTTGATACCCCCTTCCCCATCACCTTCTCCCGGTAAGTAATGCCCTGAAAAGCAAATGTAGCACTGTTGAATAAAATCACAAAAGGTTTCCCAAATTTGGATTGAAAGGCTGGTGTTGATCCGACAAATATGTGTGAATAAAAATAACATATATTATAACATATAAACTTATTTATTTACATGGATTGTACATATATTTGGTAAAATAACTGATTAAAGCACTTTTCATGGCTCAGATGATGGCGTTCGATAGTCTGTCGCAATGGAGGAAACAGGAGAACCACCGGCCTCGGATAGGCAACTACAACCCACTCGCATAGCTACAACGGGGATCGAACCCGGGTCGCTAGCGGAGAGAGCCGAGCGTTTTACCTCTCGGTTGTCCAGGCCCCTTTACGCTTAATATAGCCATATCTCTATAATATATCGATAAAATACGCCTATGTAGCATATATAAATACGTAGGAGACCAACAGACAGCGTTGACCAGACTTTTTATAATCTCACCTTCTTGGAACTTTCACTATTTTTTTTCACAAATTTTTCTTTATTTATTGAAAGTTAATAAACATGAGGGGTTTTACAGGCTGATTTCACCGAAGAAGTCAGTCTCATCCGACTTTATACTTTGCCTTCCTAGTTTATTCGGGCCGATTCATTTTGTAGTTTTCCTCAGCCCCAAAGTGGAAATACAGCCTAAGTAAAGCAGCCATAGTGATCCGTAATACATCAGCCTGCCGTCCATGACCAGTATTTATTCACTCCTGGGTCGAGAGAGCGCACCCTTCTGGTAAAGAATTCGGCTAAGAGTCTTCGCGCCCAAGACGGTCAGAATGGGATGCGAATCCACACCCTTGCGGTCACAGGTCTAGTTCCATAACATAACGCCACCACACTCCACGTATTGAAGTATTATTCTTTAAAGTGATCTCAAATCATGATCCGTCAAAACGTTCATAATTATCTCCTCTCTTGCAGTGTTTAGATAAAGAGCATGCTACATATACAAATCCGGCAAAAACTTTGATGCCGCCAGCGATGAGAAAGAACGAATCGTACGATCCCGTGGCATCCTTAACCAGACCTGAAATTAGAGAATCGGATAAATTATAGTTAACAATTTAAAACAGAAATACAATCTTGTCAATGGGATCTCGGCTGTCTGAATATTAATAGAACACCTTTGAGAATATGAAGGATCACACTAACTTTTTTTGCTGCCTATGTTTAGTTAGTTCTGAGTGCAAATTAAATCCTTGGTTCATTTTCCAAAGTCGGATAATCGAGACTCAACTAACGAATTATCGAGATACTATTGTCGCATTATCAAGATGCTACTGTAGGTTGTTGATTACGTCACTTACTATAAGTTCTCGATGATTTCTTCAAAAGCTTTTAATTTACATTTACAATAAATAACATATAAAAATTAGTATAATTACCTCCGGCAATGGGGGATAGTACTCCTCCAAGACCCTGGAAAACTCCTAGTACGCTCTTGGCTTCTGGGAGGCGGTCATTTCCCACTATATCCGTAACTACCGTAATATATTGTATATAAACCGGTCCCGTAAATAAGCTGTGTACGAATATGACCCCTATAACAGCTGCCAATTCCCTAGCGAACGGCAGCGCTGCTCCTGCCGTCCCGACGACCATAACAAGTGAACCAAACAGGTAGTCCCGCTTGCCCTGTATACATTTATGATCAAATATCGGACCGAAAGAGAGTTTTGCAACAATATCTATTGCAGCGGCCATCGACAGGAGGAAGGCACAGTGCATGATGGGAATGCCTCTTTCTGCGCATGCGCCTGCTAAAAACGTAGTAGGCCCAACCAGTCCAAAAATGACGGCAAACTGGACAAATGACATCCCTATAAATCTAATGTCTTTCATAAATTCACGTATAACTGTGCATTTCATCAAACACCCTTTAAAATAATCATCATTGTTTTCTCTTTCGTTTTTGTAGCAATTCTTCAGATCCTCCTGTTTGTATATGTCCGTTTGAGCTCGGTCACTATTGTTATATTCGTTATTAATAACATCATTGTTAAGACCGGAAGTATTCGCAGTTTCAGGGGAGACTGGTTGTAGCTCGGTGCTGGCACAAATATCCGGTGATTCCTTCAGTGGCCTGAAGAGGGCGCCTGCGACACAGAGGTTGAGCGACAGGGCCCCGATGACCATGAAGGCCCCGGTAAATCCATAATATTCAAACAGGAACTGCATGAGTGGAGGGAACACAAAACCACCGAGAGGTCCTCCGATCCCCATTATACCAAAAGCCGTGCCTCGCTTTTTCTTGTAATGCCTGGCTATGGTAATGTAAGCAGGTTCCCAGCAGAAGTTTGATCCAAAGGCTACAAACAATAGCGGTAATATACAGTCGAACCTCTATAATGTGGGCACCCTTGGGACCAGACCAATGTGCCCACTTTATAGAAGTGCCCACTAAATGGAGGTAATGGCCAGCACATAAGAGTGCTGCCCCCTAGTATGATATATTGCTATAATTACTCATGTTTTGAGACTACTAAATTAACTAATTTCATGTACTGTATCGTCTCTCTTTATTTAATGATAAGTTTTTGAGTGAAATTTTATTTTCTAATTATCAAGACATTTGTTAGAAAATATGTATTTTATTACACAACCGTATGAACAAACAATGGGCACAATAAGGGAAGCTGTGTGGAGATGGTTTATAAGATAGCTGAACTCATATATATATAAATATATATATATATATATATATATATATATATATATATATATATATATATATATTCATTTTTTAATATTTTATAAGCACAAAATGGCAAAGCAGCTTGTTGTTTTTAGCATTAGCATTGGAAGTAATAATTTTTTATAATATATTCTTTGAAACCTAGTGATTTTCTGAAAAAAATAACACACAAATAAAAAAGCAAAGACAGTACGTCACTAATCTAAATAATATCATCTTAAGAAAACATTCTTTATCAAGGTGACTAGTAAGTAAACAAAAACATTTATCCAGTCATCTGAAGTCCAAAAAACATTTGAAGTGTGTGATACACTTTGAATTAATGTGTTAAATTGTCACAATTCTTATTTCTTGGTGAAAATGTCTGTGATTGTAGATTGTTTGGAGCAAAGCGTACGTTGTAGCTTTGCATATGCTATTAGAGAGTCCAGGTTGTACACCATTTTAACCGTATGAATCGTTATGTAACAACTGTTAAATAAACACTGCCCTAGTCTAGAGGGCGTGTATTCTGACCACCAGTGATGGGCCAGAGGGACATTTAGCTGTGTCACCTAATCACAGAGTATTAACTGTGTGAATTAGCAGGGCTTCCTTCCACTCTTGGTAGCTAAACAAACAAATATTATTTACGGTAATTAGCACAGGGCATCCAGTCTGGGGTGATCTCTGACTTGAGCCGATGCAGGCATAAAAAAATCTAATTAGTATGCATGCATCCAGAGCTAAGTGTTGCGTCAAGTAGATTATAATCTTTATAATGCAATGTTCATTTGTACACCTCTAAGTTTTGTTCATTTGTTTTGATTTTTACTATTAAAATTTATGATTATTATTTGTAAATAATTAAGAATTAATATTATCTTAATAGCTTTAAAAGCACTACAAAAAAGGCTTACAAAGTTGAGACAGTTCAACCTTGAAAATCCGTGAAGTGCCCACATTAGCTTTCGAAAATTGCCCACTTTACAGAATATAGAGGTGCCCACATTAGCTAAACATAATAAAGAAAAGAAAAAAACGGGACTGCCCAAAAGTGCCCACTTTATAGAGGTGCCCACTTTATAGAGGTGCCCACTAGGAGAGGTTCCACTAAGTATACAATACTCAGTATTGTTCTCTAAATTAATTAATTATTCAAATAAGTAAAACATACGCAGAAATAAAGTAAGTAACAACGACAGACCGAAAAAAGACAGACAAACAGAAGTCAAGACTGGTAGAACAAAGGAACGAAGAAGAGTGACAAGCGAACAGAACGAGAGAGAAAGTGAGCAAAAAATAAGCGCAATTCATAATACTTAAGCAAGGAAAAGTATTGAAAATTGATTACACAATGGTCGTGATAATTATTTAATATAAACTTGTTTTTATTTCACATTGTTCAAAAAGTTATTTTTACTAATAGCGGCACTCTCCATGGCTCAGTTGGTGACGTTTGGTAGTCGGCAGGGGTAGAGGAAACCGGGCAACTACAACCCACTCTAACGGCCACGTCGGGAATCAAATCGGAGAGAGCCGAGCGTTTTAACCCCGATGTAAGGTGGCGCTGTGACAACTTAGGGCAGGGTTGGAAAGTTTTTTTAATTAGTCACATTTTCATGCAAAACGAGAAGTCAGGATGGCTGCATGGTTCACATATAATACATCTACATCCGATTGGCTTTTTAAATAAACCTTAAAATTATAATCGGTGTATAATATCAATATACATTGAATATACAGCTAAACATTGTTTTTTTTTCCCACATGAATAATCATGATTAAGGGTCACTATTCTAACAAAATTAAAAGTTTGTTGATCGGTAAAATAACAGGCGGCTTTCAGAAAAGTCGCATTGTATTCAGTGGTAATTATGGCATATGTGATTTTCATCTCGTATTTGAGAATGTATATGTTTAAACATTACAAATTTTGAAACAATTGAGAGAGAGAGAGCGTACACAACTATAAGGTGTCAAAGTCGTTTATTTATGATTTTGTTACGACGGGAGATATAAACTTCTGTCTTGTTCAATAGTTACTGTAAAACTATAGTTTACCTGTCAATACGCCGAGAGTGAGATACACTTCAAACATGTTGGTTGCTAAACCCGTGAGAGCGACTCCAGCGAATTTGAGAAGACCCCCGACCAGCACGATCATGCGGGGGCTGCATTTCTTCACCAGCAACGCAGGTATACAGGCTGTAATATAAATTCAGTAAAGCCAGCCTGTTGTCATTCACGTATACATAGGCAATACGACTTTGACCGTGATGCTTATTAAAGGGGCCCAATCACCAATAAAGCATGTTAAAATACACACGGAAAACAGCTTCTATCCTTTAAAATAAATCAGTATCTGTCAAAATATTGCCTTGAAACTGTATGCTTACGCCTGTAAATAAGGGTTAAAATAGTGGGCCGGGCGCGATCACAGGTGTCAACATAAAAAACAGGGCGTGAGGCCATGTCAACAAAACGTGTCAATCATGGGATGCCCTGACTGACTTGGCCCTAGAAATATGATACATGTTCCCGCTGGCTGAAACACTGCAAGTTGCAGCTCACAATCGGACATCTGGTCACTTGGCCTTGTTATGGTAAACAGACACACGTTGACTGAGTTTACCAACACGTAGAGCCAAAACAAGGTGTTAAACAACCGTCTGCGAGGTACTGAGACTGTGGTTTTTACTGAGTTACTTTTGTAAATAACAAAACTGAACTGATAGTGAGAAAAAATAGGCAAAATATTGCTCCTGCTTTTGTCCCTTTAAAAGAGGTTTAAAGCATAAGCTCACTTATTGTCATTTATGTACAGGTACCATTTACGACTTTGCCGGAGATACTATTGTAAAAGCATGAAGCAGAATGCCTAAATTAAAACAAACAAACAAAAAATAAGAAGGGAAACAATCATTTTTATGAATGATAAATGTGTCAAGCATTCGAAAACAATCAGGCAGAAACATATTTTTTCTAAAAGTCGTAATCTTATGACACTGGTGTCTTTGCGTTAGTGGAAGTTTATAAACGGAAAGTTTAAAAGTGTATGTCTGTCTGTGTATATTTCTCAAGCAATATACAGAACCATTCTAATTTTGTACTCTCCTAATTTCTGCTCCGTATTATTATCTCCGCCAAGGAGGATATGTTTTCGTCTTTTTTTATTAGTTTGTTGGGTTATATACTTCTACTAGGAGTTTAATTTTTCATATGTTTTGTTTGTTTTTTATCTCTTAGCAGGATGGATCAAATTGATTTTTTTTTGCCTTGGCGACGATATGCGCTCTACTGAATGTTATTCTAATTCTATCGTGTTATTTTCTATTAAAAAAATAACAAATACCAAACATGAAGATCAGTAGCCTCTCAATTGAGAAGATCCATGCAGTGGCGCCCTCTGACCACCGATATTTGCGAAGTACAGCTTCAAACACAATGGTGGTTCCCCGGACAAACCCTCCGGTCAGGAAACAAATAATTGTTCCAGCAATGACGTAAAGAATTCCTGTGGAATCCATTCTGAAAAAAAAAACAAAGTGGATTATCATAAACACTAACAGTAGTTTGCCCTTGTTGGTTTAGTTACTGCATTTTAACAACCGACATCCAACCGGCTACAACTGGGTTTTTGTATCAACAAAAGTTCGGCACGCAAACGTTTAAGGAATGTTTATGAGTAATGGATTGATCCAAGGTTGATCAGGGCACGGTTGTGCGACAGGGAGAGTACTCGCGAGAACAGTCTCAAGGCGTGAAGCTATCCGTGAATAGATTTCGGCGGCGGTTGGACCCATATCCGCACAGAAGATGCCGGAATAACGCGCTTGAGTGACCATGCCCATCATCATAAATGACAGAACAATCACAGAGGTTCCGGTGGAAAGAGGAGTATGATATTATCCATTCGCCACTCAATAATTCTCCAAATCAACCTACTAACCAAAGTTTACGTTCCTCATGTTCCCAATGTGCCTAAAACTGATTCTATTTAGTAAAACCATTGTTTCTGTTACAAATTTAGACACCTAAATGAGTTGGGATCAATGACAGGCTTAAATTGAAGACCCCTTCTGCATCTTTATATATTCAGTATGGAATTTTAAGTAAGCCCGATATACACTAGATCAAAAGTCCGTCCCAGGGAATTTGCATGTCTGCTCTATGACTTATTGGTATATAATATTTTGATACGCAAAACGAATGAAGTGCTGAGCAGGGTCATAATTATTGATCATTCATTAATATTCTCTCCTCAGTCTTATTCCCATGATAATTTAGTATTAACTTAACAGGATTATTGTTCAAGAACGCGAGTGATGCGATGTGGTATACATTTGGGCATCATCTGTCCCCCTTTGTGCTAAACCACAGTCCAGAATTCTCGAATTGCAAGGTTATTTGCACATATAAGGCCCAAAGAACTCTGATTTCAAATGTTTCTTTCAGCACGGTGATCAGTATATTAGTAAATATGTTGTCATATTTCGAGTTTGAAATAAACTGATCTGCATAAACTTTAATTGTGTCATTAAAGTTATCCATTTTTTTTCTACGGAGACGCAAATAAATGCAATTTCAAAATCATATTTTAAAAGATATTGATTCTTTAGTTACCTTTAAATCGCGTTTAAAACGCATTAATTTAAATCATAATATTTAAACTCTTCGAACACTGATTTTTTATTATTTTTCTTTTCATAGAAGTGTGCATTTTATTGTAGCTTTTCATGCTGTTTATTGTACAGCGCTTTAGCGCAGGAATTTATTCTGGAATTAGCGCTGTATAATACCATCAATAATAATAATAATAATAATAATAATACTGAAAGACTTATCAATGATAATAATGTATATTTACAGAAAGCACACTTATCTCCTATAAATTTAATATAATGTATATATCGCAATACGTTTTCCGATACGCTACCAAATATCGCAATAATTATAATAATAATAAAAATAATAATAATAATAATAATGTATTATTAATAATAATATATATATATATATATATATATATAAAACACACTTATTATCTAATAATTTTACAATGTAAATATCGCAATACGTATCCCGATACGGTAGCAACTATTGCAATATATTGCGATACGAAATTTGTAGGTGATACCTTGTCGTTGTCACGCGTTGATATATCTTGCACAAGTTACATTCATAAAACGTCGTGGCCGAGGGAACCAATGATTTATCTTAGGGCGCCCGCCCAAACTAGGAACGGGATGACCGAAAACTAGTTTTATTTGGTACATATAATACACATAAAAAGTCAAATATGGTTTAATATGATATCACGACACACACTTCTTGAGTGTACACTTCAAACTCCCTTGAAACCTCCACCATTAATTGAACGGCCTACGCTTAAACGAGAGACCCTTGCCTCTTTGTTGTCGCAGTGTATGATAGGTGGTTATAATGTGCTTTCATGCCTTAAGTAACACGATAATATGCTAGACTTGTCCGATATTTTAAGTAATTAATCATACTGAGTTACTTGTACATTTTATTTAGCCACCATAATGTCATAAGCTTTTTGATGTTTCCATCGAAGTAAATTATCTGGTCTAAGCGTTCTAGATATCTTGTATTTTTCCTTTCATTATGTGCGACCCTAGCTGAGGATCCCACTTCAGATAATTTTCCTTTTGTAGCGTGCATGACTGTCCGTCTCAGTCATGGTACCAGACAAGGCGATGCCCAGGGATTTCCTAATATGCTGAGTTTAAACATGCTTTTTCTCGCTCATGTTAGATGTTTTTAGAAAGTATAGTAAAACAGCTGACGGTTGGTCTGGTTTATGTCCAGTGACAGTGTGCTTGAAGGCCATGAGGCAATGTCAGAAATGACAAAAAAAATATCTCCACTCTCATGGAGCCTTACAAGTGCATTCCTCACTGAAGGATGTAACGGCACTTTGACAGTCTATTCGCTTGTCGTAGACTCTCTAATGTCAGGTTTTATGAGGCGTGGGTCATGCATGGCATCGATTTCGTCTCGTTTAAATTTTACTTTGTGCATAACATTTCACTCGGCTGTAACTGATTTGTCCCACATGCCCCGCCTCCAGGTCGAAGGTCATTTCCAACAGTAGCCAAACTAAAACTTCACACATTTCTGATACATATATAGTTGACCCATCATCCGTCATGAAACGCCTCGTCGCTCAAAGCGGCTATTCTGGCAGCTGTGTTGTTGTAATATATGATCAAACCTATATCCGATTCAGTACAGATTTTGCTCCACATACTAGAGTTTGTTCAGCACTGATTAACCTCCATACAACAAGGATTTGATCAGCACTGGTTAAAATTCCCACTACTAAGAGTCTGATTAAACTTGTGTGTGTGTGTGTGTGTTTGTTGAACTTTGACCTTTAGCACTAAGTTCTTTACACTTGAGAACACTTATTTAAACTAATCTGATGATTTTAAAACGCAGGTGCTTAGAAAATTAAAATAGAACTAAGGTAGACCTTTTTTAGACAAGCATCAGCCCATCACTACACTCGTACGAATTTCAGATGCGAGATTAGTCAACTGTGTGTTGTCTTATTACTATTTATCATGCCAGCCTTAATGATCAGATACACTTCGCAGGCACGTGACACACAAACCAAATGAATCACCACCAGCGTAATACAGTCGATGGTTTGACCTCGGTGCACCATTTTCTTATATACTAGCAGGAGCGTCAATAGAGGTGGGATATATATACCCCTACCCCCCCCCCCCCAACACTTTTTTTAGCCGGGGGGGGGGGGGGAGTCTGGAAACATGATACGTTATTACTGATACACTTTATTGAAATACATTTGAAATGTATCACACGGACAAATAAATGTGAATATATATATATATATATATATATATATATATATATATATATATTATCAAGTTTATAAAAAGAGTTGTCCCCATTTTGTATAGTTAGTTCAGATTTACTCTTATTTATGACGGATGCCCGTAATAGACATAAACGTTGCTGTATCGAAGTATTTTTGTTATATCATTGTTCTGTAATATTCAACAGGACTCGTTTACCTTGTTAATGGCGCAGCATTGACGTGTTAACTCCTAACAAGTCCAAACGTCAAACAGTAAAACTGGTGACAATGTTTAATGCCTGTTGTCTTTACGAACAAAGCGCTGTCGCCTGTTCTGGTTCACTGGTTTAGAAACCAGACCCCGAGCGTTTATGAATACATAACGCCGTTGTAATTCAGATCGCCCACGAGAAGTCACGCGAGACGGAGCGAGATCAGTGGCATCTTCGCCTATTCTCCAAACAGAAGATCTATCTCTGAATGTAAAGGATAGATCTTCTGCATGTCTACATGCAGTCATGCACGCTTTAACGCGTGCTATACCGAGCTATATCGCCTCTGAATTATAATTTACATCAGTTAAAGGGAAGTTTTCTCATGAAAGTTACTTTTATATACTTGAAATATAGCGTTTTCACATTAAAATATTATGGTATCTGCCGATATTTCGTTCAAAAAACCGTTTGCCGACTATTTTACACAAACTGAGGCATCTTCACCGTAACAGGTACCAGAACGAGACCAGAGGCAAATTCATAAATAAATACATGCACCTCGACATATATAATATTTTAAAACAAATATTTTAAAATAGTTTGCTTGTTTGAATCTAAAACTTATAAAAGGAATTCGGCCCACCTTTGTCCGCAATGTTCTCAATGCGCATGTCACTGTGCCAAACCTCATTTTAAAAATTGTTGTTCCCTTATTGACATCGCCGATATGAGATTAAATCATATCTTAATGTACATACCATTTTGAGTGATTTTGCGTCTTTTTTTAACTATATATGCGCTGTTCATTTTTTAGTGAGCAGAACGAGCGGTCGCCAGGCCGTGTCGAAGAACTGTGTACGCGTGTGTGTGTTTTTTTAAAATATGTACAAAGTACCGGTATGTTGTTTCTTTTTTTTTTGCATGTATGTATATTTCCGCGCGATTGCTGGTACTGTTTTGCGGTCTAAATTTTCACACCTGTACCTGTAAGGTGTTTCTGGTTAGCGGTAAGTTTGAATGAAACTGAGGTCTATGGCCAGTGCTCGTATAGACAGTACCATGGTGAAAACAGAGAGAATAGAACTGAGGAAACCTGTGTTACTTTGCGTACTTTGCTGGAGTTGTTGTCACGTGCATTGTTTGTCTGTGGGGAGAACGAGTGGTAAAAATATATGCCGGTATGGTGTATCTGGCAGCATAAAAAAATGACGTTTACACACTACAAGCGTGCATGTCAAATGCCGTTTCCCAAAAACGAATTCCACATTCAATACACTTGGTTATCATTCGACGGGCATACATTGAATGTTCTACGAAAAGCGTATTTATTAATCAGGATCGAAACCAACTTCTGAAGTCACAGTCTTGCACCAAACCTATGTGGATCGGTACGTGCATGAAAGCGGGTGTAGTGTCAACAGAACGTGCATCTAGTGCCAATGAAGAGTAAATCGATACCGATATTCAGTGAATACTTGTGGGTTGTATTTTTCATAACTGGTTAGCAGTATGGTGCAATCACTAATGATAAGTTTTTCGATGGTTTTCAAACAGGTCACTGTTATTAAGACGTTCATACCAGAAAAAAAGATACATTTTAATCGAATATTAGTAAATAAACCTACAAATAATGTCAGTGATTTTACCGTGTATATGCATTTTTATATTACAAGACTCTTGGTTATTTTGAAACACTTTCCGTGAATCAGTAATCGGTAAGAGTCATCTGGACCCCCCAACCCCTCCTCCTCTCCCTCGTCTGATGTATTTATATATATATATATATATATATATATATATATATATTATATATATATATATATATATATATATATGTCGTACAGAATTTAGATAACTATAGAATGTGTATATTATGCTCAAACTATAGAAAGTATACATTCCATGGCAACACCATGGAATTATGGATTATATCTATGGATTATGTATAGAATGTATATACATTCTATGGCCTGCGTCATGTGTACATTCCAAGGCCAGGGCCATGGAGTATATATAATTCCACTGAACTTACCCTGATATCAATACTCTTGTTTAGAAAAAAATGCTATTTTATAACAAAATATATTCATTCTCATGAAACATTTACAGTTTGTTCATATACAGTGTAGAAATATACACTGATATCAATAATTTTGTTGCGAAACAATATTGAGACATATTTAATGAAATATTTTTATTCACATACCATATTAACATTTTGTTAATACAGTGTAGAAATATGCCCTGATATTAATGCTCTTCTTAAGAAAAAATATTGAGATAAACTTGTTTTATAAAATATATGTACTAGTATGTTACTAGTATACTTTTATAAAGTATATGTACTAGCATAAAATATTTACAGTTTGACGATTGGAGATCAGTTAACAACGTGTCACAGTCTTGTAAGTAGAAACAAACATCAATTTTGCTTTAGATTAGTAAAATGTTTACAGCCTGTGAGTAGAATAAAACCAAATATCAGCCTTCAATGCTTTAAAGTTTTTGATATGCACAACTAGCTATTAGTTTAGGCCCTATCAGTTTATGCCCGAAGGCCTGACTGTCATGTTCTCATATATATTAAATACAGAGTTATTTGTGATATTTACCCTAAACGTTATCAGGTTGAATGGTTTAATGCAACTTAGGATGCGATTCAGGGATACAAAAACACAGTAGATATACATTTAGAAAAAAATAATATTTCGAATGATATTATAACATGCTCCAACAATACCAGCTCATCACATACCAACAAAAAACATATAGATAAGCTTTATGCAGACATTGTTCAAAGTTGTGTAGATGCAAGTTATAAGTGGCTACCACACCGAAAACAAACAAGCTCTAACAGAAAACGAATACCATACTGGTCAGAGACGGTAAAACCAACTAAAGAACAATCCTTGTTCTGGCACTGGCTATGGATACAGAATGGTCGCCCAAACACAGGACATGTGGCTGTTATTAGACGTAGGACCCGTGCAGAATATCACATAATATTGAGAAACTGCCAACAAGAAGAGAATAACCTACGTAAGCAACGTATGGCAGAAACGATAAACTATAGTCGTGACAGAGACTTATGGACCGAGGTAAAGAAGATGAAGTCAGGTGGCCCTTCACGGACCAGGACTGTTGATAATAAATTAACTAGTACAGAAATTGCGAACCACTTCGGGGGAAAATACAGACACTTATATAATAGCCTTCAAGAAAAAGCGGAAAAACTTAATAATATTGTTAATCAGGCAATCAAAAACATGTCACCAAAGGATACTCTGAACATTGGTGTATCCGACGTTATGATGGCTGTAAATCATTTAAAAACTGGTAAATCCGATGGAAGATTGATTCTACAGTCTGACCATATTATTAGTGGAACACACCGTTTGTGTGTATATATATATATATCAATTTTATTTCATTTTATGATTTTACATGGACATGTCCCAGCGGATATGAATACTTACGTAATTATACCTATACCGAAAGACCCAAGAGGTGACCTAACCTAAAGTGATAATTACAGGGGTATCTCATTGACAAGTTGTTTCAGCAAATAACTATATACTGTTATTATTCAGAAAAATGAAGATAAACTTGGCTCTCCTCCACTGCAAGAAGGGGCATTCGACTAACATGTGCACAGTAGTGCTGAATGAGGTTATTTCACATTACGTATGGAAGGGGTCATCAGTTTACAGTTGTTTTGTTGATGCGTCACGCGCTTTTGACAGAATTAATATTCCCAAGTTGTTCCATTTTCTCATGAAACGCTATGTTTCACCTACTGTCATTAGAATACTAGCAGATATCTACCATAGACCTGTTATTAGGACAAAATGGAATAATGTTGAATCTGAACAGTTTGGTGCTAATAATGGTGTACGCCAAGGGGGTGTATTATCCCCCCTTCTGTTTAATATTTATATGGACGAGCTTTTAAAACGTCTCACAAATAAGGGAATAGGATGTCATATCGGAAATTAATTTGCTGGTGCTGTTGGCTATGCGGACGATCTTACGCTCTTATGTCCGACTCGGACGGGGCTTCAACAGATGATTAAAGAATGTGAAACGTTTGCTGAAGAATTTTATATGTTATATAACGCAAAGAAAACAAAATGTCTTATTTTTAACAGGGGGTATCCAGCTAGATCAGATAAGATCGTTTTAAATGGTGTAGCCCTAGAATGGCAGGATTCTGTACAGTACTTGGGGAGTACAGTAACTTGGAACTTGTCAGATAACAATGACGTCTTCGGTAAAAGAGTAAAATTTATTGCAAGCTTTAAAACCTTAAAGGCGAATTTCGGATGTCTGTCTAGCAAGGTTAAGAACAGGTTATTTCACTCTTATTGTTGTTCCTTTTACGGCTGTCAAACCTGTTTATTAAAGCATAAGTCAATTGAACGATTAAGTACACGTACATCATATAATAAGGCTCTATGTCACCTATGGCACTTGCCATATAACTCGCACAAGAATATTGTACATGGATTGGCGGGCTCTCCGGCTCTGATAAATATAATCAGCTCACGCTTTTTAAATTTATTTCTGAACATGCAAGATGTTGAAAAGAGAAAATGACTTTGTAAATTCTCTGACAAAGAGAGCTCATTATACCTCAATTGGTGTGCTTTGAGGTAACTTACGATATCTGGAAAGTCAGATGCACAACCATGGGATACAACGCGACATTAGAAATATAGAGATACTTAAGAGACAGTTGATCCATTAACATCCATTAACTTAGATTTACTGTCAGAATTGATAGAATGCAAAGATGGGATATGTACCTCGCATTTGACCTCCGATAAAGTTAAAACGCTGATTTATTATCATCTGATTTTGTAATAGGTACGGACCGAACTTTCATTTTTCCTTCCTTCTTTCTGTATATCTTTCATTTATTTCATATTTCTTTTCATTGCATATAATTTACTGTACTTCCTTGTACGAATAAAAATATATATATTTATATAACACTCAAGCTGGGTACACATTACAAAGCATATGGCTAAGATTGGTAATTTTTTATGGCTAGTCTGCTACTACTTATGTCGTCAAGAAGATGTTAAACAATTTACAACAATTTTAGTTAGTTAATTACAAGTAGTAATTGATAATTTAGTGGAATTCAATTCTTGACAACAAAATGTGTACATTTAGTCAACTTTATACCATAATTTATATTTTAAGGAGCCTAATCCGATATCTGGCGTCTCGTCTATTAACTAAAATATAATCCCTTGAACATTTTATAACAATACTCAATAGGCAAGAAAATGTCAACCCACACAGGGTATTCGTTTTGTTTATATCCCCGTGTACATGTATCGAGTCTATGCCCGAAACCACACAAATTATACCAAATATTTTTGCGAATAGATTGCTTTAACTGTACTCAAAACAAAAAATGATTCAGATGAAAAGATATTCCAAAAATACATTGTACAACATTACTGATAACAATATCGTAGTTGTACATTAAAACAACTAATCCAAAAAATAGCGGGTCAATTATTATTCTATTATCACTAAGTAACACTAAAACACTAAAATACAGTTAGTAACACTAAAATAGACGCATAGAAGTTCTTGTGTCTTAGGAATGGGACTTTTTTATATTTGCATACACCGTCATGTGACAGTAGACTGAATCCAATCAAATCGGGAGCTAAATTTAGACTTGGATAATCGTTACAAATTACCAAAACTTGAGTACGGAATCGAGCTTATTCTCTTCAGCACTAATTTGTAGTGAGTTCTCTAATTCAACCATTACTATGGCTGACAAACGTCAGTATTTTTCTGATTCCGTCACGTGAGTGTCATTTGCGTCGCCGACTTTACCCCGCTTCATTCGTAACATGGTTACGAAGGCGAATCGAAAGTCAGCATTCTTTGCCGAATATATGATCGGATTGAGCAAAGAATTGGCAAAAGCAAATAGCATCCCAGTCTGTCTTGTAATTGATAACCATAACGGTTCAGGAAAGGAAATTGAAAGTTGTACAGCGGTTAAGAGCAAATATGGCGCCCAGCATAAATAAAAGATGCCTATTACAAACAAGAACATTTTAGCAAGGCGCAAGCCTTGTTTTCGGTTGTGAACATTAGGTTTGGCTTCCGACTTAGGACGTACCAAAATCCGCTTACCCTGCGCATGCGCAGTCCGAATTATTTTTATGTACAACAGAGTGCAAGTTATAAGTACCACAAAAACATGCAGCAAAATAATACAAGCGTAATAGAAAGGAAATACATTCGAAACATTACAAGTGGTGTCATCTGGCGTTTCTTTCCAGTTGGTCCAACCAATCGAAGGCATGCCAGCAGCTATTGCTATATAAACCCAGCAAGCGGCAGCGATACATATCGCACTCTTCCTTCGAATATATCTTTCATATTTAAATGGAGTTAATATATACATAAACCGATCAACTGAAACCGCTAACAAGCTGAGCAAAGATACACCCACAGGAAACAAATTCAGGGCGTATATGATGGTACAAGGCCACCTTGAGTTCGCTTTTTCTGGTGTAATATACAAGATGGTGACGTACGGCGGTATCTGCAATCCAACAAGCAAATCACTGGCGGCTAGACTTGCGACAAATATGTTTGTTATTGTCCGTAGTCGTTGGAACTTCAGAATTGCGATCAAAACGAGAGAATTACCAATAACGATGAACGGAACCAGCAAGATGGCAGTACTGGCAAAAACGTTGTAGAAAATCTTATTAATGTTATTTTCGTCCATATTTCTGGGTTAAATTTATTCATAACTCGGCCTGGTATTCCCTTTTAAAATAAACCATTTTCTCACCGTCTTATTTATCCTGTTTACGCTTTACCGATCATCGTCATTCAAGGTTTTTCCTCCACACGCGAAGCGACATTTTAATCAATTGAAACAGAATGATATTCTTTGTGCACATCTGGAGAGGTTCCTTTATATATGTCTCAAAGTTCTGTAATCAAACATGATTTCATTTTTCATTGTTTTTCTATTTAACAGTAAGATTTGGCCCTTTTTTGGCATTGATCTTTCGTACATTAGCTTTTTATCAGATATCATACAACTTTCCCTTTAGTGTGAAACACGTTTTTATACTTTATTGCCGTTTTTTTTATGACCGCTACTGGAAGGCATCATTTATAAAGTCATCCGGACACATAAGAGAAAAGTTTCTTTCATTCATTCTAGATTTCCGTGCTTTCTTTAAAACAAGTGCGTGAAGGCTAAAGCAGCAGATGTTGGCAAAAGACGTCCTTTTGACATTCGGTATTCTAACCTCTATGGACACATTTGATTTTTTAATATCCCGTATGTTTTGCTTCAAAGTGTAAGAAATATTCAGAGATTTCTTTTCACTTATCCTTTCCATGTGCATATTTCTTTTGCATTTTCCCGATATTTCCGTTTGAGGTACCTCTTCAAGCAAAATGCTCGCTAACATTAATTTATGTGTAATTTAAAAACTATTTTTTCCATAAATCCGACACTCCTTAAATTACTATGTGGCTAACACTCAGACAGTATCTTCTAAATGCACTTCAATCCATCATTCGGTCGTATAAATATACCACGGGCCCTATGGCGAAGCTTCCATTGCGCAAACGGCCCTGATGGCTTTAGACGACTCAAGATCCGCAAATTCGATGAAAAAAGTACACTTTACGACCTCAGACATCGCGTGACTTTGTTTCTGCATGACCGGCCTTGGCTATGAACTGATAAATACCTGCAGCCAGGTAAGAGATTCGAAGTAATTCATTCTAAGCACAAAATAACAGTTTTCTTGTCCTAAGCTAAGACAAAGTATGTTCACAAAGTATATCAAGCACCTGACAATTGCAGTTCACCGATGGTTGTCACTTTTTTCTCATTAATCAAACTTTATGATTTTTTATGCAATTTTTAGTTTTGTTAGATTTAAGCAAATTCTGCGAGTCAACTCACAAGTAAACCCACACGAATAGTGTTTGATTTTCCAAAAAGTCAACAATGACATGATATCACGTCATGACCCGTACGGTCCGTTTATTTCGCCTCACGGTCAGTTGTTTTCGGCAATAGCCAAGTTGAGTAGCGACTGAAGCTTTTATAGCAATATATAAATGCAACGGAAAATCAGTTTATAAACTAAATACTGTGAATCAGAAAATTACTGTTTCCGGACAAACGTGATTTGTTTAAATTTCTCCACTGCACTTTAGCATTGTATACCCTGTACGATCAGTGTGCTAGTTACTTTGTAAATGATATTGTGTTAATATTCAGGTGATATGACTATATGCCATTGATTCGTTATATATTATTTACACTGGTGTCTGAGAATAGATGAGTTATCATTTGTCACAGGACATATCCATGGCACCTGACTGTCTGGCTTATTGTATGTATAGCTGTATCGAATTCGTTCAAACATAGGCTCCGTTCTACTGTAAAAGCAATCAGCCTTTGCCCATTATATTGAAATACCTGCGTCCTTGACCATTCATGTTCATGTGCTGTTACCATGGTAAATGTTAACATTTGCTGGATCAAAGCTTTTGTATAATATATCACAATGTTGGGTAATAATTTTTTTTCTAATTTTCACTTATTTTTCGACCCTAGGTTGTCTGTGTTTTCGTGATACTATTTGGCCCACGTATACAACACAATTAAGGTTTTAAAATTCTGATTTAAAAGTCCTGTGCTCTTGTGTAATCATACAAGATCATAGGGGACCTTTATTTTCAATACTTTTTTTTAAATAATTAATATTAAACTATCATACGATTATGAATGAAAATGTTATCATGCATATACTATTGTAACAGTCGACAAGTTTGAAATCATGTATACTCAATGTTTACGCTTCTCACACAGCGGTTATACACTGCAGTCGTCCCAGACGTCCTATCGTGAAACCGCTGCTTTGTATAGCAAGGTTCTCTGGGCAGGAACACCAGGGTGCGCACAGAGCAGAGAATTGTTATCAGACCCCTAAAATTGCATGGTGCATCCTGTTGAAATTTTTAACATGCGACACCCACTCTTTTTGGTCTGATAACACCGTTCTGTCATAGGGCCACGAATCAGACCAATGGGAGCTTGTGTTCCGTTATAATCAAACCAAAGAGGGATCTTCAAAGGAATTGCTTTCGGACTGCCAGACTGTGACATTTGATGTCTGTCTGTTCGTCATCACGGTTGAGTATTCGGACGACAACCTTCCTAAAATGTCTCAGTTTAGTTTTAATGGGTTGATATTAATCAGTTCAAAGTAAATTTATGGTGGGTTAGTTTTTATTCCCGCGCTCAATGTTCATTGTTATGACAATAATGGTTGATTTGCCAGTTTTTATTATAATTAAATTTGGTCAATTGTATCACAATATTAGCCTTTTCTGTTACATTATTGCCATTTGTTACGATATTGACCGTTTCATTTTAATATTGACCTTTTATAACAAGATTGATCATTGTTACAACCCGTACTGGAATAACCAGCCCATATTGCAATAGCTGCCTGTGTTGTAATAAAAAATGTCAATGTTGTTAACATTAATTGCTGATATTGTAACAACTGGGGATATTTAAGGGCCATAAATTCATTACTATTTTTACATATCTGTAGACGTATGTCTTTCAGACCTTTTACGCGGCAACACATCATGCATATCCATATAAAGGATTGAACAAGCTATCTCTCTCTCTCTCTCTCTCTCTCTCTATATATATATATATATATATGTGTGTGTGTGTGTGTGTGTGTGTTATAACACAATCAACGTAGGCCATGGGACAGATGGCCACACAAACATATTCGCTTGTACTATTTGAGTACATGGCTTGACTATAAAAGTGGCTGATAATGATTAATTCAGAGCCAGCGCAAAACAAAACTGCACTTTTTCGGTGTGGCCGTTATTTCTTTTGAATAATATAAAAGTGTTGCTGGTGAATGCTTAACTTGACTAAAATGAATATGTGGTTCCATTTCAAACAAACACGCACAGAAGCAATTGCGATTTATCATAGTTTGTGCTTGTGAATACCAAATTACGCGGTAAAATGAAGACCACAAGCATAGCTTTGTGAGGGCAGTTAATATTTCACAGTAAATAAAGGCATGTTCTCTACCACTGTCCATTTTTATATAACCCAAAGAATAGTTAAACGTATTAAGTTTTTTATTTCAAACAACCATTTGCTTTTGTAGTGGTTACTGAATAAGGCATTCTGAATATTTATTACGAAATTTAAAAAAATTATAAGCGGAAACCCCCAGTTATCAGAAAGAAGGAAGAACTTGGAACAAAGAGCATTTACGGCCTACGTTAAAGTACATATAGATCGATTTCTGCTCTTTTTTTATTTCCCCTTTTATATTCATATCTCTCTCTGTGTCTCTTGATTTTCTCTCTCTCTCTCTCTCTCTCTCTCTCTCTCTCTCTCTCTCTCTCTTGGTTGATTTTAGTGTAGGACAGGCTCCCTTTTAGCAGAAGCGGATCCGGGGGGGGGGGGGGGGTCCAGGGGGTCCGGAAGCAACCTTTTTTAAGGGGTTTTGGACGTAATTTTGCAGCCTGGACCCCCCCTTTTCCAAACCTGATGACCTTTTTTTTAGGAATTTCATTAGTCCTCCTGGGTTGGACCCCCCCTTTTCCTAAATCCTGGATCCGCCCCTGTTTAGGATCCGTCGTATTTTGAATTAAATATTAAAAATAAATAAAACAAAATGGAATCTAAATTCTTAAACGATAGGGCGAAGCTCTAAGTCAGTGTTAAAATATCATAAGTAAATAATGAGCAAAATTAACTTAAATGGATTACATTACCCCCATCCAGTGTTAAATACCATAAGCAAAATAAC
Source organism: Sipunculus nudus (assembly GCA_026874595.1). NCBI lineage: Eukaryota > Metazoa > Annelida > Sipuncula > Golfingiida > Sipunculidae > Sipunculus > Sipunculus nudus. The sequence goes on from CM049316.1 coordinate 38,875,745, forward strand.
ATTATTATTTTTATTTCACATATATTCCGTAAAATGGCTTACCATGACAGATCTCAACCAAAAGAATAATCAAGCATCCGGTTGTAACTGACACACACTGACGAACATTATATAAATTGTTGTTATATTTATCAGGGATGTTTTTATTATTTGAAAGTTTACACATTAATCTTATGTAGCAATATGGCGCTGGAAATATGCTTTGCCGAGTACCCTGCCAGTTTTAAATATTTTAACTTGTATTGATAACATTGACCCCCCCCCCCCTTTCCCAAAAAGTGAAGGGGATAAATATATATCCCTATCGAAGCACATGGAGAAGAAACCCATCTCCGGTAACAAAAAAGCATTAGCCCGGGAGTTATTAATATAATCGATGTTCCAAATGAATGTTCACTTGTCAAGAACTTACCAGGTTTAATGGAGTCTGTTGCATATAATTTATAATTTATAAGCTGACATCACGTTTTGCATGGTCCACTGGTTGTAGCCATTAAGAGTTTCGTGTCATGAATGCCAGTGGCGGTTGAAATGGTCCCTGGGGTTAATGATACAGCTGCTGCCGGTTCAGTCATGTTAATGTATTTTGTGGTTTATGTTAACTCACCTCTGTTGCGAAGCTCAGTTTTCATGTGATGTTTACTTGTCAAATTAGCACTAGAAAATATAAAGATAATGAATAAATCTAATTACATTTTGAATCAACATATCTGGAATACAAGGATCCTTAGCAAACTTTGGTTTGTGGGAAATTTTGATTATAAGCCCAGAGAAAATTTTATAAATGCGATCGTTGTATCACATGTTAGCTCTTTATGCTAGAACGACGGTTTACACAAGTCACACCAGTGCATGCACGCAGAATTAACATTCACCCAGTACGAAAAGTGAATGATAACGGTCTCGTTCTCAAACACGTTCACACATTGCCTTCCTGACAATGGTTAAAGTTACCCAGGTCAAGCCAAATTTCAATACATATTGATTGTTCTATATTTAACCCTCTTTCTAATTGAAATTCATTAAAAACTTGTTTAGAAAAATTGTTAATTGGTAAAATTAACTTACTTGACAACAAACCGCAGCAGAAGCCTAATTCCTTTTACAGACAAAGAATATGACAGACTGACAAGCATTTGAAAATACATGGAAGATAACAGAACCTCCACTTCCTCCTGACGGAGGGATGGATAGGAAGATGGACTAAAAAATGAAATGAGATTAGATAGATATATTAGATAGATAGATTAAATAGATTAGATAGATAGATAAGACAAGATAGATAGATAAGACAGACAGAGAAAGACAGTGAAAATGTTAAAATTCTCTAAAATAATGAACAACAATACCTTTTATCAGTTACAAACTGTTTAATGACACATTGACTTGACAATATGAAAGTATAATGTTTACATTCCAAGTTCCAGCGGTACCGCTTAATGTGTGTATATATTGACATGAAACCGATATAATCTTAATAGGCCGTCCTAACACTGTAGGTGGCACTTTCTATGACATAAAGAAAAGAAAGACGTATTGTTGGGACATCTCTGGATTTCAGTTTACAAATGCAAGATATCAGAAACTTCCAAGAAGCAAAACTTAATATTAGGAGTTTACGACATACGAGAACTCCGGTTCAAATTTGTCAATGTTGAGTTTTTTTATTTTGCAGTAATGTCCAAACTTCTATGTCCATCCTATGCCAAGTTGCCATATTTGATACGTCGCCATTTTTAATACTTTACGTCTGCAGTAATGGCGGATTGGTCCAGGTCTTCCACTTGATTTCGCTTCAGCCGTAATAATTTAGTAAAAGCAATTCTGAAATGAGTGTTCTTCACAGCATATATTATAGGGTTCACAAACGAATTGCAGAAGGCTAAAATCATGCTTGTCTGTCCTGCCAGGGACAGCCAGATCGGTTCCGGGGGATAAATCATGATACGTGTGGTTGTAAGAATCACATATGGCGCCCAGCAGAGGTAAAACACGCCAATGACAATTAAAAACATTTTGGCCAGACGGAAACCAGCCTTTTTGTTCTGGGTAGAAGCTACAACTGCATTCTTTGGCTGAACCAATATCCGTTTGCTTTTCGCATGTGCAGTGCGTATGATAATGGCGTATAGGACAGCACACGTGATCAGGATGACCAATACATGAAACAAAATGAGGCATGAATAATAAAACGGAAACACGTTGGAAACTTGACAAAGCTTAGTTTCTGGTGTCCAGTTTGTCCACCCCATTGATGGAAAACCAGCGCTTAAACCAACATATATCCAACAGTTGATAATAACTGCAATAGCCACCTTTTTTCCCATGTAAAGTTCATATTTAAACGGCGTTATAATACACATGTAGCGATCTACCGATACCGCTAATAAACTAAACAGTGAAACGCCTATGGGAAACATGTTCATTGCGAAAGCAATTGTACAAGGCCATCGCGAATGTGATTTTTCCAAATCAATATAAACTATTCCTACATACACAGGAATTGTCAAACATCCGACCATGAAATCGCTTGCCGCCAAGCTGGCCACAAAGATGTTTGGTACAGTTCTAAGTCTTTTATATTTGAAGATGGCTGCCAATACTAGGCCGTTACCGAAAACAATAAACGGAACAGCGAAAAATGAGATTACAGCTAATGCATCATTGAACTTTCCTTTGATTTCGTCAACCAAAGGTTCATTGTCGTTATTCGAATTAGCAGAGGTGGTAGCCATCTTGATATATGATAACCCAATGTTGAGGAAACTTGTAAGCACAAATTAATATCCTTTTGTATTTTATGTTGGTTTCTCTGGCAAGTAGTAATATGCAGGTTAATATTCACAAAGGCAAAGATCCAGCGGTTTTTATCTGAAATAAACGCGTTCATATATATATGTATATATATATATATATATATATATATATATATATATATATATACGTATTTTTAGGTCAAATACGTTGATCTGCAAAATCTATCTCTGGTCCAATCAGCAATTTCTCAACTTTTGATGTTAATCGGTCTACTACAAATAGCAAGGTCCATGGACTTACACAACAAAATGACCGCAGCATGAAGAATAGAAGATAGAAAGTATGTTCGGACATAAAGGTTCCGGTCCTACACTAATTTCTTACACTAATTTCTCCACCAATTCATAATTTTCGGCTTCTGAAATCTAAATACACGTTTGGTTCAATGTAATCTCCTAAGGAACCGGAAAACACACATTATATTTGCTGAAGTACTTGCAGAAGCTCTGAATATTGCATCCTGTAAATTTGAAGTCCTAAATATTCTTCAAAAGATCAATATGAGAGCTGCTTAGGTGATCGGGATATCTTGCACGCCGACGTAATGTGAGTTTCACACTGACGGCGGTAAATGCCGGTATAACGTCACCACAATAGAAATTGTATTTCGTTTTTGGGTGTACATTTTGTCCTGTCCGCCTTATTGATTAGTCTCTTCCTGTACTTATGGTAACGTTTAGTTACTGTACGCAAAATGTCAGTGGCTTTTTATTACAAGGTATTGTTGTCTTGGGAGGGTCTGCTGAGAACTGGCCGTTTACATGCACATTATGTTAAAACACCATGGAACATGAGAGGAATTTCTTCCTGGAGACATCATTAATTTGTATTCTGTTTCTGTTGTAAATTCAGCGTAATTTCCGATCTATATTACATCTCCAGGTAAACTTATGCTTCACACAATCCTGGAACAAATAATCCACTAAGGGAACAAGGAAACGTGACTACACCGTATATATTACGAGTCATTGTATCCATCATTCACTTGATTTTCATTACAAACGTTTGAAATAATTTTCTATCACATCGAAGAATAGAATTCATCTGTGCTTAAGTGTATCCTATGTTTATAACAATAACTTTACTGTTATCTGCAGCGATTCGTTCGAAAGATTCACAATAAACACCCTCTAAAGTGAGAATACAAAAGAATTCACAAAATATGTTTCCATCTCAGACATGTTGGCAGGGGAACTTCTTTCGATTACGACAAAAGCGGTGATCTGTCCGGAACAAATATATTTACCGAGCTCTTCATTTCAATAACTTTATAATATGTGTTTGTCTTCTCCGCACCAAGCACGGATTCTTCTACAATGGACCATGGTCTTTTGCGACATCAATACGCTCTACAAATCGGTGCGTGAGCGATACACTTACAAATGGTATTTCTTCAACACAATATTTTCAAACTGACATCCATTTGCATTGTATCCTAAAACAATTCAATACCAGAAAGCCGTCAATGTTTCCGTTAGGCAGATGGTATTTCCATATTCCCTTTTGTTAAATTCCATCCATGAAGGAAGGATACGCTTTTCAGCACACGGTGCTCGCATATGCCAGCACCTGTACTTTTGCATACCTTGCAAAGGAGACATTTATTAATTATTTCTGTCCAGCAAACATCACACTCGACAAGCCCCGGTATTACAGCATTGATATCCGGAATCCCTTTACCACAGGAAGCTGTGAAGCATTTTGAATTATGTATTGACGGTTTTCTGACAAAGGGGTTTGCATGAACAAACGCCATCAATAACAGGACTATTTTTGTGCCAATATAAGCAAAGGACATTTGTCAACCTCATTGTTCAATATTTAACTTTTTGCGTCATCAAATTTTCCAGAAATACACCAAGTCATTTTTGTAAATTTTATCTGGCTCGGTTTTTATTCAGATTTAATAAGGATGTCTGTTTTTATTGATATATCCCGTTTAACACTGGTAATAGGTGGTGTTGAGGCCGATGATGGTTCATTATAATCAGATCGATGCAGAAGATCCGATGATTGGTATTACGTTACTATAATCGATCACAGGGTGTGAACAAAGGCTAGGCTTTTAATTGGCTGTAGAAACGGTCATGCGAACAAATTTAAACATTTTTTATTAGTAATAAATTTACTATATACACATGTAAGCCATAATTAGAAAAAATAGACAATATGTTAACCTTTATATCAGTATGGAGTATAAACAGGTCGCTGTTTGGCCAGATATTTCGACTCCTAGAGGCCAACCATTTTTTACTGATGATTGATCATGACATAACAACGTATTCCTAACACTTCTGAAAAGCGACTTTTACTCGATCCTTGGTTGATGGTATTCTCTCGATGATCGATAATGACCAAGGAGGACACGAATCGAGATACTAGTTACAGCAATATAACTGATCCATTTATGTTAGCTCTCTTCATATTGGAAAAACTTTATCCATTGAAACTGTTATATAATTGGCAGATGTCATATAAATTTCATGTACAGTTGTGTATGAATGTCATAACATTAATCACGATAATTAATTAAAAATCACACAAACTGAGACTTTGGTATGATGAGCAAAGTAACGAGCTACACTATGATAAATTTATAACTTTAATAGTTTCAAGGATTTAATACTTGACATCACTACTCGTATCATTTCCATCGTCTTTGGGCGAAATAAGCAACGCAGTTATCATGCAAGTCTTACTCTAATTCTAAAGATTTGTGCCCAACACCCAGTGGCGTCAATTTTTCTTCGAGGATGGGGGGGGGGGATGACTTTGTATATGTATATATATATATATATATATATATATATATATATACATATATATATACCTTTTTCAGCGTCTGTGAGTGGTGGCATATACAACTATATATATATATATATATATATATATATATATATATATATATATATATATATATATATATATATATATTTATATTTATATAAGGCCTATTTATAATTATTATATATATATACTTAATCATATTTCAAATAATTATAATGTTCTAAAAAAAGGTTATTTTGTGAATTCTAAGTAAGTTTAGATTTAAGAGTTTTTAGTAAATAGATCAAAAGTCTAATTCTAATTATTAATATATTTCGTTTGCAATATTATACTATCATTCTCTGAAAGGGGGGGGGGGGGGGAGTCGATTACATTGATTATCCTACCCTGGCCAAAAAGTGGGGGGTATATATACCCCCGATCCCCCCCTTTATTGATGCCCCTGCCAACACCACAAAATCAGTATTCTCAATTATAACCACCGTTTGCGTTATCTATTTGATAAATGTTCAAGCCTTTGTAAACAGGATATCTGATGACAGAAAAGGCCTCGTAATTCAGGGGAATTTTGTTAACAGCTTATAAAAAAAATGCATGTCAAAGAACCTCGGTAAGGCAAGGGGTCTGGACAGTCGAGGAGTGAAACGGTCGGCTCATTCCGCTGGCGACCATGGTTATTAATAAATAAAATTATTTATCACAAATTATTAGAGAATCCGCCATATTCAGTTGGTGTATTATTGATGCCAGACAAACGGACACAACATTTGCAAGTCTGGACATAAACCTTTTTTTTAAGGAAAGAAAATATCGAAGTGCTTTGTATGAAGCATACTTTAACAGTATTGTTAGATTTCTGCAGATCTAGAAGTGACGTCCAGAATAGAAACCGAGTGCATTTAGCTTCGTAAGTATTCCTGCAGTCCCAAAAACCGCAAGGTACTCAGGGAGGCGGGGAACTGTCAGTTTTCCTGTATTCCCTGTACTTAAGCTTATGGAATTTTTTGGATTTCCGCGGAGACGTTTCCCTGAGAAAAAAAGGCGGGAGGTGCCAGCAAATTGCGGATTTAACAGAAAAAAAAAAAATTGGCCGGGGGGATATCCGCAAATTGCTAGCAATTTGCGACCTGAGCGACCAGGAGAAAGGGGGCCTGGTTGTCAAAGTAGCAATTTGCTAGCAATTTGCGGATTTACCAGAAAAAAAAAAGCGACCAGGAGAAAGGGGGCCTGGTTGTCAAAGTAGCAATTTGCTAGCAATTTGCGGATTTACCAGAAAAAAAAAATTGGCCGGGGGGTATCGGCAAATTGCTTGCAATTTGCGACCTGAGCGACCAGGAGAGAGGGGGCCTGGTTGTCAAAGTAGCAATTTGCTAGCAATTTGCGGATTTACCAGAAAAAAAAATTGGCCAGGGGGTATCCGCAAATTGCTAGCAATTTGCGACCTGAGCGACCAGGAGAGAGGGGGCCTGGTTGTCAAAGTAGCAATTTGCCAGCAAATTGCGGATTTAACAGAAAAAAAAAAATTGGCCGGGGGGTATCCGCAAATTGCTTGCAATTTGCGACCTGAGGGACCAGGTGAGAGGGGGCCTGGTTGTCAAAGTAACAATTTGCTAGCAATTTGCGGATTTACCAGAAAAAAAAAAATTGGCCTGGGGGTATCCGCAAATTGCTTGCAATTTGCGACCTGAGCGACCAGGAGAAAGGGGGCCTGGTTGTCAAAGTAGCAATTTGCTAGCAATTTGCGGATTTACCAGAAAAAAAAAATTGGCCGGGGGGGTATCCGCAAATTGCTAGCAATTTGCGACCTGAGCGACCAGGAGAAAGGGGGCCTGGTTGTCAAAGTAGCAATTTGCTAGCAATTTGCGGATTTACCAGAAATAAAAATTGGCCGGGGGGTTTCGGCAAATTGCTTGCAATTTCTGACCTGGGCGCCCAGGAGAGAGGGGGGCCTGGTTGTCAAAGTAGCAATTTGCTAGCAATTTGCTGATTTACCAGAAAAAAAAATGGCCGGGGGGTATCCGCAAATTGCTTGCAATTTGCGACCTGAGCGACCAGGAGAGAGGGGGCCTGGTTGTCAAAGTAGCAATTTGCTAGCAATTTGCGGATTTACCAGAAAAAAAAAATTGGCCAGGGGGGTATCCGCAAATTGCTAGCAATTTGCGCCCTGAGCGACCAGGAGAGAGGGGGCCTGGTTGTCAAAGTAGCAATTTGCGGATTTACCAGAAAAGAAAATTGGCCGGGGGGTATCCGCAAATTGCTTGCAATTTGCGACCTGAGCGACCAGGAGAGAGGGGGCCTGGTTGTCAAAGTAGAAATTTGCTAGCAATTTGCGGATTTACCAGAATAAAAAATTGGCCTGGGGGTATCCGCAAATTGCTAGCAATTTGCGACCTGAGCGAATAGGAGAGAGGGGGCCTGGTTGTCAAAGTAGCAATTTGCTAGCAATTTGCGGATTTACCAGAAAAAAAAAATTGGCCAGGGGGTATCCGCAAATTGTAAGCAATTTGTCACCTGAGCGACAAGGAGAGAGGGGGCCTGGTTGTCAAAGTAGCAATTTGCTAGCAATTTGCGGATTTACCAGAAAAAAAAAAAATTGGCCGGGGGGTATCGGCAAATTGCTTGCAATTTGCGACCTGAGGGACCAGGAGAGAGGGGGCCTGGTTGTCAAAGTAGCAATTTGCTAGCAATTTGGGGATTTACCAGAAAAAAAAATTGGCCTGGGGGTATCCGCAAATTGCTAGCAATTTGCGACCTGAGCGACCAGGAGAAAGGGGGCCTGGTTGTCAAAGTAGCAATTTGCTAGAAATTTGCGGATTTACCAGAAAAAAAAATTGGCCTGGGGGTATCCGCAAATTGCTTGCAATTTGCGACCTGAGCGACCAGGAGAGAGGGGGCCTGGTTGTCAAAGTAGCAATTTGCTAGCAATTTGCGGATTTACCAGAAAAAAAAATTGGCCTGGGGGTATCCGCAAATTGCTTGCAATTTGCGACCTGAGCGACCAGGAGAGAGGGGGCCTGGTTGTAAAAGTAGCAATTTGCTAGCAATTTGCGGATTTACCAGAAAAAAAAAAAAATTGGCCTGGGGGTATCCGCAAATTGCTTACAGTTTGCGACCTGAGCGACCAGGAGAGAGGGGGCCTGGTTGTCAAAGTAGCAATTTGCTAGCAATTTGCGGTTTTACCAGAAAAAAAAATTGGCCGGGGGGTTTCGGCAAATTGCTTGCAATTTCTGACCTGGGCGCCCAGGAGAGAGGGGGGCCTGGTTGTCAAAGTAGCAATTTGCTGGCAATTTGCGGATTTACCAGAAAAAAAAATTGGCCGGGGGGGGTATCCGCAAATTGCTAGCAATTTGCGACCTGAGCGACCAGGAGAAAGGGGGCCTGGTTGTCAAAGTAGCAATTTGCTAGCAATTTGCGGATTTACCAGAAATAAAAATTGGCCGGGGGGTTTCGGCAAATTGCTTGCAATTTCTGACCTGGGCGCCCAGGAGAGAGGGGGGCCTGGTTGTCAAAGTAGCAATTTGCTAGCAATTTGCTGATTTACCAGAAAAAAAAATGGCCGCGGGGTATCCGCAAATTGCTTGCAATTTGCGACCTGAGCGACCAGGAGAGAGGGGGCCTGGTTGTCAAAGTAGCAATTTGCTAGCAATTTGCGGATTTACCAGAAAAAAAAAATTGGCCAGGGGGGTATCCGCAAATTGCTAGCAATTTGCGCCCTGAGCGACCAGGAGAGAGGGGGCCTGGTTGTCAAAGTAGCAATTTGCTAGCAATTTGCGGATTTACCAGAAAAGAAAATTGGCCGGGGGGTATCCGCAAATTGCTTGCAATTTGCGACCTGAGCGACCAGGAGAGAGGGGGCCTGGTTGTCAAAGTAGAAATTTGCTAGCAATTTGCGGATTTACCAGAAAAAAAAATTGGCCTGGGGGTATCCGCAAATTGCTAGCAATTTGCGACCTGAGCGAATAGGAGAGAGGGGGCCTGGTTGTCAAAGTAGCAATTTGCTAGCAATTTGCGGATTTACCAGAAAAAAAATTGGCCAGGGGGTATCCGCAAATTGTAAGCAATTTGTGACCTGAGCGACAAGGAGAGAGGGGGCCTGGTTGTCAAAGTAGCAATTCGCTAGCAATTTGCGGATTTACCAGAAAAAAAAAAAAATTGGCCGGGGGGTATCGGCAAATTGCTTGCAATTTGCGACCTGAGCGACCAGGAGAGAGGGGGCCTGGTTGTCAAAGTAGCAATTTGCTAGCAATTTGCGGATTTACCAGAAAAAAAAAAATTGGCCAGGGGGTATCCGCAAATTGCTAGCAATTTGCGACCTGAGCGACCAGGAGAGAGGGGGCCTGGTTGTCAAAGTAGCAATTTGCTAGCAATTTGCGGATTTACCAGAAAAAAAAAATTGGCCTGGGGGTATCCGCAAATTGCTTGCAATTTGCGACCTGAGCGACCAGGAGAGAGGGGGCCTGGTTGTCAAAGTAGCAATTTGCTAGCAATTTGCGGATTTACCAGAAAAAAAAAATTGGCCTGGGGGTATCCGCAAATTGCTTGCAATTTGCGACCTGAGCGACCAGGAGAGAGGGGGCCTGGTTGTCAAAGTAGCAATTTGCTAGCAATTTGCGGATTTACCAGAAAAAAAAAAAAATTGGCCTGGGGGTATCCGCAAATTGCTTGCAGTTTGCGACTTGAGCGACCAGGAGAGAGGGGGCCTGGTTGTCAAAGTAGCAATTTGCTAGCAATTTCCGGTTTTACCAGAAAAAAAAATTGGCCTGGGGGTATCCGCAAATTGCTTGCAGTTTGCGACCTGAGCGACCAGGAGAGAGGGGGCCTGGTTGTCAAAGTAGCAATTTGCTAGCAATTTGCGGATTTACCAGAAAAAAAAAATTGGCCTGGGGGTATCCGCAAATTGCTTGCAATTTGTGACCTGAGCGACCAGGAGAGAGGGGGCCATTGTTGTCAAAGTAGCAATTTGCTAGCAATTTGCGGATTTAACAGAAAAAAAAAATTGGCCGGGGGGGTATCCGCAAATTGCTAGCAATTTGCGACCTGAGCGACCAGGAGAAAGGGGGCCTGGTTGTCAAAGTAGCAATTTGCTAGCAATTTGCGGATTTACCAGAAAAAAAAATTGGCCGGGGGGGGGGGGGGGGTATCCGCAAATTGCTAGCAATTTGCGACCTGAGCGACCAGGAGAAAGGGGGCCTGGTTGTCAAAGTAGCAATTTGCTAGCAATTTGCGGATTTACCAGAAAAAAAAAAAAATTGGCCTGGGGTTATCCGCAAATTGCTTGCAGTTTGCGACCTGAGCGACCAGGAGAGAGGGGGCCTGGTTGTCAAAGTAGCAATTTGCTAGCAATTTGCGGATTTACCAGAAAAAAAAAAATTGGCCTGGGGGTATCCGCAAATTGCTTGCAATTTGTGACCTGAGCGACCAGGAGAGAGGGGGCCATTGTTGTCAAAGTAGCAATTTGCTAGCAATTTGCGGATTTACCAGAAAAAAAAATTGGCCTGGGGGTATCCGCAAATTGCTTGCAATTTGCGACCTGAGCGACCAGGAGAGAGGGGGCCTGGTTGTCAAAGTAGCAATTTGCTAGCAATTTGCGGATTTACCAGAAAAAAAAAATTGGCCTGGGGGTATCCGCAAATTGCTTGCAATTTGCGACCTGAGCGACCAGGAGAGAGGGGGGCCTGGTTGTCAAAGTAGCAATTTGCTAGCAATTTGCGGATTTACCAGAAAAAAAAAATTGGCCTGGGGGTATCCGCAAATTGCTTGCAATTTGCGACCTGAGCGACCAGGAGAGAGGGGGCCTGGTTGTCAAAGTAGCAATTTGCTAGCAATTTGCGGATTTACCAGAAAAAAAAAATTGGCCTGGGGGTATCCGCAAATTGCTTGCAATTTGTGACCTGAGCGACAAGGAGAGAGGGGGCCTGGTTGTCAAAGTAGCAATTTGCTAGCAATTTGCGGATTTACCAGAAAAAAAAAATTGGCCTGGGGGTATCCGCAAATTGCTTGCAATTTGCGACCTGAGCGACCAGGAGAGAGGGGGCCTGGTTGTCAAAGTAGCAATTTGCTAGCAATTTGCGGATTTACCAGAAAAAAAAATTGGCCTAGGGGTATCCGCTAATTGCTTGCAATTTGCGACCTGAGCGACCAGGAGAGAGGGGGCCTGGTTGTCAAAGTAGCAATTTGCTAGCAATTTGCGGATTTACCAGAAAAAAAAAAATTGGCCGGGGGGTATCCGCAAATTGCTTGCAGTTTGCGACCGGAGCGACCAGGAGAGAGGGGGCCTGGTTGTCAAAGTAGCAATTTGCTAGCAATTTGCGGATTTACCAGAAAAAAAATGGCCTGGGGGTATCCGCAAATTGCTTGCAATTTGCGACCTGAGCGACCAGGAGAGAGGGGGGCCTGGTTGTCAAAGTAGCAATTTGCTAGCAATTTGCGGATTTACCAGGAAAAAAAAAATTGGCCTGGGGGTATCCGCAAATTGCTTGCAATTTGCGACCTGAGCGACCAGGAGAGAGGGGGCCTGGTTGTCAAAGTAGCAATTTGCTAGCAATTTGCGGATTTACCAGAAAAAAAAAAAAAATTGGCCTGGGGTTATCCGCAAATTGCTTGCAGTTTGCGACCTGAGCGACCAGGAGAGAGGGGGCCTGGTTGTCAAAGTAGCAATTTGCTAGCAATTTGCGGATTTACCAGAAAAAAAAAATTGGCCTGGGGGTATCCGCAAATTGCTTGCAATTTGCGACCTGAGCGACCAGGAGAGAGGGGGCCTGGTTGTCAAAGTAGCAATTTGCTAGCAATTTGCGGATTTACCAGAAAAAAAAAATTGGCCTGGGGGTATCCGCAAATTGCTTGCAATTTGCGACCTGAGCGACCAGGAGAGAGGGGGCCTGGTTGTCAAAGTAGCAATTTGCTAGCAATTTGCGGATTTACCAGAAAAAAAAAAATTGGCCTGGGGGTATCCGCAAATTGCTTGCAATTTGTGACCTGAGCGACCAGGAGAGAGGGGGCCTGGTTGTCAAAGTAGCAATTTGCTAGCAATTTGCGGATTTACCAGAAAAAAAAATTGGCCTGGGGGTATCCGCAAATTGCTTGCAATTTGCGACCTGAGCGACCAGGAGAGAGGGGGCCTGGTTGTCAAAGTAGCAATTTGCTAGCAATTTGCGGATTTACCAGAAAAAAAAAAATTGGCCTGGGGGTATCCGCAAATTGCTTGCAATTTGCGACCTGAGCGACCAGGAGAGAGGGGGCCTGGTTGTGAAAGTAGCAATTTGCTAGCAATTTGCGGATTTAACAGAAAAAAAAAAAAATTGGCCGGGGGGGTATCCGCAAATTGCTAGCAATTTGCGACCTGAGCGACCAGGAGAAAGGGGGCCTGGTTGTCAAAGTAGCAATTTGCTAGCAATTTGCGGATTTACCAGAAAAAAAAAATTGGCCTGGGGGTATTCGCAAATTGCTTGCAATTTGCGACCTGAGCGACCAGGAGAGAGGGGGCCTGGTTGTCAAAGTAGCAATTTGCTAGCAATTTGCGGATTTACCAGAAAAAAAAAAAATTGGCCTGGGGGTATCCGCAAATTGCTTGCAATTTGCGACCTGAGCGACCAGGAGAGAGGAGGCCTGGTTGTCAAAGTAGCAATTTGCTAGCAATTTGCGGATTTACCAGAAAAAAAAATGGCCTTGGGGTATCCGCAAATTGCTTGCAGTTTGCGACCTGAGCGACCAGGAGAGAGGGGGCCTGCCTGGTTGTCAAAGTAGCAATTTGCTAGCAATTTGCGGTTTTACCAGAAAAAAAAAAATTGGCCTGGGGGTATCCGCAAATTGCTTGCAATTTGCGACCTGAGCGACCAGGAGAGAGGAGGCCTGGTTGTCAAAGTAGCAATTTGCTAGCAATTTGCGGATTTACCAGAAAAAAAAAAAATGGCCTTGGGGTATCCGCAAATTGCTTGCAGTTTGCGACCTGAGCGACCAGGAGAGAGGGGGCCTGCCTGGTTGTCAAAGTAGCAATTTGCTAGCAATTTCCGGTTTTACCAGAAAAAAAAAAATTGGCCTGGGGGTATCCGCAAATTGCTTGCAATTTGCGACCTGAGCGACCAGGAGAGAGGGGGCCTGGTTGTCAAAGTAGCAATTTGCTAGCAATTTGCGGATTTACCAGAAAAAAAAAAATTGGCCTGGGGGTATCCGCAAATTGCTTGCAATTTGCGACCTGAGCGACCAGGAGAGAGGGGGCCTGGTTGTCAAAGTAGCAATTTGCTAGCAATTTGCGGATTTACCAGAAAAAAAAAATTGGCCTGGGGGTATCCGCAAATTGCTTGCAATTTGCGACCTGAGCGACCAGGAGAGAGGGGGCCTGGTTGTCAAAGTAGCAATTTGCTAGCAATTTGCGGATTTACCAGAAAAAAAAAATTGGCCTGGGGGTATCCGCAAATTGCTTGCAATTTGTGACCTGAGCGACCAGGAGAGAGGGGGCCTGGTTGTCAAAGTAGCAATTTGCTAGCAATTTGCGGATTTACCAGAAAAAAAAAAATTGGCCGGGGGGTATCCGCAAATTGCTTGCAATTTGCGACCTGAGCCACCAGGAGAGAGGGGGCCTGGTTGTCAAAGTAGCAATTTGCTAGCAATTTGCGGATTTACCAGAAAAAAAAATTGGCCCGGGGGTATCCGCAAATTGCTTGCAATTTGCGACCTGAGCGACCAGGAGAGAGGGGGCCTGGTTGTCAAAGTAGCAATTTGCTAGCAATTTGCGGATTTACCAGAAAAAAAAAAATTGGCCTGGGGGTATCCGCAAATTGCTTGCAGTTTGCGACCGGAGCGACCAGGAGAGAGGGGTCTGGTTGTCAAAGTAGCAATTTGCTAGCAATTTGCGGATTTACCAGAAAAAAAAAATTGGCCTGGGGGTATCCGCAAATTGCTTGCAGTTTGCGACCGGAGCGACCAGGAGAGAGGGGTCTGGTTGTCAAAGTAGCAATTTGCTAGCAATTTGCGGATTTACCAGAAAAAAAAATGGCCTGGGGGTATCCGCAAATTGCTTGCAATTTGCGACCTGAGCCACCAGGAGAGAGGGGGCCTGGTTGTCAAAGTAGCAATTTGCTAGCAATTTGCGGATTTACCAGGAAAAAAAAAACTGGCCTGGGGGTATCCGCAAATTGCTTGCAATTTGCGACCTGAGCGACCAGGAGAGAGGGGGCCTGGTTGTCAAAGTAGCAATTTGCTAGCAATTTGCGGATTTACCAGAAAAAAAAAAAAATTGGCCTGGGGTTATCCGCAAATTGCTTGCAGTTTGCGACCTGAGCGACCAGGAGAGAGGGGGCCTGGTTGTCAAAGTAGCAATTTGCTAGCAATTTGCAGATTTACCAGAAAAAAAAAATTGGCCTGGGGGTATCCGCAAATTGCTTGCAATTTGCGACCTGAGCGACCAGGAGAGATGGGGCCTGGTTGTCAAAGTAGCAATTTGCTAGCAATTTGCGGATTTACCAGAAAAAAAAAATTGGCCTGGGGGTATCCGCAAATTGCTTGCAATTTGCGACCTGAGCCACCAGGAGAGAGCAGGCCTGGTTGTCAAAGTAGCAATTTGCTAGCAATTTGCGGATTTACCAGAAAAAAAAATTGGCCTGGGCGTATCCGCAAATTGCTTGCAATTTGTGACCTGAGCGACCAGGAGAGAGGGGGCCTGGTTGTCAAAGTAGCAATTTGCTAGCAATTTACGGATTTACCAGAAAAAAAATTGGCCTGGGGGTATCCGCAAATTGCTTGCAATTTGCGACCTGAGCGACCAGGAGAGAGGGGGCCTGGTTGTCAAAGTAGCAATTTGCTAGCAATTTGCGGATTTACCAGAAAAAAAAATTGGCCTGGGGGTATCCGCAAATTGCTAGCAATTTGCGCCCTGAGCGACCAGGAGAGAGGGGGCCTGGTTGTCAAAGTAGCAATTTGCTAGCAATTTGCGGATTTACCAGAAAAAAAAAGAAAATGGCCGGGGGGTATCCTCAAATTGCTAGCAATTTACGAACTGAGCGACCAGCAGAAAGGGGGCCTGGCTGTCAAAGTTGTGACCTGAGCGACCAAGAGAGAGTAATACAATAAAATGTATTGGCTCAATACAATACATGCATTGTATATAGAGCACCAGTGAACATGGCTGCATGAGCATCTTAATAATACATTTGCGACGGAACTTACATACATGATCACAGTTATACACAACATGAGTGCACATAGGACTATAATATTTCATAAAAAATCAGTATTTGTGCAGCTTGTTTCCACTAAAAAATGATGTAAACATTAATAAACATATCCCAGCTGGCCTTCAACTGGTTTGTTGATGCTGATACATTACTATAATAATTATCATGTTACCTGAGGTCCGCAGTTGCCCATACAGAAATTTGAAACCAGGGGCGCGTTAATATATAGGGTTACCCTTTCATTAGTATCATGCAGTATATTATACTGTGGATTCAGAAAATATCGTGGTTTTGAAATTTCGTGGTTTTGACCTGAAACACTATTCGTTGAGTTAGAATCTATTGGATTAATAGTTCCTAGTCAGGCAATGTATTCAAAATTAATATGCCGTGAACAGACGTGAAATTGAGCAAGAGATCAGTGTTTTGCTTATGTAAAAAAAATACGCAGTCCCGGTACAAGCGAAATGCTCAATGACACAAATGACAAATATATCGGCTGACTTATATAAAATTTGTTGGGCGAAGAAAAAGAGTGTCTACTCTGAAATCAAGGACAGTCCGACAAGCTGTCCTCGGAATTACTGCCCAGTCGTATTGTCCCGGCGGTGATCGGCTTTTGATCTCCGCTTCCTAGACTGGTACCCTGCACTATTATGGCCCTTACCAAGCATGGGGTGCCAGACTACTCAACTTCCCCGTGGAAATTAGCCCCCCCCCCCTCCCCCCCCCCCCCCCCGGGCAAATTGCCCGGTCCGATTTGGTCTGCGATCGTGAGAAAAAATGCTCCGATTAACTGACATACTGGTTGTGATTTTATGAATTATTTGAACAAACGGAAGTCAATATTTATATTCTGCATATTCATTAATTAAAAGAATTAACACTTCTTGGTATGTCGTTCGTTCAGTTTGAACCCTTAGTTGATTGCAGATCCCGGGAAAGAGACTACAGTTACACTAGGCTTCAGCTCATAACAGTGCTCAACTGACCGTAACTTATCACCAAGCCGGGGCATAATTAGGTTAACTCTGCCGTACGGATGTTCTGCCGCACGGTTATTTTTTTTTAAATAATGACATTCTTATAGACGAACAATCAAAAAAGATTAGCTGGGCAAAATGGCCTTTACCTACGACTTTTAGCGAGAAAATATGAGATAAAGAGCAAGTCCACATATACAAGTGTTGGTGCAGACGCACATTCACACAGTCACTTGTAAGTCCGACACGGATGAAATCTTAGTTTGTTTGCTCCCCCCGATGGAACTGAATACCTATCCTCACAATTTAATTATTTTTTTTTTAATTTATTGGCTACATATCGGTTTCTTTGTGTTTATTAATCAGTACCATTTAGAAGCATGGACGATGAAAGCGGGCTAACACGATAATTTATCTCGAGAGTGTGAAACTGGTTTCGGTTCAGCGAAACCGTTCATTTATTAACAGCGAAACCGAAACTGGTTTTGGCGAAACTGCGAAATCATCTCCGGAGATGGTTTCGGTTTCGCCAAAACCGCCCACTCGATAATTATACTGGAAAGAAGGCGGAGGTGGGCAAAATGAGTGCAATTCTGTTAATTATTTTATTAATGTATACTGTTAATGCCTGTTAGAGTTAATTCAGCAATGATTGAGATATAAACATTCTTTCGGAAATGTTTTGAATTCAATATTCCCTACTATATATATAACCATGTATTGCTAAAGATGAGCCGCACGTATCCTGTTCGTCCATGCCGTCTGACACATGCACATGTTATAAGATAGAGAGAAACAGTCTATTTTCATCATAATTTAATATATATTTGCCAGTCACAATTAATCATGCTCTCATTGGGTCTTAAAGTGCCAAGGCAAGGATCTCTAGCGTTTGAGAAAACTTTCATCATTAATTTATTTCATTAATAATAAATAATTTACGACGGTATCAATATTTTCTATTAAAACCGAAACCGTCCACTTAAAAATAAAGGTGAAACCATACAGAACCGGTTTTCCCAGAACCGAAACCAGTTTCGAATTTTCGAGTACGCCCCTGGTGTACAGGATCGTAGACAGGTACCCTGCTCTATTATGGCCCTCAGCCAACCAAAGAGACAGGCGTACAACGTCACATTAAGTACTCCCAGTTGCAACTCCTGACTTACCTGAAGACTTGTTCCAGCTCCATTATGCACCCTCATACCGGTTGTCATGGACGTTCACGCGTTCCTGGTTGATAATCCATGAAGATTTCTTATAAAATAACTTTCTTTAGTTATTTCTAGTTTTTAAATATTGAAGAATGATTTGTTGCACAAAAAAATGAATGATGGATGTATAGATAATACGATATACTGGATCTCTGATATTCCACTGTGCGTTGCAGTGATTTATTATTAATATCTATTAATCTAATCATTAATTACACACGTAATGTTCAGCCAACTTTTGGTAACTTCTCTGAGCAAACGAAATGCTTATCTTTATCATATATAATACATACTGGAGTTGGAACCAGTCTGCCGGGAGTACATAAGATGGCGTTGTATGCCCGTCTCTATGATTGGCCTAGAGCAGCGGTGCCATAATAGAGCGGGGTACCAGTGTACGTGATGGGGACGGCTGTTACAAGGAGGATGGTAAAGTTGCTAAATTGCTAGCGAATTGCGTGATGGGAACGGCAGTCACAGGGAGGGCGAGAAAGTTGCATAATTGCTGGCCTAATGCTAGCAACTTTGCAAAAATTGCGCATAGCAAGTATTTTTCAGTAAGGATTCAAACTTTGATAGACACTCGCGGCAAAGTTGCCAAATTGCTAGTAAATTGCGTGATTGGGGCGGCCGTCACAGGGAGGGCGAGAAAGTTGCAAAATTGCGGGCAAATTGCTAGCAAATTGCGTGATGGGGACGGTCATTACAGGATGAGTGAGAAAGTTGCAAAATTGCGTGGAAATTGCTAGCAAATTGCGTGATGGGGCCGGCCATCACAGGGAGGGCGAGAAAGTTGCAAAATTGGGAGCAAAGTGCAAGCAAATTGCGTTACGGGGACCGCTGTTACATGGAGGATGGCAAAGTTGCTAAATTGCTAGCAAATTGCGTAATGGGGATGGCTGTTACAAGAAGGATAGCAAAGTTGCTAAATTGCTAGCAAATTGCGTTTTGGGGACGGCTGTTACATGGAGGATGGCAAAGTTGCTAAATTGCTAGCAAATTGCGTGATGGGGACGGTCAAAACAGGATGAGTGAGTAAGTTGCAAAATTGCGTGCAAATTGCTAGCAAATTGCGTTATGGGGACGGCTGTAACATGGAGGGGGAGAAAGTTGCAAAATTGCGAGCAAATTGCTAGCAATTGCGTGATGGGGCCGGCCATCACAGGGAGGTCGGGAAAATTGCAAAATTGCAAGCGAATTGCTAGCAAATTGCGTGATGGGGACGGCTGTTACATGGAGGATGGCAAAGTTGCTAAATTGCTAGCAAATTGCGTGATGGGGACGGTCATAACAGGATGAGTGAGTAAGTTGCAAAATTGCGTGCAAATTGCTAGCAAATTGCTGATGGGGCCGGCCATCACAGGTACGGCGAGAAAGTTGCAAAATTGCGAGCAAATTGCTAGCAAATTGCGTAATGGGGACGGCTGTTACATGGAGGATTGCAAAGTTGCTAAATTGCTAGCAAATTGCTTGATGGGGACGGTCAAAACAGGATGATTGAGAAAGTTGCAAAATTGCGAGCAAATTGCTAGCAAATTGCGTTATGGGGACGGCTGTTACATGGAGGATTGCAAAGTTGCTAAATTGCTAGCAAATTGCTTGATGGGGACGGTCAAAACAGGATGATTGAGAAAGTTGCAAAATTGCGAGCAAATTGCTAGCAAATTGCGTTATGGGGACGGCTGTTACATGGAGGATTGCAAAGTTGCTAAATTGCTAGCAATTCGCGTGATGGGGACGGTCAAAACAGGATGAGTGAGAATGATGCAAAATTGAGAGCAAATTGCTAGCAAGTTTGCAATAATTGCGTATAGCAAGTTTTGCAATAAGGATTCAAACTTTGATAGACACTCGCGCAAGTTTGCTAGATACTCATGCTTCAACAAGGAAAAACCGACAGTTCCCCGCCTATATGGCCAATAAGCCAACAAACGGTGGCAGATGCATAATACCTCCTGGTAGGTTAAATAATTATTCATTATTATACTCATACCATGTTACTACCGTTCATATTGTTCTTCAACCATGCAAATACATTGTTTTCGCATACTTGTGGTTCTCTCCTCATGTATCTCTTCAAATGATCACCAATGAAATTATGGATTTTTATACATTAATACAAGCTAGGGTGAACAAATAATTAACAGGAGCAAAATGGAAGTAAGGCTGCCTCACAGATTTAACTCATCTTGCGTTTCCTTATTGACCGATTTAGTAACATTTCCTTATTCCTTCACTAAATTCTAATGTCAGCACTCAATTGAACGTCTTCTGCGGAGACTTGTTCCATCAATATATCATCGCTGCATTATATATTCCTTTCACAGACAAACAAAATGACAAACAGACAAACATACAAAAATAATAACATATAACGCAACCTCCATTTACTCCGTCTAAATTCTATTCAGAATTCGGCTGTGTGTCATGGATTGATGGACGAATGGATGGAAGGACGGGTGGATGGATGGATCCGTGGACGGACGGATGAGATAAGATGGATTGGATAGATAAGATTGGATAGATAAAATAGATTAGACAGATAGAAAAGACAGACAGACACACACACACACACACACACACACACGAAAGTTACCATTAAGGGCTTTTGCAACACTCCAAGATAAATGAGCAGCAATACTTTTAATCAGTTACAAACTGTTTAAGAGCACATTGACTTGACAATATGAAAGTATAATGTTTACATTCCATATTTCAGCAGTAAATTAACCGCCTTATGCCTGTATATACTGACATTAAATCGATGTAATCTTAATAGGCCATCAGTACCCCTTTGCAATATAGACCCACCGTCCTTACACTCTGTAGGTGGTACTTTCTATGATACAAAGAAAAGAAAGACGTAATTTTGAGACATCTCTGGGTTTCAGTATACAAATGCACGACGTCAGAAACTTCCAAGATAATGCAAGGAGCTTACGTTATACCAGAGCTCCGGTTCAAATTTGTCAATGTTGATTTTGCAGTTAGCGTCGAAGTCTAATCTCCAAATCTTCTGGGTTCATCCTATGCCAAGTTCCATTTTTAATACAATAGGTCGCTATATTTAATACTTGACGTCAGCTGTCATGGCGGATTGGTCCAGGTCTTCTACTTGATTTCGCTTAAGCCGTAATAATTTTGTAAAAGCATTTCTGAAATGAGTGTTCTTCACGGCATATATTATAGGGTTTACAAACGAATTGCAGAAGGCTAAAAGCATGCTTGTCTGTCCAGCCAGGGACAGCCAGATCGGTTCCGGGGGATAAATCATGATACGTGTGGTTGTAAGAATCACATATGGTGCCCAGCAGAGGTAGAACACACCAATCACAATTAAAAACATTTTGGCCAGACGGAAACCAGCCTTTTTGTTCTGGGTAGAAGCTGCACCCGCATTCTTTGGCTGAACCAATATTCGTTTGCTTTGCGCATGAGCAGTGCGTATGATAATGGCGTAGAGGACAGCACACGTGATCAGGATGACTAATACATGAAACAAAATAAGGCAAGAATAATAAAATGGAAACACGTTGGAAACTTGACAAAGCTTAGTTTCTGGTGTCCAGTTTGTCCATCCCATTGAAGGAAAACCAGCGCTTAAACCAACATATATCCAACAATTGATAATGACTGCAATAGCCAACTTCTTTCCTATGTAAAGTTCATATTTAAACGGCGTTATAATACACATGTAGCGATCTACCGATACCGCTAATAAACTAAACAGTGAAACGCCTATGGGAAACATGTTCATTGCGAAGGCAATCGTACAAGGCCATCGCGAATGCGATTTTTCCACATCAATATAAACTATTCCTACAAACACGGGAATTGTCAAACATCCGACCATGAAATCGCTTGCCGCCAAGCTGGCCACAAAGATGTTAGGTACAGTTCTCAGTCTTTTATATCTGAAGATGGCTGCCAGTACCAGGCCGTTACCGAAAACAATTAACGGAACAGTGAGAAATGAGATAACAGCAAATGCATCATTGAAAGTTTCTTGGATGGCGTCATTCAAAAGTCCACTGTCATTTTTCGAATTAGTAGAGGAAATAGCCATCTTGATATACGATCACCTTTTGTTTATTCGTTGATCCAGTTGAGATGAATATTGTTTTCAGTTAACCTAAATAAACAATCACATGTGAGCACTGACGAATATACTTTTGTGGGCTCCGGTGATAAGAAGTACCTTGTAAGTTAACATTCAAGATTTTGTAATATTCACGTAGGCATAGATCAAGCGGTTTTTTAATTGCATTACACACTTGCATATGAATACCATATATAAATCCTCTAGTCAAATACGCAATCCTTGAACTGCAAAATAGGTCCGTATTAACTCTTGATGTTTGTCGGTGTATCCTTTGTTCGGACATAAAAGTTCCATGGTTTCATTCATTTAGTTAGTTATTGTAAAAGTAGTACTCTGTAACCCTTGTACCACTAATTTCTCAATCAATACATAATTCATCCACAATTTATCTGTTTCGGATTTTTTAAAATATATTATACACGTTTGATTCAACATTATCTCCTAGTGAACCGGAAAACAAAACAAATGTCTATATTTACTGAAGTACTTGAAACTCTGGATATTGCATTTTTTAAATTCCCAGTCCGAAATATTCTTCACAAGTTCGATATGAGAGCTGCTTATGTGATCGGCATGTCTTACACTCCTAAGAAATACACGTCTTACACTGTCGGTTGTAAATGCAGTTATAACGTCACACAGGAGAAATTTATTTCGTTTTTGGGATGAATAATGCCATCTTGCTTTGTTCGTTCCTGTACTTATGGTAACGTGTAGTTACTCTACGCAGAATACCCATGGCTCTGGCTTATATGACTAATTACTGTGCCTCTTACAGGCGTGCACATGTTGTAAGTTAACAATTGTCGTGCTTTTTTACCTGTCCTTGACAGAGTGCAAAACTGTTTATTTATCATTCTCATAATTACTCAAGGGTGTTTTTTGCCTTGATTTTCAGGTTAAGTTGTGCAAAATTGGACCGTCGCTAGTTATTAAAAAATTATTATCCACGGAGTGGCTTACCAATGTTTCACCTGTAGTGCGCCGCTATCACATGCCCAAAGTAAACTCTTCAAACAGGGAGCCCTGGTATCATAATTACAAAGTGTTGTTGCTTTGGAAGGGTCTGCTCAGAACATGCCGTTTATCCGCACATAATCATTAAACACCTTGGAAAGTGAGATGAATTTCTTCCAGGAGACAGTTTCTGGTGTATATTCAGCTTCGTCTCTGATCTATTGTTTCAGGAATCCATATAATAAACTATTCGAGTAAATAAAGCGCGACTTTGCTGTATTATGAAGTCATTGAACAATATGATTCACTTGTTTTTCATTACAAATGTTTGAACGGATTTTTTGTCACATCGAAGAATGGAAGTAATTAG
Source organism: Sipunculus nudus (assembly GCA_026874595.1). Classification (NCBI taxonomy): domain Eukaryota; kingdom Metazoa; phylum Annelida; class Sipuncula; order Golfingiida; family Sipunculidae; genus Sipunculus; species Sipunculus nudus. The sequence continues at coordinate 38,899,144 of CM049316.1, forward strand.
TATGCAAGTGTATCGAATGTTCCTCACAATAACTTAACTGTAATCAGCTGCGATTCGTTTGAAAGATTCACAATAAACACCATCTAACGTTATCATACAAAGGATTCACAAAATATATATTTCCATCTTAGAAATGTATGCAGGATACTCCTTTCGATCACGACAAAACGGAAATCTGTCTCGAGCAACACTATCCACCTCGTACTTTATTTAAATACCTTGTTAAATGTCTTCTCCGCCTCATGCACATATTCTTCTAACAGTGGACTCTTCTGCTACAACAATACGCCATGTGAAATCGGTGCGTGAGCGATGAACTTACACGTGGTATTTCGTCAATACAATATTTTCAAACTGACATCCAACTGCAAGGTATCAAAAAACAATTAATACCTAAAAACCAACAATGTTTCCGTTTGGCAGATGATATTTCCATGTCAGTTTTGTTTCTAATACATAGCGTCTACTGGTTTCACGCAGGAAGGATACGCTTTTCAGCACACGGTGCCACATATGTACTGTCGCATGCCTTGTCAAGGAGAAGTATTAATTATCTCTACACAGTTAACAACAGACTCGTCAAGCCGATGTATTACAGCATTGTTTCCGTTTGGCAGATGGTATTTCAATTTCCCCTTTTGTTTCTAATAAATTCCATCCATACTGGTTTCAGGCAGGAAGGATACGCTTTTCAGCACACGGTGCTCACATATGCAAATACCATTACTGTTGCATACCTTGGCAAGGGGACGTTTATTAATTATTGCTGTCCAGCCAACAACAGACTCGACAAGCCCCGGTATTACAGCATTGATACCCGGACTCCCTTTACCACAGGAAGCTGTATTCGACAGCATTTTGAATTATGTATTGACGGTTTTACTGACAAAGGGGTACGCATGAATAAACGCCATCAATACCGGTATGCTGTTGCTCCCATGGGTGTCCTCCACGCCGCGGCGTTTACCGTGTCCTTTTTGTCAACAGAAGCAAAGGACATTTGTCCACCTCATTCTTCAATATTAAACTTTTTGCGTCAACAATTTTTTTCCTGAAATACACCAAGTCAGTATTGTAAATTGATCTGGCCCGCGGTTTTACTCAGATGTAATACGGATGTCTCTTTTTAATTGATATATCGTGTTTAACACTGGTAATAGCTAGTGTTGGGGCCGATAATCGATCAATATAATCAGATCGATGCAGACGATCCGATGATCGGTCTTACGTAACTATAATAAATCACAATTGACTTTAAATTGACGGTAGAAACGGTCATGCGAACAAACTTTACACATTTTTTATTAGTAATAGATTCACTCATAAATTTACTATAGACACATGAAAGCTATAATTAGATAAAATAGCAAATATGTTAACCTTTATATCAATTTAGAGGGTGAACAGGTCTCTATTTGGCCAGATATTTCAGACTCATAGAGGCCAACCATTTTTTTACTGATGATTGATCATGACATAACAACGTATTCCTAACACTTCTGAAAAGCGACTTATACTCGGTCCTTGGTTGATGATATTCTCTCGATGATCGATAATGACCAAGGAGGCAACGACTCGAGACATTAGTAATAGCAATATAACTGATGCATTTATGTTAGCTCTCTTCATATTGGAAAAAAAAGTTATCTATGGACACTGCTGTATTATGGGCAGATGTCATATACAGTTGTGTATGAATTCAATATCTTTAATCACAATAACGGTACATGATGAATAACGTACTTTTTTTTCTTTTGGAGTGAACCTAAACGTTTGCTTTGAATGAATTTAAAAAATAAAATCACACAAAACCGAGACAATCATATGTTGAGTAAAAAAACTAGCTACACGATGATAAATTTCCTACTTTCACTTTTTCTAGGATTTCAGACTTAACATCACCACTCATACAACCTCATTCGCCATTGAGAAAAATAAGCAACGAAATTTTCCTGCAAATCCTACTCTAATTTTAAAGATTTGTGCCCAACACCACAAAATCATTATTCCTAATTATAACCACAGTTCGTGTTATCGATTTGATAAAGGCCAAAGCCTTTGTAACGGGCAAACTGATTACAAAATAAAACTAGTGGCCCATGGGCCATGACGCTCAGCTGAATTCAAGTAATGATGAACAATGAGCAAATTGACTGCAAGAATGCCAAAGAAATCATGAATTTTGTGAGTCCTAAGAATGAGTGTATGTGGGCTTTTCGACAGATGACAACTTAATTTGAAGGTCTCATAAATAAAAGAAAAATGCATAAATAATTGAAAAAAAATACCGGAAGTATAGTGCCACCAGTCTGCAGGCACTGATCGAACACTCCATGACCAATATCCATGCCAAGAATCATGGTGATCAATGCAGTAGTTATTCAGATACTCAAATTTTTGTTTCAAATTTTTAATTATTCTGAGAGATAATAACGAACACCATAGTTCAGAGGATATGGGTAACAGAGACCTTATTTCATGTTTCTATAGAGAATGTTCATGGACCTCCCTTGATGTCGAGTTAGAAGATTCCAGGTCTAGCAGTTATGATTTGTTCACTGTTAATAGATGACAGTTTTGAGTGTATCAAAACAGAGAAAAAAATTCGTAAAAAATAGAAAAACAGAGGTGGCACCACAAGTTTGCAAGAACTGATGGAACACTCCATGAACAGTATTCATGCAAAGAATCATGATGATCAATGCAGTAGTAATTCAGATACTCAAGCTTTTGTGTCAAATTTTTAATTAATCTGAGGGGTACTTATAAGCCCCAAAGCTCACGAAATATGGCTAACAGGGAATTAATTTCAGGTTTACTAGGAGATTTTTCATGGACCTCCCTTGATGTCAAGTTATAAATTTCCAGGTCCAGCGGTTATGATTTGTGCCCTGTTAACAGATGACAGCTTCTTTGAAAATATCAAAAAATTGAGAAAAAAATCGTAAAAATGAGAAAAATACAGGTGGCGCCATCAGTTTACAGGAACTGATGGAATACTTCATGATCTATAAGCATGCAAGAATCATGGTTATCAATGCAGTAGTTATTTAGATACTCAAGTTTTTGTGTCAAATTTTTAATTATTCTGTGGGATATTTACGAGCCCCATAGGTCAGAGGATATGGGTAACAGAGACCTAATTCAAGTTTCCACAGAGACTTTTCATGGATCTCCCTTGCTGTCAAATAAAAAGATTCCAGGTCCAGCGGAAATGATTTGTGCCCTATTAACAGATGACAGTTTCTTTGAAAATTTAAAAAATTGAGAAAGAAAAATAAAACGTAAAAATTAGAAAAAAATATACAGGTGGCGCCACCAGTTTGCAGGAACTGATGGAACACTTCATGACCAATATTCATGCAGAGAATCATGGTGATCAATGCAGTAGTTATTCAGATACTTGAGCCTTTGTATCAAATTTTTAATTATTCTAAGGGGTGCTTATGAACCACAAAGCTCAGAGGATATGGGTAACTGAGACCTAATTTCATGAGACTTTTCATGGACCTTCCTTGATGTCAAATAAGAAGATTCCATGTCCAGTCGTTAATGATTTTGGCCCTGTTAACAGATGACAGCTTCTTTGAAGGTATCAAAAATAAAGAAAAAAAAATTTTAAAAATTAGAAAAATATGATAAGATTTTTCATGAACCTCCCAGGATGTCAAGTATGAAGAATCTAGGTGTAGCGGTTACGATTTGTGCCCTGTTAACGGACGGCCGGACGGCCAGACGGACGCCGGACAAAGAGTGATCGCTATAGCTCAGCTGACTTTCAGTCAGCTGAGCTAAAAACCGTTAAGGGGCATTTTGTTAACAGCTGATAAGTAATTGCTTTCCAAAGAACCTCGGTAAAGATATTTTAGGACTAACGCAAACATGTGTTGTGTTTCCTTGTGTCTAGAAACATACTTATTGTCATACTATGCCCAACCATATAAACTTATCAACTGTCCGGATGCCTGCTAGCACTGAGTTGGGGGCCGGGCATATCAAAAGAAATCTGGTCAACATATGCCAATTACAAGCGTTTAAATAAGGAAAAGTAAAAATGTTCAACTAGGTTTGGCCGTCACAATTCAGTGTATAAGTAGATCTAATACAATTGAAGTACCTTCAGTGGTGAGGGAGCTGTAAGCCTAACGAATCAATTTCTATATAAATTTTAGAAAACACAAAAGAAGTAACATTTTGTCATTTTTGTCATTTTTGTTAATATAAAAAAAGTTCAACATATCACTTTTAGTTAATGCATGAGCGATATAACAACCGTATGGGCGGCTTTAAGGTTTCATTATTGTCAATAACCCCATCATCCAAAATAAATCCAAAATCTCGTTTAAATTCATATTAGACCCCATATATTAATGAAGCACCCGGTAACAGTAAGCCACTGTTGGTGGGTCATAAGTAAGTTTGCTGCCAATATGTCTTTCCAGACCAGATAAACACTCAGAAACAAATATGTAGACAGATGGCTCCTGTAATTTCGACTTTTGACCTTGTAACCCAATATTGATGAGGCTCTTCCCCTATTAGCTGGTCAGCTAAATGTGCAAGATGGAAGGTTTGGATTGAACAGTTTGGCTTAAATGCATCAACAATCTGTCTTGATAAGTGAGTCATGTGACCTTGGCCTTTGATCTACTTACGCCAAAATCCAAAGAATTCTGACTTTAGAGGTAGGCCATCTATAAGTTAAGTTTGAAATCCATATGTCAATCCAAACTAGAGTTACCATCAGGTAACTAATTTGTCGGACATACAGAAGGACATCCCCTTTTTCTGGTGGGGTCCTAATAACCACACCAGGCTTCAGGACAATATATGAATCCACAGTTGTGAATCTAATAGTATCATTATAATTTGGCAGGTTCAAAATAACGTAAAAAGCATAAAAAATACAGGTGGCGCCACAAGTCTTCAGGAACTGAAGAAACCAGTCATAATCAATAAACCCACTAGGTTTCAGAACACTAGATCAAACCACAGCTGAGAAACTGACATGTACGTCATTTGTCGGTCTAAAAACAGAAACAGAAGCGTAAAATAGGGACAAAACACAGATGGCGCTATAAGTTTTCACTTTTTTACAACCCTGATCATGATCAAGATTCATGGGAATCCATGCATTATTGTCAAACTACTTGAAGTTTTGTATCAAATTTTTAATTATCCTCGGCTATACTTGCAAGCCCCATAGATCGGAACACATTAATCGCAGCGACCAAAGAGATTTCAATGAGATTTTTTAATAAGCCTGCAGGTTTACTTAAAAGTTTATAGGGCTAGCGGTTACAATTTGTGTCTTGCTAACGAACGGTCAAACGCCGAGACGGCTGGACGGACAACAGCCAAAGCGCCATTCCTATACCTCAGTTGACTTTTAGTCAGCTGAGCTAAAAATAAAACAGAAGGGTTTGAGATTCTATCGTACAATTTGATATTAGTCCATTGAAAAGTTGTTTTCTGCTATACTGGATGCTTAAAATAGCGTAACGTTAAGATTTTTTTCCCTAATATAAGAATATCATGTGCAAAATGAATGACATATTAAAGAAATATATCATATTTATATATATATATATATATATATATATATATATCATAAGAAAGATCACTGTTCCAGGTAAAAATAGTATTGACTTTATGGAAACGAATATGAAATAAAACAACCTTTGGATTGATTTCAGAAATAGGGATTTTTGATAATAATGACGGTTCTGATATTATCGACGGCAAAGCTCACTGGGGCTTTATCACGTTATCAGTTCTCCAAACAATCGTTCCGGCGAGCTACATTTAATTCGATCAATATAGGCCAACCTTATACTCATCCGTCAAAATAAGTCTCGACATATCACGGCGGGTCCTTATCAACTGAAGCTCTTTATGAGTACTTCCGTACCTGTGTTACTTGGGCTCGTTTACATCGCCATTAGTAGTTCGTTTTAATTGGAACGCCTAAAATTAATTCATGACTGCCAGGGCTAAAAAAGTAATACATATATTCTTGTATTGGGACAGTTATGTCTGTGTATATATACAATATTTTCATATTCACGCAGTAACATAATGTGTATACCTTATTTTTAACACACGCGGCGTATGTTTTTCTGTATTGTCAGGCTGCACACTTTGGACGCAGGAGAATCGATTTTATGGCTTTAACAGTGTATTTATAATTCAGCTCCAGGTTTCCATTTACGTGGCTGGATAAAAGGCCTGATAATTTCAACACTTTCCTCTCTGTGACTTTTTATGCACGCAAACGCCCCGTTCCCAAATGAGTATAATGGGTCATTAAGCACTGAAACATAATCTGAGAGCTGAGAGGGCAGACTTCAGTGCATTCAGCGTGACACAATAGGAAATTCATCAATACCAGACTTTAGCAAGCTAACAATAATGGCTGATTTGATGACATTGGAGCGGATCGATTAGCAGGACATCGATTAGGCCTGTTAAACAAACACAGTAATGAACATCTTGTTTTGTGTTAAAAATCTAGATTAATCATTTAAAGCCCGGTTTATAAAAATAAGAAAAACTACTATTTGAGATGACTGCCGACGTTCAGTCTGAAGCTCCACGGGTCACACTAATGCCCCCTCGTGTGTAAATAAGGTAACTTTTAATTATGCACAAATTTAAGGGGTGTTTATAAGTGGCATACTATATCACTAGAGCATTCTTGAATTCTTATGTAACAAATGTTTCTGATAAATTCAAATGATGTTTAAGGAATGAAAGCAAATCCTAAGGATGAATTTCTCATTGAACTCTCTTGCGCATGCGACCACTTTGTAGCCCTGTTTTGGTCAAATGATAATTTCATGTTACTTCATGTACCATTTACCTACACTGCCTGTAAATCTAAAAAGACAAACCGGTACTCTGATCATATAAATCAAAATATCCTGGTCAGACCAGAGAATTCGGAGGCCATAACGTTAGACTGTGGTGTGCCTCAGGCATCTGTCCGGGGACCAGTGCTCTCTACAAGTTAAACATCATCTCTTGACAGGTAACTACGTAGCATTAAATACCACGTTAATGCAGATGATACGCGGCTATGGATTACACTTAAGATGTTGCAATTTTGTTCCGTCAGTTTTATGTTCGGGGGGGATGCCTCGTAGGTGCCTGACGGTAATTCAAATTGGGACAACTTTTTTGAATAAACACACCCACACACCCTGAAGCAATTGCTTACATTGGAACCTGTGAGGAAGCTGTAGGAGCATTGGACTAGTCAGTTCAGTCTGAAAATGAATTATGAAAAGACTGAATTCTTGGTGATTATTTATTTTGTTTTTTTTAACCATCTTTTTTTCACTATCCCCTCTAGCCAAAAATATCGACGTCATATAGTATTACCACGCTTCAATGGACGCTCATGTCACATCTGCTACTTGTAAACCCACAACATATATAGTAAAGAAATACATGAGCCGGGATACATTGGAATGTTTAATCCGTGCTTTCATTTCCACAAAACAAGATTATTGTAACCCTTTCCTATATGGGGTCCTTCCAGGAACTCTAATGTAAAAGAAATCTCACCAACAGTGCAACATAAGATCACAGCACAGAAATACGTTACTCTCTGCATTAAACAAAACTTTCAGATTCTTTTTTTTTTTTTTTGGTTTAAAGCCAAGCAGGAGTAACTTCAGCAAATCTGCAAGAGCTTTCCGGTCACCTTGATTCAGTTTTACTCTTCGAAAAATCAACGATGGTGCAAAACAGAACATTTAACATTGCTATCCCCAGACTCTGGAATAAATCTGATATTATTCAAAGGCAAACTAAACACGTACTTATTTTCTTAATAATTTAATCAAGTGACTTTAATGATTTATTCTAGACTATGTTAACATATTTATATTTTCATGTGTTTCCCATTGAATTGTTTGATGTACTGTTACTGCGTCTTCTGAGTACTATTGTATCACTAAGACATATAGGTATTAGCGATTTAAAGCACGCATTGCATGGATTTTACGATTTATAAAATAAATTATTATTATTATTATTATTATTATTATTATCATCATCATCATCATCAGTTACTGTTCAGTAAATCACAGAAATTCCGACCACCACAGGGACCTTCATAACGTGGTCGCTTTTGCGAGGTTTATATAAATAGCGAAAAAGCATCGGTACTGTAAAAACGGGTCGTTGTTTTCAGGAGGTCGCTAATCCGAGATGGTCGTCAGGTGAGGTTTTACAGTTTGTCTAAATTGCAACACCTAGGACAGGTATTGCCCCCTGGCGGCACAGTATTTGACTAATTAATTGTTTTTCTTCTCGCACTAAAACAACTGATTCAATAAAGGCGAGACAGTCAGGAAGCGCCGCCTGTCGACCTATTGCTGAACCTACTGGCTATTTCCCGGGAGTCAACAGTTGTAAAGATCTCTTTCAGAATTTCACCATATTCCCGCCTGTCATTGTCAGTCATCGCATACTAGTACTCTATAGATTATTTGTTGCGCCGCTTTTGCCGTCGCTATAGCAACGAGAGTAATCATAGCCTTTTATACACTATTTTTTATTCATACAGGTGTCTACAGTGCCCTTGGGGCCACCAAAGATCAGCTTTTCCTACTGATCTTCAATCAAGGCAGCACGGGCGTTTCCCTCAAGCCATCAAACTCCTGTTTATTGACAGTCTTATGAAATTGCAATTATAAATATATTACTATGAAAGATGCTTATATATTTCTATAAGACTGATGAGATCGAGGTATCAAAGGTTTCAGACTTGTACGCAATATGTTATAGTAAGCAGTCTCTACGTGGAAGGTGTTGCAAACTGGAAGGTTCTATAATTAGTGTTGTCTTCATCCTGAAAAGCTAATCTAAAGAACATTAATGGTTTGGTTGGAGCAGTCCAGTTGGTCACATGCACTTACATGCACTTAGCAAATTACTTGTGGTCACTATCTCCCATACACTTTATTTTTTTCTGCTAGATTTGGTCTGTTTTGATCGTGCCCCGAAATCTGACTCCAAGGCTGGACTCGAGTTCTATTTCACAATAAAGAACCCTACATCACTAGTATTTTGTCAAAGAAAGTAGGCGCTCCCTCTGCAAATATGAAGTGAACAGTTGAGTGTTTATATAACTATAACAGACCAATTTTGAGGGACTTTTTGTTAGATATAGACAATTTTATTTTACCACCCATGTCCAGCAGATACAAAGCTTGATAAATATTAGAAAATTAAATGCGATTTATTTTATTTTCAAATTAGTAAATGAAGATTTGTCGTCCAAATTTAGTATGCAGTTGCAAACAGTTCTTGTCCTTGTTTATATTACTTAAATAAGAGTAAATCATCAACATTCAGTTTAATTAAAAACCCTTCAGGTAAATCTGAGCATAAATTATAAAATCAAAGCATGCTGAAAAATGGAGGGTGTGTGATGTCAGGTGCTGCCATCTGTCAACAATGTCTAAAAGCTTTTGAAGGAAAATATGTTTCAAGTGTGAGAGGAGAAAGTAATAACATAATTTTTCTGATATCCAGCGTACTATCAACCTTTATCCCTCTGATATTTGACATAACAACTTGAGGTATTCCCGCTTGGTGAAAAAAATATCCGGAAAATAAGCCACCACTAGTTAGCATTAAACACAGTATCAACAAATTATATTTTTGCATTAGTGACTTTTTTTCCCTCAAATAGTCCGTTTCTAATGAAATCTCCATAAATTTTCCTGCTTTTATAAGTGTTCGAAATCGACGGTAATATGTGTAAAATACACCTGTTAAGCTGTGTTCTTGCAGAAAAAAGTTACTGAAACAGGGACCGTGGGGCTTGGTCATAAATAAAGGATGTCGACGGGGCAAGGGTCACCGAAATGTCAGTACGGCTGTTTAACACCTCGTTATGGCTCTGCGTATTGGTTAATACAGCCAACGTGACTGCGTGCTCGGGAGGTCCGATTGTGAGCCGCAACACGAGATGTTTCAGCCAGTCGGAACATGCATTTCATTTTTGTGCCATGTCAGTCAGGGCATCTCATGACACGTATTGTGGCCCTGGCGATGCACGCGCCATGTTTATGTTGACATATGTGATCGCTCCCGGTCCGCTGTTTTTTAACACTCGTTTACAGGAGTAAGCAAACGATGTCATCGCAATATTTTGGCAAGTACAATTTATTTTAAAGAGAAGAGACTATTTTTCGTGCTAATGGAACATGCATTATATGTGATTGGGCCCCTTTATCTCATTTTGGGTAAATAGATGATTTCCAAATTTGAAATAACTGTTACGTTTCTTAGAGCACATCCGTGGTTATTTACAAGTTTTCAAGCAGTATATGCCACCTGATATTCATTGCATAGATTGCGCAATTTGATTAAATCAGCTGGATCCAATTCAATACTTGCACTCTCTGCCTCCTCTCATGTTGTAATGTTGTACATGTACAACAGCTAAAGTTATCACTTGACGTGACCCCAATGTCAATGACATACTAAAAATAGAATTATTTGTTTTAACAGAGTAATACCTGATTTGCGTATTTGCATTCAATAGTGGGATATATAGATTATTCGTCACGTTCTACTCTTTATTTGATTATTACATGCTATATGCTATAAGAAATCAAAGATTGTATGAATAATCTGAATCCGGTGGGGCATTTAAAGTGTTTTCATCTGGTGTACTATACTTGAAGTCGCTGACCGTCTGAGCTTTATGTAGACTGGTCTATCCATAATTATGTTCCGCACTGATATTAAATTAATGCTGTGATTCATTTTATATGTTCGGATATTTACCACCTACGTAGATTTGTCTGTTAGCAACTGAATTAAAGTGATATAAACGGATTCGGATGAAATTTGAATAGTTTTGAGGTCATTTGGACCACCATGATATGTTTTTGTTAAGAATTCTTTACCAAAGAATAAGGATTACTGTGGATTCAGAATTGTTCGTTGGGTTTTTATTTTCGTGGATAACCTTTATCCACGAAAATAAAAATCATAGATTATTATAGGTTTATTAAAAAGCCATCGACCCTGTGCATTGAGTTATCGTGTTGACCCGCGTTCATCGTTCATGCTAGAAGTTGGTACTGGTTAATAAAACGCGAAGAAAACGATATGTAGCCAATAAAAAAAAACAATTATATTGTGAAGAAAGATATTCAGTTCAATCTTAGGGAGCAAACAAACCAAGATATCATCAGTGTCGGACTTACAAGTGACTGTGTAAATGTAAGTCTGCACCTACAATGGTATATGTGGACTTGCTCTCTCTCTCTCATATTATATCGCTGAAAGTCATAGGTAAAGGTCGTTTTGCCCTGCTAATCTTATTTGATTGTTCGTTTTAAAGAATGTCATGTTTAAATCAAATAACCGTGCGGCAGAAGAACTGTGCGGCTGAGTCAATATAATTATGCCTCGGCTTGGTGATAAACCACGGTCAGCTGAGCACAATTATGAGCTGGAGCCCAGCCTAACTGTAGCCTCGTTTCTTGGATCGTCAGTCAACTAGGGGTTCCATCTGAACGAACTACATACCAAGAAGTTTTAATTCTTGTAATGAATGAATACGCACAATATAAATATTGATGTCCGTTGATTCTAATAATTCATAATATCACAACCAGTATGTCAGTTCATCGGAGGATTTGCTCTCACGAGCGCAGACCACATCGGACCGGGCAATTTTTACGGTCAAGATAGGCGGGGAAGCGGAGTACAATAGCCGATCACCGCCGGGACAATACGACTGGGTAATAAAATTCTGAGGACAGCCTGTCGGACTGTCTTTGATGTCAGAGTAGACACTCCTTTTCTATACCCAAAAATTTTCAGATAAGTCAGCAGATATAATTGTCATTGTGTCATTGAGCCTATCGCTTGTACCGGGACTACGTGTTTTCTTAAACATAAGGAAAACACTGATCTTTGGCTTATTTTCAGGTCTGTTTACATATTAATTTTGATACAATGTCTGACAAGGAACGTTTAATCCACGAATACTTTAACCCAACGAATAGTGTTTCAGGTCTAAACCACGATATTTTCTGAATCCACAGTATTTTTGTGTCCAGGTGAAAAGATTTCCCCCCCCCCCCCAAAAAAAAATTATTTCAGATTATCCCCTGGGGTAGTTTGATCTTAATTGCAAGTTATCCCATCACTGTTCAGATTACCCCTTGCCTGTTTAAACAAATTATCTTTTCTTAGCCGTTCATAATTTTGCACTTAAATACTAGGTAAGTTTCATTCTAAAAACGACAATTGGTGTAAATATTTCATAACGACAGGCTAAATATCTTTGTTACAGGTATCTGTTTTATTATGCCCAGAAGTATTACATGTGTCTGTTGACATTCTATTTCGTGTTAGGCTCAAGTCCTGGGCGTTGCTATGGCGTGTAGAGACACGTCGCTCGGTGTAATCCGTACTGGTTGAACTCTGGAGTGTAGAAACACAGCGTTCTTTGTTCTAGTCTGGAACGGTCAAGTCTGTTCATGCATAGCGCGTGTGTAATGTTCTTTAAAACGTTCGTGAAACAGAATTGTCTAGGGTTTGGGTGAAAAAGTTATAAATAGGAGCTGTGTTTAGAGCCGAAGGAGAGAGAGAAAAATTCCAGCGGACACGGAAGAGTATGAGTTAGTTTTGGGACCTTTCCGATAATTGCAGAACTTATAGATATTCTCAGTTTGCCTTTGGGATATTTACCAGAACTTCACTTTTGGATTACAACAGGTTGATTTTGGGATTGAATTGGACTATTCTCTGAGAGAATTTGTATGGACTGGTTATCTAGAATATTTATGTTAAAGGACTTGTTGAGCTGTGACAGTGGTGGTATCCAGAAAAGACTAGGATCCGGACACTCTGGTACTTGTTATTTTTTTGTTTTGTTTTACTGTGTAATTGTATTGATTTAGTGTATTGAAATGTTAGGATTGTTTAAGAATAAATTATAATTATTTGTTAACAAAATAAAATTGACTTCTTTATTCATTCCCCCAGACATTTCACGCTGCCTAGTGTTACAGAATCTGATTTTTATTTATCTCAGTAACAAAATTTACGCTCGTCACGACTACGTGATCTGTTGTTATTAGAATCCGTAACACCTTAATATTAATAAATAACAGAAAAACACACCAATGACAAGGTTAACATTCTCGCAGGCCATAATTATAACATTCCTGAATATAATTTGAATATTAATTATTTAGAGATCAGAAAAAAAAGTTTATTTCAAACCATACTTACCAGATATTTTATTAATATAATCAAATTTCGTTTATTGATGTTCAAGGAAAATCTGATCGTTTGTAATGTCTGACTCTACGAGTCTCAGAAACACGGAAGCGGATGGTGCCAGGCCTTTGCTTCTGGGTATGGGGCATGGGCAGTCGAGGGGTAAAACGCTCGGCTCTCTCCGCTGGCGATACGGGTTCAATCCCTGGAATTGCCATGAGTGACCCGTCCAAGGTTGGTGGTATTCAAGTGTCCTCCGATTTCCTCCAACTCTAAAAACTACCGAACGCTACCATCCGAGCCATGGAGAGTGCTTCGTAATTATCATATCTAGTTGTAAAATCCATGTAAAAAAATTTAGATTATACAGTAGCAATTAAACTGATTTCTGTCTTGAAACAAAGTGGTGGTTGCCGACAGATTGCAGGCCCTCGGAAATATTATTAGTATTTGAACTATCACTGGATTTATGGAAAGCTAAGGAAAAGGACACACTTTCTATTATTCCCTACAGTTCAGGACCAAAAACGTGCACAGAGGAATTCTCCAATGCGGCAACCAACAATAATAATATAGAAGATAAATTCCTACACTCATGATACATTATTTTAAAAAATCACAGGGAAGATAATTTTGTTAATTATATTTAAATCGATTGATACACTACTCCATAGCGCATGGCACATTATATACAAACATTAGATATTAGTGTACAAATATTCAAACTAATATGATAATATGACAAGTACACAAGGAAGAAATTGTATAAATTTAAGTAAATAAATATTGAGAAACAACTGAATTTTGGTGGATGTATGCGGTCTTTGAGTGGTTTCTGTTAATATTTTTGAGGCGGAAGAGGCAGAATAAGATGTTTTCAGATGAAGAGGGAAGAGCACAGTGAAACAAAGATGACCGAAATAATGAAATGTGCTAGATGATGGCAAAGAGAAACATGCAGGCAGACATTAATATCTTTGCCAGCTTTCATTTTACAGTAAATTAAAAAGATTTCTATAGTAATGCTACTTAATGTTTTATCACCATTTTTACTCTTCTCTATTTATAAACTATGAGGGATTCCTTGTAGGCTATGACAGACTTATGAAATATCAGAAACAGAATTTCTGGCTTGCCGGTATAATTACGTCAAATTCCATGTTTAAAAGGCACGGCAAACACCTGCACAGCTCCCATTGAATTTTTGGATTACAAATTTAATATTCCCTTCATTTATGTTGTTGCCTCCGCTATTTGGGTATGCGTTCATTTCCCACTCGTGTGTTTGTGTGTGTGTGTGTGATTTGTTCACAACATTTTGGAAATGGGCCAATGAAGAATTGAACAGATTTTGGTGTGGTCCCGGCACATGATCCGGATCCAGGAACATCATCAAGGAACATTCAGAAATGTACAGTCACTTAAGCAGGAATAAACCTGGGAAAATGGAACGAGTGAGTGAATGGTCCAGAACTGCAATCACAGGATGCCGATATCTAGCTTATTGCCAGGTTTCAGTTTAATGAAACAGCTGGTGTATGAAACATGCTACCTTAATAGAGTAAACGTGACATACACAATAAATAAAGTAAAACTTAAACATATGGTCTGCATGACACATTGTATTGTAATGAATGTTCTATTATAAGCTGGCCTCTGTGAATTTCACTGAATAAGCCACCAAATTTGTTCCCATATAAAGTGACTTTGATCCACGGCCTGAATAATCGGTCATGTGCCTGAATATTGGACCGCATACAGCAAGTAATGTTATGGCATTTCATTCCTATTAGAATTATTAAAATAAAAGGGTTGCATTAATAGACCTCTGAACCAGCTCCACCGGCAGAAGATTATTATCCAAATCATCCCCATTTTCAAATATTGTTTCCACAAGACACACTGAGTTTAATAATTTGCACATTTCTGTCAGATGTCACGGCCGGTGGCAGTTCCTTGTAGAAGAAAGATGTACTCAAATGCATAAAAGGCCCAGGATCATCCTTACTTCCGATTCAACTGCTTCCGATTCAACTTCAAGTTTAAATACTTGCCTTAAAGATTCCATCCACGCAAGGGTACATCCAGACATGTCTGAGGCATTTTCTAAAAAATAAACAGACAGACAGAATATTGGGAGATAGATGTAAAAAAATTGAAGGGCATCAATGGGCTTCTTGAATATCGTCCAGTAACGTCCGATGGGGGTGGGGGCGCCGGGGGGGGGGGGGGGGGTAGGGGTTGCTTGGCCATTGCATTCACCTAAATCTCATGTCTTTGTATCATAGTACCGCAATTCAGTTTAGAGGAAAACTCTTTCTCTGCAAAACTAATGCCAGAGAGACAAGAGGTTGTATGTAAAAAACATTCTATTGATGAACTATACAATTATAGAACTGTATAACTAAAAAACACCCGCAGGTTTAATTTTGGAGGTACTGTTGTACCTGATACTAGCTTCCGTTTTTGTTGGACCCAACGTCTCCTGTAAATTAACATCAATTGCTGAGAGCTGTGTTTTCATGGATAAAGTGATCGGCATATTTTCTAATATGCTTAAGATAAAGTCAGCCCTCATATTTAGTTAGCTTTGTTAATAAAGCACTGAAGAAGCGGAAATAGAGGGGGCCATAGGGTCCGGATCCCCCCCCCCCAAGCCGCCGTAACCTTTTTTAAAGGGTTTCATTCCATTTTTATTGGCCCCATTTCGGACCTGGAGACCGTTTTTCTAGGATTTATCATTAGTCCTCCTGGACTGGACACCTCCTTTTAATAAATATTTGATCCGTCCCTGCACTTGTAGGACCGTACCTGACTCCAGGCTGCGCGCTCATGGGAGGCCGTTAATTGATTGGCAGTACACTCAGAAGTTAAGTTCTAGTTTCAAATGTATCGGTCTCCTTGAGTTTGCTGATATTGCCTGGGATATGGACGATGGACTTTTCGAGTCTTTTCTTCGTGAGAACCCTACTTCATTTGATCATAAGTGTTGATTCTTTTCTGTTATTTCATATCTTGTTTTACTTTTTGTTTTACCCAAACAACTTCTGCGGCGCCATTTAAGCCCATTTCCCACAAACACTGATTGTTAGCTTTTCCAACACATGTCGGTAACTCGGGACAATTCGTCATACGCCTAACTAGACGTGATGGCCATAGATTAGTGTTTTCTTGAAAAATGGCGATTATTGTTAAACATTGAAAAGCAGTTTATAGCTCACCTGACTGTAAGTCATCTGAGCTATTGCGATCACCCTTTGTCCGGCGTCCGTCCGGCCGTCCGCCCGTTAACAGGGCAATAATCGTAAGCGTTAAACTTAGAAACTTCTAACTGTACATCCAGGGGGGTCCTGGGCAGAACTCCTTGGAAACCCGAAATTAGGTCATGGTGACCTATATTTTGTGACCTACGGGCCGAAAACATGATTTTTATCAACGAGACAGTCAGACGGGGCACAAATTGTATATCAGTAAGGCCAAGAATCCTCCAACGTGACATTTAGGGAGGTCCAAGACAAATCTCCTTGGAAACCCGAAAATAGGTAACCTATATTTTGTGACCTACCGGCCGAAAACAAGATTTCCATCACCCTGAATGTCAGATGGGGACAAATAGTATATGTGAGGCCTAGAATCTTCTAACACAATATCCTGGGACTTTCCTAGCAAATGTCCTTGGAAACCTCAAATTAGGTCATTGTGACCTATTTTTGTGACCTATGGCCAAAAACATGATTTTAAGCACCCAGACAGTCAGATGAGGCACAAATTGTATCCTTTAGGCCTAGAATCCTCCAATGTGATATTTAGGGAGGTTCTAGACAAATGTCCTTGGAAACCTGAAATTAGGTCACTGTGACCTATATTCTGCGACCTATAGGAAAAAGATATCGTATGAACACCCTGAATGTCATATGGCGACAAATTGTATCTGTTAGGCCTAGAATCTTCTTGAACAAGTTCCTGGTAGGCTCTAGGCAAATCTCCTTGGAAACCTTAAATTAGGTCATGGTGACCTATATTTTGTGACCTACGAGACACAAACCTGATTTTGAGCACCCTGAAAGTAAGATGGGCTTAAACAGGCCTGCAGGCCGAAAACAGGATTTTTAACACCCAAAAAATTGGGCAAGGCATACATTGTATTTGTTAAGCCTAGAATCTTCTAATGTAAAATTCTGAGATTTTCTTGGCAAATGCCTGTGGAAAACTGAAATTAGGTCACCATGACCTATATTTTGCGACCTTTAGGAAAAGAAGTCATAAGCACCCAGACAGTCAGTCAGGGCACACATTGTATCCGTTAGGCTTAGAATATTCTATTGTAACATTGTGAGACGTCCTTGGCCAATATCCTATGAAAACTGAAATTAGGTCCCCATGACCTACATTTTGCAACCTGTCAGAAAAGATGTCATATAAGCAAGCAGACAGTCAGACAGGGCACAAATTGCCCTAAGTCTAAGTCAAGTGTCCTTGGGAACCTGAAATAAGGTCATGATGACCTGTACTGTGTGACCTATGGGCTGAAAAATGGTTTTGAGCACCCAGACAGACAAGGCAAAAATTGTATCCATTAGCCCTAGACTCTTCTAAAATGACATTAAGGGAAATCCTTGGCAATTCTCCTTGGAAACCTGAAATTGGATCATGGTGACCTATATTCTGCTAGCTATGGACCAGGAACATTATTTTGAGCACCCAGACAGACAGGGTACAAATTGTATCCGTTTTCCTTGGAACCCTCTATTGTGAAATCCAGGGGGGTCCTGGGCAGGTCTCCTATGAAACCTGTAATTTATATTTTCTGTCCATTTTTTTCAGTACAGTAACTTTAGCCATATGCTATTCTCACAGGCAATATATAACATTAATAAAAAATGAGCACCCAGCCAAAATTAGCTGAGCGACATGGCCCATGGGCCACTTGTTTAGTAGGACCTCTCGTACGCTGCTACAATCTGTGATTGAACGCGCTAATTTCGTATGAAATCTCATTACTGCTTTGTCTCTAGTTGGTATCTTACCTAGTCGGTTAGAATTTTCGTATAAAACGTGGAAGGGGATAACCTCAAATATTTCTTTATTTTTGTAAACGTATGAGGAATATTTTTTTGTCAATAACTGTCATTAATTACTTATGTAGGAACAGGGCGGTTTTTTTTATTATTCTGTTAAAAATTAATTTTTTCTAATAATGATTTAACCCAGCTCTGGCATTTCGTGCTTTGTGGGCTTCATGTATACCGATTTAAATCCAATTTGTGTACGGCCCTCCATCAACACATGTTTACTTGTAAAACTGTCTTTTTTTAATTCAATAGCTTGTACCCGGAGGGAATAAGACTGTGCCGTCAGGGCAAAACACCAGAGCTGATCGAGAGGCCTGGTTTGTTTTCTCTGTCTTAGATAAAGCAATACATTTTCACTTTATCTAGGAATATGTTAAGGGTTAGACAGAGTGTCGTTCTTGAGATACACGTATAAATAGAAATCTGCAATCTAACGAATGCAAGCCTCCGCCATGCGGGGGTGCTCCCAAAGCCGTGTTTGCACTAACCTGTTCACCTATATTCCTTGTTGCATTCGTGCCTGTATATGTCAATATTTCTTGATAATAATGACGACAGGTTTAGCAAATGTGATAGAAAAGGGGTATTGCTGATGAAGTAAAGCTCAAGTACATTTAACAACACAATAAAAATGAATTTTAATCTCAAAGTGATTCATATATAACAAAGTTACGGGTGTAAGACACCAGACGCATGATGGCATATGATTTTATTAAGCCTGGAGTCCTGTGGAGGCCATGTTCGGCTTGGTCTTTCGATCAGTACTTGAGCCAGGCATGTATATTTCCATCATTTTCAGGCTGCTCAGAACAACAGCTGTATGGTGTCCGGTTTGACCTTGAATAGCGAATTGAATAAATAAAACAATGGGGTTTTCCTTGGACTCCCCAATGGAGTCTCAAGATTTACATTATCTGTAATTATAATTCCATGTGGAACTCCTCTCTTGTCACTCTGTCATGTTGGTATTATAACAGGGGATGTGTTTTCGATGAATTGTTTATAACAGTTCTGAAAATGTATTTGATGCCAGTCAAGTGTTATTTATCTTCACACGCGTTCCTGCCTCTCTCATCTCTCTGTCCCTGTTTCTCTCTGTCTGTCTGTCTGTCTATCTGTCTGTCTGTCTCTCTCTGTGCCTCTCTCTCTCTCTCTCTCTCTCTCTCTCTCTGCCTGTTTTTTTTTCTCTCCCTCTCTCTTTCTAAAAAATAAAATCCCTCCCCTGTTATACCCCTCAAGAATACTCAATGAGTGACTAAACCTATCGATTAATAGCACACTTATGACTGGAAGTATTAAAATAATTAATTTGTTTAATTTGCGATTATTCAAATTAGAATAAACAGCAGTTTATATGAAATTCCCATTATAAATGTTATATCAAAAGGACCTTCATAAAGGGAATGTAAATATATCTAAGTGTTCATTGCAAAGAAACATCCGTATGCTTAAGCACTGCTTTTGTTATAAAAGTACCTGTTATAAAAGTTTGTAGCGGAAACTACAAAGCATCTGTATGGCTATCGTCTGGATGCACCTAAGACATAAGCTAAATTATCTGCCTCTTTGTCACATTTTTATATTAACTGCTTCGTTGCATTTATTCTTGGCCCAAGACGGTATTACCTGCTTGTAACGAATGTTGCCAGGGGATCCAACATGGGAATTATTTACATGGAAATCGTGGTCATAGGATTTACATGGTGCATGGTCTTCATTCATTTTGTCAAAATTAATTATTTTTGTAGCTTCTCTGCCTGTTATAACTGTTTTACAGCTTAATATATTTTAATAGTTTTCTTTCGATTATTTCCAAGTAATTTCCGGTGACCAGCGGACTGCTGAATTCCCTAGAGGGTACATAAAGAGTTCCATTAATATGTTTATTATCTCGAGCTATTAGTTCATTTTACCTGAATATAAACGTTTCCAAACAAAGCTCTCCCGGCACGCAGACTAACTAACTCAAATTCACCTGTCTGATACATTGTTATGTTCTGTTCTGTTACCCATAACAAGACCAGTACTTGCGCATGCGCGACAACTCACAAACAAGGGGACACAAGAAAAAAAAAAAACAGAAGAAACACCAGTTGGAAGCCTGATTTGTAAAATTGTGCTGCACGGCTTCCAGGTGGGTGCGCGCTACGTTTATGTTTTGCGCTATTGCTCGCTCTCGGTGCAAGCTTATTTGCACTTGTGAACAGGAGCAATCAATCACTCTTAGAATTAAATATTGAAAAATATCATAATATTCGCATATATAGAATATTAAACGTACCTGGTATGTGAACAGGTTCTTTTAACTATCCTGGATACGCCCTTGTTTGGAATAGTTCCATTGGTGCTTCTCCAACATAATGCAACAAAGCAGTAATAACAACAACTGATAGAAAACATGTCGAAGGAAGCCCATTAAATCCTCATCTATCTCCCGAAAATAAGAGTTTCATCGGGATGTTAGAGCTGTTGGCGCTTGAGGAGGTCCTGTCTGTTTTATCAACTATTTATCAAACAGTAAGAGTGGGTTAAGTGATGTACTGTACAACCCTTAATCTGCGGGTGCGTACTGTATGTCTAGAGGAAATATTCATACCTAAACCTTTAATAAACACGTTTAATACATACATCTCACACACAAATTTAAAACATGATCTAAAAAATGCTACATTTTTTTGTTAAGCCTAATTTAACCACACATACAAAGAAAGACAGTTTAATCTATCGGTATTTGATTTTCATATCACAGAGTGATTTTTACAAGCCGGTGGAGCCATTTTCCATATTGAACATTAATGATTTTACCATTGCTGTCCAAACAAGTTTATTTTGTTACAAGAAAAAATTAATTCATAGTAATTTTAGTAACAATAGTAAGAAATTAGTTTCTTTTACATTTTGAATTGAACAGAATGTTTATATAGGTTACTCAATGTTCAATGGACGATATAAGGACAGGTTTTTGTTTGGCACTGTGCTAGTTTCATAAACTAGTAACAATTAATTTGTCTTACTGTGATTTGTTTTAATTTCTGCGTAATTGAATATTCGTTTAAAATTCTAAATAGACATTAGGGTAAAATAAATATGTACACATTATAACTCTTTCATGTACACCGTCCGCGCACCTGCGCATCGCTTAATGACGTCGAATTTCAAACCAAAAGGGTTAAGTTTGGGGGCTGGACAGGCGTGAGGTAAAACGCTCGACTCTTTCCCTGGCGACCCGGGTTCGATCCCCGGTGTGACTATGAGGGCGGGTTGCAGTTGCCCATCAAAGGCCAGTGGTTTTCTCCGGGTTCCCTGGTTTCCTCCACCTCTGGACACCGCCGAACGCCATCGACTGAGCTATGGTGAGTGCCTAGATAAGTTGTAAAAAATTTGTATACTTCATTTAAAATAAACAAGTTTATAATAAGGCCTCAGTCAGACAAACAACACTTTTCTCAGTATGCGTCATGTTACCCTGATAATCTGTCCGTGTCCAATTCGTAAAGTGTCAAGAGTTAAATTGCATGTGTCCATTAATGCTTGATAGTATACTAGGTTTATCTGCCTTCCAGTAAAAATGACTCACATCAATATACCTCCGATCAGCTGGAAAAAGCATGAATTCTTAGTGCTGACAACATTATAAGTGTGTTCGCACCAACGTTAAGAAAAACAGTGGTTAGACATGGCATATGTCGCTTTGTATTTTCGCTGCCAGATTTACTAGCAAT
This sequence comes from Sipunculus nudus, assembly GCA_026874595.1. Classification (NCBI taxonomy): domain Eukaryota; kingdom Metazoa; phylum Annelida; class Sipuncula; order Golfingiida; family Sipunculidae; genus Sipunculus; species Sipunculus nudus. The sequence continues at coordinate 38,921,201 of CM049316.1, forward strand.
TGGTAGACTGGTAGTTGTGACACCTGTCGGTGGGGAGACATGAACGTACATATATCGTGCGTATGATTATGTGCCGATTTCCCCAGCTAAGGGTCGGCTTACCGCTGCTCCTTGATTGAATTACCCAAAGACGCAACCATTGGTGTTTACATATCAAAAGCACCAAAACAAACAGTGCTTTACAAATAAGGTGGTGGATCCAGGATTTAGGAAAGGAGGGGTCGAACCAAGGAGGACTATAGTGACAAAATCTACAAAAAGATCCCAAGGTCCAGAAATGGTGGAGACCACGCGACAAAAATGTGTCTGAAACCCTAAAAAGGCTGCGACAACTGAAAAGGGGGGTTGGACCGCACCCACTTAACCCCTTCTAACCGCTTCTGAAATAAACGGTATTCTTAAACTGTTAATTAAAGAACGTACTTCGCAGTCTATCCTATATGATGGTCATAATGCTCATCATTTCAAACAGGATGACGTGCATTTAAATCTACCATTCCTTTCCCTTATATTTTGGTGGAATCCTTCCTGTAATAATATACATTTGTGAAAGATTGTAAGTGGTAACCCTAGTAACCGATTATTCCCGTGCCTCAGCGATCCGCAAACACCCTTTCCATAAAATGTCGATGACATTATACAATGCCTTTGCTACAAGGCTGATCTAATCCTGTTCCACGTTTTTTTTTATTCCGAAAAAAAAAAATACGGGTTTCTTATCTAAAATTATGACATTTATTTCATGCTTTGGTTCGAATGTTCCTCGGAGCTGAACTTGAAACTGCAATTTAAAAACTAATCGCATTTTTTTAGTGAAGTTGATTATAATAAGCAATATTTTTTTCTTAATCAGTACTTGAGAATTGCAAATTTATTTGAAGATGGAACGTTTTAGCTTTCCATTTAAATGCAAATGTAACATTTACAAAATGCAAATGCAGTTACGAAAGGGCTGATGAAAGGGCTGTTAAAAGATCCCAAAACCAAAACCTTTGTCATGTTGTCGTAAACATGCATTACTACAAGGAGTGGTATAACGTGAAAACTAAGTGATAGAGAACCACTGTATACTATGCAGGGTAATATGTATCAACCTCTACTGAATTAATCGGCTTTGCTCTGTAAAAAATTGAAACGCTTAAGGCATGCTAAACTGATTTTGCCTTCATATTTTCATGAACATTTTATGACCATCAAATGAATTGATCATTCTATAATGCATTAGCGAGTCCTGTAAAAGAGCGCCCTCTGATATTAAAACGGGCTCTTTGGAAAGAACAAGTAAAATTATCGTAAAATTATCTTCTGAAGACACACAATGTCGTAAACAGCCAGTTGTGCTGAATCGACAAAGCCTGGCAAATATTGTTCCCATCAAGGTTTATTGGGATGTATCACGCCGATGTGATACATTTAACAAAGAGAGAGTATGGCGTACTAACACCTTAGACTAGACGTAGACAACAATCGAAACTGTAAATAATAGGGACAATTAATATACAATACCCCTAAAAGCACCTGTGCAAGAGTTCCCCCCCCCCCCCCCCCATTCTAACGTCTGTATCCGCCCCTGCAGTAGACGAAGAAGTCTCGCAAGTTCGTGATGTCATCGGGGCATACTCTATACAGTGTTCTTGCAGCGTTACATTCTCTATTTTTCTTTTCCATTCTCGATCTCTCTCTGTCTCTCTCTGTCTCTCTGTCTGTCTGTCTGTCTGTCTGTCTCTCTCTCTCTCTCTCTCTCTCTCTCACTCTCTCAATAAATCAATCCAGAAATCTCTGGATTCGTCTATATTTTGTCATGACTATCGATCGTCTATGAATAATGAAGCACTGCTCATGTGTAAACTTCTAATATGTTGTCAAAAGAATGTTACATTTGCCTCTGCTGTTCAATGTTAATTTGAGCCAAATAAGCAAAACCCGCTTTGTTTTGGAGAGTCATACAGTTTCACCTTAATCGTCATGGACTTCTGTGTTTGTGTGCGATATATCCTGCTGTCAATAGTGACGTTTGTAAAAGAATGACGTCACAACATGGCATCACTTCTTGTAGTTAAAAACATGTGAAATCGCTGAAATATAAGGAAGACTATGCAGACTGGACAGGCCATAGGAGCAGGAGACATAGGTTACACAAAATTATTTTTTATACTTTCAAATTCACAATGATTGCCTGTCCAATGAAATATAAAAGGAACGTGCAGGTATTGTTTAGGAACCTTTTATGACCAGTCCAAGAATATGTTCCAATCCTTGATATATGCCTTATCACTGTCAACCGGTATTAAAGAATAATTTTAATGTACATAAACATTTGCAAAAACATGTGTATTATCTGAGGCTTTTGTTTGATTTTGACTGTAAACATCAGTTTCCCAGAACGCGGATTTACTAATTGCGGTTCACAAGTTTTATACGTTGTTATGTTTTTATAAACAAGTAATCTCAGTCAACTTGTTTCTGTTTACCATGACAATGCTGCAGGACAGGAAGTCCGATCTTTGGACTTCCGAACAATGAGATGGAACGTGAGGGAGATAATAGACTAAGGGACGTTAATAGTTGGTGGGGATATATAATCATCCCTCCTCCCTGATATTCAAAGATAAATATTTATATTGGAAATGAAATATATAAAAAAATTAGAATGATAGACTTTGGATCCATTCCTGAGCTTACTGTGAATTATTGTATGTCTAAAACTGGTTTAGAATTACCAGATACTGGAAACATAAAACATTTTTTAAACCGTATACTTAATTTTTATATATTTAAGATGTGTCACTCAAAAATAAAGTGCATATATATATATATATATATTTATATTATATATATATATATATATATATATATATATATATATGCACTTTATTTCGGTTGTCCCAAATTTTATTACCCTCCCATGTATGCGACTCATCTCCCCCCCCCTCCCCCCACCCTTGAAAATAAATTGACGCCACTGAAGATACAGAAGAAATATCAGTCGGAAGCTTAAACAATCTTGATATATGAAGTTGAGCGGTACGGCTGCTTCGTGGCGTGCGCGCTATGTTTATGTTAATGTCACTGTTCGTTCCCAGTGCAGGGTGGTTTGCCTCTTGTGTAAACGAGTAATAATCGCTTTAAAGAACAAATATCATAACATATTAAGATGATACACTATAATTTATGTATATGTAACATGCCTGGTGTTGGAATAGATCCCTTTAATAGTATATTCGGTGGCAATCGGAAGTCCAAAAAAGGCCTTGATCCCCATGGCTAGCTCCGTATTATTATAAATATGGCAATGTATATGTGTAACCGGACACACAAACGCGTTCCTACTGGCCTTGCTAGTGAAGCATGCTTTATTAGCGAAGCGGTAGAACGTCTGACTTGTGTGTCACAGTTTACGGGTTCGAACCCACATTCGGGCCCATTATTTATTTTCACCCTTTACAAATGATGGCAGCGGTGGCATCCGGGGAGTTGGTGTCGTAGCATGATGCGCCACCGTGTTCACGTGTCTGACTCTCGGGTAGATTCCTACGTTCTAGGGACAGAACGTTCTCTGAGAGCGGGTGAAAGTAACCGGACACACAAAAGCGTTCCTACTGGCCTTGCTAGTGAAGCTTGCTTTATTAGCGAAGCGGTAGAAAGTCTGACTTGTGTGTCACAGGTAACGGATTCGAACCCACATTCGGGCCCATTATCTATTTACACTCGTTACATATGTCACACGACGGACCTCGAGATCAATTTCGCCTGGTCTGTAGGTCTTGGTCTCGAACCATAGTAGACTGGGACTCTTATCTGGTCTCGACTTTGTTAGGTATGCACCATGCAATGCATATTCGTGTTCATTGTATGAAAGAGTCGGTTACAGCAGGGGTAACACTAGACTGGCCTAGTCAATGAAATGGCTCTGACAGAGATATCAAACGGCTCTCACTGTGTCGCACTTAGTGTCGGTACTGCTACCACGCGGCAACTTACATAACTACTTACCATTCTCTGACCCTCTTATTTAGTGATAAGAGCTAGAACTGAGTTACGTCGCGTCTATCTGTACATGGAATCACGTTTCATTTGAAGCATTTTAGCAGTAAGCATCAATACACTTAAGCCCAGGCAGGGCTAGGGTAACACATGCAGGGTCTTGAGGTTTCGGTCTCGGATGCCTCCCTCTCGGTCTCGAATTCAATGGTCGCGGTGCCGGTTGTGGTCCCATTACGCCAGTCTCTATAGCCTCACTCGTCCAATGATAGGCTAAACTTTGCACGAAAGATAAGTTTGCTTTACTTAAGTTTTACTTAAGTTTGATTTAAGACCAGCTTCTGTTGCTCAGGGGACCGGCTACTTTGGTTCTGGGGCAGAGCGCAGGTCTCAAAGCCGGGAGATAGTTAGTTTGAATCTCAGCCGAGGCGGTGAGATTTTTCACGGTCAGCCTATACCCAGGGTAAGCGCTCTGTAGGCTTAATAGGAAGGTCTTGTCCAACGGCCATGTTTCACTCACAAAAGGAGTCCGCCTTCGGTGGTTCCTCGGTTGTATGACCCAGCAATGGGAACGATTACGCACCCAAACCGGAATTGAATTCTGCAGATGTACATATACTTAGTTAAGTTAGCATTAACAAATGAAGGCGGTTGGTTTCCTCCACCAAAAAAGAAAATAAAAAGTTTTGATTTACTTGGCTTATATTCAACAAATGTTGAATTAATTACGATCTTGCACAAAAAAATTAAAAGAATCAATGATGTGAAGACAAACCACAACAATTCACAACATTATAGTTTATTAAGAGATTCAAGCCACGTGCGTACATTTGCGTATAAAATGATTACCAATTGACTAATATGTGAAATATAAATTAAAATAAATAATCTTTAATTAAATAATTGGTTGATCAATAAAAAAATATATTTAGATAATATATGCATATAACGACAGCAGCTGGAAGCTGAAGACTTATTTGTATTAATTAATTGACTCCTTTCATTCATTGAAGAATATATATAAATCTACAACATATATTATTAACATACGACATGAGCAAATGAGTAAAATATAACCTGTTTATGTAAAGTGTAACCACTGTAACATTATCATAATGGGTCAAATATTATCCCCAGCCACATTATATATATTCACATAAACAGCACATGTTTATATATAAACATATCCAACAGTAGTCTGGTTAGATTGAACTCTATACATTTTACATATAGACATATAGAAGCCAATGAATTTGCATTGAGTATTTGGCCAATTTTAATCTTATCCATCACAATTTTAGTCGAACTAGTAAATGATACAACCAGAAACGTTATGTTGCAGGCTTTTAACACTTACAGAATAACACGTTACAGTAAAACTATTTGTTAGTTTTAAAAGACTAATGTTGTTACTCGGCCTTTTGGATATTAGTGTGTACAAAGGCTTCGATGCTATTATATCAATGGTCTGTATGATATATTTCCAGCTCATATCATAATCCTGTTGCCATACAGGCATCCCTGGTGTTAAGCTATGTTACTAATAAAAACAAAGTTGACAAAGTTATGTTTCATCCGTGTTACTTTGTGTATGTTGGTTTTTTTTTGTAACATCAGCACAAACACCGATTTGGGTGTTACTTTGTAACAAGTGACCCATGGGTCATGAAGCTCAGCCGACTGACATGTTGACGATATGTCCTTGCACAGACAACTAATTAAGGTAATGTAGGTGGCATCATTGTTCATGCATATTAGCTTAAGTTCATCAAGACCCATAAGCACAACAAATCTGATGACAAACCAACCAGCCTTTCATGAGGAATCTGGCAGCTTGTGTGTATTTTGCATTATATCTAGGGTTCTCAAACAAACCCCAAAAATCTGAGAATATAGTTCACTGTGACCCAATTTCAGGTTTCTGGGGAGATCTTTTGAGGAACTCTCAGGATGTCAAGTTAGAAGATTCTGGGCCCAAAGCTTATGATTTGTTCCCTACTTTGGTATCAAATTTTCAATTATTCTGAGGGGTCCTTATATTTATAAGCCCGATAGCTCAGAAAATATGCGTAACAGAGCCCTAATTTCAGGTTTCCATGGAGACTTTTCATGTACCTCTCTGGATGTAAAGTAGGAAGATTCTTTGTCTATTTGTTACGATTAGAGCCCTGTTAACAGATGACGGCATCTTTTGAGGTCTAAAAATAGATAAAAAATAGTAAAAAATCGAAAAAAATACAGGTGGCGCCACCAGTCTGCAGAAACTGATGAAAAACTCCATAATGAATATCCATGCAAAGAATCATGGTGATCAATGCATTAATTGTTTAGATACTTGAGCTTTTGTATCACATTTTTCATTATTATTGAGGGTTCTTCGGAGCCCCTAAACTTGAAGAATATGGGTACCAGATACCTAATTTCAGGTTTCCTAGGAGACTTTTCATGGGCCTCCCTGCATGTTTGAGACAGCAGATTTTAAGTTCAGCGGTTATGATTTGTGCCCTGTTAACAGATGACCACATATTTTAAGGTCTCAAAAATAGTGGAAAAACATCGTAAAAAAATCTAAAAAAATACAGGTTGCGCCACCAGTCTCCAAAAACTGATGAAACACTCCATGATCAATATCCATGTTAAAAGCATGGTGATCAATGCATTAGTTGTTCAGATACTTGAGCTTTTGTATCAAATTTTCCATTATTCTGGGGGTACTTCAGAGCCCCATAGCTTGAAGAATATGGGTACTAGAGACCTAATTCCAGGTTTCCAAGGAGAATTTTCATGGACCTATCTGGATGTAAAGTTACAAGATTTTAAATCCAGCGGTTACGATATGTGCCCTGTTAACAGATGACCACATCTTTTAAGGTCTCAAAAATAGTGAGAAAAAAAATCGTAAAATATCGATAAAAAATACAGGTGGCGCCCTAGTCTGCAAAAACTGATGAAACACTCCATGATCAATATCCATGCTAAGAATCATGGTGATCAATGATTTAGTTGTTCAGAAACTTGAGCTTTTGTATCAAATTTTTCATTATTCTGGGGGTTACTTCAGAGCCCCATAGCTTTAAGAATATAATTCAAGGTTTCCAAGGAGACTTTTCATGGACTTCCCTGGATGAAAAGTGAGAAGATTCCAGGTCCACCGGTTACGATATGTGCCCCGTTAACAGTTGACGGCATTTTTGGAAGTCTCAAAAATAGAGAAAAAAAAATCATAAAAAAATCGAAAAAATAAAGCTTGCGCCACCAATCTGCAGAAACTTATAAATTTATATATATATATATATATATATATATATATATATATATATATATATATATAAATTTAACGCATTTTCGAGCTGGTCTTCTAAGCGTGGTCGGATATGTGGATAACAAAAATTGGATACATGAAAAAAATTATTATTATTTTGAGGTGTTCACAAAACCGAGTTCGCCGTTTGGCGAGGTTTTACTATATAAATATGTGTGTGTGTGTGTGTGTGCATATGCATATAATAGAATGATAAGAGAAAAAAAAACTTGCACATTTCTCAAAGCTGCATTATATCAAGCTGAAGTCTAGTGCTAACAAATATCATTTATATTAGGAAAGAATACCAGTTCAGTGTAGATGTAAACTTAAAACCATGATCTGACGCGCCTCGATGCCCTTTTGACGCAATTCTAAATCATAGTCATCCATCACTTGTCAAGGAATCAAATTTACCAATGAAGCATTAATCCCGCCCAAGGTTTCAGCTATTTTTAGCCTTAATAGCATACTAAATCTATTACTATAAATGATAAATTGCGCCTGAACAAACTTAGCCCACAAATCACTGAATCTTTTTTCATGACCATTCACGTGGAATTTCCATTCATGATGGGACTGAACGTTTACAGACTTTAAATAATTGAATCCTGAGCCATTGTTATTTCCAACATATGAACGTAATTATTATACGATCAAGTTGGTCCATACCATTTATCATCAACAGGGAAAGTTAGTTTTTTCTTCACGGTGAAGTTGGGCCTTGTGAAAAATTATGCATGCTGAGAATTATGATAGAATATGGCGGCCCTTCCCCAGAGCATGTGTCCCTGATAATCTGAGTAATTATCAATGCATTAATGCCTCCACCTAAAGGATATGCGTTCATTCCCGTTCGTGTATTGACGTTTGCGTGCTTGTTGACAACATAACTCACGCAGTCATAAAGGGAATTTCATGACATTCCAGGGCATTTCGGGAGGGGACCAATAGGGAATCGATTAGATTTTGACGTGGATCCGGCACATGATCCGGATCCAGGGACGTCATCAAGAAATATTTCCAAATATACAGCCACTTATGCAAGAATGAACCATGGAACCTGGGCCAATAAGGGATTGGCGGAGGCTTGCACTAATTAGAATGCAGATTTCTAGTTATTTGTAGAATCTAGAATAAAAATGTAAGAATTCTGCCAGTGAGAAATGATGGAAACATGAGAGAAATGATAAATACCCCTGGTACAACATGTGTAAACAGTAGTGTTTGTATATAGTATATAGCCTTCACATTTTACAAATTATATCGTCAGAAATAGCTGACACATTTTTCCTAATTTTTAAAAAGGATATTTGGCAAATTGAAACTGAAAAAAAAATGAAACCGGAAAACAATTTGCCATTTGGGTTAAGGTCAAAATGGGTCTTCTTACATATATGTTTTCATATATCTAATATGAAAATTGTAATAAGTTCAGGACTTGCCCCCCCCCCCCTTCATATAAATAGATCATCAGTGGCTCTCATGTAAATACTATATTTCAACAGTTAATGGCCTAATTTAGACAGTTTGCTTATAATGCAGTTGCGTAGTAAAATATGTGTGTATTTTCAGGAAAATCGAGATAAATCTCCCGTTAGAGATGTATACTGCATTGATGGCAGTTTTAGTGAAAAATCAAACTTTGAGTAACATTTGGCAAAGCGCCAGCTTATTTAATATTCTTTTAGCTTGATCGGAGAATATATAAACATGGATCAGTATACTGGGCCTCAAAATTAAATGTTGAAAGGTATTTTGTTGACTTTGTAATTTTGGGATGCTTTTCATGTAAAAAAACACTTCCATGTTCGCTGTAAATGACACCATATTCATCTGTTAAGTTGAACACTTCATATGCACTTCATAACAAGTGATAATCCTGGAGGTCCTACAATTCAATGTTATTGATAGCTTAATAAAAAAAAAAAAAAAAAATTTCACTTGATTTGGTTGTTACCATCTGAAATTACCCGGGTAAAAAACGAGCAGCATAGAAACCTGGCAACCATGCCAGAATACTTCTCGAGTATACTGAACCTTTTTTATATTCAACTCTACAGAACATGACTCCTTTCTTTCTGGAAATGCTGCTATTTCCATCATTAGAATATCAGATATAATTAATTTGACATTTCTATACTCTTATTTTAACACCTTATTTCACTTTAAACCACAAAAAAGGGATAATAATCAGCATTAGTATAACCGCCATTATTGATCCAAAATTCAAAGACCGTTTTATCTACCCCATATACTCTTAAACGGATTTTTAATGTGATATGTAAGTGCAGGATACATACATATATATACTACATAACAAACCGACTGTCTGAACCATACATGTTCAACATAACATCTGTCTGATATCCAATGAAGAACTACATTGTATCTTAAACAATTAGGACTTTTTATATTTAAAAATTACTTAAAGTCAAAACATATTTTTTATATTTTTAATATGTTATATTTTTTACACTATTTTATGGGTTATTATGCATGGAATGAATATTTTATGCTCATGGCACTAGAAAAATCACACAGACCTTTGCATGCGCAGAAGCTTCTTGAAGGCTTCTCGGAATGGCCGATTTTTTATAGCGTACACAATCGGGTTCATAAAAGAATTACAGAACGAAAACCATATGCTACACTGACAAGACAGTGACAACCAAAATGGCTCCGTTCCCGGTGTTGTTTGTACTCTGACGATGGCTAGGGTTACATACGGCGCCCACCAAAAGAAAAACAGTCCGATCACGAGTAGGAACATCCTAACCAAACGAAGTCCTGGCCTCGCTTTCGGCAGATCCGGTTTCTCCCGCAATCCTTGGCTGTTGATTTTGGTGCTTTGCGCATGCGCAGTACGAATAACTCTTGTGTATAAAATCGCTGTTATCACTAATGTCACTAACAGGTGGAAAATGATCATGAAAGAATACGCGATTGGAAAAACAGACATTGCTTTGCATTCAACTGTGTCTTCGGTCCAGCTCGTCCACCCGAGAGCGGGGAGGATCGCTTGAATAAACATGTAGAGCCATCCAAAAATGACAATCCCGATGCTAAATTTCTTTGTCATGTACTGCGCATGCGCGAAAGGTTTAACCATATACAAGTAGCGATCTACCGATACCGCCAATAGACTCATAAGTGACGTACCGATCGGAAATATGGTCAGAGCATACACTATGGTGCATGGCCAACGGTGCTCAGCACTTCTTGGGGTTATGTACAAAAGTCCAACGTACACTGGAATAGTCAGGAATCCGACCATAAGGTCACTCACTGCTAGACTTGACACAAATATGTTCGGTACAGTTCGGAGATGTTTGAACTTTACCACGGCGGCCAACACCAGCAAGTTCCCAAGGATGATAGGCGGAACGATGGCGAAATTAGCAACAATAAATATTTTGCTAAATGTGTTTAAAATGTTCTCCTCGTATTGTACGTCCCCTCGAACCGAGGACGTCTCGCTGAGAATGGCATCATCGGTTGTGAGCATTTTCGTAGCTGAACAGTTTTCCACTAATCCCTTTTTTTCCTTTCCCTGAAGTCTTCTTCACGAGATATTTCTTCTGACAAACTTTTATATATCAGCTTTCCTAGATATATTAATATTTTGTATCCTTTGATTTGTTCACTATGTAGAACGTTGATGATAGTCCGTTTAAGCCTGAGAAATCAGATCAACAGTCGTCATTAAACGTAGGATTTCTACAATGACATAGAAGATTAAATTAAACGTTAACGGAAGGAAATGCCAGATCCAGGATCAAATTTCTGTTACCGTTTAAAAATACTGACGTATATTACGTTGATATGGAATTCTCTTTGGGCGCAGAAATCGGCCAATTCTGAATTTGTCCTTAAAGTCTATCACAATTCATAAGCACCATCGTTCTTTGTTGAATCCTGTGACATGCAATACACCGTTTCAGTAATCTTCTTGAGTGTGGTTCAGTGAAATATTAAATCCATTGAATCTGCGTCAGATTTATATAGAATTCTCGACATGTCACGCGGGGTTCGTTCGCGTGACGTGGATTATGATTTTTGTTCTTCAAAATATACTTCTTAACTCGAATTGCATGGAGTTGTATCAAAGGTTAATAGTAAACCCGTGATAAACCACGCTCTATTTCTGGAAAAGCTGCAATCTTCAAACAAGCCGGTCTTCTGTTTAAATGAAGAATATTGATCTCTGACAATCCGGCACACACGTTGTTTTAACCCTGAAACGTCCAGGAAATCAGTCAAGCTGCGGAGGGCAGTAGGCTGCGATCTTTATTGGGTGTCCATTCTCCATTTTTATGACCAAATCAGGTGTCAGCCGTTACGAGATACGGTTATCCATTTGTGGGCAACCGTCTATATTGGGATGAACATGTCGCTATCAGTCACTGGAGTGACAAATTCGCTCCAGCGGCGTCCCGGACTTTGAACTGGCAGTGGGATTGCGCAGAGTAAAAAAAAAACAACAACATTAGAGGATTATTTGCGAGAGCGATAAACAGCTTACAGGCAGTTAACCGTTTTACTTCTGTCCGAGTAGATCTTGGTGGCACAAATCAGTTGTTGTACACCCCTCTTCTTATTGGTGAACAAATTCAGTTGATTGACCTTACGTGGAACCACATGTGACGTAACCACTGCAGTACAGAAAACAATACTAAGGAATGGGCGGTATGTAGATAATGCAAATTTGATGAACGAGGCATGAATGGCTTTTTGACTCTTACACTCATGTTCTGTTCACCTTGGTGTGAAACTAGTTATTTGGGAATTATTTCATTATATTACTTTTGTTTTGTTTTATACAGGAAGCTCTGGTTTATTGACGAACATGTATGGTGTTGAAATTAATCTTGAATTACGATGCAATCCAAGGCATACACGTCCGTTGCGAAAACAACCTCAAGCAAAGAGATTATTATTTACTTAATTTGACTTAGTAATCAGCTCCTGTGCACGGCAAGAGACCAGGCTCTGGCAACGTATATTCATCAACACGTGTAAATCGGAATGCAGTTCAACGACCATCCGGTATCTTATTGTATTATTATTCATTAACACATGCCATGGTCATGTTTTTGTTAATCTGATACACGAGGTATTATAATGACGACCATTGTATATGCAATTCTCTACATATTTACAATCTGGAGGCACAGAGTGATCTAATTGGGTATTTACCAGGGCGTGTGCAATGTTATAATGTATCAAACAAGAGCTTTCACCTTTAATATGTACCAATATTACCCTAACAGTCCCTGCCTAATAATAATATTGCTATTAATTATTAGTGCAAGTGCACGTGAGGCTGTATATTCAAAATCGGCTTATGTACAAACTGACTACGTGTGTAGCTGCTCGAGTGATGAAGGACTGGGTTCCGCACTTGGACTGGAGTCCAGACACGAGTCGGCTTTTAATGGACTGGGAATAGACTCGAGGTTAATACTTGAAACATCAATCCATTTTGAGTCCAGAAGGACGAAACATATACAACAACGAACAGTATACCACCAATCTATATATATATATATATATATATATATATATATATTTATATATACCAAGCTAAAGCTTTGTATCGAGATCTTAATTTTAATTAGCATTCAAGTTAAAGGCATGTGTAGACTAACATAAAGATACACATGATAATTACATTTATAAGAGACCAAATCACCTTTCTGACCTTTATAAATTAAAGGTAATCCCGTGGAGCGGGAAAAAATAGGCAAAAAAAACATAGATATCACCGACACAGGCTGCTTGTTTTGCTTATATCAACGCGTTTATAATTTGCCAAAATAATGAAAACAAATTTTAACAAGGGCATCGGGCAGCAAGTCTGACAAGCTAGAGCTTTGCAATTGGCATTTTGTAACAAGTGACCTTTCTACCTCCGCATATATACAACCTACAACCATAGGTTACATGTTTTTCCCGTTCGTCAACATTGCTGTGTTTACATTTTGATCTTACATTTTGTTGATAAACAAGTTCAAACATATTTCACGAAAGTGTTATAAGAAGTTTTCACAACCAAAATTTCCCTTAGATCATTTATATATATACCCAGAGGAAGCCAAAACAAAACAATTTTTTTTTAAAAGGTAGGTGAATGCATGGGCACCTTTAAAGTTCTTTAATATCGAGATTTGTATTAGACTCTGACTTTGACACAGGTTACAAGTGTCTCAGACTAGATAGAATAAGATGGACTCGGTCTCGAACCGCAAGGAATCGGAATCGGGTTTGAAGTAGGACTGGGTGGTGGGGCGATCACAAAACTTTTCTGCAACCATAACAGAAAAGCTCATCCACTTAGCATGTTCACTCCTTATGTACGCAATTAACATGGGAAGCTATCCATACCATTTGAACGATCACGCACACTTAGTCCACCAATCATGTGTATTTCTTGCTTTTCTCAATTCCCTTATTCACATCTGGCCAAACACAAAATGAACTAGATACTTCTTGGCACCGCAGGTGCCATAGTATCTCCAAGACATTTAATCCCCCCCCCTTGAAGAATAGGCCCCCATCTTCAGCAGTGTATACTGACACTTGGCAAGCAACTGTGGTTTCTTCCATCTGTCAACTTAAGAAACAATATTTTTCACCAAATATTGGGGCCAATACGGTGAATCACTCTTGAGAAAAGGGGATTAATTTATACAATAAAAAAGGTAAGGTATGTGGCGCTATCCACCTGATTGACGAGAAAACTCTCAAAGATTGATGTATATGCCAATCTGAAGACCAACACATTGAACGACTCCTCAGAGATGGGCAATTTTCACCTAAAACAAATGTACGGATGGACACCATGCAAACAAAAAATGGCAGATGGCGCCACGAGTCTTGAGTACAAGATGGAGGAAACAAAGATCTATGGTTAATGACAGTTCCAGACCAAAACGGCACACGACGCCTAAGAAAAGAGCATTAATTTATTCTACGGAAACGGAAAGGTAGGGGGCGCCACCTGTCTGATTTACGGGAACATTTTTTTCAAGATGGATAGACATGCAAAATTTAAGACCGATACCTTAAAACACTCCAGAGATATGAGCAATTTTCACCCAATGCACATATACAGATGGACGCCCCACGGCAAAACTGTTGCAGAATGCGCCTCTAGTCTTAAGTACAAGATGGAGGAGTCCCTGTTCTATGGGTATGCACAATTTCAGGCCTATAGGGGAAATCACTCCTCAGAAAAGGGCATTAATTTATTCTACAAAAACGGGAAGGTAGGTGGCGCCATCTGTTTGGTTTACAAGAAAACTTTCCAAAATGGATGGACATGCCAAATTTCAGACCAATGCCTTGATTCACTCCGGAGATATGAGCAATTTTCACCCAAAGCCCATGTACAGATGCAAGCCATCACAAAACGACTTTAGACTTCTGCTGCTTACAGTACTGTCAAGTGGCAATGATGGGGTGTTAAACGGCACGAAAACAAGAAAACATTAATAAGTGGCGCCACCAGTTTCCGGTACATGACAACACTATCCGAGATCTTCGGTCAAGTTGATCTTTTGATCAATCCATGCAAGATTTCTTGAGATATTTAAGAATGTGTGTGATTTTCCCCAAAAATTGGACATATTCAAGTTCAAGGTCACTCTCCCAGTAAAGGTCATGACCCCATTTTTAAGAGGCTTCGTCCTCTCGCCCATTTCTATGCACATGTCAAGTTTGGTAAAGATCCATGAAAATTTTTTTTAGTTATCCCGAAAAAAGAAATCGCGGCGGCGCGACCATGCTTAAACCATAGTATCCCGACTTTTCCTGGAGATACAATTAACATGCACACTCTCTTTAGCAAAGGGGATGTTCAATGTAACACCCCCCTTGCTATTCAAGAATTTATATCTATATTTTGGAAATGAAGTATATTTATAATTAGAATGAGAGTCTTTGGTTCCAGTTTTGAGATTTACTAGAAAACTTTCAAAAATGGATGGATATGCCAAATTTCAGACCAATACCTTGAACCACTCAGGAAATATGAGCAATTTTCACCCAAAGCACATGTACAGATGCACGCCATCGCAAAACAATTGCAGATGGCACCACCAGTCTTGAATACAAGATGGAGGTATCAAAGATCAATGGACATGCACAATTTCAGCCCAATCTGTCCATTAGATTTAGATGGGGTATAAAACGGCACGAAAACAAGAAAAGATTAATAAATGGCGCCACCAGTTTCCGGTACATGACAACACTACCCAAGATCTTCGGTCAAGTTGATCTTTTGATCAATCCATGCAAGATTTCTTGAGATATTTAAGAATGTGTGTGATTTTCCCCAAAAATGGACATATTCAAGTTCAAGGTCACTCTCCTAGTCAAGGTCATGACCCCATTTTTAAGAGGCTTCGTCCTCTCGCCCATTTCTATTCACATGTCAAGTTTGGTAAAGATCCGTGAAAAATGTTTTCAGTTATCTCGTAAAAAGAAATCGCGGTGGCGGGACCATGGTTAAACCATAGTATCCCGACTTTTCTTGGATATACAATTAACAGGCGCATTCTCCTTAGCAAAGGGGATGTTCAATGTAATATCCCCCTTGCTATTCAGAAATTATATCTATATTCTGGAAATGAGGTGTATTTATAATTAGAATGAGTGTCTTTGGTTCCAGTTTTGAGTTTACTATGGATTTTGTATATTTAAACCTGGTTTAGAGGAAACACATACGGAAAATTTAAAACCTTATTTTGAAAACCCTATACTTAATTGTAATATATATGAAATGTGTAACGTAGACAATAAAAGGTATATAAATATACATGTATATATGTTTGAGCCTGTTTGCGGATCTGGCCCATCTGCCGATGGGCTTGGCCAATATGAGGATCCGTTACTGGGCTGCCCATCTGCAGATTGGCAGCCCAATAACGGATTTGATACCATGCACTTTCTTGCCCATCTGCAGATGGGCTTGGCCCAAAAACAGATTTTAGTTTTTGTAAGTAATACGTTATTTTTTTATTATCTTGATGGCTTTTGTACCCAGACAAACATTTCTCAGAACTCAAATGTGTTAAATGAAACATAAATCACTATCACAGCCTTACATCAATAATTTTATCATCAATGACGCGAAACTAGAGTGGGACAGGTGAAGTGAGGCATGGATTGAGTGGCGAGGGGAAACAGAGAGAGGTGTGTTGCATATAAGCATGGACGTCTGCAGCAGTAATGTGTATGAAGGTGGCGCCACCTGCCACAAAATCCAGAAAGTTATCCCGGTTGTATACAATTGCAAAACTTAGGGCAGATAAGTCAAACCACTGCCGAGATATGAGTGACTTTGTCCCACAACAGACGAACACTGTGCAAAAATGGTTGCAGGTGGCGCCACCAGTTTTGCGTGTGATGAAGAGCTTTGTAAGTTCTGTACACATGCAAAATTTGGCACAATCGGTCAAACGGTTCCGAGATATTAGCTTGGATGTCAGCAGCGTAAACGTGAATATAGGTGGCGCCACCTGTCATAAAATCTAGAAGGCTATCGAGGATGAATATACATGCAAAATTTCAGGTGGATAAGTCCATTTACTGCAGAGATATGAGTGATTTTATCCCAAGGCAGATGAACAGATGGACGCTGTGCAAAAATTGTTGCAGGTGGCGCCACCATTTTTTATGCATGTTATAAAGCTATCCAAGGGCTACATTTGTGCAATTTTTTTTCCTGATTGGTCAAACGAGTCCGAAGTTATGTGGATTAATGTGTCAAAACACACGCACAGATGGACGCATTGAAGAGAGGAAAGGTCAGAGGTCAACGCAAAATATTTTGGCACCAGTTCACATGTGACCCAATAATCGTGTAAAGTTTCGCTAAAATCCGTCCAGTGGTCTCAGAGTTCTATTCCGGAAACGAACGCGGCAGCGACGGCGGCGGCAGCGGCGGCGGCGTCGTTACCCGGTCAAAAATAAAGTATCCGCAAAACTTCGTTTTTTGGCAGATACAATAAATAGATCTCTGAAACAAGCAATCATCACGATGTTGAATATATAAATGTTTTTTATATATAAAATATATATATAAATATAAAATTTAAATGGTGACAAGACTTCTTCTTAACAATTTTGGACAAATATAATTATACTTAATACTCAGAAGATAAATAATAAAGAGGTAAAATTTTTACGGTAAATATCTATCAAAATTCAAAATTAATACTTGCCAGATCCGCTAACGGGCACATATATATATATATATATATATATATATATATATATAGAGAGAGAGAGAGAGAGAGAGAGAGAGAGAGAGAGAGAGAGAGAGAGAGATTTATTAAAAAAAAGTTGTAGCTACTTTGACTACCCTCCCACTCCGAGTCATCAACTCACCCTTGAAGATAAATTGAAGTCACTGTTAATTGCTAAGATAACACGTACTTTTTACTAGTGATCATAAATCGCCCGGCGGTAAGCAAACGGGAATCGGGCGAAGTCCGCTCGACATAATGGCGGGCTCCGTCCGAGCTTCGGTCGAGGGTCAATTTGTCTGTCGATACCCGCCCGACAATCGGGCGACGCCCGGGTTGGCTCCACCCGTTGTCCTGCCTTGTGTCCTCCGACGTCCGCCCCTCTAGTATATATAGGGCATGTTAAAAATTTAACACATCGTAATTCTGATGTTTGAGAAAGTACTAAGCACTAATAAGAAAGCATTCACCGAGGAATGTAGAAAGTATCTCAAAATGCAGGGGATATATACCCCAGAGGTAAATTTACTGAGCCCGGCCGGGGCCCGTAGAAGCCGCCCGAAGGCGGCCCGACACAATCACGGAGCGCCCTCGATGCACGTTCGACATTGTACAAGTCGGGCGGGATACGGGAGGGGGTCGTTTGAGTATCGTAGTGGGCCCATGCTGCGGCCGCGCAGCTCTGCCGACCTCCGTCCAAATTTGAAAGCAAAAATATGGTCTAAGATCGACGGATTGCTGCCCGAATATCGATCAAATGTTATAGCCGATGCGCGAGCGTTCAATGTGCGACCATTAACGAGCTCTGTGGCCTCAAAATTCACCATTGGAAAATCGCTGAATTGGGAACAGGTTTCGGTGCCCTGCGAACGTCGGCCGACCCCTACAAACCGCGGCGGAGTCCGCAGTGATCGTGCAAACACCGGCTGTATTCATGCCGAAAATGTCCTTTTTGAGCTTGCACGAAAGGCAGACGGGTTCCAACTCTCCTATATTAACAATGGCTGTCAGCTAAATATATATTAAAGAATAACAATGCCACCTGATTTGCACCCGTCGGTAGGAAATAAAATAAGTGTAGCTGTACGCGGTGTCATTGTCTTCTATAACATATCTACACTCGGCATTTCCTGATCAACAACTCAGTGCTACCCGTCCCCGACTTGTTGTATACAGATAGCTCATAGTACACCGCCCTCAGAGCCTTTCTATGTTAGGCATGGAACGCAACACAAAGGGGGGGGGGGGGGGGGGGGGGGTTGTACGGGGTTCCACATTTTTTAAATTTCATTTTTCAAGATTTTTACTGTTTTTCATTTTTAAGATGAATCTTTATCTGTTGAGGTTTTTTTCTGCATGGCCTACTTTACCTATCACTGCATCAAGTTTATTCTCACATATTCTTCTTTCTTCCACTTTATTCTCATGCAGTTGTCTATTTTATGAAGATAATGAAATCTTTGTTAATATATTAAAATATAATGATGGTAATAATAATATTAATTCTTATAACTAGAGTGGCTTTGTTTTTGCAGTCGCAATATGTATGTCTGCCAACCCCTCCACGCCTCCCCATGTGTCCTCATCCAGAAATATCAGAGACAGATCAAGGATGTAGGAAAAGGAGGGGTCACAATCAGGAGTACTAGTGACAAAAAAAATGAAAAAAAGGTCCAGAAAAGGGAGTTTTAGGCTGCAAAAATTGGTCTGAAACCCTTACAAATTGCGGCGGCTGAAAAAGGGGGCGGAACCCCTGGACACCATCCCGACTCTGGATTCACTTCGTGCCAATGTAAGTCACCAATTTTGAAACTGGTCTAAGAACTTGGTGGAGAAGACTGCTATGTCAAATTCCAGGAGGAACTCTTCAGTATTTCGAAGGTTATGAAGTTCACAATGATTCTAGATTCCGGCAGATTTGACCTTGTAGATGTAAAGCAAGATCAACAGCACTGGAATATTTTCGGGAACTCGGTGGAAACACATTGTTTCAAATCTGAGGGAATACTTCAAAGGTATTGACGTAAGGTTCTCAAGAAATCTTAAACTCGATTGACAGACTATAATTTGGTTGATTTGACTTGGAAGATCCAATCCAAGTTCACAGTTTCCGAAGTCATCCAAGAAATAGGTTGAAACATATTTGAGGTCGAATATACAGTTTATATGGGGTTCACAACAATTGTACATTCATCTGATTCGATCTTGAAGATCAAGTCAAGAAACTCGTCCGAGATTTTGGTTGAAACAGTATGTGCTTAAATGTCTTATATCCATCGCTTCAGAAGTTACCGTTCTTACATAACAAAATCCTACAGACGACGACTGACAGATGACAACTACAACAGACGGGAGGAAGCAAACCACTGTTAAAGCAAGCTATTCACCTAACTTTTCTATCATTTATTTTGTGATTTCCGGCTTAACCTTGGTACACATTAGTAAACTCTAGACAATAACTGTAACCTAAGTTTCTCATATCGCCTCTGTGAAGGATGTATGAGTTGCTTTATATACAAGCTGTTAGTAAACACAGCAATGTTTACAAACGGTAAAACGATGTAACCTAAGGTGGTTAATATGCTTGGATATGTCAGGATAAAGTGTCACTGGGTGCAAAATGCATTTTGCTAAACTGTTTATCTTTTGACTTGCCGCCAAATGTCCTTTTTGGATGTGTTCGGATTAGTTTGGCGGGACCCCGCATGTTATAAACACGTGGATATAAACCAAACGAAAAGCCTGTGTCGTTTACAAAGGAGTTTTTCTGGCCTATTTATATCACATGTTCAGGGAATTACTAGACGTCAGATATCGGAATAATCCCCTTTAAGATGCCCAACAGCTGCATTTCATTTTACAGATTTGTTTTATACATTTATTACATCATTCCCATAAACCTTTGAGAAGTTAGTGATGTAACCCCAGCGTTTCCTCATAAGCTATAAATTTGTCATTTTTGGTTAACCTACAGAGTAAATGTTATATTAGCTAAACTGGTTAGATAAGGCGAGATCCAAAGATGCAGCATAGAGCACCTATTTATGACCTTCACTCAGCCGGGCCGCAGTGTTATCTTTATAAACTAATGTTATGAAACCAATCTGTTCAAAACATCATTTTTACAGAGAGAAACAGGCGAACTGGAGCTGTTACATGGCAATTTGCCCGATCGGTCACATTTTGCTGCGTCAGATGTCATTTTTTATAAACACCGTATCCCTTAAAAATAGGTACATAACCAAATAAAAGTCTGTTACTTACCTAAGACCGCGTTTGTGTGCGCTTCAGTGTTGACCGAGCGCCTGAACTGAAACAAGCATCGCTGCGTGGTTTATAACTACTGCAGACCTGGTAACTTCCTAGCCTGAACCTGGAAGAAATCTATGCAGTCACGTGGTTTCTCTTTTTTATTTCAGTCCAGGCATGCAAGTCACGTGTTCAGGTCGACTTCCAGACTGATCTAGAGTATTAAACCAGAAATAACATCATCCCCGGGAGTGCTTTAGCATAAAAGTTAAACCGAGTCTGTGGTTAGCAAGTGTGGCGAAGTACTTGATCTTAATGATAGCTCGATCTCTAGCGCATCAGACAGCTCTTTATATATTAGCCCCCTCTCTTCATGTATAATAACCGTTAAATATCCATTGTCCCAAAATCCCAATTACGCTCTAATTGATAAACGCTATACATTTGTATTTTTTATTTATTTTGGTGATATCACTGTCTCTGTTAACTTGGAAATAATGTTTAAGTAACGTTTATTTCTAGGTTAATTAATATGTACATTGGCAATTTGCGTGGGACAAATGATTAATTTGGAATTTTTTTCTCATTTTCCTTTTCGGATGCGGCTTAACTCCTGCATGTCCCAGATAATCGTCACCGATACAAGTTATTTTTGAACACTCATGAAGCGCTCCCCCCCCCCCCCCCCCCCGCAAGAATTATGGTCCCGATAGTTTCCACGAGAAATTGGCGGAAAACATCACTGAGATGTGCTAGTTGCAACGGGTAAAACCACAAGGTTTAAAGGGCATCCCGTCCCTAAGTTAAGCCTGCCTAAGTGAAACTTTATTGTACCATGGGACGGTAATACATGTAAGAATCAAGAATTGTGCAGATACGACAATATGACATGGTCTGTATTATTTTAACGTCATGATATGTAATAATGACTATGTAACAGACTTTATTATATGATTGTTGCATTAAGAAATAGAGGGCAAAACGTATTAGACGGGGAAAAAGGGGAACGGGAGCCCCATTGTCCCCCCCCCCCCCCTCTCTCTCTTATCAACTCCTGTGTCGCTCTTGACTGTTGGCCTGTGGCTCATGCGGGTTCTCTCAGCTGTTTTCAGCAGAAAGCTCAAGTGATACATGATCTTCGTGGAGTCTTATATCTTATCGGTGTTTAGCTGTGCTATGATTTCTTATTAACTATTGAAGCCTCAGCCTTATTTCTAATTAATGTTCTTCATCCGTGAAATGAGATCCAACCCATTTTAGTTTTCCCTTATTTAATATCATTTACCATATTGTCTTTTGTAGCTGGCCCTGCTAAAACGGATATTATGCAATGTTAGTTTGCTCGTATATTAGCAACCTTCACAAAACGTTATCGCGTGACATTACGGCTAACCATTCTGTAAATGTTGAAAGTGTTTAAAGGGGCTTGTTCAAATAACTGATATCTGTTAACTAAAGTTTAATCCTTTGAAATTTATATTTTTTTTAAAGGCTAGAAAGGCAAATCCCACTTTGCACAGCCCGTTCATTTTATTTATATCCACTTGTTTATAACATGTAGTATATAGGGAGCCCACTAAAATTATCAACATTTATTCGAGAAGTACATTTGGTGGAATGTCATGCGAAAATGATGTTTTGCAACAAGTGACCTTTCAACGTATGCGCATATGCAGCCAACCAACTTCAGTGACATGGTTTTCCGGTTTGCCAACATGAGCGCATGTGCCGTTTTTACCAATAGCCTTTAGATATACAAGCTCATGCATTCGTCAAAGAGGGTTAAAAATACCTTTTCACAGCAGTACATTAATACACAAGTAGATTAAGCCTGAAAAAAATAAGGCACAAAAGGCAGATGAATACTCGACTTTAAGGATTCTTTATCATTGCGAGAGAGGGCACTGTGTTTATTGTTCCTGACGGCATGCCCTTAGTCATCCACCTATCAAAAGGGAATTGTGGCAATATCTTGAAGTTTCCCACGGGGTAAATGTTCCTCGGCTGTTCACAGGTGTGTCCTTATTTGAGCAGCTTCTGTTTTAACTGTCAGAGATTACCTATGACGAGACCATCGAGTTGGTGAACCGTAAAACCCATTCCACTCTGGTATTCCTTATCTTGGTATCACTGATGTTGGAGGAGGTATTCGGTCTCTGAGTGCTTTCTTGTACGGCACTATATCATTTTCCTTAATCAGTGCTAGCAAGACAGACATACATGCTGCATTCCACTACCCCTGTACTCCATGATATCTTTCCATAAATCTAAGTAATAAAGTTTGCTTTTTGACCAATGGACAAAACAGAAAGAAAATATCAATTAACTACGCTTTGAATGGAGTATATATATTGACAATTAAAAGGGTAACCTTGTTATATTATATAAAGACTTTATAAGTATACAGTGGAGAGCTAGGCCCTTACAAAGGCTTACCTATTTCACATACCTACGTCATTACATCGACTTCTCTATCGCGAAAGATCCAATCGCAGACTAACTCTCGTTGTGCGATATATTTCTCCCCGACATTTCACAACTTTTCCTCCTCACAATTTTAATATAGTTTCAAATAATATGAAAACCCGGAGGTCGCAAGTTGAAAGTTAGTTGAGTTGAGGGTTGCTACTAATAACTGTCAACAACAGTATTTCTGTTATGTTCCTTTCATTGGCGTCAATTTTTCTACCTGGGTGGGGTGACTTGCACACACACACACACATACATATATATACATATATATATATATAAATTTATATATATATACCTTTATATAATGAGACATTTCAAATATATATATACTTTATTAAACATTTCAAATATATTACAGTTAATTATAAGGTTTTATAATATAAGGTGTTTTGTTTCCAGATTAAATCAATCCTGAAACATATTGAACTAAAGTCTAAAATTCTATTTATTAATATATTTCTTTTTCTTTATTTTATTGTCTGAATATTGGGGGGTGTTGGTGTTTACATTGACTATCTCCTCTTGTCAAAAAGTGTGTGTGTGGGGGGGGGGGGGGGGGGCGATATATACCCCCCCCCCAATATTGACACCCATGGTTATTCTGACTCATATTTTACAGACAAACTTTACTTTTTACCTTTATTGAATATTCCATGATGACGAAAAACGGGAAGCTTTCAATCCACTTTCACCATGCACTTATTAATACCCTCTGTCTATTTTTAGATCCCGTGATGATTGAAAGGACCAATGCCGTATTGGCCATGTTTACAATGAATGCCATGCGGGCACGTATAAACCGGTCGACAGGTGTCAACAGAATGTTTTTACTAGAAATAGTCGGAGGTTAAAATAATACACAATTACTAATTCATGTATTATTTTTTTCTGAGCAATATACTAAATTTAATGCACTGACATATATCATCTGACATAAATACACGCCTTTACAGCGTGAAATGACAGAATTGCTGTTATTAACCCTGACCTTCTGACAGAGTCGTGACTCGGGTGTATTAGTATTGCGTTGTTTATATAAGGATTTATATATACTTGGCAAAATAAGGAGTAATGCCCAGAGACAGGCGATGACGTACATAAGGGGGCTTGGTTAAATTATCATTATTGTGTACGACTGTTGATATACTGTGCTGCCATATTATACATTGTTATATATTGTTTTGGATATTATATACCCACTGGATCGATGATTTAAACCAGGCAAGTCGTAATGGTACAGCCAGAAAATAAGTCAGATCACAACAAAGGATCAAAACAAGTATCTTAATAAATAATATATATATATATATATATATATATATATATATATATATATATATATATATATATATCATTCATATCAGTCAATGTGTAAAAATAGTCCATTTGTAAATTGCCTGATATTTTAAGTCCCACAGATGGGGCTTGTTAGAGTTTAACAGAGACCACCGCCAACCCTAGGCTAACTGGTGGTCAAGTAGTACCTGTAGAACCAGGAAAGATGCTGTTTGGTAAACCCATTAAGAGAGCCCATTTTTTTATTAGGATGCCAGGGATGGAAGGGTGGGTGTGAGCTTGCAAACAATCCTACCTATGCGTGCTAGTGGTACATATTTTCAATGTCAGGTTGTCGGGTTGTTTGATAATTATTACAGGGGCGTCAATATAGGGGGGGATGGGGGGTATATATACCATCCACTTTTTGGCAAGGGGGGGATGGCCAATGTAATCATCCCCCCTACTTTTCAGAGAAAAGTATTATAATATTGCAAAAAAAAAATTAATAAATAGAATTAAAGACTTTGGATCCATTTACTAAAAAATGTTATATCTAAACCTTCTATTACAATATTATAATTATTTGAAATATGATTAAGTATATATATATATAATCATATATAATATATATATAAATATATATATATATAAATAGAGAGATAGATATATATATATATATATATATATATATATATATATATATAAATATATATATATAGTGGAATATGTCACTCAGAGACGCTGAAAAAAAGATATATGTGTGTGTGTGTGTGTGTGTTTAAATATACAAAGTCATCCCCCCCCCCACCCTGGAAGAAAAATTGACGCCACTGAATTATTAAGATCATGTTGAAAAATGGGGTTAAAGGGGCCTGCTCCGATATCTGTTGCTTACAAACTAAAGATAATCCCTTTAACCTTTTATAAAAATAGGCTTGTGAACGCCGATCTCACCGCATTCAAGTCTTCCTTTTGTTTATATCCACGTATTTATAACATGTGGGGGACAAACCCAAAAAAGTTCAAACACCTCCATCTGGGAAATCAGATGAACCAGAGTTTTGCAAACGGCGTTTTGCACCTAGTGACCTTTCAACTAACCACCTTAGGTTATATTGTTGTCAACATTGGTTCATGTACCGTGTTTACTTACAGTATGTAGATAATAAGCTTTTACGTCCGTCACAGAGGAATTATTAGATCTTTTATTAACAGGAGTTACCTATATAGTTTACCAATATCTACGCAGCCAGAAATCACAAACATTCTACAGATAAGCCTGGTGAATAGTCAGATTTAGTGGTATCTAACCTTAACTTGAAGGAAAAGATGATATATTCAAAGACCTGACTAGAGAGACAGGTCCGAAATGAATAAAATAGTTGGCTATATATATATATATATATATATATATATATATATATATATATACATACATTGATAATTTTTGTTTTCAAGATTTACAGACATATCCATATCAGTTACATTTACACTCGCTGTAACCTTACACTGCCAGTTCTTGCCAGTGTTAATACAAAGATATATAAATATGAATGGATGATTTATGATAACAATAACTGGTAAATATGTAACAATTATGGCAAGATTACCATGGTCATATTGTTAACATTATAAGTTAAAACATATGTAACATGGGGTTACATTTTGATTAACATTAAATACTTATAGTGCAATGAGTGCAGAGCGGAGCGTAGTACAACATATATATTTATCATTTGCACTATATGACTTATTATATACCAGGGCCTCAGTGCGGATTATCTTTTTATCTACTTGCGAATTCGCCACAAAAACAAGGAAGACATATTCTGTGTCCTCGGCATACGGCCGCTTCGTGGTGTCACATAGCACAGTGGTTAATTTCAGGGTAGCGTATCAGCCACGTGCTCCTGTTTATTCAGTTAAAGTCTGCATGTTATGATTGGACTACGAAACACTATTAATGCTGAAAAGAGTATGTTAGTATACCAGTCCGAGTGATCAAAACTGAATACTCGAGTTTGGAAAAGGAAATCGAGTATTTGTGCAGGACTGCATTTTAGAGTGTTAAGCTGTTATTCCTTTACGTACACTTAAAAATTATGTTGCTTGTTAAAGTAATTTATTTTTTAACCAGTAATAATCATATCAATAATGCATTCAATGTCAATAAGGTTGCTTACACGTCAGAGTCTCATTACACCCTTTAGATGGAAACTGACAGAATATATGCAAGGCCAGTATACCTGCCTGTTACTGAAGAATATATCAACTCTACCGGGAAAAGACGTCAACTTGACATTTATGTCGTAATTTACTCTACATATATATTCTAAATCAAGTTTGATGTCATAGTTATGAATATATATATATATATATATATATATATATATATATATATAATTCTGAATCTGGATTGTCACCGGAGTTGCGTTCGTCCATTGAGTGTATAATAGACAGTCTTACTGGAGTCTTGCATCTTATCTACAGTAAATGCGTTTAATCAATTTCCCTAATTTCGCCAAATTTCTATATAGATCACCCTTTCAGGTCAACTCTACTCGTATATCAACTTGATTCGTTCTTCAAATGTTTATTTGGTATCTTAACGACTTCATCCGTAATATTAAGCCATGTCAAGTTCAGCTTTCTTTTTAAACTGTCTGTCTATGCTATGCTCATAAGTTTGCTCATTTATGTCATTTAAATGAGTAATAACCAATATATCTTCATCCTATCTGGAGAATCACAGATCAAGCTAGATACAAGCGGAAGTTTTTGTCCCATGACGTAGGAATGACGAACGAGACGTCACATTAGCAGCACATGCTATATAGAAAACTGCAATGAATATCACATATTTTATTATAGTTGTGCAGAGCCTGACTGCGTCACTGTATCTTTTCGCAAAGAATATATCATACCAATCTTTTAACATGTTTTGTGTTTTCTAACAACCCTGAACATGTTTGAACAATTTTCATTGCAACAAGTAATGCAGATAAACCTCGGTACGTGTTTGTTAAATTTCTGATTGCATGCACGCAGATCTCCTATGTATGTGATTGACAGCTGAGTCGTGCGAGGCACAGGAAATTGACAGCGAACACCACTGAGATGGAATATATGTTTTTGATGGCGGTCACAACAGAGATGGGATGTATGTATTGGTGTGTACATCCAAACCTTTTCCTTAGCATTAATTCCCTACTCAAGTCATAATAATCTTTATTATAAAGTTAAGATTAATAGTCGTTTTGCAGCGATATTGCAGCAATAACAGGGATAATACTTTAAGGGCACTTTTCACTTTATAACTGGCGTCAAGACTCAAAGTGAGCCCTATTTGTCCAGTTAATATAGTCTATTCGCCGAGTATGCACGATAAACCAGAGAGCACTTAGACTGGGTAAATCTCCCCCCAAGGCTGGATATTATCTAACCCCCCCCCCCCCCCACACACACACACCCCACCCACCCAAACCCTTTCCGAAATTATACCAGTTCTCCTCAAGATAGGATAGTTATTAAATTATAAAGATAAATGCAATGTTTCTTCATCGTCACAAATCAAAAGGTAAAATTACCTACAAATTATTCATTTAGAGGATCCTAATCGGTAAACACAGCCAGGCCAGTGCCAATGGGTGCAGACAGGAAAAGAAAGTACACATTTTATTGCACTTGATGGCGGGCTAGATATCAGTACCTTGTTTTTGGCCGTTCTGTATATCCGATTAAAATCTTATTCATTGAATGCGGAAGGGACGAATTACGTGACAGAGAATCTGCCTGGTACCTGGCGTGGCTAACCGCATGGTTATCTCGAGAGACCTAATATAACCGAAGCCAGTATATAAATAAACCAAACAAACACATTTCATTTGTTTTAATAAATAAAGACCTTTTAACAAATTGTACTCTTTGAACGCGGAAGGCAGATTCAGCAGAAGGGAGAACTTTTGTTTTTTTTTTTTCATATTAATGGCGTCAGAGTGCTACACACTACATACTTTAACAGGTGTCGATACAACAACTTTGCAGGCAGCAGGGAGAATTGGTGGCCTGCTGCATGCAACATTGCTGTGTCGACACATGCAGTGCATGGGTAGCACTCTGACGTCACTACTGTCCACGTGACATCACTTTGTTTTCAGCCGAGAAGCGGTGAGACTTTTCAAGGTTGCCCATGGATATCCAGGGTGAGCGCACTGCAAGCTTAATGGGAAACTGTACACCACAATCGTTTTTCACTCACATACTCCTTAAGTTCCTCCGTGTTACACACCCGCTCCCCGCAGGTGCGGTACACAGGGCTGGGTTGACGCCAGGAGAACAGTGATGTAGGTCTTGAACTCGAGTCTGGATTCGAGTCCATTTTTTAGGGACTCGGACTTGGACTCGAGGGTCCTGGACTCGGACCTGGACTCGGACTCGGAGGTAAGGACTTGAGAAATCAGGTCGAGTCCATCCCCGAGTCTAAAAGAAAAAAACAACTCAGTTATGTATTATAGACTTATCGGGAGCTATAAATGTATTTAAACAATTATAATAAAAGTATGTTTGAACTTTGAACGAACCTATAAATGTACATAATAATCTGATATCTCCATTTTAAATTGCTTTATAGGATATTTATATTGGACTCGATCGGACCTGGACCCGGTTTCCAAATGACCCCGACTAGAAGCAGGTCGACTTGGACTCGAACCTCAAGGACTCGGACTTGGACTCGAGAAGCCTGGACTCGGACTTGCCATCGGACTCTGATAGTATGGACTACATCACTGCAGGATAGTGTTGTGTTTCCGCTCTGTCACGAATTCCGAAACCGGAATGGAATTCTGCACATGTGCACACTACCCAGGTACGCCAGATTTAAATAACGGATTCAGTTACCTCCATCCAAAAATATAAAAACAGAACACTCCTGATGAATCCTCCCTTGTATCTGACTCCGATCAAATTTCCCTGACCCATGTCAGATAAGTTTACATTTTATACATGTTTACTAACGTACAAGTCTTACCAACGTAGTAACTTTTTGCGGATAAACCCAAAACGTCGCACCATCACATAATAATAGAGCGGAGATTACCAAAATATGGTTCCAGATGACTGTATCCTGTTCTAGAAAAGCCAGGCTCCAGAAACCCCCATACCCGGGGGCTTTTCAGCAAAGGGTGGGGGACGGGGGGGGGGGGGGTCTATGTCATCATACCCTTGATACTCAGAGGACAATACTTACATTTTGGAAATGAAATGCATAAAAAATTATATTAAACGTACATGTTAGAAAATATGACCGACCAAAATATGCTTATTCTTCTACTTTGTATTATTTATAATTTTAACAGGGGGGATAGTCAATGCAATCATCCCCCTGCAGTTCAGAGAATAATATGTACATTTTGGGACTAAAATGTATCAATAATTATATAAAAATGCCTGACTAAATATGCTTATTCTTCTAAATGTGTATTATATATATAGTTTTAAAAAGGGGATAGTCCATGTAATCGTCCCCCTGCTTATAAAAAGTATATATATATATATATATATATATATATATATATATATATATATATATATATATATATATATATATACACAAGTTTATTTACAGGTTGTTCCTACATCGATTACCCTCCCGCTCCGAGTCATCCCCCAACCCTTCAAGAAAAATTGACGCCACTGCACATGACAGCACTGTTTACTTGTATTCTTGTATCTGAAAGTGGAATGCGCCTTAATATTATGGGAAGGCTAAATGACACTCTCCCGGGGAATCCTGAAATTTAACTCCAGACTCATCACTAAAATCTATAAGGGTCTTTAACTATACGGGCCAGCACCCTCAATTAGCTGCGAGTAAAAATTAATAGGTTTGCTGATGGGGGACGCCGGTTGCTTTCACCACCTTACGGATTAGATCTAAATGTCCGCCAGGGGAAATTAAATGAAGGATTATAAGGCGTAGCACCAATCTATTACTTCCGTCAGCTGAGGTTATTCCGTTCTAATTGTTGTTTGCGCGGTCCCTGGAAAAGAAACAGTCTTGTTCCAAGCTCAGAATTCTCGATGAAAACAGAAAATTATTTGCTTATGTGGTCTCATTGATTATGTGTGTGTGTATATATATATATATATATATATATATATATATATATATATATATATATATATATATATATATATATATATATATATATATATATATATAAATCTATAAGGGCCTAAGGTTGTGTCTTTCTTTCTGATAATATAATATTTGTATTATACCAGATATAACTTGAAAAGAATATGGTTCCTTTGATAAAATAATGAAAACTGGGAGTAGGGAATTCACGTATTTTTTTTTTTCAATAACCATTGAATTGCGCCATAAAATATAGAACTGTTAAGCCTGCGAGGTCACAGAACACCAATGTTACACTTTATTTAGATAACAGCATCACACTTGACCATATGTTTAGAGCTTCTATTTATAATCATAATAACAATTATACTCTGACAACAAAATCTCCCACAATATTCTCTCTTAATAGGAAAACAAATTCTTGAGCTTTGGGCCTGGCGAACATATAGTCCCAAACCGATGTGTATTTATATAACAGAAATGGTTTGGAAATAGACTGTGCCATCCAAATCTGTTCCTTTTAAAAGAAAAAGTCGTTCATATATTTTGTCATAGATGTGTTTTCCTTTGTTTACGATATATGTTTACATAAATCATATTTTACCTATTTAGCCCTTTCAAAAAGCAAACATACGGCTTCAAATGTGACAAAAAATGGAACCTGTCTTTAGGTGGTTTAAACCGTTTCAATTAAAGAGATATAAATCGGAACGTTTATGTGCGTGCCCGTGTTAATGCATATAAAGCGTTTTGGCACACGTTCAGTAGCCATAGCTCATTTGCCATGGCTGTTCACTGCATGGTGCTCCACACTTATGAGTAGACACGCTTTATTCTTATATGTGTGGAAACTGGCACTTTTAAAGTGTAAGGAACAACAATTGGGTCACGGTATGTACTGGGACTGGACAGTTTTTGTGACAGAATCGTCGGTCCTACCTGGGAACAATCAGATGACCCAAAGTTATCTTCCCAAAGTTATATCAAAATTTTCTACAAGTATTTGGCTATAGAAAATTTTTGAGGCTGTTTCACCTTGAACTATCGGTATATCAAAATAGAAATATTTAGGTCTAATGATTTTTATTTCGTCCCTACCAACGACTGCACGAAAGGAAGATGGCCAAAGATCATCGCCTGAAGTTCACATGAGCTAAGACATCAATATATTAATTTAGATAGGTTAAGTACCGACATGAAATAAATTATTCAATCAACATGTCAGGGAAATTTCACAATTTCTCACAGATTTTTTTTTTAATCTCGTCGGTCATATTTTTGGTCAAACTTGCTTTCAACAGGAATGTATATCTGATCCAGATAACTAGTAGTGCAGAACGCTATGCTTATGTTTTCTTTCCGACCACTGACCGCGTCTGGTGCAAGGTTATTTTTACTGTGAGTAGAAGTAGGTGATTGATTTTCAAAACCAATTCTTCTCTATTATTATTCCACTAGATTATACATATATATATATATATATATATATATATATATTTATATATATATATATATATATTCATGGATAATTAATTAATATACCTAGGAAATGAATGGGCACCTTTAACACAAATTTATTCACAGCTATTTTAACGATTTACAGTAAATATATTTTGTTTTTTTTTCCAGTTTATACGTAACAGATGAACATTTGAAAACACGGCCTGCTGCAAAATTTGCCTAAACGCATGATTGGTGTCATTTTTCTCCACCAGAGGTCACTCCACTGCGTTCCTTTTGTCAATCCGTCTCGGTCAGGTGAACGTATTCGGGAAAACTTACATTCTTATTTTAAAAAGGTTCTGTTATGTTTTTCGGTCTCTCGTGTTGAAAAGGCTAAATGACTTCCTCACCTGCTGTTGTGAACAAACGCACACGCATACAAACATACACGCGAAAGCTGATGAATACATACCCTCCCGGCGGAGGCAACAATCACTGGTACACTCATGGACCCGAAGAACCATGAGCCACATAACAGGACCAGCAGAACCAATCCCCTGATCTCACCAACAGCTGGAGTGCAATAACAATAGGCTTTACAAGATCATTACCATCAACAAACTTAAATCCTTATCCTGGTTACTTGCTTCGTCAAATGAGAAACAATCACCGTGCTTCATTTCCACATGAGGAAAGAGGCTGAGCACCGGCAAGTTTGTGGTAAGTACATCTCAACCAACCAGTCTTAACAATGTATCAAATTTCTTTTACACTCACTCAATTATTTATTAGTGATGTATGATAATATCGATATATAGGGATATCGCGATACGGTAATTCGCATAAAGCGTATCGCGATATACTCTTCATATATCGATATTTTCGATATTTTCAAACTTTCAAACTCTATTGAAGTAAAAATAAGGTTTCTGTTACCAATTGGGCACGAGTATAGAATTCGGTCTACATTTCAAAGATGGGTTTAAACTGACTGGACCGTCTCATATTAGTAGTAATCAACATAAGCCATGACATGCCTGTTGATATAACATCGACATGCCTCTTACTTCTCCACTACATGAAACCTAAACATTATTACGTCCGTCCGTGTACACCCATAACCTCGTCCATGTAGGCCGGATTCTATACTCGCTCCACAAAGTGTGACATTTAAACCGGTTGCGTTTAGTGAAAGGCTGAAAGTGAAAGCCACCAACGTGTCTATTTAGATACTCCTCGGACCGATTAAAGCTGATTAGGAAATTTTCAAGTGGGCCTGATTGACTATGCGATCAAAGGTCCGTCCCAGCAAATTTGATTTTCTACTCGATATTTTATTGGCACCTTATATGAAAGAAATGCCACACCTTATATGAAAGAAATGCCACAAAAAAAGAAGTGCCGAACACTGTTAAAATAATTATTCATATTTGTGTATTAATATTCCGTCTTTCAATCCTGTGTAGTTTAATGTAGGAAAATTAAGTGTTAATTGAACAGTATTATTGATCAATAACGGCAGCCCAACGATGTTATAAACAACTGTGATTTTGCTCACCTTGTATCCCTCAGATCAGAAAGCACCTATTTCCAAGCTACTTACATACGTAAGGCATAAAGGAAACCTTAAAACTACCTCTTTTAACAATACTTAAGTGCTTAACTGAGTAATTTTGCATATTTCCTGTGTAAAAATAAACTGATCTGCATATACTGTTAATATGTCTTTGTATTTAATACGATAATAAATAATTAACATATTTGATGAATTTTATATATCAGGAAATATATTTATTCCCTGTAAATTGATACAATGAAACATATCGCGACACGTATCGCAATATGCTACCACATATCGCAATATTTTTCAATATGAAAATTGTAGACGATACAAACGCCTAATATATATCTTAACTATATGTAAAATCAATGTAAAACAAATACGTTTATATCTAGTAAGGAGTTTCCGGTCTCGACAGACAGGATGAAATCAGAATATTCTCCAATTCCACCACTTACAATACATATTATTCTTAAATGAGATTCTTTTATATATGAGAAATTTTTGCAAAAGTTTTAGCATTATACTACTCATGATCTATATTTGATTAAAACATTATCGACCATCGGCTAACATTCATTACAATACCACGAAGCAAACGACACACGCTGTTTCCTAATTTTTGTCAATATGAAATTCATTAGTAAAAGAATATTTAGAAAATAAGGTGAAATTAAAAAAAAATAATTTATTGAACTTTCTTCAACTTTTTCCCTGTCCCCAAGCCCCACCCCTACCCTACCGAAAGAAGTCCCTGACAACTGAAAGACGTTTCTGAACGTATAATTTCTAAGATGATATTATGTTTCTAGAGAATTGAAAATTCCAATTTTGTAAAGTTGTGATTTTTCACCTTTTAGATGGGGAGGTGCTTGCTATTTGTTCGTCATCCATTTTAGATTAAAATTATGATACATACGTTGCTTTTATATGGGACGTTTCGCTAAAAGATGAGCTCGTCCAATGTGGTGTCTGAGGTTCGAGGTCACAAGCAGAAACTGTTCTCAGTTTGAATTAGTTGATTTGATTCAAAATTCGTATTTACGGGTCATATCGCTTAAGATAACACCCCATGGATCTTCGGTATCAGGGGCTGCAGGTTAACGAAATTTACACATTAATTTCCAGGTGATAACTCCAATGGAGGTGATAAGTTAATTGTTAGATCTAGAAGGGACAGTTTTTATAATCTGATAACACAGACAGTATCAGTCTCACCCCACTTTACCTTCCTGTCGTCCGGGCCTTGCAATTATTGTTGCTTTCCTCGCCTCCCTGCATTGGGAGCATACAACCCATACAGCCGTAGAAGGTGCTATGGGATGATTCATTCCATATTTTGGTCCATGCACGATCAGTACCAATTCAGTTCTTTGAAGGAAAGGGCGCAACCTTGTGGTAAAGACTTTGGCCAGGTGTCTTACCTTAGAAGGCGGTTTGATCGGGACTCGAACCCACAACCTTGCAGTCACAAGTCTAGCGGCCTAACCATTATTGCATCATTCTTTACAAATTGTTAAGTCTAAAAGGAGTCTGGTTCATGTTTCGGCGAAGGGTCATGACCATAACTTACATGTGTGGACTCATATTACACACATATTCTCAAGAACTGTTAAAGTTATTGCTGTGTGTTTTTTTTTTCAAGTTTGATTCCCATTACATGTGTGTATTTACATTTCAGAGCCCGGAGAAATCCAGTATGACTGCAAAAAAATCAGCCTTTTTTCCATTCCCCTTCTTCCTCGCAGTAGACGATTCTCTTTGAACTTAAGCCCGTGTTTGAAATATTGCTGATACACAAATATTCGTCAGAGCCCAATAAATGCCCCAAACCCGTGAGGTTAGTGAATTTCACCTTCAAACATTGCATTTTTAAGAAAATGTATACCAATGACCTGTGTGGAAAATAGCTGTTTTCATTGATCATTATTTATTCCATTTTTGTTTACCATACTTGCAGTACACTGTTTTATGCCTGGTCTTGTAATGCAAAAATGGTGAGCATCTGGTCCTTGGGTCCTTGTTTCTCAAAAGGAGACACAATTCTTGTTCCAAGATACGTTTCCCCTTTTCGTTATATCATTTGATCCACCAAGGTTTACCAAGATGTACTTATGAGCCCTAAATGTATGCATTTTGATAATTTTAATGTGAAAAAAAAGAGTTAAATTAATCAAATATACGAACCCGATTTCTGCAAAATCCAAAACAAAGCGCTCAGTTACGATGTGAAAATAGAGCAGTTGAGTAAATCTACGAAATGTCTTCGGACTGTTTAAAGGAATATATCCATGTTATTTGAAGTCTTATGATTTTAACAATCAATGAAAACGTGGGAAATTTTGACTACGATGAGTAGCTCTGCAAAGAGAAGAATAATCTGCAGATTTTAATATAAGGAATATACAACCTGTCATGAACCAATATTGAATCACCATGTCTGGCCGGGACCGAAATCCATGCACGCTTGTTATTATAGTCCGATCAATAACTTGGCATGACCACGCGTCCACTGAAACTGGACAATAATGTACGTAATCCTTGTGTACATACCGTATAAATAGCTATGACCTTTGCGTAACACGACACAGGTTGTTAGAAGATCAATGGATTTCCGATTGTCGGGGCTGTTTGCTGTCTGGCCAGCATTACTCTGTTATCACAAGGATATTGTTGTTAGATTGACAGCACCGGTATGTCATCTGGTACAAAGAGCGCCAGCAATACCTCGTTAATGTGGACACATTAATGTTCTGCCGCTCATTATGCGTAAATGTCACATATAATCATCTATAATCGCACGGTGAAACAACGAACTGAACTCGCTCTTCCAGACACGTCAATAACACATGTATTTCACATGATAGGGCCTATTCATATATAAAACCTCCGTTAGCTAAAGTTAATCCCTTAGACTCTTCCGTTTATGTGTGTGTGGAGGGAGGGGGGGGGGGAGGGAAGGGAAGGGGGGGGGGGGGGGGGGGGCAAAACAATCCAAGCACATTCAACAGTGACATCTAGCGGCAAGTCAGATGTATTAGAGGTATGCAGAGGACGTTTCAAGCTGTGTCGTGTTTACAAACACAAACCTATTGATGTATACAGCATAGCGGTGAATATAAAAACCTTTCATACATGAATTACCTATACAGTGCATTTTTTACATATGCAGAGGAAGTCAGAAATCATATAGCTTCTACAGAAAAGTGAGGTGAATACCTGGCTTTAACATGCTGTCAGTTAAAAATATCTAGACGTCTGCAATCGCCTCACTTTAATCATGTGAATTTAAATTTTCTTATTCAAATCTCCGTAAATACAAATAGGAAACCTGCATTACCAAACATGGTCGATCTCTTTCTCTCTCTCTCTTTCTCTCTCTCTCTCTCTCTCTCTCTCTCTCTCTCTCTCACACACACACACACACATATATATATATATTGTGTTTCATTTAAAAAAAACCGAATGCATGCGAATTGTGTTTTTATAATGTCACACCTGTTGTGATGCACCAACACAAACAAGTCTTCCTATGTACTAGCATCTATGCAAGTTGATTAATTCATGCAAATCTTTGAACGCTATATATATATATATATATATATTTATATAAATATATATATATACTCACATAATTAATTTCAAATAATATTGACGTGTTGTGCATACACAAGTGTCTGTCAAGAGAGTTTGCGATATATGTGATATATTTGTATTTTTTTTTTTTTGCACTCATGATGAATAATTTATATGTATGATTATATATATATATATATATATATTTATATTTATATATATATATATATATATATATATATAAAATATATATATATATATATATATCCGTTAGTGGTTCATATTCAAGAAAATATTGTGCCGTAATATATATTGGTGTGTTTCTGATGCTATTTCATCATCTATAAGCATTATCTTGGGATAATAGGTAAGAGTTAGTATGTACATGTCCATATATGTGCACCGGAAAGAACATTAAAGTCGAAACATTAAATGAACTTGTTATACAACAAATTACACAAAAATTATATCACATAAATA
The DNA here is from genome assembly GCA_026874595.1 of Sipunculus nudus. Classification (NCBI taxonomy): domain Eukaryota; kingdom Metazoa; phylum Annelida; class Sipuncula; order Golfingiida; family Sipunculidae; genus Sipunculus; species Sipunculus nudus. The sequence continues at coordinate 38,958,934 of CM049316.1, forward strand.
TAAAATATATATATATAAATATATATAAACAAAAATACAAAAACAAATTCTATTCGTTGATTCTCTTCAGAATCTAATTTCTTTTTTATTGCTTTCTCAATTGTCTCATACAAACATAGTTTAATACACACACATGTACACTATCATGTATTAATCTATTAATACACAATGATTAATGCATGCATCGATACATTCATATATTTCAAGTAATTTACCGACAATCAACATAGCATTGGGGAGCTGTATTCCTTGTACTGTAGTTTTCCTGCCGACACGATACATTATTTATACCTACATTCAGTTGAGCATCCTCAGGTCAGCAATGATGACGTAACACACCTGCTAGCGTGTATCCGGGCTTTTAACATGATCTATAACCATTAGTATGGGCGTGACCGACTGGCACTGTCTTTACCTGTAGTGACGGGCTGTGCTGCGACAGTAAGCCCTCATCAGAGTGATGAATCCACCTGCGTCGTGACTCTACGGTGTAGCCTGGTACTGATATATAGGCGTGGTCGTCAGGTGCTGTGAGGAAACAGGGCTGGATGCTCCAAGACCAGGGATATACACAGGTCCTCAGACAGCATGTCCGGATCACAGGCCAACCATGACTCCAACGCACACGGCGGTAAGACCAAATATCTATATATCCATATAATATACTAATGCCTATAGTAGATAAGAATAAACGATATATCATATGTAATATATCATATATTATATATAGATATATATAGATGTTTATTTGTATTAAATGTGTATTTAATATATGATAAATGATATATTTAATATATATATAAACTTATATAATTATATACATAATAATATATATTTATAAATATAAATGTAATATATAAATATATATATATATACGCATATATGTTTATATCTGTGTATATATATATATATATATATATATATATATATATATATATATACATGTCTAAAATTGGCATGTAAGACATACTATATGTAGATATATATAGATGTTTATTGTATTAAATGTGTGTATATATATATATATATATATATATATATATTTAATATATAAATAAACTTATATAATTATATACATAATAATATATATTTATAAATATAAATGTAATATATAAATATATATATATACGCATATATGTTTATATCTGTGTATATATATATATATATATATATATATATATATATATATATATAAAATTGGCATGTAAGACAACGCTGAATCACAGTATACCATAAAACACATAAATTAATATATATATATATTTAAAAGTTTATAAATTAAATATATATATCTATATATATATGTGTACAATAGAATTTCTTTTCTTTTAAAACAATTATTTTTTTTTATAATGTTCATATTTATTTTTGTATGATATAGTATTCAATACGAATAAAAAAACTAAAATATGCAGGCAATTTGGACCTGCTTACGTTATTGATATTTTTTTATATTTTAAATAAAAAACGTAAAATATAGATGAAGTGTCAGTTCAGTGATATAATGGTGTGAAAGCATTCTCCGGAACAGTAAAAAGAAAGTATGTATTCGGTTTGAATTATTGTACAACAATTAATAGTGAAGACTGCTGTCAAAAATTTGTTGGAATAAACGCGATTTGGTTTGGTTGTTTGGTTGATTAGAAGCAGATAAAGAAACTAAAAACAGTCATTTGAGACTACAACCAAGACAACATTGTCAAAGTCCAAATGTTAATCAAATTACCCAAGGTTTGTCTGTAGAAATGATGGACTATATCCCCAAAAGCTACCAACTGCTTTAGATTAAAAAAAGAAAATAACTTTAGCAGTTACTAATTGATAAGAATATATGCGAAATCTCGTTTATTCCCCCTTTGACCACAAACTGGATGAGATTTTGCAAGACTTTCACCTGTGTTCGCAAGAAATTTAAAAGACCTGGGTGCAGCCATAAAAGTTGTGACCTCACCCATAGTGATCGAAGTATCACACAAAATGGACATTTATGCCTCTCTCCGTAAGAATGGGACGCTCATAAGGCTTGATGGGTTAATTTGTAAGAAGTTCATCTGTGTGTTCTTCCTTAATTTATCAGGTCCCCTGAGTGCAAAACCGTTGATTTTATATTTCTTCTTTGTTTCTGCCAACTATCCAATATTGCTGATATTTGGGCTGAATTTTAGTTTTAGATCACAAGTTTCCACCTGATATTTATTTTTTACCTTGACCTTAGGCCAAGGCCGTACACTCTGTCCCCCAGGCCGCGGTAATTATCGCTCCGATCCCGAATTATTGTTAAATTGCCGGGGTCACATAAACCTAGTCTACATTGTTGCTGAAATGACCCTTTGTGGTTATGTCCCGTTTGAAAATATAGGAGTAAATCCTATAGGCACAAATGATTGACCAAGTATTAAGACAATGCCAACAATGTTATGCAGAGGAACCCCGCTTTGCGACCACCCCACAACTGCGCTCACCCCTTGCACGAATGCGACCACTTTTCTTGGTCCAGAATATATGATTCATGGTAGCCTAAAATTTCACATATACGCCCGCCTTCAAATTACGACCATTTCGGCCAGTCCCCAAGGTGGTCGTACTTGTAAGGCTTAACTGCAGATTCTTTGTAAAAACATACAAAATCGGATACGGCGATCAGTCTACACATTATCTACACAGACCTCCGCCATCGTCGTTTATAATATTCGATTTATTACATAAATAAAAAAAACTGCATAGGATGGTAACTCAGGGTCAGACAAAATTTAATAGAATATAAAATATTAAGGTTTGATTTCATAAACTTACATTAAAATCCTGAGATACAGAGCATATTGTAAAAATTCAAGCACATTTCTTGATCATAAGGCTGTCTAACATAACTGAAAAAAGACAGGGGTTTTAGATATTGACAAGAGAAAAAAAAATTGTATTTGGTTAGAAGACATATAGCCTCCTCCAGAATCCTGTTCAACTTCAGAGCAATATCAGGGAATGTTTTATCACAGTCCTGCAACTCATTCATTGTTTAGCGTTATAATGATGACTCTGGACATCGACATGGACAAAAGAAATGTCACCAAAATTTTCTTTCATCACTTTTGATAGTTAACGTTCACATTCTTTTTAAATCAAATGTTGTATTAGAATATAATCTCAAATGTCCGTATATCTTTTTTCCAAAAATTCATTTTGTATGGGAACCACCTCTATGGAATGCTTCGCTGCTTTTGAAAAGAAATTAGGATAAACGATGATTAAAAATGATCTGACATGATAACGTTACTGTATGCAAGGGTTATAATGTAAATTGAATATTGATAATTATATGCCCAGCGTGCCAAGCAACGTATTAGCAGTTAACTTCTTGAAAAATGTCTGTCTGACCTCGTATATCCGTAACCTCAATAATCCGAACAAATTTTATGTCTCCAGACTATTTGGATATTCAAGGTTCTACTTTATTTGTGAATAATATTCAAGTTTCTACTTTATTTGTGAATAAAGAAGTGTCATTTATTAATTTACAACCAGTGATCTTTTTAAACAAAACACACGGCAGCAGAATCGAAAATAATCACTTCCTCGTTACATAAAGTGAACAGAAAAGAGAACATGATCCAATTTACCGGGAGCAGAGCTTAATTATCAGAACCAACGCCTTCGTTTAATTACAAAGATAAAAGCCGTGTTCCGCATCTCTAGGGAGTTTCTTGGAAACACAGGGTTCATGCACATGTAAGTATTGATTATAGTAATATGGCTGTACAGAATGTTCTGGCAGTGAAAGTACTTCAGATAATTATCCATGGTATGTCTATGGAATACTGACTCTAGTGGTTCTACTATCGCTTGGAGTGCGATGAAGCTTATTTCTTTTATTATAAAGCATAGCGTTAGAAATTTCCAGCCTGCCGGCTTTTTTTAATTTTCGTGTAGTATTTCTTATTCAGTTGTTTCCACTGGTATAACCTCATTGCTCCCTCATTGTTCAAGCAAGCCTGACCAGAAGCGATATGATGGTTCATAAGTTTCTGTCAACAGTACAGTCTAGTGTCTTTTTTTAAGTAGATAACCGCCTCCATTTTTAAATGCCAACTTAACTACGTATACGTACATCTGCAGAATTTCATTCGGACGACGTGGCAGGGCAGTATCACACGCTTCCTCTCATTTTATATCCTGGCGTCAACCAAGCCCGGTGACTACCAGACCTGCGGGTCCTGGGTGCGTAATCTTCCCCAATGCTGAGTCATACCACCGAAGAACCTCCGAAAGGCGAATTGTATGTGAGTGAAACATGAACGTTGGGCACGGACTTCCCATTATGCCTGCAGAGCACTTACACTGAGCGGAACCGTGAACCGTGAAAAACTCTCACCGCCATATGTTTAGGGTCAGACAAAATTTAATAGAATATAAAATATTAAGGTTTGATTTCATAAACTTACATTAAAATCCTGAGATACAGAGCATATTGTAAAAATTCAAGCACATTTCTTGATCATAAGGCTGTCTTACATAACTAAAAAAAGACAGGGGTTTTAGATATTGACAAAAGAAAAAAAAATTGTATTTGGTTAGAAGACATATAGCCTCCTCCAGAATCCTGTTCAACTTCAGAGCAATATCAGGGAATGTTTTATCACAGTCCTGCAACTCATTCATTGTTTAGCGTTATAATGATGACTCTGGACATCGACATGGACAAAAGAAATGTCACCAAAATTTTCTTTCATCACTTTTGATAGTTAACGTTCACATTCTTTTTAAATCAAATGTTGTATTAGAATATAATCTCGAATGTCCGTTTATCTTTTTCCAAAAATTCATTTTGTATGGGAACCACCTCTATGGAATGCTTCGCTGCTTTTGAAAAGAAATTAGGATAAACGATGATTAAAAATGATCTGACATGATAACGTTACTGTATGCAAGGGTTATAATGTAAATTGAATATTGATAGTTATATGCCCAGCGTGCCAAGCAACGTATTAGCAGTTAACTTCTTGAAAAATGTCTGTCTGACCTCGTATATCCGTAACCTCAATAATCCGAACAAATTTTATGTCTCCAGACTATTTGGATATTCAAGTTTCTACTTTATTTGTGAATAAAGAAGTGTCATTTATTAATTTACAACCAGTGATCTTTTTAAACAAAACACACGGCAGCAGAATCGAAAATAATCACTTCCTCGTTACATAAAGCGAACAGAAAAGAGAACATGATCCAATTTACCGGGAGCAGAGCTTAATTATCAGAACCAACGCCTTCGTTTAATTACGAAGATAAAAGCCGTGTTCCGCATCTCTAGGGAGTTTCTTGGAAACACAGGGTTCATGCACATGTAAGTATTGATTATAGTAATATGACTGTACAGAATGTTCTGGCAGTGAAAGTACTTCAGATAATTATCCATGGTATGTCTATGGAATACTGACTCTAGTGGTTCTACTATCGCTTGGAGTGCGATGAAGCTTATTTCTTTTATTATAAAGCATAGCGTTAGAAATTTCCAGCCTGCCGGCTTTTTTTTAATTTTCGTGTAGTATTTCTTATTCAGTTGTTTCCACTGGTATAACCTCATTGCTCCCTCATTGTTCAAGCAAGCCTGACCAGAAGCGATATGATGGTTCATAAGTTTCTGTCAACAGTACAGTCTAATGTCTTTTTTTAAGTAGATAACCGCCTCCATTTTTAAATGCCAACTTAACTACGTATACGTACATCTGCAGAATTTCATTCGGACGACGTGGCAGGGCAGTATCACACGCTTCCTCTCATTTTATATCCTGGCGTCAACCAAGCCCGGTGACTACCAGACCTGCGGGTCCTGGGTGCGTAATCTTCCCCAATGCTGAGTCATACCACCGAAGAACCTCCGAAAGGCGACTTGTATGTGAGTGAAACATGACCGTTGGGCACGGCCTTCCCATTATGCCTGCAGAGCGCTTACACTGAGCGGAACCGTGAACCGTGAAAAAATCTCACCGCCACGTGATAAGCGTGATTGTTCTTGATAAGCTCTCTGAAAGATTAGACACAATGTAGTTTTTTTTTCGTTTAGCTCAAGGAGACCATAAAAAATAAGCAATATGCGTTCCGTAAACCACACCTGTATTAATAATATCCAATTCTTCCATTAGTTGTCGCCACCAGGAGCTGAATGACAGATGCACAAACAGATGTAAATCTTATATTTCTGTCAGGGTCAACTCTTCCTGGATTAATTCCATCCAAATCTTTATATGAAGAGTTTTCTTTGATTTTATAGATAAGAGATTTTTTTCATATACATGGAAAAATCAAGTTTTCTTATTTGGTTGGAGGTTACCGTCTGCATTTGTTATTGCTAGCAAATCTTTGAGTATATGTATATGTATATCTTAAGGATTCCATTTCGTTTTTGGACCACGTGACAGGGCAGTATCACACGCTTCGTCTCATTTAATGTCTTTGTGTTAACCATGCCCAGGGACTACTGCATCTGCGGGCGTTGGCTTTGTAATCGTCCCCATTGCTAGGTCATACCACGGAGGAACCCCCGAAAGGCGCACTCGCTAGTGAAAAATCTCACCACCTAGGCTGGAGTTAGAACTCCTGATCTTCCGGCTGTGAGTCCTGTGGTCTACCACTGAGCCACAGAAGCTGGTATAGACAAAAAAGATAGAAAATAACAAGTCAATTTTTCAGATTGCTGGAGCCCAACTGACATTACTCTGTAATAAAAAAAAATGACTCATTACATTCTGAATGGAATATATTAATAGACTTTTTTCTGTTTTTATTTTTTCAAATCGAATTGTAAGCATGTTTCTCCGTGTTTCCACTGCCTGCAAGAGCACCTGCCGACGTTGTCATGGTTACCATTGATATTCTTGTATTTAACACCTGCAGGTGGCGCAAATCATCCAAATCCCTGACAGATTCTCGTCCGTCTGACTTAAAACGGACCAGCGCGATCAGTGCATGTAAATCCTCTCTCATCGATCAGCTTAACAATAATTTGTCTGCTTAAAAAAGTATATGTAAGGCCAAAAAATAAAAGGTATGATTTTCAGGCACCGCCGACGTTGATTTTAACCCCTCGCATAAAATAATAATATTTTTATTTTCATCTTTCAAGAAGATAAAAAATACAATTTTGATAAGTTTAACGTTATGTAGTGCCTTTACCTGTATTGAAAAGAAAATATGTTATTATTATGCTTTCCCTGATCATATGGCATTTTTATCGAAACATACAAAAAAAGGTAGTAAAAAAAAAAAAAAAAACGCCCGCCCCTCACTGGTTTCTGGAAAAAAGTGCCCGAAAACCATACCTTTTTTTTGCCTAATGAAACGTGACACACTAAGGATAGGACGTATAACTGGTGGTTTGGTTACATTGGCAGCTGAAGTTCATGAATCAAATCAGTTTACTCCTAAAAAAGCATGATAAAAACTATGACCCGAGAGTAGGGGTTCATTCCAGATAAAATTTTATCATTTGCGTCCCCGTGGAGCTGAAAGTTCCAGTCCAGGCAATATACCATGTACAGGTATTTAACACAAATTAGGCCACAAAAGGTATGGTTCTCAGGCACTTTTTTCATAAATCAGTGCGGGCGGGGGATATTTTATAACTTACCTTTTTTGTATGTTCGGAAAAAATGTCATATGATCATTATTTTGTTTTTGCTGAGCAGGTAAAAGCACTACATAAATTGTATTATTTATCTTCTTGAAGGATAAAATCAAAATAAAAATTTCTGATGACGTGGACTGTGCCTGAGAACCACACCTTGTATTTATTTATATATATATTTATTTATTTTTTTTACCTTAGAAGATGGCTCACGTCATGAGATATCCTTGCTCAAAAAAAGACTAGGCGAACATGATAAGAATATCATTAACAAACGAATGAAATTTCAAATAACCAATCATACTTCGGCCTTTGCTCTAAGGTTAATGACCCACTCACTGGATTTGTTTGCGTATTAATCCTTATTTGTGTCAAACGATAGAGCTATGGTCCAAATAACCAACTGCTGTATTATTAATAATTGCATACACGTCATGACGGTTGCTAATGATGTAGACCGAAGTGGGAAATTAAACAAGGGTATTTATAAAAGCTACCCTTGGAATAATATATATTAATTATTTAAGAGTGCAACATTTGTCGGTATGTCTTGCCGTATATTGTATTTCCTCACAAACAACTTGTGGTAACTATTACAACCTTTTCTTTCTGTATAATATACAAATTGTTCTGTTACCAGTCATCTCAGATTTCCTTTTGTGTAATCGCTGCTTTCGATGGCTAGGTTCTCTGGGTTGGTACACCAGGGTTAGCACAGATCACAAAATTGTAATCTGACCACTGAAACACGGTACATAGATTCAAGAATCAGAACAATGAGAGCTTGTGTCCCGGTGTAAGCGTGTTTCGAATGGCCAATTGTTGATCGCATAATGGTCAGCCTTTCTCCTTTCTGTGTGATGGTTCCCCTTAAAGACTTGGCGTATGTCTCACTCACTTTTTAGTAAAAGGGAAAGACAAATTACATGTACCTTTGTCCCCCCCCCCCGCCCCAAAAGGGGATTTATGCATAATTTCTATCATAGCGAACAGGATGTTATTCTGGTATTCAGATAATTTAGGATTTCCACATAATTTACACAATTCTTTAATGTATGCATCTCCTATTGAGAACATATAGGTATGTGTCCATTACTTCATTGAATCGTTATAAATGTAACCTACACGACTGTGTGTTACTGAATGTGTGTAAATTGAGGTGATTTAAATCAAATTTAAATTGTAAAAATTTAGGTGTTGAAAATTAGTTTTGTACAACCAATGAAATTACTGTTATATATGACTTAATGAAATAATATAATTCTGTGAGTGAAGCTTTTGTCCTCTTTGTCATAAAGGTTTAGGGGGGATATTTCGGTTTAGCTCAGCCAGGGCTTTAGTATTTGCATTTACTAATAAAATGCTAACAATAAAACGTGATTCCATGTACCGATAGACTTAACTCAGTGCCAGCTCTTACCACTAAAGCCCTGTAAAGTCCGTAGGGTGAATCGCTGATATTTGCATATCAAGGCGTCACAAGGCTCTTTGAGGACCTGACGATTCCCCCCGTATTTGCATATCAGGCCGTCACGCCTCATGTGAGTGGCACCGTTGCTATGAGAACGCCAACAGCGGTCCCACAGCTCGACCTGTTTGGCAACATTCGCACTGAAATCATGTGTTCAGGTAGTCCACACATGAACCTTCGTGTTCTATGATATATCTCTGTTGAACAAATATTACGGGCCATGGCCCAAATGTAAGTGCATATTGTAGACACTATCGCAACAATTTTGTACCGACAGGTCCAGTAAAATTCCTTCTGTCGAGATGACAAGACAACTGGCAGCATTTGTCTGAACCCGTGTATTAACTGTCAAATTGCGACTCGCGAATCGTGATCGTTTCAGTCAGCCGGTACATTTTGACTGCGGTCGTGGCGTGGTGCACCTGAATATCTCGCGCTGATTGGCTGAGCCAGAGTTTGGCCTACATTATTTTTAAACAGGCCAACTTGCTGGTCCGATAAACGTTAACACGGTTAAAATGTTTTATAAAGTCTCGCCGAACTCAATTTAAGCGACGGCCTAAAATTATTAAGACAAATTAAGTGGGAATATTTGTAACCAATTGGAAGCCCGGAATAGGCGGTTACTGAATGAACCATGTTGGTTTTGAAAAAGATTCTGGGAAAGACCACTGCTGACGGCCTTGGAAAAGACCTTAGTTCATCGAGGCGGTGATGTGTGGCGCTGACCGTCCGGGAACCGGCAAGATTACCAGTCCATGAAATCAGAGGGTCAGATCGTGGCAAATTAGTTATATGAGTTGCCGCAAGATGGCGGTACCGATACTAAATGTGACACAACGCATGAACGTTTGATTTCTCTGTCAAAAGCAACAATAAGTCAGAACTATTTCATGGACTGGGCCAGTCTAAATATTGAGCAATTACTGATTAGATCGTCAGAGAAACTAGAATAAAACACGTGGTCAACATATGATCGATGTCTCCCGTTTAGATCTTGATTAAAACAGAAGTTTGCAACTTTGAAATCATTATTGCATAAAAAATCATACAACATAAAACTATGTATGTTTAATGGATGAGGCCTATACCAATATCTTGACAATTCAGCCTGGCGTGGCAGGTTAGCATTCATATCACCAACTATCATTATGGGTGAGGGCTCCATGCTATCAATGGCGGACTGTAAGATGTCAAGAGTTTCATTGTACAGCTCAATCTGGTCAGTGCAGCCACTATAATAAGGCATATAAACACCAAATACAGTTGATATAGTTTTGGTCCCAGACACAATCTGTACTCCTGTGACTCTATCAGAATTATTTATAATAGGTTTATACACAATGTGTTCACGTTTCTTGGCAATGAACCCGATACCTCCGTATGGACGTCCAATCAAAGGTCTTTCTACATCAATACTGGATTTCATATGTGTCCAAAGATGCTCAACGCAATAGGTTTGATTATATGATGCTAGTTCATGTGGACTGAGCCAGTGTTCGCACAGAAACAGTAAGTCACACGTTCCTTCAAGTAGACTCTCTAAAAATCCATAAGAGGACTTCAAGTTTTTGCAGTTAAAAGAACATATATTTAAATTAACATTGTTATGATTAATTTCTTGTGACATGAATTATTTATGAGTTCTACACATCAGTACAAAGAATCCCACAAAGTCAGTAGTTGCTATAAATAAGGCAGGTGAATAGCAACTTTTAGACCAAAGCAGAGCATTTTGCTGAAGAAAAATCAGGATGAGAGATATAATGGATCAAGACTTGGGCTTTAGGGGCTGAATCCCCCCCCCCCCAGCGTACCTATACCCGAAAACACAGTAATCATTTTTAGCATATTTTAAAATATATGGGTTTAATACATGTTCCATAAAACAACACGCCATTTCAATAAAAAACAAAAGCTGAAAGAATTTGTACAAAAGAAGCTCATATTTTTTTGTATATTTAAAATAATAAGGTACCCACAATGCATGCATGCAGACCTAAACATTTCTATTTGAGTGATATAACAGCATGGCTCTGAATCCGCCGTTCAGGTAGAATGTTTCAGTTTCTTTAGGCTTTGACATCTTCCTTACGGATATGAATAATTAAATATTGAATTTATATTGAACTATTCTTCAACTCACCTTATCTTTCGGGATATAAAAACTTGATTGATTTTAAATTAATTATATTGTATTACCGTTCAGTTAAACACAGTATACATGGTCTTTGTTTTATAATTGCAATAGTAAGCACTCTTAACGTATACTGTCCCTTTAATGTTGCTTTGCTTTATGTCAATGGTTTTGTACAAGTGTTACATTTTATCTGAAGATCTCGAGATATAAATATATTTTTTTGCTCCCTATTTTTTTTTTTTTTTTGTTTCCTAAATTTTTTTTTTTTGTTTCTTAATTTTTTTTTTTTTTTTTGCTTCCTAAATTTTTTTTTTTTTTTTTTGCTTCGTAAAATTTTTTTTTTTGCTTCCTTTTTTTTTTTTTTTTGCTTCCTAAAATTTTTTTTTGCTTCCTAAGATTTTTTTTTTTTTTTTTTGCGAAACTTGTGTCGAGATCTCGAGATTATCTGTGTCCTAAATCAGCCACCGTAGAAATGAGATTAAAAAATAATAATTATAAATTTAAATTGGGTTCAATGCGATATACTCTCTTGTCAAAACCTATTTTTTTCGAACGCGTTATGCTGTAATTGGTGAAACGTAAAATGTTGTAAAAAGATAAATATACTAGAGTACACTAATCATGAATGATCTGGAACTGAACCGGCACAAGTATATTGTATTTCCTTGATTACACATTTTATTTATAGACTGATTCTTTTTTATGTTTAGGAGGAGAAGATCATAATTGAACAACAAGTGTCATGTGGCTATCCCTTTTACAATCTGTCCTCCAAAACGCGAAGTTCTATTTTATTTCTTGTTCATAATTCAATCGCCAGATGGCAGTCAGTCCAGTATCGCCATACGAGGCCTAGACTGGTACCCTGCTCTATTAAGGCCCTCAAGCTAAGCATAGATTATGACTACAATCATAACTATATAGGATTGGCCTGAAGCAGCGGTGCCATAATAGAGCGGGGTACCAGTGTATACGAGGCCATTCTATCGACCATTCTGCACACGACACCCTTCTGTGGTCTTGCCTCGGCAATCAACTTGGTTCTGTCGCCTTAATAACCATTACACATAAAATGTATTAATGCAAATACAAATAAACTGTTTTGACCTTTTTTTAAATCAGTCGAATACAGTGGGGGGAAGGGGGGGGGGGGGGGTTTCAGCTACCATACCATACACTTTTTTTTAATTAGATATTGCAAAGACATCTTTAAAAAAACTTATATTTTATAAAATGGTATTCAGCTATAAATATAATAATGATGATGATGATATTAATACTACTACTACTACTTCTACTACTACTGCTAATAATAATAATAAAACAACTTTAATAATAATAATATTATTATCACTGACGGTTGGGCCACTTAATCATTATCACGTAATCCCTCAGCATCATTAGTATATGTTCTATTTAATTTCCTTATTTTCAAGCATAAAACTTCGTCAAGTATAAGCGCCATCCTTCCCATCACCGTCAACACGACTGTAGATGCAAATACTTTTTGGCAGATTTTTAATTCTGAGCAGTCAGCTGCAGTCGTTGAAATTCTGAAATGACGAAAATGTTCAGGTACAACTATTGGCAGTCCCCCTGGGCAGTAATTAATAACACCACTTAGCACCAGGGCAGTTGTTGGTGATATTTGATACGTAGGTAATCCCGCGAGCTACTAGTATACACCAAGCTGCCAAGCACAGTTTATCAGCGACACACCCCGGTCTAGCTTTTACAATCAACACGTATTATAAGCACCTGGCAGCAGATGACACAGGCTCTACGCATGCGCACAAATGGACCTGCCTTCCACCTTGTGTACGTACAGTGCAGTATTGTAAGCTGTAATTTTATTTTCATTATTTCGACTACTAATCGTTGTTTTGACCTCACTGAACGTGTAACACGTGTTTGGATACGACGGAAAGTGAAAGTCGATGAGCACGGCTCTGAAGATAACACTTTCTATTTTTCCTGTATTACTTCTTTATGCGACACTGAACGTGTTTTCTGTTTAGACGGTTGTTTCACATACACACCAATACACATCCGTGCGCTCATTCTCTCTGCTCATTATGTAGGTATGGCTGTTAAATGTTTAACTTTTTTTAAATCTCTCTCTCTCTCTCTCTCTCTCTCTCTCTCTCTCTCTCTCTCTCTCTCTCTCTCTCTCTCTCTCTCACACACATACTAACATCCTGTCGGACCAGCATATACTTAAACACTTGGACTCACTAGCGCTTTATATCATTCATAGGTTCTTCAAAATGATTCATTGTCTCTCTCTCTCTCTCTCTCTCTCTCTCTCTCTCTCTCTCTCTCTCTCTCTCCACACACACACACCCATCCACACACAGTCCTACCCACACACACACAGCCAGGAACTTTTTAATCCATACGATTTTGACAGTGATGACCTAAAGTAAATAAAGTTGAGTATATCCGACAGAGGCACCATATGTCGTTAAGATATCGCCCGCTTGCAACTGCTTACACTTCAGTCTCTTTTATAACGGACGTTAGCAGGGTTTGTCCCTTATCACGTTTTCACACTCACACACACACACGCACCGTCAACCATCCAACCACACACATCAACTCACACACAAGCAAAGGAATGAACGAATAATTATGTTTTTATTATTACGCGATATACGTTTTTACAGACACTGGGCGACGTTATATGCCGAAGCCGCTTGTTCATCGCCGGAGTTTGTACAACATGAGCGCCACCATACGGACGGTGAAGATACAAGATAGGATGGAGGGAATGGGCTTCGTGTACAAGCGTAAGTTGTGCTCACGTTGTTTAACGTTTATAAGTTTTGTCTAGACATTAGATCAAATCTCTGAGGTTCTTCTAAGATTTCATTGTTTTGCTTTTTAGGGGCTCGAAAGGGCAAAAATAGGGCTCGAACAGGAACCCACCCGGCCCTCCCCCCTAGCGGCAGCCTCCCACCCAAACGTCGGTTTTTGATTTACTGAAGACGTTGAGGTGGCAGTACAAGCTATTGGGTTCGCATCAATTCTAGTATATGCAGATGTGCACGCCATTTTAACAGTACTTTTCATTTTCATCTGCTTGTTGAACTGTCATTTTTTCCGAGATAGGACATAAATAGACGTTTTTTCTGTTGGGATAAAATAATAAATATTTCATTCACGGTTAACTTAAGTGTATTCATGCAGAAGTTATTAAATAACGAGGCTGGTTTTACTCGTAAAGTTTTTTTTTTCACTGCGTCCGTCACGACGGCTTGACAGCTCCGTGTGAATCTGTGTCATAAGGAAGTAAGGAGGTAATCTTCTATATAATTAATACGGAGTTGGGTTTTTTTCTATACCTCTATACCACGGTTTACCTGCTTCCGTTCTTATTTGACTCTCCAAATTCGGCAGACGTATCGGTGGTGTGCTCTTCTAGGACAAGTTTGTTTAATTTTGCGGGATTATGCCCTATCAAGCTGAATATTTAATAGTTTTAATATTTCCCAATTAGGTGCCCTTATTTCTTTTGTGCTGCAAGGTCCTCCACGATTGTGACGCTTTTTCAGGGGGCGCCTCGGGGAATTTCACTGGCCTGTTAAGACCGTAGCCAGAGCGCATGTCCTGCCCAAAAGGTATATCCTTGCAAAATGCGGTCACGCGGGTCCACTATAATCCCCATTGATCCCCCATATCCAGTGTAACGCCTCTAAAGGTATTTCCTCTCTCCAAGGGAAGTAAGGGATTTAAATCCAAAGACCACAAAGACTCCGCTTTTAGTGCAAGGGCTTTTCAGTTTGGTTAACACTGGGCACTGAGTCGTGATGTGACCACCGTTTGACAATTTTTATGTTGGTTTTTATACATTCAAAAATATCTTTCTATGATAACCATGGTTTCAGAATTTCGGCCAAGTCATGTGTTTTATGAAGTTTTTTCCCCAAAAAAGAAGCCCGCAACTTAATTATCATTCGAGTTGGGGGTTAACATTTATTTGTTAAGATCCGTTGTAAGTAGGGACGGTGAAACATAAAAAAATCACCATTACATCTTTGAATTGATAAGAAACTAGAATCTGTCGTCAGGGCGTACAGACCTCCACCGGTTTTTCCTTAAATATCAGTCATGTGTTCAAGTGTATGCGTATCATGTTTGAACACTGTCATGCTTAAGTAACCCGAATACACCTAGAACAAATAATTACAAATGAATGGCTTCCACAAGGGGACAAAGGAATGGTCTTTGTCATAATGGTTTATAAGAAAATATACATTGTGGTGATTCTTATTACCTCCAAAATAAATGGACTTTTGATATTTCTTTACCCTTACCCTCTACAAATGTTCAGCAAAACATTTTTCGCCTGTCAAGCTTTTTCAGGAGGCGTCCTGTAATCCCCACTGAACCCCATTTCCATCATATCGCCTGTAAAGGAATTTTACTATGTCAAAAGGAAGTAAAGATTTTAAATTCAAGCGCGGAACACATGTCCACATGGATCTTTTAATAGGGAGCAATTTTCCGTTGAGTGGACACAAAGAGCTGAGACCCTTTACACGAACACCTTTTATAAGTTTACATGTATGTTGATTTTTATACATTCAGAAGTATCTTTTGCAACCCCCCCCCCCCCAAAAAAAAAAAAAAAAAACAGGAGCTTATTCCCTAGACGACATTGTTCTCTCCCGACCCTAAATATTTTGTTATGTTATTCTCAGCAGCTGCTCATCTGCACTGGATGGTTGTTGCTATTTTTTTTAATTTCTTTAACCTACCACTCAAATTTTACACACAAACATTCACTAAATAAATAACGTTCACAACTGGGACGCACTTCTTGATCATTGGTAATTGGTTCATCTATGCGTAATAAATCCAATTTAAAGTGCAATGTGAATGACAAAATGAATATACATTTTGTTACAGATTACCTACGCTCCCGAGGCAGCGGATATCTCACGCTTCTAAAGAAGCAACTGATTTTACCATATAGGAAGTAGGCCTATAGTTAAAGCGCTGTGTAAAGAGCGTACAGATTACCTGTTTTTCTATAAAATGATGTTGCAGACATACGGTGGCGGATCCATCGGGTCCCTTTTGTCCGGACCCTGCTCTACTGAGTCACAACTAGCCCGATTTAATCAGACTCAATATTATTAGACTCCGCCATAATGGCAGGGCCTGATAAAACTGAGTCCGATTAAATCGGGCTAAGTCACAACTTTATTTTGTGGGCTTCAAAACAAAGTTTGCGGTCTGGACCCCGTTTCTGCACCAGAAGACCTCTTATTCAGGTTATCTTATTACTATTTCAGGGTAAGACCTCCCCTTAAAAAAATCCTGGATTCGCCCTTTTACAATATTTAATAAAGCGATACAAGTGCATAACATTGTGGGCGTTCAGTGTGGGAGTTCCATCAACGACCAAAAGGAGGCGCCCACGCACCACTTCGGCGTCGTACCAGAAGAAGCGAAACATATTAAAACAAACTCCAAAGATTATGTTAGGAGACATATTTAGTTTACCACTATTAAGCGGTGCTTATAAAAAAGACTAAATGTCAGACATTGGCGATTAAAGTAACCTGTCCGAACTTAACGGGGGTGCCAGGTTTGCCAGTATTTCAGCATGTTATAGGTGCAGAGTGAAACAATTTGTTGTTAAAGTAAAAATAAATTCAATCCGGCATCCATTTATAACGATATCAGGACGGCTGTTACCGATCTGTCTGTTCCAGTAAAAGCCTAACATACTGTGGTTGGCTTCACAATCGAAAGGTCAAAATTTTGCTAGGGTTCTATTTCGCGATCTCAATATGCAGTAACTTAAATACCTTAAATTAAATAATATCTGCACAAAACCATAACAATTGCAAAGGAATCAGGGGACCAACAAACTTGTACAAATGACTGTTCCAATTTAGAAAAATAATTAAAAAAAAATGATATAATCTAAAAAAGCAATATTTGATTTAAGGGGACCATACACGCTCAGTTATTATTTTATAGCATCAATCTTTTGCTTTTGTACTCCCCTAAATGATGCATGAGCCCTCTAATTTACTAAGGCTTAATTTTTGTTTCTCTTACGCGAATTTCGCGAATTTGAAAACCTCCCGAACATAAAAACAACCATAGAATTACATATTGCCATTTATGATATATGAGGAAGATTATGTTTCTAATTAATCTTATGCGCTGTTTAGCTATAAGAGGTATCCAGTGATCAACCTTGAGTGATCACGACGGCGATTTGTGTCGCAGTAGGCCAGCGGGTCATCTTACCTCAAGACCCATTAAGTACCTTTGCATGTACAACTTTACAAATCAATACAGCTTTCTTAAGCCCCGCAGGCCTTTAATTTCCCATGTCGTGACATCAGTGTCAGAAGAGACGCCAAGTTGATCATGTACCATACTTATTTAGTATACTTATTATTGCATGCTATACTTGTATTGTTATCTTGGATGTTGATTTTGTGTCTAATAGCACTGGCGCCTTGGCATACGTAGGTATCCTCTATGATAAATTTATGTTGTTAGAATTAATTTGTGACTTAATAATACCTCAGTCAGGAAGGTGTATTGTGTTCCCCTTGTTTCGTTGGTTCGTTTGTCTGTTAGCTAGTTTTCGCTTAATGTTATGAACGGGTTTTGATCAAATTCTGTGGGAGGAAAGGGTTACACCAGATGAACAAAAAAAATTGAGGTTATCGGAATCACTAAAATATTTTTTTTTTCAGTTTAACCTATTCTGTCCCATTGTGACATAAGGCTATGTACGGCTTTATTTTCGGATAGACCGCTCCATTCATACGTACTAACACAAGCATTTGTCAAGAAACTGTCATGGTGAACCCGTGTTACTGAAGCATGACACGTAGTTTAGATCATGAAAGCGTGATCGGGGGGGGTGGGGGGGGGGGATGGTTGTGTTTCTGGCGTAGGTGTCAGGTTTATAACTGTGTTACTGAAAACAACTAAGAAACTTTCATTGAAGGTTCCGACGGTTTGCTGATATCCACTGACATACTCAAGGAATCATATATATATATATATATATATATATATATATATATATATATATACACACACACACCCTTTCCACATTGGTTATATATATCCTGCATTCTCTTTTCGCATAACCAGAAATATAATGATTTATCAGCATGTTATTATTCGAATTTCATTGTATGAGTATATTTTGATTTTAAGAATGTACAAATATCTCACAAGATACTCAGATCCCCCCCCCCCCCTTGACACACCTGCATCAGTCAATCTTTTATCATTAAAATCAGTAAGTCGCTCTTTAATTTAAGCGATACATTATTTGTCCCTGCAAAATTGTCACCAATGAAACCATTTTTGAAATATAAGTGTAAGTATACAAGTATTTATCAATAGATTAGATTATTCCAACAAACTTTCGAAAAACAAATTTACTTCTCTAGTAGAGGTCATATAGCTGCAGCTAAACTAGAGTGTTTTTTTCAGGATTTATAGGTCTCAGTGATCCCGCGATCACGCCACAATATTTCAGAATGACATCAGCTTGACAATATGATTTGCTTAGTGACTACTGTTGTATACAAGAAACTGAAAATAAAAATTTCAGATTATCAAGTACATTTTTAAATTAGTTCACATATACTTGTACTATAATTGTATCCGCCAAAACAGAGTTTTGCGGATACTATGTTTTCAGCTGGACGCCGCCGCCGCCGCCGCCGCGTAGGTGTCCGGAGAACTCCTCCGTAACCACTGGGCGGAATTTTCCGAAACCCGGGATTATGTTCGGGTCACATGTGAACTGCTGCGCCCCGATTTTGTTTTGACCTCTGACCTTTCCTTTGCGCTCTGCGTCCGTTTGTGCGTCTGTTTCCACACATAAACCCACATATCTCGGGAACCGTTTGACCGATCAGGAAAATTTTTTTGCACAAATGTAGCCCTCGGAGAGCTTTATAACATACACCAAAAATGGTGGCGCCACCTGCAACCATGTTTGCACAGTGTCCATCTGTTCGTCTGCCTTGGGTTAAAATCACTCATATCTCTGCAGTGACTTGACTAATTCACCTGAAATTCGGCATGCGTAAACATCCTGGACAGCTTTTCTGATTTTATGACAGGTGGCGCCACCTACATTCACGTTTACGCTGCAGACATCCAAGCTCATATCTCGGGAACCGTTTGACCGATCAGGAAAATTCTTTTGCACAAATGTAGCCCTTGGAGAGCTTTATAACATACACCAAAAATGGTGGCGCCACCTGCAACCATGTTTGCACAGTGTCCATTTGTTCGTCTGCCTTGGGTTAAAATCACTCATATCTCTGCAGTGACTTGACTAATTCACCTGAAATTTGGCATGCGTATACATCCTGGATAGCTTTTCTGATTTTGTGACAGGTGGCGCCACCTACATTCACGTTTAAGCTGCAGACATCCAAGCTCATAACTCGGAAACCGTTTGACGGATCAGGAAAATTCTTTTGCACAAATGTAGCCCTTAGAGAGCTTTATAACATACACCAAAAATGGTGGCGCAACCTGCAACCATGTTTGCACAGTGTCCATCTGTTTGTCTGCCTTGGGTTAAAATCACTCATATCTCTTCAGTGACTTGACTAATTCACCTGAAATTTGGCATGCCTATACATCCTGGATAGCTTTTCTGATTTTATGACAGGTGGCGCCACCTACATTCACGTTTACGCTGCAGACATCCAAGCTCATATCTCAGGAACCGTTTGACCGATCAGGAAAATTTGTTTGCACAAATGTAGCCCTTGGAGAGCTTTATAACATACACCGAAAATGGTGGCACCCCCTGCAACCATGTTTGCACAGTGTCCATCTGTTCGACTGCCTTGGGTTAAAATCACTCATATCTCTGCAGTGGTTTGACTAATTCACCTGAAATTCGGCATGCTTATACATCCTGGATAGCTTTTCTGATTTTATGACAGGTGGCGCCATCCACAATCAAGTTTACGCTGCAGACATCCAAGCTCATATCTAGGGAACCGTTTGACCGATTTGGCCAAAATTTTGCATGTGTATAAATCTCACATAGCTCTTTATCATACGCAAAACTGGTGGCGCCACCTGCAGCCATGTTTGCACAGCTCCCATCTGTTTGTCTGCAATGGGATAAAATCACTCATATCTCGGCAGTGGTTTGACATATCTGCCTAAAATTTTGCAAGTTTATACATCCTTGACAGCTCTCTTGATTTTATGACAGGTGGCGCCACCTGCATTCTAGTTTATGCAGCAGATATCCAAGCTCATATCTTGGGAACTGTTTGACCGATTGGGCCAAAGTTTTGCATGTGTATAGAGCTTTCTGGATTTTTTGGTAGGTAGCGCAACCTACATACACAATTTGGCTGCAGACATCCATGCTAATATGCAACACTTCACCCGTTCCACTCTGATTTAGGCGGATACAAGTAGTCGCTTGTCGACTACCCGTATTCTAGTTGTTAATTATTTTTATATTTTCCGATGGTGGACAAAGCTTGGTAATAGTTAGTAAAGTGTCATTTTATTAACATTTTTGTAGTTCGCATATGTACATGTATTTATAATATGTGATAGAGGTTTTTTTTTTATTTCTATTAGAATAGAGATGGACTCGGTCAGATTTCTCGAGTCCTTAATAACCTCCGAACCCCTTGAGTCCAAGTCCTAGTTCGGACTCGAACACAAGTTGTTTTTTTTTTTTTTTTTTAACAAGGATACGTACTACTACAAGATCCATGGCCTGTTGGTGGAATTGTCTATTGAATGAAGATGAAGGTGTTCATATGATAAGGATGAAGTGTTATTATAATTAAGCCTTCTGGATTTCCTATTTTATATGCACGGGGTTAGGAATAATCCAGAAGTCATAACCTGTCGGTAAGACATTAGAGCGAATCTCTGAGGTTCAAGCGAGGTTTCACCATCATGCCATTGAGGCACCGGTGGGGTTCGAACCGGGGAACTTCAGCTCCGAAGTCTGAATCACTAGGCTACGCCCTACCCCTGACTCGAACACACAAGTTACATCACTGTGTACCACTAGTAAATCCAAGCCCATTTCGACCTAAACTGTAACGTACTCATTCACACATCAGTTACACATATGGTGTTTTTGCTTCCACCAGGAGTGCAAGCGTTCATCCCCGTACATGTGTGTGTGTGTGTCTGTTTGTTCACAGAATAACTCACGCAATCATGAACTTAATCTTATGAAATTATCAGGTCATTTCGAGATTGACCCAATGAAAAACCGATTAGATTTTGATGTGAATCCGGAACATTATCAGAGTTCAGGAAAGTCATCAAGGATATGCCATTAAGCAGTATTCACAAATGTACCGACACTTATGCACTAATGAAGTGAATTTCTCGGAAGTGAAAGCAGACACGGGTTGGGTACATCCAAAAA
Organism: Sipunculus nudus; assembly: GCA_026874595.1. Lineage (NCBI taxonomy): Eukaryota > Metazoa > Annelida > Sipuncula > Golfingiida > Sipunculidae > Sipunculus > Sipunculus nudus. The sequence continues at coordinate 38,980,589 of CM049316.1, forward strand.
CAGGGGCCCACACATGGCGGGGATTTGTGTTCCTTAGAATACAGATTTCTAGTTTTTCATATGGTTTTAATAAAACGTCGTGTATTTAACCAGTCTGCTGCATACAGTACACCACGCAGCTCTGCTTCTCCCAATTGTACATCTGTTTAAGCTGTGTTTACGTTACTGCGCTTTCGCTGAATAACTTTCGATTTTATACTGTCATTTTAGTGTAATGGTTATAAGGGACATTTTTTTTCACTTAATCGCTCGATGTCTAACAGGGCCCATATGTAAACCTGAAAATGTTGTTCCGATAAAGGCTACACTGGATAATACTGTAAAGATAAATAAACATATATAGGTGTCCTTTCGATTATACTGATTTTATCGGTTATTTAATCGACTGTGGTTGCGTTACACACTGGCCAATTCGATCGTCAACGGTAATTAAGCGTAATTGCTATTCTAGTCACTTCATCTGGATGTATTGGTACACTTAAACTGTCTTGTTTGAATTAAGCTTACAATCTACATTCAGTTTTAGACCAAAGGATGATTAAAGACAACGATTTGATAAAGGCGGGCATTTTAGTTCTCCAAATGGGCAGTTGGTATACTCCTTAAGGATGGGAAACGCCTTATACTTTCGCACGTCTACTCTCATGAAGAAAAAATACGGAATAAATATTTGAAATCTTCAGGAGTACCCCAAGCAGATCTGCTATAAAATAAATTACGCCGCTGTGCTATAGCTCGAATCAGCTAACGTGACAAAGCATATCATTATAATGTTGATATCGTGGATTTCGACTAACAATGAATATTATGTATATGTTTTAAAGGAACCTATTCACATACCAGGTATAGTAAATATACATGACGTACACGGATAGCGCTTTCTCGTGGAATATTATGGTATCTGCCAATATTTCGTTCTGATGCAGTTTTTTTCGCTCCTGAATCAAGTGGATATAAGCTTGCACCAGGCGCGACTAGTGATGCAAAAAATAAACATAGCACGCAGGCCACCTGGTGCCCGTACTACATTTGTAAAGTGTTTTCAAGCTTCTACCCGGTGTTTCTTGCTTAATGCTCCTCCTCCTCGTCTGGGAGTTGTGGCGCATGCGCAGGATCGAATACTACTCACGCAGTCTTTTTATTTTAGACACACAGGTGGAATATGTTTTTTTATACACGCGCATATTGGAAATAAGTCTGTATGCCGAGGTGGTGATATATTTAAATATTCTAGACTCAAATATTATGCAAAATAATTCCAGTTATTGGGAAGGGGACTTCAATACATGCAACTTGCAACTTTAAGTTTTAACTTTTTATGATATCTGTTTTCTGAATTGTAGTCGCTAAATATATAGATTTAAAAGTATCATAAGTAAAATCATTCATTGGTGATGGAAAGAAGTGTCATATTATAACGGTAGGAATAAATTCTGTGCAATGACCTCAGGCTGTCTGTTTTGACGTCATGGAGGTAATATATGGCTGCGTCGAAAGTTATTAATTGGTTTGCCACGGGCAACAAATCGTCATTGTTGACATTATTACCGACATGCCTTGATGAAAGGAAATATCTGTAAGGTCGCCAAACAGAGTCAGCGGCCGAACTGTCGAACAGCGAGCGTTTAATCAGTCTAAGTCAAGTGGGGTCGTTATGAGGTCGGACTTCATAGCGAGGCTGACGTGAGCTGTTGCTGTTTATAGTTTCAGATGAACCTCGTGCTGAAATCCCTTCAGCAAATAACCTAATTAAGACCCTTTGGTTCCTACTCAGAATCTAGATGGTTTTATTTTTACTATGCGATTGGAACAAGTTTATTTTGTTTAAGTAAATTAAAAACTAAGTTTAAAGGTGATTTGTAGAACTGTAAAATTCCAATGAAAACAAACAAATTATAATAGGATTAAAAAGTTTTTTTTTCAACAATATAATGTATGAAATAATCCTCAAACCGAATATTGTATAGAGTCAGACAAATAACTGTAATTTGAAGGAACATAATACGGTATATATAGAAGAACTATTTGGTATTTGTTATAGATGTGATTCTGGATTAACTAATTTAATTAGTCGTAATCACTGAAGATAAAAGTTGTATATGTAGGATATAGGCAATAAATATATATAAGCTATATATATATATATATATATATATATATATATATATATATATATATGGCTTATGTATTTATAATATACCATACCTCCAATATCCTCATTGTTGACCCGTTGGTCCTGTCAACCCCGGAGCACGTATAGTGGTAGGACTAAGAAGAATTACCTATTTATGCAAATTTCCACGCGCCTGTTTGTGGACACGAACATTAAAACTGCATCAGGCATCACGGTTCATTATAAGTCTGTAAGCCGAAAAGCCTTAACAAGACACAGATGAAGCGGGAAAAAATGGCAATAGAGCGCAAAAAAGACGTGAAACGAAATAATGATTGTTTCCCTTGAATTGTAACTAATAAAAAATGTGTAGCAAAAAACAGGTGGACATGAGAGGATGAAACGGACTTTAATAAGAGAACGATTTATATTAATATATATCTATCAATATATATATAATTATATATATGTATTCAGGTGATAAATCTGAGTAACTACCGCCAGTATATATATATATATATATATATATATATATATATATATATATATATATATATATATATATATACCGATCTTTTATACGGTATGCCTCTAATAAGGCTCCATGCTAGCTACGCCAGAAAACATCATGCAGGACTGCGACAATGGTTTCCCGGCAACAGCGGTCTTTCAACCCAGATAATCAACCAGTCTGACTTTGTATAGTGAACATCCTGACTACTCTATCAAGGCAAATGAAATTGGGTTAAATTTATGTGCAATACAAGCCTTGGTGGAAATAATTAGTCTGGCCGTGTCTGCATGAGATCTATAAGATGGGGGTGGGTTTTGTTTGGATGACGCGCTTGCCTACGATAAAGGCTTTGTGCGCTGACAGGCGGAATATTTTACAAATTGTAGATCGTCTGCGCTGATCAAATCGAGGCATTCGCATATCTTCCGCGCTGCGTGGCGGCCGACGTACAGAACAAGTGTCAACGTGGAACGATTACGCTTCGCGGAAATGAATTGTGGTTTGGTATACTCACCGGCTAGTTCATTATTGCAGACCTTTCAAGCTATGCTAGGCTCTTATCAGAGTAATGAGTGCAGAGACGAAAAAAAGACACGCCTCCGCTGGCGATGAAAGCGGACGCTTTTGAAACTGCTTGATAAGGATGTCACGAACCTATACCACCGGTTTCACGTTAATTTACTTTATTATACATTTCACTCAATACACACGCAGAAATATACGGGACTGTACACGTTAGCTACAGTTAATAAAAAAAGGATGTTACAAAACCGTGGTTAATTACTGAGATGCAATGAACTGACAGGCGTTTGGGATAAGTTAATTAGTGCGACTAACATCACAATGATATAGTATTGTTTTAGTTATCGGAAAGCGTACACAATAACAACAGCTGGGGAAATATCTTCCTTTTTCAACAGTACACATGGACACCTGTAGGACTTCCGAAATGGTCCATTGTAGCGAATCAAATGGTATTTGCAGGTTATACTCGCGAAATAACAGGGGGTTTCCAAGGTTATCAGATAGTCAATGGGTTAATTGACATGCGAGGAATAAAAGCTCACGGAACACCGTCAATGTGCTATATCTGCTGAGGTTGAGCCGGCGAGTGTTTGCGTAGCGAGATAGCGTCTCGCGTAAAACCATTGATCGTACTCTGAATTTATCACAGTTACATGGATTACCGACACCGCGTGAAATGCTGTAAGAAACTGATGCCTTTTAATGTGCTGGGGATTAATTATTAAGAAAAGGATATTGTAGACTGTGCTGAGCTGCAAAAAAGAGAAGTTTTGAGTCTATAGAATGATATAAAATGTAAATGTATGGTATTTCAGCAGGATTACATAGTGATAAAAATAGTTCAGCTTATACTTCACAGGTGTTTAATAGAAAGTTTACCAAGAAGTATCTTTTTAAAGACATCTTAACTGTAATTTGAGTGAACCATTTTACGTCAATTGCCGATAGGCATGCACGGTTTTAGTGCTGAGTGATAAAGAGCCGACAGCTGGATTTAAGATGTTGTCATGGGAAAAAAAGGGACGATTCCATTCACAGTCAAGCAAAAATGTTCAAAATTGTGTCTTAGAATTAATATTACGTGACTTAAGACTGTTAAAAGTGAGTGACGTCTGACGTAAAGATCACTAAAAAGGAAGTGATATAAATTGATCCCTGACTGGGTTATCCTTCAGACATACGCACAGTCAGAGGAATTGCGGATAATCTCAAGGACTTTATGATAGGACAGTGTGATATTTATGCGTAACAGTTGATATATAACTCAACTGATAAAACTCGGTGATCAATCAATTCTGAGTTATAGTGCCAGTGGGAGGCAGTTACTGTATACAATCTATACAGTGTTTTGGCAGATCCGTATATAAAGAATAATCTCGGGACCTTTAATGTATTTTTCCCTCGCGCATGCGCACTGTCGGATATATCGTCTGCTGTGTTAGGATCAATGAGGCACCATCGCGAATATTGTTCAGTGGAATAAGATGCTCGCACGTGGTTCACACAGGACCAGGTAGCTTGCTATTTACTGTTAAAATTTGAGATACGACTTAACGTTATTCATCTTGTATGGGGTAAAGCTACCGTACACTTGGTGTCCGTCATCGCCCATACGTGTAGCTACTGTGAGAGAACTATTTATTGTGAAGGTATCAATCGCTCTGGACTTAAATATGAAGAGAAATCAGAAATCTGCCGAACAGGAGATGAGTGTCGACACCACAACTAGTTACTGGGACGAAAACCAACTGGAATGGTCCTACGATCAAGATGAAGGTGAGGCTTAGACTGGCCCATGGCTAAATATAGAACTCATTCCATATAGACGGGTACCCCGCTCAGTAGATTTCAAAGATTGCCGTTATTTCTTCATTAGATCTGCATTTAAATTAGCAAGCCAGTCCGGAGAGAGCTGCTGTCTAAATGATCGTGGTTCACCCTTTGCAGATAGTGTCATTATATAGTGTTGGTGATCTTATAATTATAAATATTCAAACTAGAAACCTGCATTCTAAGGAATGCAAGCCTCCGCCATGTGGGGGTCCCTATTGTGGGATCCTCCCGAAAACCGTATTTGTATTCACTAATTCGGCCCACATTCCGAAGTTCATCGTCATAATCGGTTGTACATTTGTGAATAATTTGACGTTCCTGAATCCTGATCATAAGCCGGATCCACACCAAAACCTAGCCAATTCTTTAGAGGCTTATTCGCGAATTATTTTTCTTTGTCATTTCTACACCTTTCTATCTAACATCAACATTTTCAAGCGAAACATATCCTGATAATGGCGATGGATAAAATTTGTAGAACCGAAGCTGCCTTTGTCTTAAGAGAACTGAGTAACGTGCATACTAACATATTGTTGTTTCCTGTGAAAATATTGACCGTTCTTTCGTTCCAAAACTAACACATAAATACGTAACAAAATAAAAACAAAAATAGGTCTATATGATTATTGGAGTACGGCAGGCATGTGTACCTTCACAGTGTTTGTTAAGTTAGCCCTTGAATGGCACTGAATTGGCAACGCACATGGTCTTATAGCAAACACGGCGTACCATATATCACAATGGAACGTTTCAGGTGTACGATAGATGTACTGCTGCCCGGCTGATTGTTTCCAGCAATACTTTTAAACCTCGCTCTTTGGTTGAGCTTAGTCACCTGTATAACCATGCGTTCACTGAAGTCCGTTGTACAAGTTACAGCTGATCTCATTATAAGATTTTGCCTTTGTTCACTGCACTACTAGTGCTTTCCTGACACCAGCTTTACACTTTTTTACATATTTGTGTTGACCGGAATTCTGACACACGGTTTGTCAAAGATTTATTTGACTAAAATAATTATGGACCCGTAAGCAGGTAATATGTTTTTTGCTGCCGTTGGTTGGTTCGTTTATTTGCAACTTCAAAAAATCATGCACGGATTTTAATTTAATATTGCAGAGGATCAGGATAGTACCCACTGGAAAATTCATCATATATTGGAGGTAATCTTTATCGGCAAGGATCAGCCGTGTACAATGTAACATGCAGTATCCTGAATATATGGACATACGTAACTCTAATTTTAGGATCGGGATGTGGTCCAAAATAGCGATATTCCGCTCTAAACTGTGCCGATTCACGTCCCCTTGCCACAAATCTTTATCCGCAGATGTAGACTCTCGCCTGGACGCTGTCCTCGGAGTACTTTCGTTCACCTTCCACGCCCTCATCGAACCAAGCTGATAGTTTATTACTCCAGGTTTCGCGAAACCGCTCATTGGGCCTAACATTTTTCGTACAAACAAATCACGGATGTTAGAGTTTGTAGGTCTTAATTATGAGTATATCGCTAATATTACCAAAGAGAAAAAAGGAGAGTCGTTAGGGTTCATGTTAAAACAGTATTTTACAATTTAATACTTTTCGCACAGCTGACTGTAGACATTTGAGCTATATATAGGGATCACGCTTTGTCCGACGTCCATCTTGCCGCCCGGTTGAACGTTTATTTCGGCACAAATGTAATCGTTAAGCCTAGAAACGTATAACCTAACATCCACGGACGTCCCTAAATCTTTCCTTGGAAACCTGAAATCAGGTTCATGCGATTTATATATAGTCTTCGAGTTATGAGGCCTCTTTGTGCACCCCAGAATAATTAAAAATAGAACATAAAAGCTCCATAATCTCAATAATTGATGCATGAATTGCCATGATTCTTTCTTTGCTTATTGATCATGTACATGCAGTTTCTTCAGCTGTTAAAGACTGGTTGCGCCCAATGTATTTTTTTCTAATTCTGACATAATATTTCAGGGCATATTTCCAAGGCGATTATTATTTGGACTTAACCGAGCACGTGTCACATCAAGGTGTAGTCGCAAGGATTTCTGAATATCGTTAAAGGAATAATATTTCATAATATTTCATAAAATAAATATGAATATAAACTTTTTTTTTTTTACATGGATTGTACAAATAGTTATTACAACTAATCGCGGCACTCTCCATGGCTCAGGCTGTGGCGGTGGAGGAAACCGGAGAACCCGGAGAAAGCCACCGGCCTTGGACGGGCAACTACAACCCACTCTCGTAGCCACGCCGGGGATCGAACCCTGGTCGCCAGCGAAGAGAGCAGAGCGTTTTACCCCTCGACTGTCCACATATTATTCATGGGCATATTATTCACGAATATGTAAGGAGACAAATGTACACACAAAATTCGAACCCATACAAAAAAGCGACCCCTCCCGATTCCCTAAACAGAAAATAAGACTTCTAAAGCTGTTCGCGCCTGGAACTGAAAATATACCAATACTGAGCTTATCATATGCTATGGTTTTACTAATACAAATGTACTGTGTTTGCCCACGCAGTGTTTTAGACGTGACCAACAAGCGTAGTCTTACCAGCCCACTCTGATACAAACATAAATCAATACATTGTCCCACGCGATAAAGCAAGATATAACAGTACAGACGCATATTTAGAATGGGGGGGGGGGGGGGGGGGGCACCACTTTTCGACCTAAAGAAATATAAGAAATAGAAAAATACGTTCTCAATGCCTAACCGGGCAGTATGATGCATTTCAAACCACTCCAGATTGTCCCGTCACAGCAAAACATGTTTCTGCAGTGTGGTTGGGAAATCCCCTTCACTTTACGCGCCCCTCTTTCCCGATATCCTGTATCCGTCCCGTAGTGGTTCGCTGATCATGGATTCCTGTTCTAGTTAGCCTCGTTTCCGAGTTGAGAGCCCTAGCCAAGGTCGTTTAAACAAAAGAGGACACCCTGTTCACTGATGAATGAATTGTACTGGTCTTGAGACTCAGAGAAAGGGATACTATAGTTTGTTACATATTCGCGGGGTTCAATTTTCGCAATTTTCACCTTTTCAGTGTTTCGCGATGATTCCATTTTCGGGATCTCACCAAACGTTACATCTGTTATTAGGCCCAAAAAAGGTATGGTTCTTAGGCAATTTATTTCAGAAATCAGAGCGGCCGGGCGATTTTCTTTTTACCTGTTTTGTATGTTTCGATAAAAATGCCATATAATCAGGGAAAAGCATGATAATAACATATTTTTTACTAAAAAGGTTAAAAAATTTTACTAATGCGCAAAATCTTATCAACTTGACCAAAAAAATCTTAGAGATAACATGGAAGACATAAGGAATGAGAATACTTGTTGATTATTTTAAGATGATACAAGGGATCTGATGTTATTTATAACATTAATCTTTGGTTTACGGATAATGTGTGTTTCTATTTGTAATGTTAGTCTTTCAGCTTGATGGATAATGGGGCTTTGGTATAAAGGACTGTCCACCTTGGTAGATTGGTCACATTATTCATGAGGGTTTTATCTTCGTGATAATGTTCCTTTCGCGAATATGGCGAGTTTGAATCCCTCGCGAACAAAAAGCCAACCAACGTATGTAGAACGAACCGGGCATCTTCAACTCAGGTTGCATACTGAGGAAAGTTGCAGATATAAAAGGCCTAAAGACCGCGAGGATGAAGCGCGATGTCCGATGTGCCGAGGATCAGAACAAGTGACCCATTGGTCATGACCCTCAGCTTGCATTATAGGCTAACATACACAACAGGAAATTCATCATCTTAAACCCTAATTAAGATTAAATTCAGATGTGATCTTGACTTTAAACTTCTGACAACAAAGTCGACTGTGATCTTCCTTTAATAATGAATCAAACATATGTCAAGATAGAGTCAAATTTTTGACAGCTCAGGGCCGTATGCTGATAAAAATCGCCAGGGGGCACCAACCAATGGGGAAACCATGATGTATACATGTATTTTTTTCCCCAGCAACAGTCTTAATTTCTTCCAACGCGGCGCGAATGTATTCTATGCAATGGTTTGTTCTTTATATACCCCGTGAAATTTGTCCCCCTTGCCTTTGATAATTATCAAATACGCAACATTTAGTATCCATTGTATACTAATTATTATTATTTTTTTTATTTTTAAACTTATGGACGATGAAATTTAAGAAGTATTTCATTCTAATGAAATAATGATACATAACACAGGTTATACAATACGTATGCCGATATACTTAAAGCGAAATCCGATACGTATATTGACGATACGCTTCGTTTTGCTTTGTGCATCTTTTCTGATTAAAGTTTGTCGTAAACGAATGAAAAAAAAAGTAATATCAGTCTATCGTTGTCATGAAAGCACCGAGGCTTATGTACACATCCCTTTTTACAGTCAATCTTACAACAATACGCGATCATATTTAAGTCTTAAAAGGTCATAATTAAAAATAAAAAGCAACTTAAGCTTTGTAAATAACTTAGATTATAGTTAAGGTAGGGGTTGTATGAACTGTTTCTGTGTTTCATAGATACCACGATGCAGCATCCATAACGTACCGGTAACCGTATCGAAGTGTCGTATCGATATGTATCGATATATTGATGCAGCCTAATTATCTGACGTGAATTAAATAAAGAAAATCTCTTGAACATTTTATACATTCAAGGCCTATCCCATATTGTACTAGTTGTATGTTGTTTACATCCATGTGTTGATAACAGGGGGACTACAAGAGCCCCCGATTGTAATCCAATAAGTCGTATGATAACATCTGGCTTCAGATCAGATGGTACAAGTAACATTCAACTTCAGCACATGCAAAATCAACCAAATCCGGTCCCATGCAGTTTTGTCAAAATGGGTATGTGTATACCCTCTTGACAAATATCTTGAAGATAAACAAGCTTATACAACCGTTACAGGAGCACTATACGAACTCTTCCTCGCAGTTTTACCTAAATTTCATAAATGTACCTAGATTGAGCTAAAAATTCCATAAATTCTATATATAATGCAGATCGATGAATATATTACTTTAAGCCTCTAGAGTGTCAGTTTTTGTCTTTAAATGCATGAGTGTACTGAAGGCATTGTGACTGTTGAGAAACAGCTAGACAAATCTATATGGATCAGCTGAAATGTCATAATGTTGTGTTTATTGTTTTCGCCAGTTTCTTGCCTGCGGAAGTTTGGGCCAGATTTTTCCAGATTTAATGCCAAATATCTAAATTACTAAGCCTTTTCTTACCCTTATGAAGCCTGTCTTACGAACCAGCAGATCTTGAAAGACTTTGTGAGGAAACGAGGTTGTATTAAAATGAGTGAACTTCCTTCAGGTACTATTGTGTTTAGTTGTTTCGCTGTCGGCTACGCTGTCCTGTTACACTTCATGTTTCCCAGAAACTGTTGAGCAGTGTCATTGATGTTGCTTCAACATTAAGTTAACCCAGACAGTTTCCTTCCAGCTAAAAGGCTTTGCAAAAGGTTACTGGTAATCTTATTTTGAAGCCTATGACGTCATGACCTGGCGCCCAACGAATCCTGCACGGCTGGGGGCAGGTTATGATGAATAGGATCTGATTCTCCGATTAATGAATGTTGTTCACACACACGTATTCTATCTGTCCCCTTTTCTCTGTTTCTCTCCCCCCCCCCCCCCCTCTCTCTCTCTCTCTCTCATGTGTATATATCATACAAAGGCACAGAAATTACACGAGAACTATCTTATGCAAGATTTTTGTCGTAAAATGTAAAATTGAATGCTAGTTCATCAATAAAATACCTGATATCGACGACTCTTTTGCAAATAATATAAATTTAATTTTGCTGTGCACTGTTTTCCAAATAATATAAATTAATTTTTCTGTGCAATGTTAATATGTATAAGAAGTTTAGCTACCCTATATAGCCAAATAGGGGAAATCGAAAAGAGCTGGTCGGACCCCTTACGTATTTGTCGCATTTTTAAAAATTACGTAATCTCAAAGAGTCTGGTCTTAGACTACTTCTATTGTTATTATATATTAGATCATATTACGCTAACGCCTATATGTTATTTATGATGTAATAAGAATAGTCTGGTCCAATACTCGATAAGTGAAAACTGATTTTAAGACCGTTCACAAATTTGAAAATGTTGTTATTTTGTTTACTTTCAGGAACATCGGAATGGGGTCTGAATTTCCCGGAAGCCAACGGCGAAAACCAATCCCCGATAAACCTGAGTTCACGTGAGGCTGAATACGACCCCCGATTGGAGGAAAACCATCTCAGTTTCAACTACAGCGTGTCACGTGAGATCGACATCTGTAACAACGGTCATACCGTGGTGGTGTACCCAAGAAACAAACCCGGTATTATATATCAATGCAACTTTTAATTACTCGCAACAAATGTTATAATTTTGCTGCAACTGCTTATTTTTTCGATTATTACTTCGGCAATCTTGATTTGCGATTGTCATTTACGATTATAGTAGTGCTTAAAAAGGTAAACAGTTTTTGGACTCGAGTACATGATATATAGCTATTACCTGAGGCGAACTCATTTCTATTTACCATGCCAACTTTTTTTTACAGTTAAAAAGTTGTATTGCTTTAACATTGAAGTTGAAAAATGTAGTACTGAGAGGATTTGTCAGCAGTTTTCATATTTTGTCAGTAGCAGACACGGTGTTATTTTATGTGCCCTAATTTAAGTGCTTTTCTGAAATGTCTCAATAATTAAGACTCATGTGTTATATAAATGAATTTTATTTTTAATTATTTCAGACATTTTACAGATACTATATAATTAGAAAATCTAATATCTATCCAAATCGTATCCTTCCGAAAGGTTTGCAATTTTTCATTAAAATAGAAAAATCTTCCTAAAATTCCGAAGAATAATATGTTTGGATCTATTTTTTATGTTTAAAGATATCATTCTTGCGTACAGGTGAGACGGTGTTCCGATCTGAAGTGATACAAAGGTCAAGTGAGTACAATAGTCATATATTGTATTTGATCAATATACAGACTAATATGGAGCTCCCGCCCCATTGGAAACACAAGTAAACGGCACTTCTTACAAAATTCTCCAAAATGTGTTAGGACTAGTACAGCGTTTCATTATTAAGTCAACCATATGTTGTGCATCATATATATTTTAACACCCTTAAATTAATGAACGAAAAGTTAAACAAAAATCAGAGCCTTTTACTTGAAACATATCACTGGTATATACAAATGGATGTACGATGGATAATTTATGTGAAAGTATTTTATATATATTAAGACTCTCTCACAACGAAGAAAAATAGATACAAACAGGTCAAAGATGAATCATCTTTGAAACATATAACGCGAGACTGCTCATGGTTAGTCAGAAAGAATTCGAGTTAGCGGGGTTTACTGTAGTTGTTTCAACTTTTAGGTATTCTTTATTAAAGCCTTACGAGGGGGTCCGTTATCCAACAACCACGAGTATGAGTTGTGTGAGTTTCGGTTCCACTGGGGCAAAGAAGACAGCCGGGGATCAGAGCACACTGTCAACTTCAAAGCATTCCCTATGGAGGTATTCAAACACATGACCAATATTATGTCATAACATCTAATACTTATAAAAGGAATTCGCTCCACTTTTGTCCTCAATGTTCTCTGAAACTGCGTTGCGTATGACACTGTGCCATACCTCATTTTAAAGGTTATTGTCCCCGCAGTGACTTAGGCGATATGAGAATAAATAATTTGTGAAGTGCATATAATTTTGAGTTATCTCACGTTCTTTGTGGCTGCCTGGAGTGTAGAATATGTCAAATTGTATTACCTTGAGATCTTTATAATGTGGAAACCTTTGGAACTGAGCCAAATTGGCCATTTATAGCTCAGCTGACTGTAAGTCATCTGAGCTATAGCGATCACTCTTTGTCCGGGTCCGTCCGGCCGTCTGTCCGTTAACAGGGCACAAATCGTAACCACTAGACCTAGAATCTTCTAACTTTACCTCCATTAAAAAGTCTCCTTGGAAACCTGGAAATAGGTCTCTGTTACCCATATTCTTCAAGCTATTGGGCTCCGAATTATCCCCTAGAATAATGAAAAATTTGATACAAAAGCCCCCATATCTGAACAACTAATGCAGTGATCGCCATAATTCTTTGCATGAATATTGATCATGGAGTGTTTCATCAGTTTCTGCAGACTGGTGGCGCCAACTGTATTTTTCGATTTTTTTAACGATTTTTTCTCTATTTTTGAGACCTCAAAAGATGCTGTCTTCTGTTAACAGGGCACACATCTTAATGACTGTACTTAGAATCTACTGTCTCGACATCACGGGAGGCCCATGAAAAATCTCCTTGGAAACCTCGAATTAGGTCCCTGTTACCCCGAACCTGTGAGCTATGGGGCTTCCAATATCCCCCCCCCAGAAGAATAGAAAATTTGATACAAAAGCTCAATTTTTTGAATAACTAATGCATTGATCACCATGATTCTTTACATGTATATTGATCATGGAGTGTTTCATCAGTTTCTGCAGACTAGTGGCGCCACCTGTATTTTTTTCGAATTTTTACTATTTTTTTATCTATTTTTGAGACCTTAAAGGATGCGGTCATCTGTTAACAGGGCACGAATCGTAACGACTAGACCTGGAATCTTCTTTCTTGACATGCTGGGAAATGAAAATGAAAAGTCTCCTTGGAAACCTGAAATTAGGTCTCTGTCACCCATATTGTACGAGCTATGGAGCTCAGAAGTACCCCCAGAATAACTAACATTTTTATACAAAAGCTCTGGTATCTGAACAACTAGTGCATTGATCACCATGACTCTTTGCATACATATGCATCATGGAGTGTTTCATCAGTTCCTGCGGTCTGGTGGTGCCACCATTTTTTTTTTTTTTAATTTTTTCTCATTTTTATCTTTATTTTTTGATACCTTCAAAGATGTGGTTGTCTGTTTGCAGGGTACAAATCATAAATATTTGACCTGGAATCTTTTTTCTTGACATCCTGGGAGGTCCATAAAAAAAACTCTATGGAACCTGAAATTAGGTCTCTGTTAACCATATCCTCCGAGCTATGGGGCTTAGAAGTACCTCCCAGAATAACTAAAAAATTTATACAAAAGCTCCAGTATCTGAACACCTATTGCATTGATCACCCTGATTCTTTGCATGCATATTCAGCATGGAGTGCTTGTAACCATTGGTCCTAGAATCTTCTAACTTCACATCCAGGGAGATCTGTGAAAAGTCTCCTTGGAAACGGGAATTAAGGTCACTGTTACCCATATTTTCTGCGCTATGGGGCTTATAAGCACCCCTCAGAATAATAGCAAATTTTATACCAAAGTAGGGCACAAATCATAACCATGGGGCCCAGAATCTTCTTACTTGACATCCTGAGAGTTCTTCAAAAGTTCTCTCAAGAAACCTGGAATTGGGTCACAGTGACCTATATTCTCAGGGTTTTGGGGTATGTTTGAGCACCCTAGAAATAATGCAAAATACACACAAATTGCCAGATTCCTCATGAAATGCTGGTTGGATTGTCATCAAATTTGTTGTGCTTATGGGTCTTGATGAACTTAAGCTAATATACATGAACAATGATGCCACCAGTCTTAATTAGTTGTCTGTGCAAGGATATATTATGAACATGTCAGTCGGCTGAGCGTCATGACCCAGGGGTCACTTGTATAAAGATTCACACTATATGGAGGTAGTTCACTATAGATAAATAATAAGAAGAATAAATAAAAAAATATAATATATGCAGGATCATACCTAATGAAATGTATAAAATAAGTCCTAAATCTGCGGATACTATTGACAGGGATTTCCTGATTGTGCCTTAGTAAATTTAATCATTATTAAATTAAATGAAATTCCGGGTGGACGGGGACCACTAATTGCGACCGGATGGGGCATGGCCTTATGCGGCCCCCTCAGGCAACGCCCCTGGTTCCACGATATCTTTTTTTAGAAAATGAGTTAACACAATAACAATGTATTGCAGCATACGGTGCTGTACATTATACACTTGACACCTTCTATTCCATATGAACCACGCTGTGCATTTGTAGGTTCTTTACGTATCCATGTCCGTAGGAGTGTCTGGGTTAAAAGTAAAGCGTTAAGTGTTGTCCATTTCAGCTTCACTTGTTGCACTGGAACTGCAGTCAGTACTCAACGTTTGAAGAGGCGCTCGGGAAAGAAGACGGCGTCTGCATCATTGCCTTATTTATTCAGGTAATATATATATATATATATATATATATATATATATATATATATATATATATATATAAATATATATAGTGTTACGAAGTGCACATAAAAGCGGAGCAAGGTGTTTGTTTAGTGAAGCTTGCTTTTCTACCGTACCTGTTGGAATGCCAGGCATGTGCGGCACCGATATGGGTTCGAATCCGCTAGACTACCTAGCCTGACCTTTTCCGGCGTACTCTTACCACTTACTTTCTTCTCTGCATTCTATTTAGTCTGAACTGACACTGCACTGGGGCCCCTCATGTAGCCATATTTATTCACCGGTATGACGTGAGGCAATTGTTCCAGATTGTCCTGTATTTGTTTTTCAAGTTTTTTCTCTCCGCTCTATGTACAAAGCCGCTGAATGCAACTGGTAACGCGTATTATAAGTTATTATAACATTATGTATAAGTTATTGTAACAATTCTTTGTTTCTGGCTTCACGAGTCGTATTACAGAGCAAATTGTGTACAACCCCCTTTTTTTACCCAGACTCCAAACTAAGAGAGATGTAAATTCAGTCATAATCTCATACATGTTCTCTGATGGTAGCCATTAGTCCTAAAAGGGTTACTCTGGCACTCACACTGGTTAATTTTAGCAGATCAACCTATAGTCTATCAGCCAAACCATGAAAATAAGGCCTGTCATTACCGAAAGAGGGGCAATTACTTTCATTATTTTGTTCTAATGGCATATTACAAAAATGCATGACAGCATTTTTGGAGTGGTAGCGTTCTGTACAAAATAATGATAGCAGTTGCCCCTCTTTTGGTACCGGTGAACCCCTCGGGCTGATATACTACTAGTCAGGACCCGGGTATTTGACTTACATGCTGTATAGGGATTATTTAGCTGCATGTTCGTGTTGTTATTGTTGTGATCTATGGATCCGCATCTCGCACCAGGCTGATTGCTAGCTTAGTCATACGTCCACAGTCATTGTAACTTCAGATACGGCACCTTGATGGGAGCTCGTTAATTGTAAATCCAGCCCTTCACCAATAGATGCCTTTTTATAGAATTTCTGGCTTACTCTCTATACATATAAGTGAATTCATTTCTGTTAAGTATCGTACTACTGACGCCTCATTAACGGATGTATGAACTTGTTTATCCATAATCTGTTAGTAAACAAATCATTGTTGACAAACGTAAAAAATGAGATCTAACATGAGGTGGTTGTTTGTATATATGCAGAAGTTGAAAGGCAAATAGTTGCAAAACTCTATTTTCAAAACTCTGATTCGTCAGATATCCGTGGTGAATGTGCTGGATTATTTTAACAGGTGACCTACATGTTATAAACACGTGGATTTAAACAAAACTGGCAACTTGTGTGAGGTGAAATCGGCGTTTTTTTTGGCCTATTCTGATAATAGGTTTGAAGAGATTGTATTTAGTTTATAGACGTCATATATCGGAATAGGCCCCTTTAAGAGATAACCATTGCAGTATTGAGACGTCTAATAAACTGCACATCTGTTCCACGGTGTTCCGACATCGTCTGTGTGAAATATAGTTCGAAATATTACATGTTGCGCAATGTAATGAACTGGGATCAATGACTTATATAGCCACCAGGTTAATATGACGCCATTTCCGAATTCAAATATTGTGATTTGGTCCATGTAAACACGCATATAACATGTTTCAAATAAATGTCTTTATATTTACTATCTGACATAAGCATGAAATCCAGACGTTTAGGGCCTATATATGCATTGTTGAAGTAATATTATATGTATCAGGTAATATGCTTTCCGATGTAATGGGACACAAACAGGTTGTTTTCAACAAAAATAGACTGGTGGTATGTAATTTCTACAAAATATTTCCAGTAAATGACAAATTGTTATATAGTTGTCAGTATGATCGTTTAGGGAGGCTGGCAATTGATATCGAACACGGTAGGAAAGTGCCCCTACATTTACAAGATAAACGGCCGTGCTATAGCGATATATATTATTTTCGCCCACTGATCATTAACCACAGTGCAGATACACGGAATAATCCAGCGATACATTTACACAATTTGGGTATATGCCGGTCCGCTAATAAAGCCGAATCACACAATTAACCCATTCAACAATGTTGTGTCTGTTAATTAAATTCACCACTCACTTTCATTTTTCGCTACCTACACGTTTATTCAGGGCTGCTGGCTTAACGGGCGGTTTAGTAGACACCTAAATAGAGGTTGCAGACATCCTTTCAGTATTAGCTCAGCTGACTTTCAGCTACGCTAAGCTGTTGAGATTGCCTTTGTCAAAGTTGTACATGAACATTTTCAATAGCCCATGTACGTCAACGTACGTATGTGATGTTGTGCCGTTATGTTACAATGAGGACATTGCTTCTTTCATTGATAGCCACGCGATGCAATTATGTGGTATTTTGCACTTCGTAGTTGAACGTTCTAAAGGGCCTTTCGTCTGGCCCGCATGCACGCCCAAAAGCCGACACGGAATACATTTTGCAATTTATATAGGGTTAAGTTCTTCTCGGGACTCAAAATTAGTTCGCCGTGACTTAATTCGTATGTAAAACCCAGGACCTTCATATTTCTGAAAACTGTTACTAAGAGACAGATTTGTGTCCAAGGGAACAAAATAAATATTAGTCAACGAATTGTAAAGTAAGTTGCACCATTCATTTGATTAACCTCAGATGTTTACCATATTTACAGTACTCTCTCAAAAACAATATTAACCTCCACCCAATCGAAAAAAAACTGAAACCTAAGGTGGCTGGTTGCATATGTGCGGGTTGCAAGTTCATCTGATTTACCACCAGGGGTCCACAAATTGTTGATGTGTTTGGATCATTATTTTGGCCTGTAGATATAAACAAAACGAACAGCTTGTGTGCGGTAGGATAATCGTTTTTATTTTATATTAACATTTTAAGGGATTATCTGTGGTTAACAGACGCCAGATACCCAAATAGACCCCTTTAAAGAATTCAAGCAAATTTTTATTACAACTCAAATATATGTGCTACCCCTTTCAGTACCACGCTACAGTTCAGTTAACTCAAAAGCATTACATAACATCAGACTATATGGTACATAAAGTATAAAGTTAACCCATGTATTGATAAAGCGATGTGAAAAATCCCTTTAGGAAACACATCACAAAGTGGCTTGCGTGACTGTTTGTCTGTGGAGGCTTTATTGAATGAATCTACTCGGGGCTACATATGACACTGGTGGGAAGCAAAAGCTAGTCCCATATGGCAGCTGTCACCAATGTATTTGAATAGGTCCCACTTTCGAGGCTGTCATGGTTTACTGTATGACAAAGGTAATCCCAACTAGTGTGTAAATTTATTAATCTTAATTAAATATTTGATATATTGCATCGATAAATGTGTTCAACACACGCATCCAGTGGTTCTATTTAGTGCTAAAATATTTATTGCCAGTTGCCTGTTTTACCCAAGCTGAAGGTACTTGAGGAGCCCAGCTGACAAAAGTGAATTAGCCATTAATAAAGCACTGTGTTTTTACATCGCCATGGCGCCATTTGCTGTGTGTCTGAAAACCCAATTCCGGAAAATTGATATGTGTTTACGTAATGAATTGTGTGATGCCGGTGTCTCTGGTTAACCTAATATGTGCAATATTGTTACAGCGAACTAGGGAACAGTTGCCAGTGTATGGCGAACGATAACAGATTCACTCCACAAAGCTTGCGTAGGGAGACAAATAGTCACATTAATTTTAGCCCAGCAGACTGAGAGTCATCTGAGCTATAGCAATGGGTTTTGCCTGTCTTTGATCCTGCGGCGAGACTGTAAGTCTGTCCAGCCGTTTATAGACTTAAGAGGACATTAAACATAACCGTTATACCTTGGACGCCCCACAGGGTGACAAGTTCTCCGTGGAAATTCAGAATTAGTTATTTCGGCCTCTCTCTCTCTCTTTTTCTCTTTCTTTCTCTCTCTCTCTCCCTCTCTCTCTCTCTCTCTCTCTCTCTCTCTCTCTCTCTCTATATATATATATATATATATATATATATATATATATACTCACCGAGTAAAATTGCGTTTGACCACCCCGGAAGTTTTGATTCCTAACGCTAAAACTTCAGACAAAGGGCAAATGTTCTTAGAACAACAGAACTCTAAGAACAACAGTTGACCGGATGTTTGGAATGCTTGTTCATCTTCTAGTACTTCTGACTGATACATCCAGAAAACGGAGGGTAACTTTTTAACATTTTTCCGCGTAATTTAGTTTTATTTTTAAAGATTGCAGATCACGGGCATTGGTCCAATCTCCCGCTGAGCACATATGTGTGAACCAATGAATTACAAAGTTTGCATAATGACAGGTCATCTTAAGAATTGGCAAATGAGGTCAAAGATGGCCAATATTTCATCAGTTACGAGAAAAAATAATTAAGTGTCTGTGACGTTATAGACTGCTCATACAGCGGCTACACACAGTTGTCGTTCTGTATCTCCTTCGCTGTAACAGCTGCTTTATTTGGCAAGATTTGCAAGGCTTCACCACCAGGCCTGGCACAGGTTCAAGGATTGTCATCAAATCAATGAGAGCACAGTGTCAGGAGATTTGATTTGAAACTTGAATCCACGAGTTGAATCCACAATGCGATACAAGGATCTTATTGGTCCTATTTCAGTTTTTGGTCCAACTATCAATGGCTCTGAGAGGAAAGCTTATGATTACCGATTGCTCTGACATAAATTGATGCAATTATCGATAATTCTTACAGGAACGCGAATGTGAATATTTATACGGAAAGGACACGCTAGTACTTATCATAAATAAAGTTTTCCAAAGTATTATGTTATTATACCCAAACGCTTTTCTTTTCTGGCAGGGGAGGTGTTTATAGGTATTAGGGTATTTAGGATGAGTTTTTCCGATTGATTTCAAAAATTGTATTGAATTATTTTGTTTTGTATGTGCTCTTTCTGATATATTAATTTATAAAAAAAATCGGACATATTAAATTGAGATTCTATGTAGAGTTATCCCCCCCCCCCCTACAACAATATTTTTATTTAGTTTTGGAGATTGACTGGATAGAGGTCCGGTTATGGCAGATAAATTATATCTTAGAATGATTTCTAAATATAGAAAAGTATCAACCACTTGACTTAATCAGGGTTTAGTACCGAGTATACACCCATGTTACTGATAATATAGGGCATAATACAGGTTCCGTATCACTGTACCATATATTATTTATAGTTCCCAGCGATAATATATGAAGACCACTGTCATTATGATCATTTTCGGAATTTTATTGATAACTCCATTGGTCCGTGGTATTGATGTGTGGGCGAGCACAGCAACATTTCTTCCACTTTCGATTTTGTATTTGGTACAAACATTCGTTTGGGTGCAAAAAACAAAATGTGGTTTAAAGAAATGAAACCATAAAGCAAGGCAATCACAAAAGGAAACTGCATTCACTAACTTTAAAACAAAAACCTCTGAAAAAATAACATTTTAAGCTCAACTTACTGAAAGTCATCTGAGCTATAACAATCATGCTTTGTCGGTCGTCCTGTAGTCAACAGGGAACAAATCGTAAAGGTTGGACCTAGAAACTATTAACTCAAAATCCATGGAGACCATTTGAAAATCACCTTGTAAACTTGAATTTAGGTCACTGCAACAAATATACGTTGAGTTACTGGGCTCGTTTGTGCTCTCAAGAATATTTACAAATTTTAGTCAATAGCTCCAGTGTCCCTATACTTATTGCATGGATTTTCATAATTGACCTTTTATATCAGTCCCTGAAGACTTGTAGCATCACTTATATATATATATATTTTTTTTTTATTTATGACGCATTTTTTCCCTTTTTGTTTGAAACTGCAACGTTACAACAATAATATCTGTTTTTTTCGGTGTGGTTTCATCTTGTTTCTTGAGACCTGGCGTGTTTATTTATCATAACTAGTTTTATCCATTCCTGGAGCCGGGTATTGAAACCTATATTATTCTTTTTTAGGCATTTTCTCTCTATTGTTGAAACTGCCAACGTACAACAATAATATTGGATTAAAGCCGGGGTTCCATCTGGTATTCTGAATCATGGTAAATGTATTAATTTTGATTAGTTCGATCAATATCTGAACACTGGTAGCGCCATTTGAATGTTTTCTATTTTTATCTTTTTATTTTGTCTGCTATATTTTTAGACTGTCATATTACATAGATGGTACAGTTTCTGATTTGTATTTACATCTAGTGTCCTGGAATCTCATCTATTTATTATGACTCCCAAGCTCCCGCTTGTTTTTCGTCCCGCCGTCTGTCGTCGTTGTTTTAGGTTGTCTTGTGAACGCGATAACTTTCGAAGCGCTGCATATTTTCCACTGAACTTTGAAAACACAAATCATTTTTACTAAAATCGAAAAAGGAATTCGAAAATGGCCCTGACCTTGATCTTATTTTTTGTGAACCAACTTTTGAATAATAGCATACTTTGTCCTCAAATTTGATGGACATAATGTTCCAACCACATTCTCAAAACACTTTGAAACCTGTGACTTTGGCCTTTATCTCGAAGGTCAAATTAACTGAATTATACTTTGTCTTTAGCAATTATGCTATGCATAAAGTGGAAGTATTGCCTGGGTTTCCCTCATTTTGACACACAAATTGTTTCCAACAAGTTCTCGGAGATTGTACATTGTTGACCTCGGTCTTGTCCTATTCCTTTCGTGAACATCTGTATAGTACGGTCATAATTGGATTTATTTTTGACTCATGACTGAAGAATCCTTTTTCACTTTCTCACCTGAAGGTCAAAGGTTAAAATCACAGATGCATTTTGTCTCAGTTTGGTTTATAGATGATAGAACTCCTGTTCTGAATTGCTTGTCTTGTTGTTATAGAAACAAAAATAAGTTGTTTACTGGATGCAATACTGCGCAGACTCGGTATCACAAGAGTACGACCCTGCTGTTTAGGAATTATATGAGTCAAAATCTGACCCCCATAAATGCACGAGAGCTTCTAAATGCACTAGCGCCGTTAGTGTCCATGTAGTGAAGAACACATTGTAGTCCGTTCAAGTGTGTTGGAAAAGAATTGTTTCAAGGCAAGTTAGTTAAAAATTGGTGTTTTTGTGGTAAGGACTTTACGGTATAAGTAATCATTTGTAAGCATGTGAATTTGAAATGTTAACAGAAGGTGTTTCCTTGAAATGTTATAAATTTTGATTTTAAAGTTTGACCGCCCCTTCTAAATTGTAATGGTTTGTGTTATTGCTGAGTTTTTTTTTCATTTTATAAGTTGTAACTTGCAACCGGTAGCTTAAAGGTAAAGACTCTTAAACCACCATAAATGCACAAGAACGACTGGCAGAATTTTTGTTTCACGCAACATGTTAAAGCTAAATCACACATAGAATTTCAGTTTCTATAAAGTGGGTTGGTGAAGTAAGCTGGCTTATTTTTGTTATTTTTTATTATAATTATTATTATTATTATTATTATTATTATTATTATTATTATTATTATTATTGTTATTATTATTATTGTTATTATTATTATTTTGTCAACATGTATAATTATATTTTTTATTTTATTTTTGTATTTAATTTTAAATATTTTACTTATTATCAAATAAATGGACCGGACCCCTTTCGACCGGACCACCCTTAGTATCGGAGCGCTTACAGCTGGACCGGACAAGGACCGGTTAGGTCCACACCTCTAGGCGGAAGGGTTTCGAGTTTAATATAGTCCAAAGGTCACTGCACCGTAATTGATTAAAACTGTCATCACATTGGGTTTGAGCGATACAAGGGGAAATTTTCTTTCCCAAATAATTAGAAAAAAAAATAACGTGTAAGGTGTACAGAGTTACAAAAAGTGATAAAAATAACTGCTCTTATCTTTACGAATTTATTAGGGGAAAAGTAAACAAATGTTATTGACAATACTTTCTAAATGTTTTATGTTGTAAGTGATTTCATTTTATTCAGGTTGGTCGAGAACATACCGGGTTAAAAGTTCTGACTGAACACTTGGAAGATATTCAGTATAAGGTAATCATAAGTTTTTGTTCATAAATGACATGTCACTGATATCACTAAGGGATTATGTAAATACATTTTAGATCAGGCAGATTTGACACAGACTATTTATTTACTCCATTTAGCTTAAAATACAAACCTGAAGCATAATATGAAAGGTCTTAGAACAAATATCTAAGGCACTTTTTTTCAGAAATCTTTGCCGGCTAAATAGATAGACAGGGGCGGATAAAGGGGCCACCCTGTATTCGACCTAAAAATCTCTAAAAAATAGAAAGAAAATGAGCGCTTAATACAGAAACAGACCCGGACTTCGCATCATGATGCTTTTAATAATAACAACGGATTGCCCTATTACAACATCAATTAAAAAAAAAAGTTTCTACACTATGGACACCCCCATAATCCCCCCTCCCTCCCCCCCGCGGCCCGCTTTTTTTCTTAAATCATGTATCCTCCCCTTGTCTTGTTCATAATATGGCTGAATTCTGTACAGCTAGGAAAGCAAACATATTCATTTAATATATTTAATTTATGTAAGACCATAAGTCACATCGATATTATGATATGTTAATTTATGTAAGACCATAAGTCACATCGATATTATGATATGTTAATTTATGTAAGACCATAAGTCACATCGATATTATGATATGTTAATTTATGTAAGACCATAAGTCCCATCGATATTATGATATGTTAATTTATGTAAGACCATAAGTCACATCGATATTATGATATGTTATTTTATGTGAGACCATAAGTCACATCGATAATATGACATGTTAATTTATGTAACACCATAAGTCACATCGATAATATGACATGTTAATTTATGTAAGACCATAAGTCACATTGATAATATGCCATGTTAATTTATGTAAGACCATAAGTCACATCGATAATATGACATGTTTACCCTTGCTATCCTTTTTTCATATATATATATATATATATATATATATATATATATATATATATATCTCTAATATGTCATTTTATCATAATATTATATATATATATATATATATATATATATATATTTATATATATCTATATTTGTCAGGGTTTACAGAAGACCATCAGTACCGCCTTTAATCTCAACTGCCTTTTGCCAGGTAAGATGACACTGTAACAGCTGATTGCATTTTTATTTCCTGTAACATTTATTCGTATTTTTCGAGAGTCATAACGAGGATAGTCACGGGGGAAAATTTAAGCCAGGATTCCATAAACGATTATGATATTTTTCAATGAAATGTACAACTGTATAGCCTCATGCAATCCACTTATGTATGGTAAGATATGATAAGGTAATAAAGGTATTACATACAATAGTATTTGTCGTGACTAAAAAAATACAATTGAGAAGAATAAATAAATGTATTAATTCATAAATTGTATATAAAAATATTTGCCTACAGATAAGTTTTCCGCAAGGGATCTGTTTAGGCCCCGCATTGCTGACACGTGTGTGCTTGTGGGTTCTTTTTGGATAACTTAGGAACGATAGATGAGGAGCTCTATATTTCAATATTTGCAATAGATAGTGTACCGGGTGATAATAATCTTTAATTATAGCACCCTCTTTTACGGTAAATGAATTCAAAAGATGGTAAACATGTCCCGATTGTCTTCCGAGCCGTTAAAATAACCCTGTTAAGTAGCTTCCGTTCCTCAGAATTTATGCTTCCTCCCCACACAGTGACAGAGTTTGCGATTTCATAAGTCGCATGTCGAAATTCAGGGTACACTGCAAGTACTGGTAGATAGTTATGTTGGAGCATGCATGTTGTTTTTTCCTTGACCTCTGAGCGTCTTTACTTTAGAACACAGGCTTACCGTTTATCACATGAGTTGCATGGAATTATCAAGTTTGAAGTCTTTCAAGAAATTAATTCATTCAGGGGAATCTTTCACATTTTCGCCATGTGGGGGGGAGGCAGTGAATTATATATATATATATATATATATATATATATATATATATATATATATATATATATATATATATCGAATGAGCTTACTCAAAATCGCATTTGGTACAATCATTTGCGTTCAAACATACAGTTCATGACGCCCTCTGGCGGTAGATTGTAGAACTGTTAGTTAATGGTTAACAGCAGGTGGTGCTTATGTGATTCAAATAACATGCGCTGTCCGGACTCTTGTACATGTCGTAAAATCATAACCTAATAACTTTTAAATTTGTTGTATAACTTGTGGTGTAACTATACCTATAAGACGGGGTTATGAAAGAATGAATTATCAAGTGGTAGGAGAGTGAAGTGTAAAGTTGATAATTTTTCCAGATCCTATGCTTCGAGACTACTGGACCTACCAAGGCTCCCTGACAAGTCCGCCATGTTCCGAAAACGTCACGTGGATTCTTCTCCGTTACCCACTTACAGTCTCACATGTACAAGTAGGTACTCCATTTTACACTCCCAAACATTTAGTAATCACAACAGGCAAATTTGAGAGAAATCAAAATTAACAGTAACAATGTAAATGTTTGCAAATAGTTCCAGAGTAAAAGTGTTGTATACCACACATTTTCACCCATAAGTTTCTCCCCTAAAGTTTCTCATAATAAAATTAATTATTTTTTTTATCCTGAAATCGAAATAGGTTCATCCATTGTGATATTATTAAAAATCTTGATTATAAAATGTTCCTCTATAATTCTTCGGTGATTTTTACCGCACAATGTATTATTAATCTCTTCAGATTGTACATTTGAGAATTGAACCAGTCTTCATGCATTCTCCTTGCAGATGGAAGAATTCCGGCGTCTGAAAACTTATAAAAAAGGCGAGTCCTCAACAGGAAGAGATGATGGTTCGCTGGTAGACAACTTTAGACCAACGCAGCCATTAAATGACAGGATAGTAAGAGCATCGTTCCAGTAATTATGGGACTGTGGAGAAAAGCGATCGACAAAAGAGAATCTCGCACAATCTCTATCTGATAGAGACAACACTTTTAATGTCCGCATGACGTCATCACGCTCGTCACGGGCTACCTAAGTTGGGGGAAAGGATTTGTAAAGAAATGATCTCAGATCTTGTTCAATATACTGTAAAGGTGCCTTAGTTTGAAAATAACTATTTCATAAGTTATGCACATGCAATCTTACGACACTTTTCGGCTAGACATACAAACTATGTATACCGAAACACCTGTGTTATCCGACCACCCAAGCATGGGACTGACAAAAAGTGGTCTTAATACACAGGTGGTAGTCATATTAAACAGGTTAGTTATTGTTACGGGGTGACATAAAGCGGACCGAACTGTCTCGCTAGTGAAGCTTGCTTTTCTAGCGAAGCGGTTGGTACGCCGGACTTGTACGCCATCGACCTGTGTTCGAAACCGGGAACGGCCCAGGATTTTCTCCTGAACAATTTGTCAATTAACATTATCACCAATATAAATGTTTTTGGTTCACTGAAGGGTAGTCTTAATAGACAGGGAGTCTTATTTGACAGGTGGTCTTTCAGACAGGTTCAACTGTATATATATATATATATATATATATATATGTACATGTAAATAAATGAGACATAATGCAAATGAGACATACCATATATGGTACTGCTGTATATATGGATGGCCTAAAAGGGGAAATGGCTATTGTAAAATGGACAGTCACACCATATATTTGTTTATATATCTATATTATGTTTGCAATATCATGTTTCCCCGTTATAATAACGGTAACCCAAAAACCACGTCATTTCAATATGTAAATGCGCCATACAGGTCTTAAAAATAAATGTCTCAAACACGTGTTATGAGGATCTGTTGGATTCACACTGTACATAATTTTTCTTGCTCCGCCATGATGTATACTCAAGCCGTACCACACCTTCATGCTGCTACTCGGGGGAACAATTTGCTCACGCCGAGTCGGCGGAGAGAGTGGCGCTTTGGATTTACTGCCATCTAGCGGTTGAATTTTAAACTAATAAAAAGAGATACAAAGGAATAAATCTGAACAAAATTTTTATATATCAATGACGCAGACAGGTGTCAATCAAATAGAAACTACAATAGAATCAATTATCAAATAAAGGAATAAAGGCTAAGACAAGTTATGCAAGGAAAAGGCGCTCAACGGTACCAAAATAATCTCGCGTGGCAACATTTGGTGGATCAGGGTTTTAATCGTTAGTATTTTTAGCTCAGCTGACTGTAAGTCATCTGAGCTATAGCGATCACCCTTTGTCCGTCGTCCGTCTGTCCGTTAACCTGGCACAAATCGTAACCGCTGGACCTAGAAACTTGTAACTTGACATTCTGAGAGGTCCATGAAAAATCTCCTTGGAAACCAGAAATGAGGTCTCTGTTTCCCATATCCTTCGAGCTATGGAGCCCCAGAGTACCCCCCAGAATAGTCAAAAATTTCATACTAAAACTTCAATATCTCATTAACTACATCATGGAAAATGTAGTTAATGAGAAATAATGGAAAATTTGATACAAAAGCTGAAGTATCTGAACAACTAATACAGAGATCACCATGATTCTTTGCATGTATATTGACCATTAAGTGTTTTTAATAGTTTCTGCAGACTGGTGGAGCCACCTGTATTTTTTTAAGTTTATGCATTTTTTCTCTATTTTTTTAAATATATATAAATGCAGGCACAATCTTGGCCTGTTGGTTAATCTGTTTGATGCTTCAGTTGAATGGGTATATACTACCATTCAGATGATAAAATTTCCTTTTGCGAATCTCTTCCAGGTCAGCTGAGCGTCATGGCCCATGGGTCACTTGTTTTACCTGTCACTGAGCGAAACTAGAAGTTCTACTATATCTGTGACCTGCCATGGTTTTCACTAGACAAATTTTACATTATGATTTCAATTTGTATGAAAATACATTTACTTTTATACTTATCTCCACTCATTAGACACAACCGGTATGGTTTGGTTTTCCTACAAACGAGAACAAACGAGAAAAACGTACTCCAACTGATATCAATAAGAAAATGCTTTGAACATAATCTAAATTAAGTGACCAGTTTGTACTTGTACAGTCCAAAGCAATGTAATAGAGAGTGTTATAATCAAACACATTTAAATATATATATTCTTAAATAACGTTATAGTGTCCCCTTATAATTGAAGCCTATTTACATTATATGGTTTTAGAAAGATGCAGAATACATCAACGGGCAAATGTTATGCATACTGGTAGATGTTAATCAAATCTGATAGGAATAATGACGCGTGATATATATGAGGTCAGTTTCTTAAGAATTCATAAGATGTAATGGGCAATAATGATCCAGAGTGAGTCCAGGATAATATAATTATGATAATACGTTTTATGCAATTACTTCTCAGATGAATCACTGACGAGATTTTCTCCTCTTCTGTGTTCGGCCACAGTGAAGTTGCATCGTAGATTTTAGCAAGTGAAATTAAATGCAAACCAGAAACAAGAATATACGGAAATTTCAACAGCGAAAACTAATGATGGAATGCAAGCGTCCGCCATATGGGGGGGGGGGGGTTCCTATTGTCGGACGCTTCGAACACCGTTTTGCTTTCATTTATTCGGTACATATTCTCAGGTTCATTTGTGTTTAAGTGACTCTACATTAGTGAATATTCCTGGATGATGTTCCTGAGTCCAAATTATGTCCGGGTCTACACCTAAATCTAAACGAGTCATTACTGGCCCTCGCCCTGAAAATTACATGTGATTTGGTTCATTATTGCGCGAGTTTTGTTGTGAACAAACACACAAACCCACAAACAAACACACACAGGAACGTAGATGAACGCATTGCCTTTTGGCGGAGGCAACCATGCAACTTGTATACATTTAAATACTATAGCGGAGAATAGAATTATAATGTTACTATTTACTAGTATATCTGTCCATGTCTGAACGTGATCAGGCTGTTCATCCATACCAGCGGGTATAACTGTGCTTTCTTGCACCAGAACCCTTGCACACACAAGATGGATTGTTAAACTGTTAACGGAACGATAAACAAAGAAAAGACGTCTATATCACAGACATCCATGTCCACATATATACTCTGAATTGACTGTTGTGTCCTAAACTATTGCTCCACGACAACGCTCTGTTTTATTATACTGTGTCAGTACTGGCAAGTCAAAGACTGCCTGTACCAACTTTTGTGTACCTGGAACGCAGACGTCCATTCAGTATAAAATAGTACAGTATATACATGTGACGCATGGCAATCGACTTATTAACATATGTACATACAATATCAAGTCCCTGGAATTATAAGACTCGGCTGTTGTGCTAAAACATGCGACTACATGAAGAGCAGGAAATGATATAAGCCTCCAGTTAACACTCTCGGGTTTGTTATTTCAGACCTGAAATCGTCACGGAATTGGTAAAACTCAAACTGTGACGGTCAATTTTCTGGTGACACCTCGCATCTGACAGTGCACGACTTTAAAAGATCACATGTCATTAGACCATTGATGAATTATTCATCAAGGGGAACCGGTCGGAATATCTTAAACATCTGAGCTACGGGGGATCGTGACCGTCATTGATTTGTTTACACGACACAAGGGATCATTTATGTTTTCCTGTACATAAATCGCTAGTACTAGCCCTTTGAAGAATCGGGAAAAATATACATCCGACCGGATTTGAATTAGACAACGAGAAAGCGACACATGAACTAAATAATTACAAGCAGACAGTTATTTGTTGGGAGACCTACAAAGGGTCCACATTTATTTACGAAATCGCTTCATTGCAACAGTGTTCATCTGTTTCATATTTCTTTTTTCTCAACCCGTGTCTCACTGCTGACTAAAGATATTTACATTCTACACACATTATTAAGGAATCTCTTCTGCCTTGCTGCTAGAAACTGAAAGGCGAACTCACGTAAAAAGGGAATCGACCATTGTATCCGATCCTGTGTTCATTTCATATGTTCTGGAAGGATTATTATTGTAAGTTTGCAACTGGAGAAAATGCCAGCAGTCAAAGTTTCTCACAAAGCAAACCCTACCAGAAAGCACCCATTGAAACAAACGCGCCCGTGTAATAAACCAGTGGCGACACCTGGCGGATTTCAGTACACCTACACTGGAGCTTTGCGCGTTTCTGCTGCCAGCCAGAAAAGATGCATAGAAAGACTAACACAGGGTAAAGTCCCCGAAACTCAACGCTGTTCTCCAGAGGACCTGGTGAGGAGCTACCAGTGGACTGCAGGGGGTCGCCCTGTTGACGGATTTCAGGACTGAGATATGAATATGCAATTTATATAGGCCTATACTAGTAATTTATAATCACATTTATGGTAATTAACCGCATAGACTTGCGCTCAGTCTCATTATTGAATGTAGACTGGTACCATCATGGATTATATGTTGATATATAATACAAGTTGTATAATTCAGTATAACTGCATTATTTCACCAATTGGCAGTAGATTAGGGTGGCGTATTAACAGAGGTAATTGTGGTGCCGATTAATCGATTATATTAATGATTGGTTGTTTCTTCCATTAATTAACTGATTACACTGATTACTGATTCGTGTAATCGATGATGTAAGTTGATTATAAATGCAGTATGCAAAAGCAATGGAATTATTTTAAGGAAAAAAGCAATCATTTGATTTTCTTAGGAACACAGGAACACAGGGGAGACTGGTAACAAAGTAGCACCCAATGGTTAATGCGACCCTGCGTAGAGGACAAAATGTATGGGCAACTCGGGTGCCTTTAAGTATTTCCCATAAAGAACGTTGTGCTATTAATCTTGGTATTAAAAGCTGCCAAGAGTTACATTTGCATATGATATGGATGATATAGGGTATACAATCGATGAATAACCGATTATCGTTCACTAAATGTTTTCAACCATCAAACATGCTTTCAGAACTTATTTTTAACACTAGTGCCTGGTTGGAGTCGATATTTTGCTGCTATATATAATATTTGATGATGTTTAGTTAAAATCTAGTTTGATGGACACTGTCAACATAGGTGTTAATTATTTATTTGACCCAAAATAAAAGTATACCTCTATACTAATGTTGATTTCATGATGTCTTAGGGGAGCGGTGTTACATGATAATAACTAATCAAGTGCGGACATTGGACTTTAGAGGGGGGGGGGCTAAAAACCCTTTCACAGATTAAAAATTTGCTGGAGTATTAGGCAAATATTTTACTCTCGCATGCAGAATTTTGTGAAAAAAAAACTGTGCGATATGCAAATTCCGGAGTAGTTTATTGTAAATCGTTATTTTCCCTTATTTTAAAGTTGATAACAGTGAGTGCTTCCCCTGTGCTTCCCACCTAATTCCACCCCTGCAAAGTAAGGGCAATGGCAGTGCTCGTAGGGCTTATGCTATTTATAAGTTATTCAGCGATACTTGACATACGATTACATAGACAACCGTGCAAACATACATCGTTAAAGCCCACATGTTTACAGTGCTCATTCACGCCTGGCTGAAACACCTCCTGCCCTAAATCAAAACGCGCTGACCAGAACAGACCGTAGACTGTGTTGATTACTTTAGTCACAAAGGGACAATACGGTTTAAAGGACGGGTAATTGTCAACAACTGTGGACAGAAGTCAGTCTCGCTTGGACTACACGGACTGCAGTGGATATCAGTGGACTAACAGTTACAGGAGCACCTATTCAAGTCAGTTCTTGATAATTTGAGATGATGTGTTTTCATGCGCCTGATTCGATGAAGTGACTACTCTTTGAGGCAGAATGTAATCCACGGTGTATAAACAAATATTTTAGTACATTCTACGTGGTGCTGTGTCGCTGGTCATATTGGACCAGCTAGTCGACGGGAATATTGACATTTATTCCTGCTTGAGTATCTAAGTATTATCACTGTGACGTGGAAGTAGAAGAAACTTACATATAGAAAAGTGCATCGAGAAACCTGTTTTCATTTGATATGACTGGACTGTCTGCTCATTTGAAACCCCACGTTCTCAAACAAGATGTGAGTACAGAGATAATATCTTAAATCACTGAAAAAATGATAATATAATTGAATGATATAGAGTGTGAACAACACAGATATCTTTTTAAATCAACTGAACTGAATTTATTCGGAACAGGGACACTTCTCAGAATTTAACATAACGTCCCCTAAGACAATCAAGACAGTGCCTAATCTATTCATTATTTTACCGATAGAGATTTATTTATATTTCTTGTAGCACGTAGCTGCACAGTTGAAAGGACTTGTACAGTTTGTTCAGCGAAAATATCAAAATGAGTGGTAACAGGAAACGGAAATCAGGCAAAAAGCCAGCTCTGATTATAGAACAAGAATGTGTACACGTGCGCATGCGCATACCGCTACGTCCGACTGTCAGTTACCAGCGTACATACACAGGATCTCACCAAGTGCTGTTTGATCAACAACGCCAACTAGTAGAGAGACTTTCCAAAGGCAAAACACCGGACACCAAAAGAAGGAGTCCCGGCCACCTCGTTTCCAGCTACCAATGGAGTGCAGGGGGGTACCCCGGAAGGGGATTCCAACGGTGACTTTAGATTAGGTAGTAAACCTATTAGCACGTGGGTTTGTTATGTTGAAGGAGCACTGCATCCATAACAGAGACTTGAACCTGATGTGATTCACTTGTGCAAAATGGGATATTAAATGGGATATTAAAATGGGACATTAATATAATACAATGATAATATAATAAGATTTGGAATACGTTTGCTTGAGCTTTAGCATACGACAACGCCATCTATCGGATGGCATACGAAACACCTCTGCATAA
Source organism: Sipunculus nudus (assembly GCA_026874595.1). Lineage (NCBI taxonomy): Eukaryota > Metazoa > Annelida > Sipuncula > Golfingiida > Sipunculidae > Sipunculus > Sipunculus nudus. Next base: position 39,013,667 of record CM049316.1, read on the forward strand.
GTTAATGGGGAAAATATTCATCGCCCACATGCAAGTGCCCTAAATGCTGCATTTGCTAAGAGGGATTTTGTTGAACAATAGCCATACAGCAGTCCGCTCTAGCAGTTGGACTTTTCGAGCACTCTCAGCAGTGATAGAGACAAAGTCACACACATTAGAATTTCTCAAAACACCACCAAGATAATCAAGGATATATTCTCAGAAAGCGATAGACTGTGCGGGTCGGCCATTTTGTTTAAAATTGATCAAGGACGGTTAATGATTCTTCGTCTTCGACGTGAAATGAATCTATTTCACTGGTAAGAACTGTGAGGGATACTAAACCCTAACATGGGGAGTTTTTTTTCAGTGGTCTAAAAATCCTAACATATTGATCAGTGCCTCTTTATTTAATGATTTACAGAGAATGACTATTAACAAATACATATGCATTTACCCAAATACACCTGCGATAGCCGATACTCAGCATTCCGGTCCAGTACATGTATATCGAACAGGTAAAATCTCACTTGAACTTGTTATAATCTCAAGAATATAAAAGTAAAAAAAAAGCTATAAAACCGAGGTTCTTGTCTTAGTCTGTGGCATGCGTCTTGTTTTAATTAAAGCGAGCTATTCACTCGCTTACTTGCATAATATATGAGATTTCTGACTTACTCTTTTTTATATAGTAATGAACTCTGGGTAATTCCTGCTCGGAAAGGTTTTAATTACGGCCTATCGACGGATATATGAGCTTGTTAGTTTACAAGCCGCAAGTAAACGCTGCACACGCAGCCCATGTTAACAAAAAGAAAACGCATGTAACCGGATATGATTGTTAGCGCAAGCGCAGAAGTAGTAAGGTCACTAGTTACTTTTAATGAGTCCTCTTGCAACACTCATATGAGTTGCAACCAGCTGAACGTGTTTTGATTATGATTGGCAGCCATGTGGCGGGCCACCCCACCGGGTTTAAACACGTGTATATATAAACATGGTCAGCCTGTGCACCGCGGGATCAGAATTAATTAGGCTAATTTAATAAAAAGGTTTAAGTAATTATCTTTATTAAATACACATCGAAGATCGGATGAACCCCCTTTAACACAACTCACAATGCTCACACGCTGGATCCGGAAATGGCAGACAAACGTTACGCACAAAGCGCATGCTCTTATAAGAGGTATTTTGTAAGCCTACCCATATAAGGTGGTTAGAATTTCGTGATACTGAGTCCATTTTCACGATCGCACTATACAATTATTTTCACAGCGTATATCCATTATTTTTGTTAGCTTTATTATTAACAAAAAATTAAAATCGTAAAGGCTGGACAGGGGCCCAGTGTATATCGAACGGGAATAAATTATTGTTCACTACTACCTGATAATTAGAAAGATACAATATCATTTATAATAGCGATCTTTGACCTACGAGTAACATACAAGGTCTATTATTTTTTATAACACCGACCTTTTCCTTTCGGCGTATCTTCGACGATAGGGCTTCATTTTCACTAAGGTTTTAATTTCGCGATATTTTCCTTTTAGCCATTATGGCTTTTTGGAAACCGTAGCAAACAAAAAATCGTTCAGAGTCTAAAGCAAGCTTTGATATCAAAATCTGAAGGTGTATCTTAATATATTTTATTTATGTATTGTCAGTTTAGACACACATTATTTCAGACGTGACATACATCTCTGTTGTCAGCCTTTTTACGTCATATATGAATAGAACCATCTCACTGATAATCATTTCTACCTTTCAAAGTTTGTGGGCAACCTGCACAGCGCAGGGTTAATTTCTAATGTGTCTATGTGACGGGTTTAAGCATGTTTGACCTGACATTGGACCCAGTCCCTGATCCACTTGTAATGTGGGTAAATGTGAACTAAATGTGACTCGAGATTATGATTAATTATTAATCCCTCATTCATCCAGATAATGCTTTCGCATTATGTTGAAATGACCACGGGAAGTGTCGCTGCCCTATCACCTTGCATTTACATCATCAACCATTATTGGATTATCACGTAAACTATCAAAGGAAACACGTGCATAAGTTTCTGTTTATATTTAAAATACCGCGTCACGTATATTACACCGCGAAATAGATCCACAGGTTTATGATTATATAAAACTAGCTAATAAACCCGGTATACCGGGCTTTTTACCGCGGTTTGGGAGATATATTTACTGAGATATGATATGTGGGCTCATTTTTATTATAACAGTTAAAAGAAAATATAGATTTTTAGTGGGATACTCTCGGAATACGATATGAACAATTAATTTTTTACTGTTATTTTGAGGCGCTGTGCTCGTGGCAAAAATCATATCCCGGTATGTTTACCTTGAAGACCTGGTCAGTGATAGTTTACATTGCGAACCGGAATGAGACGCGAAAGCATACAGTGTTTCGTTGATATTTGACTGGTTTCTATCGTTGGACGTATAAAGAATATGTTGATGTGAGGAACACATGAAAGATTAATTAAATATACGTTGCAAGGGAACTGTTCCTGAAGAAGGAAACAGAAATATGCATACATCGTAAGTAGCAGAAGCGGACGCCATGCAGTGGGCCCGTATCCCATTTTCAACCACCGCAACCTTTTTTTCATAGTATCAGACAAATTTTGAGGCCTGAAACTGCCGACACCACCCCAGCCCTGTTTCTGAAATTGGGACCTTGAATTAGGTTTTGTCATTAATCCCCCTGGGTTGAACTCTCCTTTCACAAAGCGAGAAACATGTGTTTTTCTCTTTTACTGCCCACGCACGTGGGTCCAATCCCTCATTGAAAAGGGTTATTCATATGAACAATAGTCCTTAGTGTTAGAGGTTAAGTGACCACGATGCACGCATTCCGGTAATTGCCGAAGGCAGTTCGGCTGTGCTCGGTAAAAAAAAAAAGAAAAATCACTGTAAATTATATGTATATTAAAAATTATTTATTTTCATATCGCCTTTATCACTGTGGGGATAATAACCTTTAAAATGATGTATGGCACAATATTGTACACAACGCGGTTTTAGAGAACATTGTGAACAAACGTGAACTGAATTCCTTTTATAAGTATTAGATATGTTTCACGGACAAAGACCTTCTGTTGGTTATATTTGGCATGGATGTTGTCGATGCGTATATTTATGTTTGCTCCATTTACTTAACATTTGTAATTTTAACTTCTCTGGCGAAATGGCCCGATTTCGGCGTTAAAGCGTGCTGTGTGAATGAATGAAGGCGGGATAAACCGGTTTATCCTTGACATTCAAAGATACACTTGAGGCTGTTTTCCACCGCGCTTGCGACATCTGCTGGCGATGACTGACATTAAGACGTTTAAAAAAAGTGGTCGGTTGTCGCACTCTTGAACCCGACACATGCAATTCTGTGTGATCCTTATATGCTATAAAGCTCAGAATATTTAAGATCTCTTCAGTTTATTATAAGTTTTAATTGTTTTTTTTTACAGATATCATATTATTTGCCATTTTTTCACTACTTTGTCAGACGATAATATCAAACTAATAGTAGTATTAGCACCCTTCCGCAAGAGGTCGTTTTTACTCGAAACAGACCTCTTCTGCTTACGCACTGTTGATCGGTCGCGACTACTTGTTTGATCTGTCAAACTTTAAAAAAAGTACTGGATTCCATTTCATATGATTCAGTTTGACAAAAACAGGGCTATTGTGGACACGCCCAGTTTGTATTACAAATCGTTTCCTTGTCCGATAGTTTGCAGATAAGTTGGCAAACATTTTTTTTTTCACAACGTTGCAGTACATATAAGAGATCTTTATCAATGGTATTACATATCTCGTCGCGTGCCATATCCTGAAACTGAAGAGAGGGAGAGAGAGAGAGAAGATATTATGAGAAAAATATCCCAGCAATTCTTGAGATGGTTAAACGTAAAAGTTAAACGTGCACGGTTATTTGGACCTACGTGTGTAAGCGTGCACGCGTATGTATGTTAACTGTGTCACAGGTTTCCAGAGTTTATTTCCTCTGAAAGGAGGGTATGCGTTCATCCCCGTTCGTGTTTGTATGTTTGTGTGTGTGTGCTTGTTCACAACATAACTCACGCAATCCTGATAGGAATCCCATGATATTATCAGGGCATTTGAAAAAGAAAGGGCCAATGGGCCTTTTGTGGGCCAATGAAAAATCGATACGGATTGAGGAACATTATAAAGGAAATGTTCAGTCACTTATGCAAGAATGAAAATGGGAATATGGGTCGAATAAGTAAAAGCTAACACGTTTTTCGGAGCATCCCAAATAGGGACCCCAACATGGTGGAGGCTTGCATTCGTTAGAATGCAGATTTCTAGTATTCGTAATACTAAGGTCACCCGCCATGAGGTAAGTAGTAGCCTAGTGGGATAAGGTTGAAGGTCTCCGGTTCGAACCCCGTCGGTACCTCAACAGTACAATGGCGAAATCTTGCTAAAATCTCAAGCATTCGCTGTTCACCCACAATATTTGTTATGTGATTCCTGGCTTACTTTTTGTACGTGCTAACGAACTTTTAATGAACACTTCGTAAACACATCAATGTTGACAAACGGAAAACCATATACTGAGGTTGGCTTTATATTGGTGAGGCTGAAATTTCGCGATATCTTCATTTTGGACGTTTCGCGAGGGTTTCATTTTCGCGATTGCAACAGAAACTATAAAATCAATACAAATACTACTGTAATTAGATTTTAAAGTTATAATACATCCTACAATCTCACTCATTTCCGGTTCAGTCAGAAACCTATGACTTGTACCACAGTCGATATAGCATCTAAGAGTACGGCGTGTTTTACAATAATTAATGCTTTGATGTATGGGCCAGTCTCGTTATTATGCACAGCTTAGGTTGTTGATTAGGTTATTTCCAGAGGTCATCTTATCTGATGGGACATCTTATTCCCGAGGGTTTCATATTCGCCATTATTTACTATACGCGAATATCGCGAAATTAAAACCCTCGCGAATAATTAGGCAAACACAGTATAATAACTAAGGTTGCAGATGTGTGGAAGCTGAAAGGTTATTAGTTGTCAAACCGCCTTTGCAAAACTCTGGAAGGTCTGACTTGACGCCATTTGACCTTACTGATTGTGTTTGGATTATTGTTATAAACAAGTGGATTTTAACAAAAACGAACAGCATGTCTGCAATAGGATAGGCGTTTTCCGGCCTAATTTTTATAAAAGTTTCATCGGGTTATCTGTTGTTGTTTTTTTTTTACTTATGGCACATAAAACCTGAAATATAGAAGACTATATACTCCATTCCTTCAACCTGTGTCAACCCTTGTTTTATGATAATTTTCAGGTTTATATTTTTCAATAATTTCTTAAAAATCTGCATATGGATATTGAGAATATAACAAATGATTCTCCAGTTAGTGTTTCACACCTTATTTTACTCTTTACAATGACCTGAATGATCAATTGTCTTCCTACCAGAGTAGCTATCTTTGTTTTAGCTGGTCATATGCTTAGAATCTTTACATGACATCATCCAATCAATAACATAACTGTCAATTGAGGGTGTTTGTGCATGTAACCAATGACCCTGCATGACTGCCATATGTTGGGCTGATATGTTATCAAATATAGACCGATTTCACAAATGTTTAAATTGTCTGTGTAGTAAGGTGTAAGGTAGGTTATTTATTACCTTGTTGTAAGTTAGATCCTTTTATCTTCTCTGCCACATTTAATATTCTTTCCTTGAAACGTAACTGGTAAAAACAATTTTCATAGCGGAAAACAGGTGGACATGAGTGAATGGAACGGACTGTAAGTAATATATCATTATTATCGTACAATTATCTTCTCCTAATTAAATAGATAGTAGCACAAACAGGCCATAGACTTATCCTTATAAATAAAGAAGAACCATCGACGGCCCCTGTGTATGAGAGACAGAGGGATAGGGAGAAAGAATCACCAGATCCTGGTACTCGTAACAACTCAGTCATGATAACAATCAACAACCGAATCCAGGACACTTTATCATGTTATCATGTACGCCACAGAATCACGAAGTCAGCATATGTCAAGGGTCAAAGGTGAAATGGCAGAACGCGCATGTGTCAATCAAACTACTCAAGAAATCTCGTAAACAATACCGCAATTTAACTACGCTCCAAATCAATAAAATTATAAATAGAGTCGACATTTTGTAAATAATTAAATGCTTCGTTACTTAAGAATACATGGTTGTTTTAGATTTATTAGGTTAGTACTACCGTTGCCTCATTTTTGTAAACAACAGAGTGAACGACAGAAACGACATATAAAAAAGGGAAAAGAAATTGGAGAAAATCACCAAATTTACCAAAAGTATATACCCCATATATTTTTTTACATTATTATATGACGGTACCGATAAGATATCTTACTTGGTTGCCTCCGCTATGAGGTTATGCGTTCAATTCGCGTTCGTGTGTGTTTGTGTGTGTGTGGAGGAAATGGTGTGTATTATTCTGTGTTTGTGTTTGTTAACAACATTACTCACGCAAACATGCACGGAATCTCATGAAATTTCCACGGCTTTTGGAAATGGTTCAATGAAGAACCGCTTAGATTTTGATGTGGAACCCGCACGTAATTCGCATTCAGAAACGTCATCAAGGAATATCAACAAATGTACAGTCACTTAAGCACGAATGAACTTGGGAATATGGGCTGCGCCGTGTATTCCTTTCAATGCATATTTCTTATTTCGTTATGTATTTACCGTCTTATTTATCATGAAAGAATAAAAAACAAACAATTAAAAAAGATAACGAAACATACCTGCTAGACTTTTTCTCAAAAATAACTTTTTGTATTTGATAAAAAAAAGTTATCTTTCACGATATTTCAGTTACATTTATGTTATAAAATACAATTGGACATATGCAAATAAAAAAACCGTTTGGTCCCATCCATATAAATGAAATAATTTATTAAAGACCAAGAATGGATTCAGGGAAGACCTAGGAGGTACGAGCCCCCTCTTTCAGACCAAGAAATGTGGAAAATATAATAAATATAAGCGTACTAAATATTATTATACCTTACCGAAAAAACATGCCTTTGGAAATGATGATATTTCTATATATGCTTTAAACCCATTTCATTGGAATATATCATTGGAAAAAAAGAAAACAACACTTTGCTCTTTATGCAACTCTGAGAAAGGGACATTGTTACATCTCTTTTATCAGTGTGGATAAACTTAAAAAACATAATTTATCTAATAACAGCTCTATTTAATGGGATAAAGGAAGATATGTTAAATATAAAATCTTTTATATCTAATACAACAAAAATAGTGTAAGTGATATGTTACTTCTGTTAACAAAGAAAGTAGGTGATACGGTTGGATACGAACTTAAGATTTAATAATTTATATTGTATTTGGTCTTCAGTCTTTATTTATTTTTTTAACTGTTTGAATACTTCCGCACAAAATAAAAAGGTGCACATGCCACGGACAGGAACAGTATCTTCAAGTTATCGTCAAGAGTGAGGGGCATGAGGGACATTTTTTTATAAACACACACACACACACATACAGTGAAACCTCGTTGTGTCGAACTCGCTTAAGTCAAACACCCCGCTTATGTCGAAGTTACAAACTCGACATTCCGGACAACTCTAGTCAAATTATTACCATATAAAACCCGCTTGTGTCGAACCTCGGATGAGTCGAAGTTTTCTGAAGGTCCCTTCGACTTCGACACAACGAGGTTTCATACTAAATATATTCATATATATATATATATATATATATATATATATATATATATATATATATATATATATATATATACCCTTTATTGTCCGTTTGACACATTTCATATATATTAAAATTAAGCATAAAGTTACAAAAAGGTAATATATAGGTTACTTCTAAACAAGGTTTAGATGTATAGTAATTTATAGTAAACTCAGAAATGGAACCAAAGCAGATAATTCTAATTATTAATATATTTCATTTCCAATACATAAATATTATTATCTGAATAGCAGGGGGGGGGGGGTGATTGTATTGACCATTCCTCCTTGCAAAAAAGTGTGTGTGTGTGGGGGGGGGGGGGGGAATATATCCCACCCACCCCCCGTATTGACGCCTCTGGGCAGTTAAGACCGGTTATAGTTTAAAGAAACGACAGTAAGGTTTTTTTCTCAAATTTTGCATATTTATAAAAGCTCCAAGTATATTTACAAAGTGAACATGTATAGTGTAATAGAGCATGATTATGATGAAAGAAGATGGCCTTTTAGCTCCAGAGAAAATGCATATTATTCATTTTCTTTAGTATATTCTCATTTAAATTTACAAATTTGTCTGTGTTTTCCATATAAATTTGTATATTTCTTTATACGAGACATATATATATATATATATATATATATATATATATATATATATATATATATATATACATTGGTATTATATATTCCCATTTTTAGGCTGAGCAAAATAAAAGAGCTGACTCAGCAAGTTTACCCCCTCACCCCGGATATCACAAATAACCCCCTAAAAATCCAGCATCAACCAGCATTAAAAGATGAAGGAAACAACTAAAGATAAGAGGGTGGTTATGATATGAGTGTGATGATAATTGTTTATCCTAACTCCTGTCACCCCCAGTCACAAGATCTAATCAGAGCTCAAAACAATGAATACAACTTTAGAGGAGCCAACCCCCAGGGGTCTAGTCAAAAGAACTATTGTTTAACATAGGCCTCAGGATCGCCAGCTCGCAACAAAGTCCTTTGTATATTTTTATATAATGTCCCATTATTGCTTATCTGGAATCTTTGACTTCTTACCAATTAGATTGACCTTGTTAACAGATATTCTAGAAGTGTTGATTTAATGGTTTTGACGCAAATGAGAGTAAATAATCATAATATTGTAACCTAACATTTTTTCAGTTTACTTTATAATAATATCAACTTTATGATCTATCATAACCATATCTATATTTGTTGCTATTATTATTAATTTTCTTCTACTTCTTCTTATTATTATTATATTATTGCCATATCAAGTTTGTGTTATACTTTGAAAGTTTTAATAAACTAGTATACGTATTTAAAATAATTATTATGTGAAATCATGATTCTGTTCTTGGTAGTGTTATTATTGTAATTATTAATTTTATTATAAATTCTCTCACAATAATAGTCAGAAATAGTTACAATAATATTTAATATGTGAAGTAATAATTTTGTTTGTAACGATGCAGTAAAGATACCACTCTTATTAATAGCGTTAGTGAATTAATAATAATAATAATAATAATAATAATAATAATAATAATAATAATAGTAATAATAATAATAATAATAATAATAATAATAATAATAAAAATAATAATTACTATTATAATAATAATAAATATTATTATAATAGTAATAATAATAATAATAAAAATAAAAATAAAAATTACAAAATTGTCATTATTATTATTTTATTATTATTATTATTATTATTATTATTATTATTATTATTATTATTATTATTATCAAACACAGGCCACCATGATTAAAGATATATTTAAAAAATAAAATAAAGTAAATTCAATTTAACAAAAAAAAATATAAAAATTATATGTTTGTTTTTTTTATATGCTTTTGCTATTAGCTGGCATGGTAAATCATATATCCATCAGGAAACGATCATGGTACTTAATAACGCATAAATGACGTGACATCCACACACTGACGACATAAACCTATAGAGAAAGTTTTCCTCAGCACATGCATTTATTACAAAAGAACATGAGCAAGTTTGATACATATAACAATCAAGCGATTTAAAATTACCCATGCATGATTTATTGACTCAGTTCTTACATGAAACGGAGTACTTTTTATGTGCCACGTTTAAATAATAAAACCTCTAATAAAAGACGAGTAGTGCACCATATGTAATGCAAGTGGTTGGCCGGTACTGTGGAAGCTGCCTTAACGTCTTATACACGAGTTTTACTGTATTCATTAATCTGTCTGGAGGGCTATTTATGGACGGTTTTGGGTGATGCCACCTTACATATAGCCGTGATAACCCGACTAACTAGGCAATCGGATAATTGGGCTGGTAAGCCTACTCGAGTCGTGATACTAGTAATATGGATGGAATGTATTGCAGTGGTCTTGCATCTGGTTGCATTCATATTGTGGTAAACGGCCCATAATCTCAATATTATGCTTAGAATGGTGAATAAACACAATAGTTTATATGTGAGCTCGCAACCCAAACTGAAACATCGTCTCCATGGACACGGGTCATTTCCTTTGTCGCCTGCAAGTTGCCTGGGTCCTGTAACCCGTGCGAGCCATGCTTGTGTTCATGCGGTCATAAAATTCAACAAACATTGCCCAGGGGGTCCATCAATGTGCTGGGTTAAACAGGAACTTTTCCCGCTCATATTTGATATTATTAGAAAGTACACCAAAAATGCTAACGAATGGTCTGGTTTATGTTGATTGACAGTGTACCTGTAGCCCATGAAGCGTTGTCACAAATGACGAAAATATTTGTATCTTCATAAGGCCTTATAATGCGATCCTCAGACGTAGATGTCATGACACTCTGGCGCCAGTAATCTGGTCGTAATGCCAGAGGGTCAATATGACGCTACCTTACATACGTAAACTTTTCATTTCTGGATGTCAGTCAAATATTAGTAGCCAAGGGGCATGGATTTTTCATCAAGAAAGGTTAAACAAGGATGAGATCGATCATAGCATTTTTTATCCTTAAAACACGGATATAACCTGTTAAAATTGAGTGATAAAAACATCTGAGGGATATATGTAACTTTGCTATGTACATAAAAATACTTTAAAAAACATTAAGTAACTTAAAACTCTCTATTTACATAAAGTTTTCTGTGTAATACCTAAAGAATTACACATAAATAAGAATTACCTTGAATAAGAATGGACTAATTTCACCAAAACAAATTTGAGGGAATTTAAATCTGAATTTTGAATTCTAATCTGTGAGGAATTTTCCTTGTATTTAGTTATGAACACATTTTTTCTGCCGTGTTGCACAAACGTACATTATCTTGGAAACCTGAGACCCCCCCCCCCCCCCATGTGTAGACTGGTTCCCAGCTCAAATTATTCGTAGTATCAACCGTCAGTGGTTTGTAAAACTGTAGAATATATATATATATATATATATATATATATATATATATATATATATATATATATATATATATATATATATTCTCAAAATGTTAAAGGGGGTATTTCATAATTTCACTTAATAAAAATGTAAAGGGAACCAGTCTACCGTCAAACATGAAAAACTAATTAACATATAAATGGCAGTTGTGGCAGGTATCATATATACATAATTTACACAGTTCATGATCACAAACATGCGTTTTTGGCTGAAGAAAAGAAAACTCCAGGTTCAGCGTTTGGCATCGATCTCACAGATGTAACTAATAAACTCATTATGACAGGCGATATCATGCCAGACAAAGTTCTCGTCCGGGACCATTATCATACAATGTTCATCATAATGCCTGTTGTCGGGGTTGTCTTTAGACCAGCGACTGTCGTCTGGATCTATTCTCTTATTAGTACCCCATAGCCAAGTATTTTCCTCGCCAAGGTCGTTACCGGACGTCCAGAACCCCCAAAAGTCGAAAGGAACCAAACCTGGTAACAATACAACACATATCCCTTTAGTATTTATGTATAGACCGAGCTTTAGTTTACGCTCATGAAGTTAGATTTGAAGCCGATGTACATGTGATACTGTACTTTACATCATTTAAGGTTGAAGACTAAACTTAACACTTTAAGTTAACACAGATTAAGTTTTCTTTTGTTCATAGTGAAATATTCTATTTTCCTTAGATTTGAAAGAAAATATGATAAAACCATTACTGTTTTATTAAGTTTAACCATGATTTTTGGTCTCTGTGTCTCTCTCTCTCCTTCTCTGTCTGTCTGTATCTGTCTCTGTCTCTCTCTGTCTCTATGTCTGTCTCTCTGTCTGTCTGTCTATCTGTCTGTCTGTCTGTCTGTCTCTTTCTCTCTCTCTCTCTTTCTCTCTCTCTCTCTCTCTCTCTCTCTCTCTCTCTCTCTCCGTTGGTCTCTCTCTGTGTCTCTGTATTTCTCTCTCTCTCCGTTTCTGTCTGTCTCTGTCTGTCTTTCTGTCTGTCTCTCTCTATCCTTGTCTCCCTCTGTCTCTATGTCTGTTTGTCTGTCTGTCTCTCTCTCTCTGTCCGTCTGTCTCTTTATGTGTCTCTGTGTCTGTATTTCTCTTTCTCTCTGTCGCTGCGCCATCTAGCAGAAATTACCTGATCCGGAAGAAAGGGCAATGCATATATTAGTATGCTCGTATGAATGAATGGTTATCTACCTGGTCGCTGGAGGGCGCTGTTGTTGCGGATCACAGCTGCGATGTGGTCTAGCTCGGCGTGGGTTTCGAGAGTTATAAGATCCCCTCCGAGACAGTTACAGTGCTTCTTAGCGCCCATCCACGTCTTCTGTGTTGTAGTGATCAGGTAACAGGAGGGGACGAAGACGGACTCGTTCTCTGTCTCACGTCCTTTCGCATAACGAAAATCGAACCGCCGAGGACATTCCCCTATAAAGATAAAAGATACATGTACCTCGATATAGTCCTTGTTCCAGGGAGGGTTTTCGGTCTTTAGGTTAGGGATAAAGTATGTTTTGTCCCCTCCCTTTATAGGAGAAAAAAACATACAATTACGTATCTCATATATTGAGAAATATTTATGCTATTGCTTGATCTTAATAAATGTATTCTGTTGAATCTTCCAATCAAATGCAATTATTACAAATCTTGAATTTTTCAGCCATAAATATTTTTATATGAGCGAAATGAAAATATGATATGTAGAAGGAGTACAGAAAATGGTGATCCGGAAGATATCTTCCAATCAATGGATATCATAAAGTGCATCCTACTCAGATGATATCATGAAGCGCATCCTATTCAGTGGATATCATAAAGCGCATCTTCTCAGTGGATATCATAAAGGGCATCCTACTCAGTGGATATCATAAAGGCATCCTTCTCAGTGGATATCATAAAGGCATCCTTCTCAGTGGATATCATAAAGGCATCCTTCTCAGTGGCTATCATAAAGGCATCCTTCTCAGTGGATATCATAAAGCGCATCTTCTCAGTGGATATCATAAAGGCATCCTTCTCAGTGGATATCATAAAGCGCATCCTTCTCAGTGGATATCATAAAGCGCATCTTCTCAGTGGATATCATAAAGGGCATCATACTCAGTGGATATCATAAAGCGCATCCTTCTCAGTGGATATCATAAAGCGCATCTTCTCAGTGGATATCATAAAGGGCATCCTACTCAGTGGATATCATAAATCGCATCCTTCTCAGTGGATATCATAAAGGCATCCTTCTCAGTGGATATCATAAAGCGCATCCTTCTCAGTGGATATCATAAAGCGCATCTTCTCAGTGGATATCATAAAGGGCATCCTACTCAGTGGATATCATAAAGCGCATCCTTCTCAGTGGATTTCATAAAGCGCATCTTCTCAGTGGATATCATAAAGGGCATCCTACTCAGTGGATATCATAAAGGGCATCCTACTCAGTGAATATCACAAAGCGCATCCTATTTTGCTGATATCATAAAGGGCATTTTACTTTATGGATTTTATAAAACGCGTTCTACTTTATGGATTGGGACATAAGGTGTATCCTACCCTGTGGATCCAATAAAGGGTATCCTACTCTCTGAGTATCATTAGGTACATCCTGCCCGTAGGATATCATAAGGGAAACCTTCTCTGTGGATGTCTTAAAGAGATAATACTCTGGGTAAATCATAAAGTGTACCCTATCCTGTGGATGCATTAAAGTGCATCCTACTCTGATGATATTATAAAACGCATCCTACTCTGTTGATATTATAAAGGACATCCTACTCTGGAGATATCATAAAAGGCATCCTAGTCTGTTGATATCATAAAGGAAATCCTACTCTAGGGATATTATAAAGTAAATCCTACTCTGGGGATATCATAAAGGACATCCTACTCTCGGTATATCATAAAGTGCATCCTACTCTGATGATATCATAAAGCGCATCCTACTCTGTTGATATCATATAGGGTGTCCTATTCTGGGGATATCATATAAGGCGTCCTAGTCTGGGGATATCGTAAAGCATATCCTACTCTTGGGATATCGTATAGGGCATATACTGTTCTGCAAATATTAAAAAAGACACCCAACTCTGATGTTATCGTTAAAGTCTTTAAGGTATCCCTACTCTGTTGATATCATAAAGGACATCCTACTCTGTTGATATTATAAAGGACATCCTACTCTGGGTATATCATAAAGTGCATCCTACTCTGATGATATCATATAGGGTGTTCTATTCTGGGGATATCATATAAGGCGTCCTAGTTTCGGGATATCGTAAAGCATATCCTACTCTGGGGATATCGTATAGGGCATATACTATCCCGCAAATATTGAAAAAGACACCCAACTCTGATGTTATCGTTAAAGTCTTTAAGGTATCCCTACTCTGTTGATATCATAAAGGACATCCTACTCTGTTGATATCATAAAGGACATCCTACTCTGGGTATATCATAAAGTGCATCCTACTCTGATGTTATCATAAAACGCATCCTACTCTGTTGATATCATAAAGGACATCCTACTCTGTTGATATCATAAAGGACATCCTACTCTGGGTATATCATAAAGTGCATCCTACTCTGATGTTATCATAAAACGCATTTTTCTGTTGATATCATATAGAGCGTCCTACTCTTGGGATATCATATAAGGCGTCCTAGTCTGGGGATATCGTAAAGCATATCCTACTCTGGGGATATCGTATAGGGCATATACTGTTTTGTAAATATTATAAAAGACACCCAACTCTGATGTTATCGTTAAAGTCTTTAAGGTATCCCTACTCTGTTGATATCATAAAGGACATCCTACTCTGTTGATATCATGAAGGACATCCTACTCTAGGTATATCATAAAGTGCATCCTACTCTGATGATATCATAAAGCGCATCCTACTCTGTTGAATAATATAGAGCGTCCTACTCTGTTGATATCATAAAGGACATCCTACTCTGTTGATATCATAAAGGACATCCTACTCTGTTGATATCATAAAGGACATCCTACTCTGGGTATATCATAAAGTGCATCCTACTCTGATGTTATCATAAAACGCATCCTACTCTGTTGATATCATAAAGGACATCCTACTCTGGGTATATCATAAAGGACATCCTACTCTCGGTATATCATAAAGTGCATCCTACTCTGATGTTATCATAAAACGCATCCTACTCTGTTGATATCATAAAGGACATCCTACTCTGTTGATATCATAAAGGACATCCTACTATGTTGATATCATAAAGGAAATCCTACTCTGTTGATATCATAAAGGACATCCTACTCTGGGTATATCATAAAGGACATCCTACTCTGGGTATATCATAAAGTGCATCCTACTCTGATGTTATCATAAAACGCATCCTACTCTGTTGATATCATAAAGGACATCCTACTCTGTTGATATCATAAAGGACATCCTTCTCTGTTGATATCATAAAGGAACTCCTACTCTGTTGATATCATAAAGGACATCCTACTTTGTTGATATCATAAAGGAAATCCTACTCTGTTGATATCATAAAGGACATCCTACTCTGTTGATATCATAAAGGACATCCTACTCTGTTGATATCATAAAGGACATCCTACTTTGTTGATATCATAAAGGAAATCCTACTCTGTTGATATCATAAAGGACATCTTCTCTGTTGATATCATAAAGGACATCCTACTCTGTTGATATCATAAAGGACATCCTACTCTAGGTATATCATAAAGTGCATCCTACTCTGATGATATCATAAAGCGCATCCTACTCTGTTGAATAATATAGAGCGTCCTACTCTGTTGATATCATAAAGGACATCCTACTCTGTTGATATCATAAAGGACATCCTACTCTGTTGATATCATAAAGGACATCCTACTCTGGGTATATCATAAAGTGCATCCTACTCTGATTTATCATAAAACGCATCCTACTCTGTTGATATCATAAAGGACATCCTACTCTGGGTATATCATAAAGGACATCCTACTCTCGGTATATCATAAAGTGCATCCTACTCTGATGTTATCATAAAACGCATCCTACTCTGTTGATATCATAAAGGACATCCTACTCTGTTGATATCATAAAGGACATCCTACCATGTTGATATCATAAAGGAAATCCTACTCTGTTGATATCATAAAGGACATCCTACTCTGGGTATATCATAAAGGACATCCTACTCTAGGTATATCATAAAATGCATCCTACTCTGATGTTATCATAAAACGCATCCTACTCTGTTGATATCATAAAGGACATCCTACTCTGTTGATATCATAAAGGACATCCTTCTCTGTTGATATCATAAAGGAACTCCTACTCTGTTGATATCATAAAGGACATCCTACTTTGTTGATATCATAAAGGACATCCTACTCTGGGTATATCATAAAGGACATCCTACTCTCGGTATATCATAAAGTGCATCCTACTCTGATGTTATCATAAAACGCATCCTACTCTGTTGATATCATAAAGGACATCCTACTCTGTTGATATTATAAAGGACATCCTACTATGTTGATATCATAAAGGAAATCCTACTCTGTTGATATCATAAAGGACATCCTACTCTGGGTATATCATAAAGGACATCCTACTCTGGGTATATCATAAAGTGCATCCTACTCTGATGTTATCATAAAACGCATCCTACTCTGTTGATATCATAAAGGACATCCTACTCTGTTGATATCATAAAGGACATCCTTCTCTGTTGATATCATAAAGGAACTCCTACTCTGTTGATATCATAAAGGACATCCTACTTTGTTGATATCATAAAGGAAATCCTACTCTGTTGATATCATAAAGGACATCCTACTCTGTTGATATCATAAAGGACATCCTACTCTGTTGATATCATAAAGGACATCTTCTCTGTTGATATCATAAAGGACATCCTACTCTGTTGATATCATAAAGGACATCCTACTCTAGGTATATCATAAAGTGCATCCTACTCTGATGATATCATAAAGCGCATCCTACTCTGTTGAATAATATAGAGCGTCCTACTCTGTTGATATCATAAAGGACATCCTACTCTGTTGATATCATAAAGGACATCCTACTCTGTTGATATCATAAAGGACATCCTACTCTGGGTATATCATAAAGTGCATCCTACTCTGATGTTATCATAAAACGCATCCTACTCTGTTGATATCATAAAGGACATCCTACTCTGGGTATATCATAAAGGACATCCTACTCTCGGTATATCATAAAGTGCATCCTACTCTGATGTTATCATAAAACGCATCCTACTCTGTTGATATCATAAAGGACATCCTACTCTGTTGATATCATAAAGGACATCCAACCATGTTGATATCATAAAGGAAATCCTACTCTGTTGATATCATAAAGGACATCCTACTCTGGGTATATCATAAAGGACATCCTACTCTGGGTATATCATAAAATGCATCCTACTCTGATGTTATCATAAAACGCATCCTACTCTGTTGATATCATAAAGGACATCCTACTCTGTTGATATCATAAAGGACATCCTTCTCTGTTGATATCATAAAGGAACTCCTACTCTGCTGATATCATAAAGGACATCCTACTTTGATGTTATCATAAAGGAAATCCTACTCTATTGATATCATAAAGGACATCCTACTCTGTTGATATCATAAAGGACATCCTACTCTGTTGATATCATAAAGGACATCTTCTCTGTTGATATCATAAAGGACATCCTACCCTGGGTATATCATAAATTGCATCCTACTCTGATGTTATCATAAAACGCATCCTACTCTGTTGATATCATAAAGATCATCCTACTCTGGGTATATCATAAAGGACATCCTACTCTGGGTATATCATAAAGTGCATCCTACTCTAGGTATATCATAAAACGCATCCTACTCTGTTGATATCATAAAGGACATTCTACTCTGTTGATATCATAAAGGACATCCTACTCTGTTGATATCATAAAGGACATCCTACTCTAGGTATATCATAAAGTGCATCCTACTCTGATGATATCATCAAGTGCATCCTACTCTGTTGATATCATAAAGGACATCCTACTCTGTTGATATCATAAAGGACATCCTACTCTGTTGATATCATAAAGGACATCCTACTCTGTTGATATCATGAAGGACATCCTACTCTGTTGTTATCATAAAGGACATCCTACTCTGTTGTTATCATAAAGGACATCCTACTCTGTTGATATCATAAAGGACATCCTACTCTGGGTATATCATAAAGTGCATCCTACTCTGATGTTATCATAAAACGCATCCTACTCTGTTGATATCATAATGGACATCCTACTCTGTTGATATCATAAAGGACATCCTACTCTGGGTATATCATAAAGTGCAATCTACTCTGATGTTATCATAAAACGCATCCTACTCTGTTGATATCATATAGAGCGTCCTACTCTTGGGATATCATATAAGGCGTCCTAGTCTGGGGATATCGTAAAGCATATCCTACTCTGGGGATATCGTATAGGGCATATACTGTTTTGTAAATATTATAAAAGACACCCAACTCTGATGTTATCGTTAAAGTCTTTAAGGTATCCCTACTCTGTTGATATCATAAAGGACATCCTACTCTGTTGATATCATGAAGGACATCCTACTCTAGGTATATCATAAAGTGCATCCTACTCTGATGATATCATAAAGCGCATCCTACTCTGTTGAATAATATAGAGCGTCCTACTCTGTTGATATCATAAAGGACATCCTACTCTGTTGATATCATAAAGGACATCCTACTCTGTTGATATCATAAAGGACATCCTACTCTGGGTATATCATAAAGTGCATCCTACTCTGATGTTATCATAAAACGCATCCTACTCTGTTGATATCATAAAGGACATCCTACTCTGGGTATATCATAAAGGACATCCTACTCTCGGTATATCATAAAGTGCATCCTACTCTGATGTTATCATAAAACGCATCCTACTCTGTTGATATCATAAAGGACATCCTACTCTGTTGATATCATAAAGGACATCCTACTATGTTGATATCATAAAGGAAATCCTACTCTGTTGATATCATAAAGGACATCCTACTCTGGGTATATCATAAAGGACATCCTACTCTGGGTATATCATAAAGTGCATCCTACTCTGATGTTATCATAAAACGCATCCTACTCTGTTGATATCATAAAGGACATCCTACTCTGTTGATATCATAAAGGACATCCTACTTTGTTGATATCATAAAGGAAATCCTACTCTGTTGATATCATAAAGGACATCCTACTCTGTTGATATCATAAAGGACATCCTACTCTGTTGATATCATAAAGGACATCTTCTCTGTTGATATCATAAAGGACATCCTACTCTGTTGATATCATAAAGGACATCCTACTCTAGGTATATCATAAAGTGCATCCTACTCTGATGATATCATAAAGCGCATCCTACTCTGTTGAATAATATAGAGCGTCCTACTCTGTTGATATCATAAAGGACATCCTACTCTGTTGATATCATAAAGGACATCCTACTCTGTTGATATCATAAAGGACATCCTACTCTGGGTATATCATAAAGTGCATCCTACTCTGATGTTATCATAAAACGCATCCTACTCTGTTGATATCATAAAGGACATCCTACTCTGGGTATATCATAAAGGACATCCTACTCTCGGTATATCATAAAGTGCATCCTACTCTGATGTTATCATAAAACGCATTCTACTCTGTTGATATCATGAAGGACATCCTACTCTGTTGATATCATAAAGGACATCCTACCATGTTGATATCATAAAGGAAATCCTACTCTGTTGATATCATAAAGGACATCCTACTCTGGGTATATCATAAAGGACATCCTACTCTAGGTATATCATAAAATGCATCCTACTCTGATGTTATCATAAAACGCATCCTACTCTGTTGATATCATAAAGGACATCCTACTCTGTTGATATCATAAAGGACATCCTACTCTGTTGATATCATAAAGGACATCCTTCTCTGTTGATATCATAAAGGAACTCCTACTCTGTTGATATCATAAAGGACATCCTACTTTGTTGATATCATAAAGGAAATCCTACTCTGTTGATATCATAAAGGACATCCTACTCTGTTGATATCATAAAGGACATCCTACTCTGTTGATATCATAAAGGACATCTTCTCTGTTGATATCATAAAGGACATCCTACTCTGGGTATATCATAAATTGCATCCTACTCTGATGTTATCATAAAACGCATCCTACTCTGTTGATATCATAAAGGACATCCTACTCTGGGTATATCATAAAGGACATCCTACTCTGGGTATATCATAAAGTGCATCCTACTCTAGGTATATCATAAAACGCATCCTACTCTGTTGATATCATAAAGGACATTCTACTCTGTTGATATCATAAAGGACATCCTACTCTGTTGATATCATAAAGGACATCCTACTCTAGGTATATCATAAAGTGCATCCTACTCTGATGATATCATAAAGTGCATCCTACTCTGTTGATATCATAAAGGACATCCTACTCTGTTGATATCATAAAGGACATCCTACTCTGTTGATATCATAAAGGACATTGTCACCCCTAACTTAACATGAAAACTTTACAACGGATATATCCTATAAAACAATAGGATGGGTTAACGCTCGCCACTTGATTTCATTAATCAAGAAATTAGATCCCGGTCATTACAGGTGACATTTCCAGGTTCTTTTAAGGACGTGTATAAAAATACCAGACAATCATACACCCAGATCAATAGAAACTATGAGACATCAGGTTAAATTCACAAATATAATTCAAGACAATACTTACAAAGACGTAGATGTAAGTGTGTGTGCGTTGATGTGTCAATGCGACAGTCCTTCACATTAAAAATACAGGATATTTTTACTGAGTCCGTGGTTTGTATAAAAACCAATAAAGTCCAGTTCCTTCAGAGATCTCTGGTTACTGTTTTGTGTAGAATCTAGCGTATGGTTAGCAGCATATAGTCTTTCTGAGTTTAGCGATCTTCAACTGATCTTGCTTGTCAGCGACCCGGGTAGGATTACGTTCACATGAATGCAATAGCGCCCTTTGTTTACGCAGAGCTTAGAGTCCTTGACCTTGCTCGTGTAGCAATGGGTTCACGGCTTACGGCGGTTATGTATCTAGGTCAAGCTGAACTAGGCCGGCAGGTGACAAACGCGCTCTCTCTATATCGCAAATACGAAGCTCTTTCGGCAGCACGGCTGAGTTCTTATGAGCTGGGTCCTTGCCTCATGCAGAAGCTTGCTTCTATGCCGTTCCTGGCGTTTCAATGTTCGTGCGTGCGTGCTGCCACCTCAAGCTTCAAGACCCAACTGAAGGCAGCTTCCAGCGTCTCTCCCTGAACTCTGACGTCACAATCGTCGTCACAATACGGCGATCCGGTTCTCTGATTGGCTTATTTCTCAAGTGTCCCATATAAGGATATATGTGACCTAGTTTGACTGTTAGCGTCACCATGGCGACCCACATACCAAACACACGATGCGTGACACGGATAAATCAGCTGATAGCCGATGGGATTTCATACAAGAATACACTCAAGACCTGTCAACGCTTTAGGAAGACGCTTCACGTCAATATCAATAGAGAACAGACTTCGTTAAACTATGATACAAAACACCGTACATATTGTCACCGATTTCTGGTGACATCACCCCCTCCTTTTAAGGAAAATACACAGTATTTTCTCGATACATCGTATCGTTCTATCTTACAGGGTCCAGCTAAACATATTTACATGTAGCAATACATAGCAATACATAAGGGTCATGTAACAAGTTGTCATTAGTACATGCCCACGGTCTATGACACAGGGCAAAATCTTGTACATGTTTAGACTTAACTGGCTAAACATTATAGCTCATTACATCCTAACACTCAGGCAGTCTGCTAAGAAAATCAGGTCCATGGTTTAGTTTACCTGACACTGCTTCAATATCAAATCTAAACTCTTGTAGAACCAGTGCCCATCTCATTACTCTCTTATTAGCACATTTTGATTTGCTAATACACTTTAATGGTTTGTGGTCGGTCTGAATGGTGAACGGTCTACAAGCCAGGTACATCTCAAATTTCTGTACAGACCATACAATTGCTAAAGACTCTTTCTCAATGGTGGAGTAATTTCTCTCCCTGGGCAATAGTTTACGACTGGCATAAGCTACTGGGTGCATGATCCCCTCGAGTCTTTGCATCAGGATACAGCCAATACCCACATCAGATGCATCACATTTCAAATAAAATCGTTTCTAGCATGGTACCGTTTCAGCATATTCACGTGGAAGGTTTTAACCTTATCGCCAACCTTAATCCGATAGTCTAAGTCCCCAACCCTGTTTACAATAGTATAGGGGCCTTTCCACTGTACCATTAATTTGTTCCGCTCCGTCGGGAGTAACAACAAAACTTCGTCTCCGGCCTCAAACCTGCGATTGCATTTACCTCTATCATATAACAGTCTGTGTCTGTTCGCTGATTTGTTCAACGCCTCTCTAGCTAACGCGCATGTGTCGCTTAGTTTGTCTTGTAGGTCCAGGACGTATTGGTACGTGGTTTTAGTCTCGACGCTAGTATCTCGCTTGGTCCACAGATCCCTTAGAATCCGCATCGGTCCTCTAACGATCCTACCATAGAGCAACTCAAAGGGTGAGAACCCTGTGCTCTCATGTGGCGCTTCTCGGTACGCAAAAAGCACGGCGCTGAGGTACCGATCCCAATCTCGCGGTCTTTCCTCGCACATCCGTTTCAACATTAACTTTAACGTTCCATTGAATCTCTCCACCATTCCGTTGCACATAGGATGGTAAGGAGTAGTGGTGAGCTGCCTTACAGACAAAACACGGCTAACTTCTCGCATGAGGTCTGACGTAAATTGTGTCCCCATGTCAGTAAGCACCTCTGACGGCACTCCTAACCGCGCATAAATATCAACTAGCGCATCAGCCACAGAGACTGTATCTATGTTCTTTAAAGCAACAGCCTCCGGATATCTAGTGGCATAATCCATAACGGTCAGAATATACCTGTGACCTCTCTCAGACGCTGGATGGATCGGCCCAACCAGATCCATCGAAATTCTACGCCAGGGCTCATCAATTAATGGCATCTGGCCTAACGTAGCTCCAGGCACCTTGCCTTTCGGTATGGTTTTCTGGCAAATGGGACAGGACTTGCAAAACTCAGCAATGTCATTATACATCCCTTTCCAGAAAAACTGAGTTCTCACGCGGTCGTGCGTTTTGTCTATGCCCTGATGGCCCGCCATAACCGCTTCGTGGCCCATCCTCATTACGTCGTACCGTAATGTCTGAGGTACCACCACTCGAGATCCATCTTGATCTCCCCGTTTATCACTCACAACCCGAACTAAATATCCGTCCTCAATTCTAAATGGACTATCATTTCTAGCCTCTCTAGCTAGCCTCCAATACGGCGCTAAAGACCCATCCTCCTCCTGCGCCTTCAAAAATTCGGCCGGACTCACATCGGCAACTGGGCTTGCAACATTCAAGCTACGCGTCGGTATCTGTTTCTCTCGTGCAGCGCTCCGTGTCTCCGCCGCGGACGACACCTCCTTTTGTGACTCTACACCGTCACACACTATGCCTGAGGACCGCTCAGACTTCCACGTCGGGTCCGGATCATACGGACCACGCGCTCCCGCTACGTTACCTAGCGCTAAATCACATACAGCATCCCCGACCACCATTGCCTCGATAGTACCGACAAAGTACGCACAGTCCACATTAATCCTAGCCGTAGGAAATTGTCTTACAGACCCGTCGAACAACCTACACTCGACCTGGTGTCCGGTGAACTGATTCGGCTCCACGTACGACTAACGTATTCCTGCCGAGGAACATCCCGAATCCCGCAGCACCCTCGCTGACTTACCATTCACCAGCCCTTCACACACAGGTAACGAGATTCCGCCTTCTGTCTGGGCAGCAAATCCTAACGACTGACTCGGACTCTCTACTTCCGGTTTCACCGCACCGACTGTCTCCGTTTCCGCCTCGACTACTGCCATTGACATAGTCTCCGGTTTCTGTTTTGGGTTATACGGGGGGCTAAAATTAGTCCTATACCTCTGCTGATCGCCAGCAGCACGCCCTACTTGAGGGGAAGACCTAGGCCTCGACCGGGCACTAGTCTTACATTCCCGCGCCTTATGTCCCAGTTCATTACATAAATAACATCTGATGCCTCCTGATGGCTTAAATGTCTGACCGCCCGGACTGCGCTCAACCTCTCGCTTCTCTCTAGGCTGAGATACCGGTTGCGCTGGACGCGGCACATTATTGCCATAACGAGGACCTGCTGTAAGGCTGTGTACACCGTGAGCCTCCGTATAACTCTCGGCTAAGTCTACCATACTATCAAAGTCACGACACCGTCTCTCTTTCAAAAACATAGAGAGATCCCTACTACAGCAGTTTACGAACTGCTCACACATCAACAGGTTAACTACCCCGTCGTAGTCACCTCCGACCCCTGCCATCCCTATCCAATGGTCTAGGTATCCACTCAGTCTCACCGCAAACTGACTCGGCGTTTCGCCTCGCTCAGGCCTACAAGTCCGAAACTTGTGTCGATAACCCTCTTCGGTCATTTGGTATCGCTTTAACAAGGCTATCTTTAACTTATCGTAATCCATGGCCTCACTAACCGATAACTGTGTGTAAGTCCCTAGCGCCTTACCCCGCAGTAACGGACTCAGGTGTAACGCCCAATTCTCCCTATCATAGCCTTGACATACAGCTAATCGTTCAAATCGCTCAAGAAACGCATCTAGCTGATCGTGAGCCTCATCAAAAGGTGGAAGCTGGATTTTCGGGAATACATCCCTACTTCTCTCTTCTTTAACCCCAGAGTCAGACTTTAACCTTAGAACCTCTAATTCGTGGGCTCTAGCCTCTCGCTCACGCTCTAATTCCCGCTGTTCCTTCTCTATTTCACGTTGCCTGGCTCTTTCCTCACGTTCTTCATCCGCACGCCGTCTAGCCTCAACATAATCTTGTAAAGCCTGGTCCTTAAGCCCCAAGGCCTGTCCGCATCTAACAAGTGACTCTAACGTTTCCATGGTAACGCTCTAACCTAGTAAGATTCCAGTATCTATTAATATCCGCTCTTAAAAATCCGTACTGTTAAAGCCAACCTAACGAACCGGCGGTATCCGTACAATAACACTACGGTAGCTCTACGCATCAAAATCTACTTATACGGACGGACGGACGGAAGGTCGGACGAAGGGTCAGACGGATGGACGGATGGATATCAAGATATCAATAAACACCATGCACCTATGATTACCATGCCAATCGGGAGGGGTAAACTTACCTGTCAAGAGACCCTACCACGTGACCAATCACAAACTAGTGTAGAAAAAATTATACCAGGGCGTATCTAACAACATCAAAAATTTTCACTCTAATCTGGGTTTATATCAACCCAATAATGATGTCCAGGTATCACTGAACTAGCATTACTCACAAAACATGCATGTGTTCTAGCCAAATCTTCAAGGTATATGCTAAGCCTGAAACAATGTTGTGCTTCAGGTAATATTCTCACTGAATAAATATTAACTCCTAATAGTGGGGTAATTTCATTGAGCAAGTATACACTATAACATCAGTTTGGTGTCATTTCCAATTATTAATTCAGATCAACTCTAGTTTGAGTATATGAATGTCTGGTTTCAGTACTGTTTTCTCAGTTCAAAACTTCTGAAACTTACTGTAATTAGCCAGTTTTTTAAGGCTAATTATATCCTGGCACGCTCGCCATACAATGTCACCCCTAACTTAACATGAAAACTTTACAACGGATATATCCTATAAAACAATAGGATGGGTTAACGCTCGCCACTTGATTTCATTAATCAAGAAATTAGATCCCGGTCATTACAGGTGACATTTCCAGGTTCTTTTAAGGACGTGTATAAAAATACCAGACAATCATACACCCAGATCAATAGAAACTATGAGACATCAGGTTAAATTCACAAATATAATTCAAGACAATACTTACAAAGACGTAGATGTAAGTGTGTGTGCGTTGATGTGTCAATGCGACAGTCCTTCACATTAAAAATACAGGATATTTTTACTGAGTCCGT
Source organism: Sipunculus nudus (assembly GCA_026874595.1). Classification (NCBI taxonomy): domain Eukaryota; kingdom Metazoa; phylum Annelida; class Sipuncula; order Golfingiida; family Sipunculidae; genus Sipunculus; species Sipunculus nudus. Next base: position 39,040,003 of record CM049316.1, read on the forward strand.
GGTTTGTATAAAAACCAATAAAGTCCAGTTCCTTCAGAGATCTCTGGTTACTGTTTTGTGTAGAATCTAGCGTATGGTTAGCAGCATATAGTCTTTCTGAGTTTAGCGATCTTCAACTGATCTTGCTTGTCAGCGACCCGGGTAGGATTACGTTCACATGAATGCAATAGCGCCCTTTGTTTACGCAGAGCTTAGAGTCCTTGACCTTGCTCGTGTAGCAATGGGTTCACGGCTTACGGCGGTTATGTATCTAGGTCAAGCTGAACTAGGCCGGCAGGTGACAAACGCGCTCTCTCTATATCGCAAATACGAAGCTCTTTCGGCAGCACGGCTGAGTTCTTATGAGCTGGGTCCTTGCCTCATGCAGAAGCTTGCTTCTATGCCGTTCCTGGCGTTTCAATGTTCGTGCGTGCGTGCTGCCACCTCAAGCTTCAAGACCCAACTGAAGGCAGCTTCCAGCGTCTCTCCCTGAACTCTGACGTCACAATCGTCGTCACAATACGGCGATCCGGTTCTCTGATTGGCTTATTTCTCAAGTGTCCCATATAAGGATATATGTGACCTAGTTTGACTGTTAGCGTCACCATGGCGACCCACATACCAAACACACGATGCGTGACACGGATAAATCAGCTGATAGCCGATGGGATTTCATACAAGAATACACTCAAGACCTGTCAACGCTTTAGGAAGACGCTTCACGTCAATATCAATAGAGAACAGACTTCGTTAAACTATGATACAAAACACCGTACATATTGTCACCGATTTCTGGTGACATCACCCCCTCCTTTTAAGGAAAATACACAGTATTTTCTCGATACATCGTATCGTTCTATCTTACAGGGTCCAGCTAAACATATTTACATGTAGCAATACATAGCAATACATAAGGGTCATGTAACAAGTTGTCATTAGTACATGCCCACGGTCTATGACACAGGGCAAAATCTTGTACATGTTTAGACTTAACTGGCTAAACATTATAGCTCATTACATCCTAACACTCAGGCAGTCTGCTAAGAAAATCAGGTCCATGGTTTAGTTTACCTGACACTGCTTCAATATCAAATCTAAACTCTTGTAGAACCAGTGCCCATCTCATTACTCTCTTATTAGCACATTTTGATTTGCTAATACACTTTAATGGTTTGTGGTCGGTCTGAATGGTGAACGGTCTACAAGCCAGGTACATCTCAAATTTCTGTACAGACCATACAATTGCTAAAGACTCTTTCTCAATGGTGGAGTAATTTCTCTCCCTGGGCAATAGTTTACGACTGGCATAAGCTACTGGGTGCATGATCCCCTCGAGTCTTTGCATCAGGATACAGCCAATACCCACATCAGATGCATCACATTTCAAATAAAATCGTTTCTAGCATGGTACCGTTTCAGCATATTCACGGGGAAGGTTTTAACCTTATCGCCAACCTTAATCCGATAGTCTAAGTCCCCAACCCTGTTTACAATAGTATAGGGGCCTTTCCACTGTACCATTAATTTGTTCCGCTCCGTCGGGAGTAACAACAAAACTTCGTCTCCGGCCTCAAACCTGCGATTGCATTTACCTCTATCATATAACAGTCTGTGTCTGTTCGCTGATTTGTTCAACGCCTCTCTAGCTAACGCGCATGTGTCGCTTAGTTTGTCTTGTAGGTCCAGGACGTATTGGTACGTGGTTTTAGTCTCGACGCTAGTATCTCGCTTGGTCCACAGATCCCTTAGAATCCGCATCGGTCCTCTAACGATCCTACCATAGAGCAACTCAAAGGGTGAGAACCCTGTGCTCTCATGTGGCGCTTCTCGGTACGCAAAAAGCACGGCGCTGAGGTACCGATCCCAATCTCGCGGTCTTTCCTCGCACATCCGTTTCAACATTAACTTTAACGTTCCATTGAATCTCTCCACCATTCCGTTGCACATAGGATGGTAAGGAGTAGTGGTGAGCTGCCTTACAGACAAAACACGGCTAACTTCTCGCATGAGGTCTGACGTAAATTGTGTCCCCATGTCAGTAAGCACCTCTGACGGCACTCCTAACCGCGCATAAATATCAACTAGCGCATCAGCCACAGAGACTGTATCTATGTTCTTTAAAGCAACAGCCTCCGGATATCTAGTGGCATAATCCATAACGGTCAGAATATACCTGTGACCTCTCTCAGACGCTGGATGGATCGGCCCAACCAGATCCATCGAAATTCTACGCCAGGGCTCATCAATTAATGGCATCTGGCCTAACGTAGCTCCAGGCACCTTGCCTTTCGGTATGGTTTTCTGGCAAATGGGACAGGACTTGCAAAACTCAGCAATGTCATTATACATCCCTTTCCAGAAAAACTGAGTTCTCACGCGGTCGTGCGTTTTGTCTATGCCCTGATGGCCCGCCATAACCGCTTCGTGGCCCATCCTCATTACGTCGTACCGTAATGTCTGAGGTACCACCACTCGAGATCCATCTTGATCTCCCCGTTTATCACTCACAACCCGAACTAAATATCCGTCCTCAATTCTAAATGGACTATCATTTCTAGCCTCTCTAGCTAGCCTCCAATACGGCGCTAAAGACCCATCCTCCTCCTGCGCCTTCAAAAATTCGGCCGGACTCACATCGGCAACTGGGCTTGCAACATTCAAGCTACGCGTCGGTATCTGTTTCTCTCGTGCAGCGCTCCGTGTCTCCGCCGCGGACGACACCTCCTTTTGTGACTCTACACCGTCACACACTATGCCTGAGGACCGCTCAGACTTCCACGTCGGGTCCGGATCATACGGACCACGCGCTCCCGCTACGTTACCTAGCGCTAAATCACATACAGCATCCCCGACCACCATTGCCTCGATAGTACCGACAAAGTACGCACAGTCCACATTAATCCTAGCCGTAGGAAATTGTCTTACAGACCCGTCGAACAACCTACACTCGACCTGGTGTCCGGTGAACTGATTCGGCTCCACGTACGACTAACGTATTCCTGCCGAGGAACATCCCGAATCCCGCAGCACCCTCGCTGACTTACCATTCACCAGCCCTTCACACACAGGTAACGAGATTCCGCCTTCTGTCTGGGCAGCAAATCCTAACGACTGACTCGGACTCTCTACTTCCGGTTTCACCGCACCGACTGTCTCCGTTTCCGCCTCGACTACTGCCATTGACATAGTCTCCGGTTTCTGTTTTGGGTTATACGGGGGGCTAAAATTAGTCCTATACCTCTGCTGATCGCCAGCAGCACGCCCTACTTGAGGGGAAGACCTAGGCCTCGACCGGGCACTAGTCTTACATTCCCGCGCCTTATGTCCCAGTTCATTACATAAATAACATCTGATGCCTCCTGATGGCTTAAATGTCTGACCGCCCGGACTGCGCTCAACCTCTCGCTTCTCTCTAGGCTGAGATACCGGTTGCGCTGGACGCGGCACATTATTGCCATAACGAGGACCTGCTGTAAGGCTGTGTACACCGTGAGCCTCCGTATAACTCTCGGCTAAGTCTACCATACTATCAAAGTCACGACACCGTCTCTCTTTCAAAAACATAGAGAGATCCCTACTACAGCAGTTTACGAACTGCTCACACATCAACAGGTTAACTACCCCGTCGTAGTCACCTCCGACCCCTGCCATCCCTATCCAATGGTCTAGGTATCCACTCAGTCTCACCGCAAACTGACTCGGCGTTTCGCCTCGCTCAGGCCTACAAGTCCGAAACTTGTGTCGATAACCCTCTTCGGTCATTTGGTATCGCTTTAACAAGGCTATCTTTAACTTATCGTAATCCATGGCCTCACTAACCGATAACTGTGTGTAAGTCCCTAGCGCCTTACCCCGCAGTAACGGACTCAGGTGTAACGCCCAATTCTCCCTATCATAGCCTTGACATACAGCTAATCGTTCAAATCGCTCAAGAAACGCATCTAGCTGATCGTGAGCCTCATCAAAAGGTGGAAGCTGGATTTTCGGGAATACATCCCTACTTCTCTCTTCTTTAACCCCAGAGTCAGACTTTAACCTTAGAACCTCTAATTCGTGGGCTCTAGCCTCTCGCTCACGCTCTAATTCCCGCTGTTCCTTCTCTATTTCACGTTGCCTGGCTCTTTCCTCACGTTCTTCATCCGCACGCCGTCTAGCCTCAACATAATCTTGTAAAGCCTGGTCCTTAAGCCCCAAGGCCTGTCCGCATCTAACAAGTGACTCTAACGTTTCCATGGTAACGCTCTAACCTAGTAAGATTCCAGTATCTATTAATATCCGCTCTTAAAAATCCGTACTGTTAAAGCCAACCTAACGAACCGGCGGTATCCGTACAATAACACTACGGTAGCTCTACGCATCAAAATCTACTTATACGGACGGACGGACGGAAGGTCGGACGAAGGGTCAGACGGATGGACGGATGGATATCAAGATATCAATAAACACCATGCACCTATGATTACCATGCCAATCGGGAGGGGTAAACTTACCTGTCAAGAGACCCTACCACGTGACCAATCACAAACTAGTGTAGAAAAAATTATACCAGGGCGTATCTAACAACATCAAAAATTTTCACTCTAATCTGGGTTTATATCAACCCAATAATGATGTCCAGGTATCACTGAACTAGCATTACTCACAAAACATGCATGTGTTCTAGCCAAATCTTCAAGGTATATGCTAAGCCTGAAACAATGTTGTGCTTCAGGTAATATTCTCACTGAATAAATATTAACTCCTAATAGTGGGGTAATTTCATTGAGCAAGTATACACTATAACATCAGTTTGGTGTCATTTCCAATTATTAATTCAGATCAACTCTAGTTTGAGTATATGAATGTCTGGTTTCAGTACTGTTTTCTCAGTTCAAAACTTCTGAAACTTACTGTAATTAGCCAGTTTTTTAAGGCTAATTATATCCTGGCACGCTCGCCATACAATGTCACCCCTAACTTAACATGAAAACTTTACAACGGATATATCCTATAAAACAATAGGATGGGTTAACGCTCGCCACTTGATTTCATTAATCAAGAAATTAGATCCCGGTCATTACAGGTGACATTTCCAGGTTCTTTTAAGGACGTGTATAAAAATACCAGACAATCATACACCCAGATCAATAGAAACTATGAGACATCAGGTTAAATTCACAAATATAATTCAAGACAATACTTACAAAGACGTAGATGTAAGTGTGTGTGCGTTGATGTGTCAATGCGACAGTCCTTCACATTAAAAATACAGGATATTTTTACTGAGTCCGTGGTTTGTATAAAAACCAATAAAGTCCAGTTCCTTCAGAGATCTCTGGTTACTGTTTTGTGTAGAATCTAGCGTATGGTTAGCAGCATATAGTCTTTCTGAGTTTAGCGATCTTCAACTGATCTTGCTTGTCAGCGACCCGGGTAGGATTACGTTCACATGAATGCAATAGCGCCCTTTGTTTACGCAGAGCTTAGAGTCCTTGACCTTGCTCGTGTAGCAATGGGTTCACGGCTTACGGCGGTTATGTATCTAGGTCAAGCTGAACTAGGCCGGCAGGTGACAAACGCGCTCTCTCTATATCGCAAATACGAAGCTCTTTCGGCAGCACGGCTGAGTTCTTATGAGCTGGGTCCTTGCCTCATGCAGAAGCTTGCTTCTATGCCGTTCCTGGCGTTTCAATGTTCGTGCGTGCGTGCTGCCACCTCAAGCTTCAAGACCCAACTGAAGGCAGCTTCCAGCGTCTCTCCCTGAACTCTGACGTCACAATCGTCGTCACAATACGGCGATCCGGTTCTCTGATTGGCTTATTTCTCAAGTGTCCCATATAAGGATATATGTGACCTAGTTTGACTGTTAGCGTCACCATGGCGACCCACATACCAAACACACGATGCGTGACACGGATAAATCAGCTGATAGCCGATGGGATTTCATACAAGAATACACTCAAGACCTGTCAACGCTTTAGGAAGACGCTTCACGTCAATATCAATAGAGAACAGACTTCGTTAAACTATGATACAAAACACCGTACATATTGTCACCGATTTCTGGTGACAGACATCCTACTCTGTTGATATCATGAAGGACATCCTACTCTGTTGATATCATAAAGGACATCCTACTCTGTTGATATCATAAAGGACATCCTACTCTGTTGATATCATAAAGGACATCCTACTCTAGGTATATCATAAAGTGCATCCTACTCTGATGATATCATAAAGTGCATCCTACTCTGTTGATATCATAAAGGACATCCTACTCTGTTGATATCATAAAGGACATTCTACTCTGTTGATATCATAAAGGAAATCCTACTCTGTTGATATCAAAAAGGACATCCTACTCTGTTGATATCATAAAGGACATCCTACTCTAGGTATATCATAAAGTGCATCCTACTCTGATGATATCATAAAGTGCATCCTACTCTGTTGATATCATAAAGGACATCCTATTCTGTTGATATCATAAAGGACATCCTACTCTGTTGATATCATAAAGGACATCCTACTCTGTTGATATCATAAAGGACATCCTAATCTAGGTATATCATAAAGTGCATCCTACTCTGATGATATCATAAAGGACATCCTACTCTGGGTATATCATAAAGTGCATCCTACTCTGATGTTATCATAAAACGCATCCTACTCTGTTGATATCATATAGAGCGTCCTACTCTTGGGATATCATATAAGGCGTCCTAGTCTGGGGATATCGTAAAGCATATCCTACTTTGGGGATATCGTAAAGCATATCCTACTCTGGGGATATCGTATAGGGCATATACTGTTTTGTAAATATTATAAAAGACACCCAACTCTGATGTTATCGTTAAAGTCTTTAAGGTATCCCTACTCTGTTGATATCATAAAGGACATCCTACTCTGTTGATATCATAAAGGACATCCTACTCTGGGTATATCATAAAGTGCATCCTACTCTGATGTTATCATAAAACGCATCCTACTCTGTTGATATCATATAGAGCGTCCTACTCTTGAGATATCATATAAGGCGTCCTAGTCTGGGGATATCGTGAAGCATATCCTACTCTGGGGATATCATATAGGGCATATACTGTTCTGCAAATATTATAAAAGACACCCAACTCTGGTGTTATCGTTAAAGTCTTTAAGGTATCCCTATTCTGTTGATATCGTAAAGGACATCCTACTCTGGGTATATCATAAAGTGCATCCTACTCTGATGATATCAAAAAGCGCATCCTACTCTGTTGATATCATATAGGGCGTCCTTTTCTGGGGATATCATTTAAGGCATCCTAGTCTGGGGATATCATAAAGCATATCCTACTCTGGGGATATCGTATAGGGCATATACCATTCTGCAAATATTAAAAAAGACACCCAACTCTGATGTTATCATTTAAGTCTTTAAGGTATCCCTACTCTGAGGGCATCGACCAAGTATTGTTCTCTTAGGGCATCGTTAAAACGTCTCTTGCTCTGGGGATATCCTAAGGGCATCCTAATACATCTATCTCGTAAAGTTCATTCTAATCTTATGATGTTTAAACGCTATCCTTATCTCTTATGATTTTCTGAATGCATTATAATGATATCTTAATCTATCATTTTATCAAGACATTCTGACTTGGTGAATGAAATATAATGCAAAATGCTCCTGCTCAACTTATGTGACATATCAAATTCTCGTTTGATTTTCTTACTTCCTGGTCTATGAAAAACGATGTGTCCCACTTCAAAACAAGTGAAAGTGACATGAACTTGATAATCCTGTGGGCCATACCTTTGTGGAAATGAAAATGAAAGCACAGGATATAGTTTCTGTTTTTAATCTGTGTCCCAGGAAATGCATGCCTTAGTTTCTCGGTGCATGTGTATATATGAGTAATATAGATGTATAGATATCGAAATATATTACTTTTATACTCCTAGGATATATAATGATGTAACACTTTTACTTTCTAAATATTTAATTTTAGGAAACCACAGATGTATTAATAAATTCGTGAACGCTTAAAAAAGTCCAAATGATAGTGTCGTAGTCCATACCATCCGAGTCAGAGTGCAACAGTTCTGGGTCCATGAGGTTCGAGTCAAATATAACTTTCTATGAATCAAAATCCTTTTAAATGATAATTAGAGTTTTAACGGAATTTAGAATTTATCATGTGTATTTTTGTAAGTTTAAACAGGCATTATATTTTTATGTTAAATTCCGATACAGTGATACATTTTACTTCCGGTACAGTGAGAAAGCTTGGTACTTAAATGCCTTGAACTGTTAGTATAATATTCTGTTAAAAGGTTTGCAGATTTGATAAAGTTAATACCAAAGCACCTATGTAAGTTAATCGCATGGCGTTTGAGAGAAAGCAAGCTTGTTTATACTCCAATTCAGAAAAGCTGGATATAAAAATACAATTTATAAACTTATTGTTTTAAACTATCACCCAGAGACCTAATGGTTTAAAGGCAAGGGAGAGAAACAGCAGTTAAAAGTCACATAACACCTTCAAATACCTTGTTGGAATCGCATCATTGGACAAATCATGTTCAAATGCAGGATGTTCTGGTCAGAATTTCAATGTCGACAATTCAAATAATTTTATAACTTCGAGCTCAGTAATAAAATAACGTGCATTGCTGCTTCATTTGCTGGCATTCTGTCTATGCCACCTTTGAAGAAAGTGGTTAACAATTTTTTAGAATGTGCTGCATTTGTCAACATAGAAAACCAAAGTCATTCTTCTATCTTATGTTTTAGTCACTCATATATTTGATAAACATTTGCCTCTACGCCTCTATTTACTTTTCTTGCAAACTGTTATCATATGCATGCATGCATATATATATATATATATATATATATATATATATATATATATATAAATAAATAAGGTGAAGACGCCTTAGTGTTGACTAACTGTTTATTTCATTGTTGAGCTTTCGAAGCTTAGAGCTCCTTCGTCAGGTGACAAGTCGAGTATGTATAGAAAGCGGATGTATTTATGAATGTTTGATTAACAGTTTATATTGACCATAATGCGTGGTACAGTGTGACAGATGTGCGATTGCCAGCTCTATATTTGTACCACATTGACCAAGGTTCCGAGTGGGTCATCGTTCATTTACCCATAATGCTAGGTTATAAACCCAGTCCAGGTATTCGGGTTATGTTGAGTTCGTGCCTTCTGACACATTAATGGTTTGAAGTTCAAATTGTTCATAAGCTAAATGAATATGCCTGATTAAAGCTATTGTAAAGCAAGTTAACATCCCTCACTATTAGAAACTATATTTACGCTTCTCAAAGACGTGACTTAATCATTTTCGAGCATTTTCTTGTGAAATATCGGAAATTCCTAACCTAAAATAAAACCAAAAGAGACTTCTACATTTTCAAAAATTTCATTGGGTCCTATAGGAAATTCATGGCAGGTCAGGGCCCCTCCGGGCCCCTCGGGTCAATCCCGATTAAAAACTTCATATAAACCTGATTCTCAAAGTAAAAATGGAACTTCCGCATTTTCACACATTTCCTGTGCCCTATAGGACATACCTGGCTGACCCGGATCCTCTAAGGGTCTCCTAACTAAAATTTATATAAGCTTAAATAAAAACTAAATGAGACGTCTACATCTGGGCCCCCTTGGCCCTTCGGGCCCCGGTACAGTGTACGGGCTGAACCCGCTCTAATAGGGCCTGCCAAATACAACGCCTATATCCGCAACTAAATCTGCCCCAAACAATCAATCCGACAGCTTTCGTCAACCAATGGCCACATCATCGAAAAATATTGAAATTCATTTAATATCAAGATAAAAATAGTACAAGTACCAATACTCCCGTATGAAAAAAAAAAATATATGTAGTATATTTCCTTCGGAGTAAATCTATCATCCCACCATTTGCATGTAACTATACAATCGACCAAACGATATAAAACATTTCGATTTACTAACTTAAGCATATTTGCCCCACTTTTTCTCCATAAACAGATATCATGAGAAATAATTAAATTAATTCAACAAGGGAATCCCTATCCCCTGATTATTATTATTATTATTATTTAAACTATTAAATTATTAAAATTATTAAAATCATTAAAATAATTAAAATTATTAAAATTATTAAAATTATTAAAATTATTATTAATAATATTATTATTATTATAATCATCTTTATTATTATTATTGTAATCTTTATTAATTTTATTATTATATAATTTTTATAATTAATAATTTTCTTATTAATTATAATAAATTATTTCTAGGTCTTTCCCATTTTTCGATATGTACTAAAATCGTGCCGCCCCTAGTTAAGATATTTCCTAAGCTGGGAACCTTTGATCTGATACAGAGTTTCGAATTCAAAATTTACTCTGTCCTGGGGGTCTATAGGGAAGGTTTAAACGACCCTTGATGGTTACATAAAATTAAATTTCCTTTAAATCACCAGCAAAATTGTTAACGGTTTAAAATGCGTGGGCGAAATTGCCTAATCAACAATTTAGTAACATGTAAACATGATATCATTTTACAGATTTGCGGACTCCACGACACGTATTTTGCCAAAAATATTCAAGAGTTGAATGAGTATAGTTTTCTTCTCAGAGCTTCAACGAGATACGCCCGGGATTAAAGGGTAATTTGTCAAATTTTCAAAATATAGAGTGTATAACTAGGTTCCAAATTAAACAAAATACAACACAGTCCTCCGGGTATGTTAATTAATAATAAATGTATCAAAAGTAGAATATTCGTTTGAATAATATTTGAAACTGACACGATTGTTTTCAGTGTTTCAGCTTCAACTTTCCTTAAATAGTCATTATCCCATATGCACTTGCCGATACAAAACAGGTGGCAAAACAAGCAGTTTTCCAAGTAGTCGGTGTTGTATGAGAGCTATATATATATATATATATATATATATATATATATATATATATATATATATATATATATATATATATATATATATATATATATATATATATATATATATAGTACGTTTATACACTATATTTCTGTGATATTTTATAGGGAAAGTCAGCAAAACTGTCCAAAATTCTATAAAATTACAACAGTACTTCCATCATTTCAAAGAAGGGACACGACCCAGCCTTTAAAGTAAACGTCCTTGGTTTGAATAACTTGGTTTGAGTAGCTTGTAAATCGGAGTTTTAGAGATCATCTCTAATATCTTAGTGACGTGCAATCACCTCCTATATAACTTAATACCATAAAAGCATCGTCGGATGCTGTGTTTCCTGCCATGTTCTTATAATATATTTCTACATGCGAGAGTTATGTGTAAAATCTACTAGCCCCCCCCCCCACCCCCCCCCCCCCACACACACACACACTTGCTTATCGATGACAGGGTGTTGAGCCCGCACCCATATTTATTGAAACCCTTATCCTGCCCCTCAGAATATTTTAATCGTTGACAATAATCGTGTAAAGTATGAAATCGGAAGGCAATAATCGATAATCCATTCGAAGCTAATAATCCTTGGATAATCGAATTGAATCAAATAATTCTTCGATAATCGAATTGAATAGAACAATCCTTGGATTATCGAATTGAATCGAATTATCCTTGAATAATCGAATTGAATCGGAGAATCCGTGTCCTACTATTAGGGGCACCTGTCGGCCGTATAGACTGATTAATTTGTTACCATATACGAAATGTAATCTTATTTAAAATCACATTCAATTACAGGGTATTTTCTTTTATTAATCAACATAAAATAGTATACCTGCCCTGATCTCTGTAGCTTCAGACGTAAAAAAACTATGGTTTGTACAAGGAAAGGAACCGTGATATAGGATCCAAGGTTTTGGCGTTCGTCAATCCGAACGATCGCGAACCTTGATCGCGGGGGGGGGGGGGGGGGGGGGGTTAGCCTTTCTGCCTGTATTCCTTAGGATACTCCGATTTATAATATATGTGCACACAAGGCCGATAGACAAGATAATGGAAAATGGGAGAAAGTAAGTATCGATTATAATTTTATTGCCTCGGGCTGTCAGATTTATAAATAAACATATATATATATATATATATATATATATATATATAGAGAGAGAGAGAGAGAGAGAGAGAGAGAGAGAGAGAGAGAGAGAAATAAAATACAGGACTGGTATGTTGATGATACAATAGTCTTTGAATTGATCCATGGTTGAGCGATAATAGAAATATCTCTCTGACTTGATAAAGCCAAAACAAGACTAGATATTTTCCTGATAGTCTGCCGGGATATTTTATGCAATTTTTTGACAAATATATGCAATAATATGAGTTCAGATTATATAAATCTGTCTTTCTGTGCATGTGCGTGAAAATGGCCTTTCCTGACGTACAGAAAATTGTTTGAATATCTAGAATATAGGATTTAATGACGTACGATGTCAAGGGGCGGCGAAGGGGCAACTATATGACTTTTCCCCTAGAATGTTCAACGTATAATCACCGAACACATTCAAATATAAGAAACTTTCATACCTGTATGTATACAACATATACACTGCCTTAAACCGGAAATTATACCTATATAAAAAATTGTACAGATTGATTTACGGTTTTTAAACCCACTGTAGGAAGCACTTTAACGTATAAATACATTCAATTAACTGTTTATCACTCAATAATCTTTGTATGTCTCTGTATGATGTGTACTGATGGTTTTACATCAGAGAAGGAGGAGATACGTTTGTTTGAGTTTTAATTTAAGTTACGATAGAGAGAGAGGGGTAGAGAGAGAGAGAGAGAGGTGAATGTGTGTGTGTGTGTCTTACCGTTGCCGCTGCCTTGCCCTGCTACACACAAAATCACAAGGACGAGCAACGTACACACAGCCATTACGTTCGTTGTTCGCTCGCTCCCTGGCTTCCCGCCCGTTTACTCGGAAATCTCCAGGTCTCTTGGTTATGTCAGTACGCTGAACCTTATCAGTATTTATATCATACTCGGTACAAAGCTGCATTGTGTGGGGGCATAGAATAGCGTTGCCTGCTTGGTGGAGACAGATGACGCAGTTAAATGCTAATTGACCTCTCGCGTGATGTATTTCAGGCCCCCAGAACAATAGTATGTTCCAGAACAATACCAGGGGCGTAAATACAGAGGGGGGAAGGGTAATTACCCCCTCCCCCCCCCTTAGCAAGGGATGGGGATTAATGTACTCAAGTAATCATTTAATAATTCCGAGAATAATGTTTAAATATTGGAAATGAAATATATTAAAATCAAAATTATTATTATTATTATTATTATTATATATATATATATATATATATATATATATATATATATATATATATATATATATATATACCTTATTATATAGTATTCGCCTCATTTTTGGCTGCAGGAGAACGCTTGATTACAATTTTGTGCAGTTCTAAAATTTCCTTAAAATTTATCCTGATGTTCTTTGGCAAAAATTATCAAAACACCTAGTTTTCAGTTTTCGAGTAGGTTATACATGAATGGTTGTGATCGAGTATAAGAGACCCGTTTGGTGGGTATATGGATAATAAGTCATTATCATGTTTTATTTAATGATTAACACATCAAGAGAAACGGTTGACAAATTATGTCTATTCATTTGTAAAATAACATGCAACCAGAAATATGCATTCTCAGTTTTGCAGGCCTCCGCCATGTCGGCGATCCTTAATGTGGAATGCTCTTTAAAACGTGTTTGCATTCTCTTATTCGGCCCATACTCCCAGGTTCATTCGTACTTAAGTGACTGTATATTTGTGAATATTCCTGGAAGCCCTTCCTGGATCCGGATCATGATGCAGATCCATGTGCACGCCAAAATCTTATCGATTCTGCCTTAGCCCATTCCCAAAATGCCCAGAAAATGACATCAGATTCCGTTCATGTTGAGAACAAAAACACAAATACCAAACACAGACGCACGAGCGGGAATGAAGTATTTTATTCTGTAAGAGAATATTCTGTGTTCTTCATAACATCAAAATCAATCGCTCTATTTCCTACCATTCATAATAATTAATGTGATGCAGGTTTTGCACGCTGTATCTACATTTCGGTGTTCAGACAGAAACTTGTTTACATTAGACCAGACGCGCGCATCATGTGTTGACCGATCTTATCTGATATCATTTGACCTAAGCCGTTATTGGCTTACAGTGATTTATGAATTATTCATGAGCAAGGCAATATGATACAGAGCATATAGGTCACAATAGTAAGCGCATGCGACAGGCAGTATGTGCACAGGAGCTGTTGCCCCCTCCCTTCCTCATTGCTGGTATTTAATGAGCGGCAGGGTGATTGTCAATTTTTCAATTTACTGATACTAGGATTTTTTTTTTACTTCGTATGGACAAATTAACATTAAGAGCACGCTAAACATAACTACTCGGCGTTATATATATTAAGGTGGCCTGATGTCAAAGTTCATGACCCCTCACGAGAGCATTTCCCGGTCAGGTACTTGAAGAACTAAAACACATTCAAAGAGCGCATGTGCCTCCCCCTGGAAGAATGAATGCTTCAAGTAATAAGTGATTAAAGTCGGGCCAGATCGATTATTTTTTTAAATATGTTGTGGAAAATAAGCATAATAGAAGCAAATAGGGGGCAAATCTGACCACGCCCGATCTTGATCCGCATTTAAATTAAATTAATTGACCAGTCCAAGGGTTTTTGCAATTGCTCCTTGGCTCATTATAAAAATATAATTGAATAAAGTCAAGGGGTATCTGGTAATACAACAGCAAAAGTCAGTTTATGAGTTCACGAGTGGGCCGATTCATAATACTGACCATTCCAGTAAAGTAATACATGTCATGGGGTCCCATGCATAGGTGCATATCTGTGAGATTTTATTTTTTTTTTTCCTGAACGAGATCACAAGGCGTGAGTGCAAGACGTAGTAAAGTTCTCAGCTGCAACAACCGGTCCATTAAAATGAAGTTCATGTTTACACTCGATTTTGTGTACGTGTCAGCAAGGTATCTGAAGAACGGAATGACGGATGTTATTGAAATTTATCATTTAGGTTAATGTTTTGGAAATCTTCAAGTGATTAAATTTTGGGGTATACTCAGCCAAAATTACCCATAAATGCCTGTTTTTATGGTTTTTCATAGCATATTTGTTTAAACGTTGTCCGTTGTGTTAACAGTCAAGGGCATCAATACACGAGTGCTTTCAATGAAAGCATTAACATTCCAAGGCGCCGACTTTGAACTCTATCTTCCGCGGACACTTTTTTATTAGAAATTTTATTTTTATAAATTGTTCATGAATGTCCTCTGTACCTTGTCAGCCTGTTTGGGGGATCCGTCGGAATTCTGTGGAAAAAAAATGTCTCCCGAAATGCCCTGAAAATGTCATGATTTCGGGAGTTATGTTGCGAACACACACACACACATACACTCGAAATAGGATGAATGCATACCCTCCAGGCGGATACGATAAGCGCCAATAAGTTTTAATAATCATTAGAATAGAAAGTCATGATACGAACGTCTGAAACAAGGTCCGTGTCAGGATCATTACTTTCTTAACAGCTATTTTATCGCAATATATTTAAGATTATCTGCAGTACTATATTTAATTCCACCTCTGTCATAAGTGTATGTCTGTGTTTGTGTTTACTTGTTACATCGGTAGAGAATCCGTTAATAGACAAATAGACAAACATACAATATGTTCTTTCACTATTTTCCTTCACTTCCGCAATTTTCACAGTATCTATCACGTATATTGCCTACGGAACAACCTGAATGAAATCACGCTCAAGTGTGGTTTCACCAAAACTGATTTGCTTTCGCTTTTGTGAAATATCCCTGATACGATACTATTAATACTGAAGTGTAACCTAAGTGAAACCTGCACCTTTAGAGACCCTGGGTACACAAATGGATATCTGACTGAGTTGCTGATACCCCCACCCCCCGGAGTAGAGTAAAAATCGTGTTCATTAGTGATTCAAAATGCAAATGCCACCAACGCCATCTGAAGGATAGCCAGGTCAAGACGTCAATGTCAGGTCTAGCAAAAAGAGGGGGTCGGATGTGGCGGGTCACACACAAGCTTACTCCTCACAAGGTCGTCGTATGATACCCCACTGCCCAACATACAACAATTTCCATTTTTTGGTGGTTTCATTAGCCCCCTAATCACACCGCCAGTTTTCTGTTGTTTGCCAATACATTGTATATGATATTACCCCTGAGAAAACGTAATCGTCATCGATGATGACGTCATTGTCATTGATCTCACCTTGCAACCAACCTCCAAGGTAACTACGTCACCATGACGACGGCATCACCACGACGTCACTTCCTCACTAGCCCATGAACGTTTGAATGTACCTTTCCTGTCTACAACATATCTAGCAAAAGTTCGTGACTAATGCAAATTTAGGGTAGGGTGAAATATGGGGGCGTATCGATATATTCTGATGATGTTATACGGACAAAATATAATAGGATTTTTGATTAGCAGAAAAAAAGTCGATTTTTAGATGGATCTGGATCAAAGTCCTCATTTGGATCTTATGGATCTGTCTCTGGGTACAGATATGGTATGTGGTCCACGTTTCATCTGTTCTCCAAATTTCATCGAAACGGATTGAAAACTTTCGGGGATTTTGCACGGACAAACACACTGTTTAACACACACACATATATACACACACTGACACTATAACTCTGCCACTTTCGTTTGTTGGATAATAGTCTATGGGCGGGGTTCGTTTCTGCGCCATGCTCAAACTGCTCAAGTGAACTGAAAACTCAAGAATGCGGACTTTTGAAGATATTTTTATTACAAAATAATACAATTCAAAAATACAAATAATGAGTTGTCCTGTTATTGTGTATACGTCCTCTTGTCCGAACACTGTAAGTGGTATCTAATCGTGCCAGTCACAATATCATGGTATATAATAATAATATATGTATTCACTGATGCATTGTATACATCAAACTCTGTCAAGGACAACCAGCTTATGAATTGTGGTGCACGAAAACATGTAAAAAGTTGTTGACGTTTACGTTGGTTTTCTAATTTTCAGCTAAATTCTGAAAGTATAAACCAATATTCAGTTAGAACATATGGACTGCCAAGATAACAAGAAAATAAATAAAGAAACATTAAATGGTACATGCAGCTAAAGAACATTAATATCAATTTATCTGTTTTTAACTAACTATTTAATCACAATAGCAATACAAATCTGGCTTACATTCTTCAGATAGTAAACTGAATGCCGTGAAAAACTTAGCCAGCTGAAATTTATAGGAGAGAGGTGGGATACAGTACTGTTTGGTAGTAGGGGGATATCTTGAACATACAGGAAGGCCTCAGGTTGATTGTTTTTCTTTAAGCCGTTAATACATGACTCATAAGATTTTTATACCCGGCCTCTAAACCTAACTGGAATCGTGATACAAGCCATACGGGTAAATGAACTGCTAAGGTCATCCATCCTTTTACACTAACATCGTGATAAACAGTCCAAATCAGAATATTAGGCTACGAGTGATCAATAAACACTAAATAATACATGCAAACTCACAAGCCAAACTAAAAACCATATCGAGCCAGTGTCTGTCTAGTAACCAGTGCGAGCCGTGCTTATATTCATGCCGCCAGAAGTTCAACAAATTACATGCAGACTGATATACCAATATGCTGAGCTGTAATGGACGTTTTTTCGCACATGGTAGGTAATGTAAAAAAGTACACTAACAATTAATCTGGTTTATATCAAATGTCAGTGTACTTGTAAGCCGTTGTAAAAGATTACGAAAACATTTGCATCCTCATCGAACCTTACAGTGCTGTTCTGAGTGCAAGATGTAAAGGCACTCTGACGCTAAGTACGCTGTTCTTAGGCTCTCCTATGTCAGAGGGCCGTAATGGCGGTAGGTATACTGGGATGAAGTAGTAAGGAGAGGTTTACAGTTTACACCAAGAGCGGATACCCTAAAAAGTCCAGAATTTCTAAGTGCCCTTAGAAATTCGAGCCCAACAAAATGGGTAATCTCCCCCCCCCCCCCCCTTAAAAAAAATGGAAGGGTTGAACTCCCCTAAGGATCAGCCCCGGTTAATAGAATACTGTATTAACCTTATATTGATGGTTATTGTTATAATAAGTTAACTCATCATAGAATGTGACTTGTACCCTGCGACAAAAATATGCAAAAAAAATTCAGTGTCTTTCTGGGTGCACGAAGCTTCTTGTATGTTTATATTTATAGCTGTATTGTCCTGTTTGATAAATATCGTGATTTTCCACCATAACCATATAACGGATCTGTTATTGACATACTCTTGTTTCCTGTTACGTTTAAATTTCAACGAAATATTACCCATGGGTTATTTATAAAACAATATTAGAATGATAAAAAGAAGTGACGTCATCTGAATATTTAAACTACTGGACCAGTAAACAAATGCCAAAGGGGATATAAGGGAACTGGTGAATGCAAATTTTTTCGAGTGGATATGACTAATGGTTTTTGAGATATCGAGTCAAGTAAAACTTGTTTACGGACGGACAAACACAAACGGGCAGACAGACAGACGAACAAAGCTGATCACTATAAGACCCGCGTTGCTAAAGCAGGGATGATAATACAATTTTAACAATATTTGCGAGGCCCGCAGGTGGGCAATAATTGGGGATCGGCTATTGATGGCTCAACCCTGGGATTAAGGTCAAGGTCAAAAATAAATATCAGATGCAAATCTATGACCTAGGATTAATATTGTGCCAAAATTTCAGCTTTTTAAAATGAGTCATAATGGAGATCTAGTGTAAACTGATAATTTCGGAAACACAAAATAATCGGTAAATAAAAAAAAAATCGATGGTTTAGCTCTTGAGGGACCGTATTGGGTCTATCAACAAAAAAGTTACCCAAAAAATGAATATAGAAATAAGCTGATCAATCATTATAAGCTTACTGTCCTATCGGAGGATGCTTAATGACATTTTTATACTTTCATTATATTTTCAAATAAATGTTGGCCCAAATGTTTCTCTGTGTCAAATTACAAACGATAGACCTATCCGCAACACTTGCGACACCTGTTGGTGACGACGGTGAAATATTGACAGTCAAATATGTATATTATATAAAATATAACAAATAACACTCATTAAGTAGTAGGTTGCTTTGTATATTAAAAACACCGTGCCAGGGGTTATACATTTGCGTTTAACCACAAGGCGCACACTTTAAGGCTTAGCGTTTAGCGTCAATTTCGCAAATATAACTGATAAACTCATTGTTACATTTGATGTCATGCCACTTTAATTTGTCTCTGGGCATCATGATCATGCAATGTTCATCGTTTCTGCCGGGGTTGTTGCCATGCCAAGTGGGGTTCCTTCTGCTGATGACTTTCTTGGTGGCCCAGTGCCAAGAGTTGGCTTTCTCGAGGTCGTTCCCGGATGTCCAGAACCCCCAGTCACGGAAAGGGACCAGTCCTGAAGTAAAAACAGCAACGTTAAAAAAAGGGGGGGGGGGAGTACAAAGATTAAATTTAAGCAAACTACCTCCGCTAATATTCTGAATCACCAGATCTTGAAAATAACGGACTCCTGATAAATCATTGATGTGGAAGGTAAGGGTAGGAAAGATATGTCAAAGGACAAATAAACAAAAAAAAAAAAAATAAAATAAATAAAAGCGCATCGTAATGTCTCGCTAGTGAAGCTTGCTTTTTGATTGAAATGCCGGATATGTGCGCCACCGATATGAGATCGAATCCCGGATCGGCCCAATATTTTCCCCTGGGCAAAATGTTTACGTAACAATATTTGTGCTGGCTACATATGCACAATCAAAACAGTTGGAAAAATGTAAGAATTAATATGAAATTTGGGTTCCAACACCTGTAGCCGTTCCTGGGGTACTAATATTAGAACTGACATCATGTATGCAAACTCTTTGATTTGTTAAATTTTACAATTGAAAAAATTCAAAGTTCCGTAAGAATTCGTTTTACTTTTTCAAAGCTGAATTATTGATTTTTTCCCCTAATTTTTAAGAGAACATGCAATAGGGAAAATTAAGTCAATCCCAGTTAATCAATATTAATGTAAAATTTGGTGCTTATAGCTGCAGCTTTTCCTGTGATATTTGGTAACAGGCATTGCATTATGTATGCAAAAACGTTAGCTTGTCAAATTATGAGGTTGAAGAGTATGATTATGATAATCGAGTAAACTGTACATAAACAGTGAACTCTGAACTGTAAATAATTGCAAATGTATAAATAGTTATAAATATATAAGTAGTTATTTACTTGGTCGCTGGAGGGCGCTGTTGTTGCGGAACACTGTCAGGATGTGTTCTTGCTCTTCGTCTGTTTCGATACTGATCAGGTCTGCTCCCAAACACGTGCAGTGCTGCTTGGCGCCCATCCAAGACTTCTGTTCGGTGCTAACCAGATAACAAGAGGGGACAAAGGCTGACGGTGTCTGCGTCTCACGTCCTTTCTCAAAACGAAAGTCGAACCTCCGAGGACAGTCACCTAAAACAAACATAGCACACTTAATGTACAAGTCAGATCTATAAAATTGAATCGAATATACCCGATATATCAGTCAAAATGAATTGTTACTTGCACAATTTACTTTTAAAAATTAATTTCGATTACAGACCACTTTTCAAAATCTGATTATAATTCTGAAGTTGCATGTTAAACCAGAGCAGAAAGCAGTCACAGACCACACACATACCTCTGACTTCATTCTAAATCATACATTCGAAATCTTTCAAGGATTCTGGTCAAATTTTGGTATATGCTGTGAATGCACTGGACATATATAAACCAGGGGAGGCAAAATATGTGTTATCACTCTTACTTATGACAGTCAATGTCATTGGTCACATGCATATACAACCTGAATTGACAACTGCTGATTGGATGATGCTATGTAAACACTCTCAAAATGTACTCATTTAAAACAAAACTGGCTTCTCATGCAAAACCTAGAGATTTGTTAATTATTCTTTTTTGTCAAATAAGGCTGTCTCTTCCGTATGCAGATTTCTGAGAATTTTTTGGAAAAATATAAACATTTATGACAATTATCTCCCATAAAGGTGGACACAGGTTGGTGGACAGGAGTGTATATATATATATATATATATATATATATATAATTTGTATTGTTCACATAGCGTGAGTTCAATACATCGCGGTGATAGTGCTCTACCGTATGGGAGCGTTTAAAAATAATTAAAGTACGGTTAGTTTGACTTCATCAGTTTGTGGCACTGGTACATAAGGGTATTTACTTACTGATGACATTATTATGTGACAAAAAGATTCAGCATACTAATATATCTCACTTCAAGTTTGCTGAATGTTTGCCTGCCTACGAAAATGCTTTCCATGTTTGACAGATTTCCTTAAGCAAAACACAGGAAACGTTGATGGTCACCATAAAGATGTGGTTTTTGTATTGACTGATTCATACACATGATTTTTTTTGTGGGTGTGAAAAGAATATACTGGATCCATATATACCGTATGTGTAAAGAGGTGGAGACTAAAATGTGGTTCTCCTATCTGAATGCCTATTTTGGCGTGTACTCTCCAGTGTGTGATGCAATGATACTGCGAGCCTCAACCCAATGGCACTTATTATAACTGCGCAGTTTTCAGGATGTATTGCGCATTATTTAGTCAGATAAGACTACGGGGAACCTAGGGCTATAGAGTAAATGGGCGCCATAAAGTAGATGAATATATCAGATACATTGAAATTAACAGAATCTGAAACGTACAGTTCATATCGGGTTAAGATAATCTTAATTGATTCATGCCTAACTCGCAGGTCAATTAATATCCTGGTTCAAATGTACTGGTGAGTGAGTTTTTTTTTTCTAAAATCTCTCGCCATCATTAACCTGTTGTTATTTTTCATTCATATTATTGAAAATAAATATGCAATTCCTTGGTGTAAACAAAACAATAATGAATTCCAATTTTAACTTATTTTAATTCAAATTTAATTTAAATTCCCTTTTATACTGTTATTCAGTTCATATAATTCTAAATTCACAACAATTATGTATAAATGTATCATCAATTTCATGTTTTAAAATTAATATCAGCTCAGAATAAAACCAAACTATATCTACTCATTAAGAATTTTCCTTAATTGAAAGAATACATTTTCCCTGATAGTAGATTTTCCAAATGTGAAGTATTGTTTTGACAAACTTGTTCGTCTTTTTGCCATTATTACTATTTTTGTCAATTTGGCTGTTATCTTTAAATCATGAAGGATGTATGATGCAAACGATCGGTTTGATATGCTGGTCGTGATGCCAAAAAAATCATACCGATTCGTACATCCTATGAAGCGCGCCTTAACTATTATCATATCCATTATCATGACAGTTACACCGAAGAGGAGAGTCCGGTTTATTTGTAGTCGCTTGATATATCATGACCCGTCCACGACTGCATTTTCTGTGTAAAATCTTAACTAGGACGGACTCACATGAGAGGCCTAAGATTTTATTATGGCCAGTAAGCAACGCGTTTACATAGCTTAAAGATGTATTTATATCAATAATAACAATACTTATTATTTATTTGTTTATTATTATTATTGTTATTATTATTATTTGAGATTTAAATTGGCAGATTTGTATACACAGAACAAAGCCCGGACACAGGACAATTACCAAAAGAGTCACACATTGACTCGCTAGGAAGCCCTGGAGCTTTCTGCAATGCCATTAAAGTGGATAAATACGGGAATTTCGAGAGACAACTTGAAAATCTGAAGATCTGTCTACTTCTGCCACTGTAATATTACACAAAAAAGGATCAAGATATAGCAAAACTGTTTCCCTAGATCTAGCATAAGCAGTAAATAATTCTTAAACTTATTGTGTTTACATGGATATATTTTCCTCAAATAAAATCATCATATTCTAGCTGGGGGAAATACTATAATTATTTTAGGGGCTTAACCAGTCCCCCCCCTCCCCGCTCAGACAGCACGTAATATTGAGGAAAAACTTCCTAGATTCTAAATATCTGCTAGGAAAATTATTGTATAAAAAGTAATTTCAAAACATGAATGTATAAGTCATGTTTAATCATTGTAAACTTTCCTCTGCAATAATTTATATAGTGGGAGACATCTTCATCAGGGACGAAATTTTTGAAAATGGATAACTAAGAAACTTAGGATTATAAATTATGTTTCTCCAACAAATAACATAATCATAACAGTCACACCGAAGAAAACATTTAATTTTGTTTTAAGTCTTAAAATTTTACACTGAAACGATATTGATCTGGGCTGATCCTGTATATATTGTAAAGGGGTGCACATAAAAGCGGACTGAACTGCGGTTGGAACGCCGGATATGTGCGCCACTGATAGGGGTTCGGATCCGGAATTGGCCCAATATTTCCCCTTGAGCAAATTGTTTACGTAATCAGAAAGGGGCTGGTCCAAAATTACACCTAACTATTCTGTAATTGTGTAATTAACGTAAACAAGTTACCTAAAAGTGTGGCTCCTTAGAGAATTAATCGTGTTCGACAGCAGAACTCTCTTAAGCGGGGATGTTCCACGGTCTGCACGTAAAGGGGGTTTAACTGTCTAGCTTGTGAGGCAGTACTGTAGTGACAATAGCCAAAATGCGATCAGATAGTAAGCGGGGAACATTTATCATGGGTATAACGGGATATTATGGGATGTTGAACCATTGTGTCAAACAATACAAGGAGAATATATGATATCAAGTAAAAATTAGACCATGAGGAAATATTGATTTCAAAGCATATGTAATTTGGTCCCGGGTAACAAGCGATGACCTTCAGTTAAATAACCGATTGATTACCTAAGTATAAATGCCGAAGGGGTAGTCATTATTTAGACAGTTAAAATTGATTAATATATGTTTATATGTAATGAATATGTTTGCAAATTTTTACTGTGTGTGCACAGGGAGAAACACAGTGATATATTTCTGCTTGTGATTTCTCTTTATATCCTCGCGTATACAGAGAGAGAGAGAGAGAGACAGAGACAGAGAGAGAGAGAGAGAGAGAGAGAGAGTATGTGTTTATTTGCTCGCAGTGGTAAATATGATATTAGCAGAGAGAGAGAGAGAGAGAGAGAGAGAGAGAGAGAGAGAGAGTGAGAGAGGGGGGTGTCTGTCTATTTTCTGTTTGTTCGCAATGGTAAATATTATATTAACAGAGAGAAAGAGAGAGAGAGAGTTTGTGTGTATGTATATGTGTCTTACCGTTGCCGCTGCCCTGTCCTGCTACACACATAAACACAATGACAAACAGCGCAGACACAGCCATTACGTTCGGTGTTAGCTCGCTCCCTGGCTTCCCGCCGTTTACTAGGACATCTCCAGGTCCCTTGGTTATGTTACTGTACCTTATCTAAGTTCATATCAGACCCGTTATAAAGCTTCTTTGTATGTCGGCACGTGATATAGTGTGTGTAGTGCGTCGAAGGGTGTCGCCAGGGTTATTGTAGTAATCTAGCCAGTTCAACAACAGACAAACCATTTAGACGTAGCATTAATCATTTAAGTATGAAAAAGAATAAAAATATATGAATTACTTATTTCAGACACCACATCTCTAAAAAAGACATTTTATACATGTACTTGTATAATGCATTTTGCGTGAGGTTTGAGTGGGATACTCTTTATTTCAGGTTTCGATAGAGATTTTGCCAGGAACTTCCGGGATGTTAAATTAGAAATTTCTAGGCCCTCCATTTAAGATTTGTGTCATATATGACTTTCATGTTTTTTTTTTCTTTTTTTGCTCTTCACATTTTCAGGTTTCACAGATTTAACAAGGACCTCTCTCGATGGTGCATAACAGGTTTCCAAGTTAAGCTGTGTCTGTCTGGCGTTGTCAATGCTCAAAATCATGTTTTTTAACAAGATTAGGTCACAGTGACCTAAAATGATTCAAAGGCGATTTCACCAGGACCCCTCTTGATCCTATTTAAGAAATTTCTAGGGTTACCAGATTTGAGATCATCTGATTTTCTAGTTGCGTATAACATTTTTCCACGAACCGACACAAAATAGGTCTCAGGGACCTAATTTTTGGATCTCCTGGTTGACTCAAACATGACTTCCTGGATTTTTAAGTTGGGCGTTTTTAGGTCGAATTGTTACAATACTTGCCCTCTGCAACTTTTTGGGCATTGAAATACTGTTATTGCCTATAGTTTGCAGAATATAGTTCACAGTAGCCTGAATACTGTGCCCTTTCTGACTTTCAGGCTGCTCAAAATCTTGTTTCTGGCCCGGAACACGCATAACCTAGTTCATCATGACCTAATTTCAGGTTTCTAAGAAGACTTGCTCAGGACCTCCCAGGATGCAACGTAACACATTTCTAGGTCTAACGGATACGATTTGTGCCCTGTTAACTCAGAGCCGAACGGAAGACGGACATATGGTATATATCTTGACTGTAATTTCAACAAGGGCACCGCAAAGCGGAACATCCCCTCACACGAGGCATAATTAGAATGGGTGTATTACACTGTGTGAAAATGAGGAGGGCAGCTCTCTGGCCTTGACCTTTGCCCTTGTGATCTCAAACTAAATAGGGTTCTTACCCATGGGTGGGTGAGTCATATGAGCAAAATGACACTGACGGGTGTTGGTCATACAGTTTAGCCTAAAATGGGTCCACAAGCTTTTTCAAGAATTGGGCGCTTGGCCGTGACCTTAACTTAAAAATTGAAAGGGCTCTTCATCAATGGGTGGATGAGCTATATGTGCAAGATGAAAGGTTTTAGTCAACAGTTAAGCTTAAAAGGGTCCACAAGCTTTTTCAAGAAGTGGGTCTTGCAGGGGCGTAGCCAGAGGGGGCCGCAGGGGGCCATGCACCCCCCCCCCGCCCCCGGTCGCACCCAGTACTCGCCGTCCTTTCGGAATTTCACTTAGTCTAATACATACATTTATATAAATATATATATATATATATATATATATATATATATATATATATATATATATATATATATATATATATATATATATATATATATATATATATATACAACACCAAGAAATAGGCTTTCTTTGGACATAACCATAAAAGATAAATACTGATAACTTGGTGTTAGAATAACCAGCCCGTATAGTCTCAAGAGCAATCTCTTCAATATATTTACATAATAATATGCGAAATACTGTTCCATGTTTTGTTGGCATGGCCATTCCTAATTTAAAAGTGTAAACGGAATATAAAACACAAAGATAAGGTTATTAAGCTAATGGATATAGTTCGATGCCCCTTTATATTCAACGAATCCTTTGACATGTTATTCCGATGTCATATACGTAGTTATAGAAGACTCAATGGATCCCTGATATATGTAGGCTTCGATTAAGGAATTGTATGTACTTTTTATTTAAATTTTAGAAGGATGTATCCACCTCCGTTATTCAAGCAATGGTTTACCTACAGAATTCTATTTCAGTATTAGACAGTTCAAGACGTATCAGAGCGGTTGCTCATGCAAGCATCCTCTCATTTTATCCATGTGCTAAGCAGATCCGGTAACAGCCCCACCTGTGGGTCTTGGGTGCGTGACATCTATATTCTTAGGTTTTATTACCCCCAAAGACGTACTCGTTTGCAAGTAATGGATGGGCACAGCTTTCCTATTAAGACTTCAGAGCACTCACCCTGGGTCACACCGATCGTTAAAAATCCACCGCTTCTCGACTGGATTTCGAATTCAC
Organism: Sipunculus nudus; assembly: GCA_026874595.1. Taxonomy (NCBI): domain Eukaryota; kingdom Metazoa; phylum Annelida; class Sipuncula; order Golfingiida; family Sipunculidae; genus Sipunculus; species Sipunculus nudus. The sequence continues at coordinate 39,066,756 of CM049316.1, forward strand.
CATCCACAGTGGTTGAGTCCTGACCACAGTAGCCGTATATTATTTATTTGTTTTTGGAGTTTTGTTGTTGCAGTCTTACATAGATCCCCTTGAGTTAGTAATTCACTGCACTGATGTTCACGTCTATGTTTATCTATATTTTCAATGTCAAGGCAGGAGTGACTTAGACGAAATGTGTAGTCCTTGTAAAATGCATTTTTCACCGCCGCGATCCATTCTTACATCCGAGCTTTTCTTTTGATCTTTGACAGATAAGGGCATGAAACTATGGTCAGGTAAAACGCGTGGAGTGATGTAGATCACTTACTGTTGTTTAACATTTACAAAGAAGTCTAGTTAACTTTCGAAGTTACGTTGCCATGATAAATCCAGACGCGACAGCGAACCCTAGCGGGTATATGAGTGGCGACCATTCGCGGGGTGTGTTTCAATATAAGCGACTCGATACGTGATATATAGTCTCTTCGTCACAATTACATTACAGAAAGAACTTAATCTAAAAATTATTCTATAATAAAAGGTATGTTCAAATCGGTATTTATCTTAAGATAAAGAACATGCCTCTATTTAATATAAACTTTATTTATTTTACATGGATTGTACAACTAGTTATAATAACTAATACAAGGCACTCTCCATGGCTCGGATGTTGGCGCTCGGTAGTCGGTATGGGTGGAGGAAACCGGAGAACCCGGAGAAAACCAACGACCTTGGACAGGCAACCACAGCCCTCTCTCGTAGCCACGCCGGGAATCAAACCCGGGTCGCCAGCGGAGAAGGCCGAGCGTTTTACCACTCAACTGTCCAGGTCCCATGTCTCTATTTAAAGTTACTTTCCATCTACGTCCCGCATTTCCAGTGTCACCCGTTCCTAATTAATTAAACGTCATTGTTAAAGAGAAAAGTAGCATCGTATAAACAATATATAGTGCCTTTGAAGTTTCATTTATAAACTCTACCAATCTCTCCCCATCACCATCAATAAACATCATCTGTGTTTTCAGGATGTCCTCTCTCTCTCTCTCTCTCTCTCTCTCTCTCTCTCTCTCTCTCTCTCTCTCTCTCCATAGCACATATACTACGCACATATCCACATACATATAATTTATTTATTAATTTTATGCCTTCGTTGTGTGTATTATGTGTTACATGTTCAGATTATATAATTTAAATTACATGGAACATTGTGGTCTGTTTAATGTGATTTTTTTTGTAATATTTAAGTGATTTTAATGATAAGATCTATGTATTCACAAAAATTTGGTAAATTCAATAAGTAATAATAATAAAAAACTGTTCATATAACGGATCATTCTTTAAGTGATGAGTGTGGACAAATTTCAGCCTATTGGATTATGTTTTTTATCCTGAGGATAACGTCGCACATTTTGTCTTTGAACAACCGTTGGAACTCCAAAACATATTCAGTCATGTCAGATACAAAAGACTGTACCTGGCGCCAAGATAAATATTCGGTACATTGGTCCATAGATACACTGTTTTGTTTCTATTTGTGTTAGATTTTTGCATGAGAGCCACATCAAAAGAATTTAACAACTTTTTTAATCATGCAATAGATCCACCACGCTGCTGTCAGTTTGAGCGGTGAACCGTGTAAGGTCTAACTCCTTTGAGCCAGGCACGAGGAGACCGTGGGAGTTTAATTAAACTCAGATATTACACCCGACAAATTCATAACCATACCACTGTTGGCTAAGTCTATTCATTTTACATTGGAATATCAAATGACGTCGGTGTTCATAGCTACTATTCTGTAATTGTAAATATTAATTTAACCTACCAAGTAACCTCCTATGTGAAGTTTTGAATTGCTCACAAAAAGTAAGACTAGCTTTGTGCAGGTTCTTGTACACTAGCATTCGGGTGCTCGGTCCCCTTCCTCAGGTGTGAATGGAGCTGTTCCTCAGGTAGCAGTTCCCAGTGTTGCTCCGTTGACAAGGAATCCTTGTAATCAACTTTATTAATGATACCTTAGAGTTAAATTTGGGTAACACGTGCCAAATTTGTTTTTAACATTAGACTCTCTTTCCATCTTTGGTAGAATTTACCTTTTATTTTTTATTATTCTTGAAAAAACGAGTTGTTTGGTATTTTTAACAGTTCTAACACGGATGTGGGCACGGGTCCAGGTGGAATTAAAAGATAAAATTAGTCCATAAATTATACATGTATATATACATATACATATTTATATATATATATATATATATATATATATATATATATATATATAACATATATAATAAAATCTCATATTATATAATAACGACCACTAATGGGACCTTGATAAAGTGGTCGTTTTTTCAAATTGGTCATCTAAGCCGGGTTTGACTAAGACGGATCTAACAACAGGATCACTTACGGCCATATATGGGTTTTAAAAAGTGCTCTGTGACCGCCATGTAGCTGATCATTTTTCTTTGCAGATGCAGAGTGAAAGCAGTTAGAGACAAAGCCAATTAAATAAATCAGAGGTGGATGAGCAAGGTTGAAACCATTCGCAAATATGACAGGAACACACCATATACATTGACAGAGACGGTTTCCTCCACAAACGTTGTTGAGCAAGTAAATAAAGATGCAGAGGTTTAATTTATGGCAATGTCCTTCCAAGGTCATAACAACAATATATAAGATTCGACGGAGGTATTTCGCCGTTTCATTGAAGGGGTCTGATTGAAATATACGACAAAAATAAACGACAAGTCTGTGATAGGAAATGTATAGGAGGTATTTTCCACTTTCGAATCAGAAAAATTTTCGGAGTTCTGAAACATCCAGCTGTTTGAGCAAATATAAGCATTTGCTCAAGCATTAACACCTGACTGGATGCACAATGCAGGGTCCTTACGATTATGTTTAAAATTTAAAAGGCATTCCACTCGATTCCCATGAGATTTGTCTGTTTGTTGAGATAGCTAGCAAGCGGAATATGTGATCATTTTGAATCTGGGCAATTAACCCTATACAAACGATATAGGTTAATATTATGGACACCTTGTAAAATCGGGACTACATTTGGGGGGCATCCATCTGTATGATCGAAGAAAACTTTCGACTGCAGTGTCGTCCGTGAGCACAGATCACACTGTTACCCCGTGAACAAAACTTAGACATATACCTGCAGACAAAACCCATCCTTTTACAATGCCATATTTTTTACGACTTATCAGTGTATCTAGTTTTATATTTAAATGATTCAAGGAAATGCAACATATTACAATCGTTTTCATCATGTTCAATTCTTACGGTAACATGTAAGAGTTCATGAGACTCTGCTACCTCTGATGAAAGTAGACCTACCATATTCCACAACATCTTGATCATATGCATACATATATGTATATGCTAATTTATGCTAAACATGCAAGTATTTCCGACAGGGGCATGTTCTCGAGGTTGCTGTCAAGTGGTCCATTGGGTATGTTTAATATACAATTTAATATACAGATCTCATGTCTTGTCAGGTTTAAGCAAATGTTATAAACAAAAACGATCTAATTAAATAAAAAATATATGTATATAATTTAATTAAAATATGCCTGATGGAATGTTTCGAAAGGTTTTCAAACTGATTTGTGCCTTAATTACCAAAATAATTATGTTCACAAGAAACATTTATAATTTCTTTAAATAACATTTAGAAAAAGAATTATATGTTCAAATTTATATTTTTAAGTACTGTAATAAAGTAACCAGAATTTATATATATATATATACATATATATATATATATATATCACAGCTCCTCTGGTGATACCGGTACTGGAACTCGCGATATGTGCTCTTAGGATACTTGTGTGCTGTCGAGACCACGGTCCCCGGTAGAATGCAAAGTTTAACATAAGACTTCAACATATCAGTTATTTCACTCCGATCATTACATATAAAAGATAATATTTTGCAAGTTATAAACGTAGATGCACTTTTGCGCCATTGACTTTAACATGTTGAAAACGATTGGAATTTTATATCCTAATTTTGAAGAAATATAAATATTGAATATTGAACCCCTCTACAGTTTGACTACATAACTCAAAGACACAAGGGAAACGTTTTTCAGGAACAGGAAAGCCATATTTTTTTGTAAAAATTGCCTCAATATGTTCTCTTTACATTGCATATCAAAATAATTCCCCAATATGGGAGGGAGATACCTATACCATCCCCATGTACCTGTAACTAACTTTAATGAAACCATGATTCATAATTGAAAATAATTAAAACCTGTATTTTCAAACACTAAAACCTATATAACGCATAGTATGATAATAATAATAATAATATATACATATATATATATATATACATTTATATATATTAGTTCACATACATGCATATTATCGTCCCTCACCCCCCCCCCCCCCCCGTTTTCGAATTTTTGGATCCGCCACTGATCCCTCCCCTACCTCAATCCTGGCTACGCCCCTGTCCTGTGGCCATGACCTTTGACCCCGTGACCTCAAAATCGATAGGGTTCTTCATCTATTGATGGGTGAGCTATATGTGCAAGATGAAAGGTTTTGGTCAAACGGTTTGGCTTGAAATCGATCCATAATCTAATTCCGGACGGACAGACGGACGGTCGGGTAAAGACGAACGCACGAACGGAGACGTTATTGTATCCCTATCGCAACTTCGTTGCGAGGGGATAATTAATATAGCACAATATTGGTCTCATGTCAACTTGTCTTCATGCGGAATACAAATGTACCATGAAAAGGAAAATATGAACAAATTTATACTTATTCCCTTAAACCCCCCCCCCCCCCCGACAGATCTCAGAGTTTATACACTCACCATGAAAATGTTACCTTCATGGATCAAAAGTAATATTTTTTTACAGTATACAGGCAATGCATCATTAATGTGAAATCTAAATTTTTCTTTACAGATCCAAATACTTTTCAAGTAATTGATTTAAAAATAATCGATTACAATTACAAATACTTTTGTGTTTTCAGAAAAGTAATCGATTAAAATCACAATTCTTAAAGTAATCGCAATTACTTTTATGTTTTAGGAGCATTTAACTTATGCAAACAGCATCTAGGTAAGAGTATGGTTCGAGCTCTTATCATTTTTACTAGACGTGACAAATTTAATAAAGGCACACCCAACACAATCTATATATAAAAAAATAAATCGCAATAGGATATGTACAAAGAGTCAATGTTAAGTGATAATGTCATATTGAATGAAACGTTTATTTGTAGCCACAAAACGGATCCAGATTGTTGTATATCAATGAAGCTTATGAAAAAAGAAAAGAAAAGAAATCAGCTGAGCATTATTATAAAGACATAAACATATGTATGTGGCTTTGGGTTACCACTAAACGGATATAAGCCGGGCCATTTCAATGAAGGTATGGTAAAAAAGGAACAAAACCATACTTAAACATTATTTTCAAGAAAAGCTTGTCTATGTGGCTTCTTGATACCACTAAAAGGGTAGAAACCAAAAGTAATATTTTTCACAGTATACAGGCAATGCATCATTAATGTGAAATCTAAATTTTTCTTTACAGTGAGTCAGACCCAAATACTTTTCAAGTAATTGATTTAAAAATAATCGATTACAATTACAAACTCTTTTGTGTTTTCAGAAAAGTAATCGATTAAAATCACAATTCTTAAAGTAATCGCAATTACTTTTATGTTTTAGGAGCATTTAACTTATGCAAGAACAGCAACTAGGTAAGAGTATGGTTTGAGCTCTTATCATTTTTACCAGACGTGCCAAATTTAATAAAGGCACAACCAACACAATCTATATATAAAAAAATAAATCGCAATAGGATATGTACAAAGAGTCAATGTTAAGTGATAATGTCATATTGAATGAAACGTTTAATTGTAGCCACAAAACGGATCCAGATTGTTGTATATCAATGAAGCTTATGAAAAAAGAAAAGAAAAGAAATCAACTGAGCATTATTATAAAGACATTAACATATGTATGTGGCTTTGGGTTACCACTAAACGGATATAAGCCGGGCCATTTCAATGAAGGTATGGTAAAAAAGGAACAAAACCATAGTTAAACATTATTTTCAAGAAAAGCTTGCCTATGTGGCTTCTGGATACCACTAAAAGGGTAGAAACCGTGACATTTCAAAACAACTGTTTCTGTTTGTTTATTTACATAAAATTCATAAACGTCTTCTTGATTTCCCACATTAGTTTGAATCTTTGATTATCCTTTGTTTACAAGTAAGTTGTCATGTGCTTTGGCGAAGTGTACGAGTCAATAAAAATACACTTTATAATATTGTTAACAATATATATGACAACTCTTGTTAGACTGATTCAACCTTTTAGATTTTCGTGTTTTTCTTGGAATTTATTTAAATAATATATCATTGGTTAAAAAGAAACAAATTTATCATTGAATTGTTCAGCATTAGGGATAATCTAAACAGTGTTGGGTGAACCTGAAATCAGGTTCAGGCTACCCTAAGGATTAACTTAAAAGTGTTTTCAGTTAACCGGGAGTAACCTGAAGTCTTTACATTGGGGTAGCTTTGATGGGAAACTTTTTTATTCTGTCAAAATTAACTTGTAGCCTGAGATAATAACATATAATTTAAAATGCATATGTGCCTTTGAAGTACATGAGGAACAACCATTGGAAATTGGTTAATAGCCAGGTGTGCCTAATAAATTTGACAGTTTGATTTAATTATTCATATGAGACAAATATACCCAAAATTAATTGAAAAGTGATTATTCAAACTATTACTTTTCAAAAGCAATCGATTACAATTACAATTACTCTCCAGGATTAGAAAATGTAATCAATTAAAATTACTTGAAAAAGTAATTGTAATTACATTTACTTCAAATACAATTACTTTTCGACCCAACTCTGCAGTGAATACTTGTAACATTATATTGTATAAAACTACCTTGTGATTGTACTGTAGGTAGTTTTCCAGGATCAAACTCTGTATATTTGTAACTTATTGTACAGGCAGAGGGAGGGACACCAAAACCAAAACGACAAGTATTCCTGGATCTCAATCAAAACCCGAATTCCGGAGCTCCATCTGAACCTATCAGTCCAGTCAGGCGGATCCTAGGGTGTCACTGAAGGGATTGCCTCCTGACCCCTGGGACGGGTGTAAACATATTTAGAGAAGGCTTGAGTCAGTACTGTCAGGCATACTCGCTGAGCAAATGGAAACCTCTGTAATCTGGGCACCATCGGGGCTGGTTTAAACTGCGAACTTTATAGAGATGACCACTATATGGGGTTCATTCCTGAAACATGTATAACAAACAAATAAGGAAGTTATATCCTCCGTTCAGGCCTCTTTGTGTTTCCTGCTTGCCTTCTCAATATGTTTTCGTTTTTTTTTTCCACTGAAGATGTCTCAACATGTCACAGGGGCTATGTTTTAGTTTTCTTTGTCCCCTTAAGATATCTCTACATGTTATTTTTTTGTTGTTTTTTTTTGGAGCTAGTGATAATAAATTTCAGACAGACACCCGAAAACCAATCCCAAATAAGGTATGCATTAGAGCAATCACTGACCCAGAATTGAATGAATGCGGATAATATCTAAGAAAGTTATCGCACGAAAACGAAATCCTGACGGACGGACAGACAGACGACCCAAAACAATGTCCCCCGTTCCACGGAACCGGGGACAATAAGGAGAAAAATTGGACTGTCAAAATAGAGGTGTCCATATTATGGAGGTGCCCACTAGGATAGGTCTCGCTGTATTAAGATATATATATATATATATATATATATATATTTCTTCCATGCAAACTTATATATATATATATATATATATGTATATATATATATATATATATATATATATATATATATATTTCTTCCATGCAAACTTTTGCGTGTGACACTCAAGATTTAAATCTATGAAAATGTTTAATTTAGGCGAGAATCAACTTTCAAACATGAGAATTAGTTGCCAGGGCAAAAAAGAAAATTTTGAGTTGGTTAGAAAGTGTTCATTATAAAAAAATAATTATTGCAAACCATTCCCGTGGAACTCATGATTCATTGTCTCTGCTTTCTTAGTTATCTCATGACCGATTCAGAGCGAACGTCCAAGGGATATAGATAGCTTTATATCTTAGCTTGTTGCAAATAAACGAATACAACAATGGAATTTCAGATAAACGTGACCAAATTACTTTCAAACCACCATTCTCTCTAGCAGACATTTTGTGCCCGAATTTGGAGAACACTTTGGAGAATCATCAATACAAGTTTGATATGCCTTGGCTACACGCCTGACTAATCTGAGCCACTTGTTTGTTATTATTTCATCTTGTAAATCATACTTTATGGGAGTTCCGGCCATCTCCTTCCTTCCTATAGACAATCACTGGATAACCACGTACTCTCGTACCCTGGATTCGCAAGTTATATTATGTCGGTTATGTTGTGCTGAATGAATCCCCTGTGACCTTAGATGACAGGTGGTGCTTAAATAACAAATGTAAAAACATGGTGATAAAATGACGCCCCAGCATAAAGAAATGTGTGCATTCTGATAACAGTACCGTGTTGATAACGTGTTAATCAGGGTTCGATCCATGATCTTGAGAAGGGGTGTTAACCCTTTATTCAAAAGTACCAATTCAGTGAAAACCCACAACACAGGAGTTGAGGCTGGCCTTAAAAATAGGGAAAACATTACAAAGAAAAAATAAATATACTCCTACTGTGGGGCTTAAATCCTCTCAAGCCTATATAAATTCTGTGATTTGTATATGCTTACGTTTACACACATAGAGGGTTATTCTGGGTTGTATACCAAGCACTTTCAGAGGGTGATGAGGTGATATTTTATTAATGTGTAAAAAGGCAGCAAAAATCACATATAAGCAATGCCAAACGTTGACACACACGGTTGCCCTTATCAAAATGGTATATCAACAGTTAAATTAACCTAACGACATTGCTGAATGCGGAATAGATGACGAGATTTCAATAGAAGCTGGATGAAGCTTGTAAAGTGTCGGGGATGTAGTGAAGCAGTCCCTAAGAATACACGTTGCTAATTATAATACTTTGATAATACAACCATAGAAGGCGACACACACACACACACACACACATATATATATATTTATATTGGACTACCTTTGGACTGGTATTTTCAATTTCACTGTTTTATTTTGGGACTAACCACCATAATGCACAATCTAGCACGAAATGGGAATTTGACACCAGAGTCTCTTGATTTTAATTATACGTTATAGCCAGTTAAAGAGAAGTTAAAAATAACAAGTATAGTTACCAATAGTGCGTATTTAATAGTTGTAATATCGTATATATCAAACATTTCATTAATAAATTTCAAAATATTGTAAAACATGTATGTATATATGTTAGCCATCCGTATACATTTTGGCTATTTTCTAAATGAGTTGATAATCAAATGAATTATTACGCAGAAAAATATTGTAAATGAGAAAACCACGGTGAATAACATACCTAATACATCAAACATCAAATAACCGTACCAGGGCAAGTTTAAGGCATAGGAATGTAAATGTTTTCCTCCGAACTGCAAAAGGTGTTCGACCCAGTAAACCATAGACTCTGTAGCATTCATAGGTCGGCTTTTCATGATTCGCGACGCCTTCCTCACTTTGTCTTTATATGAACAATCTTCAAGAACTTTCCTGACAGTTTCTACAAGCGCAGTCGATGTCAAGGTATTAAGGTCAAGGACACGCCCATACCCTTTGTATTCCACCAGCGCAGCATTGTAAGGCTGCTCGGCAAAGATCGGGATTACGACAATCGGGACGCCGTGATAAACCGACTCGTGTAAACTGTTTGAACCACCATGGGAAACGAAAACTTTGATCTTTTCGTGGCCTAGCAAGTCGTTTTGTTGAAACCATGGTACTGTCAGAATATTTTCTCCTTGAAATTTTGAGTTATTTTCAGCTTTTATTACTACCCCGTAATCGGTCAGACTTCTTAACGCGTCTGAAAGTATCAACTGTACTCTTTCCGGCATAGCGTTGACAGATGATCCAAATGAAACTAGAATGGTACCTTTATAAAAGGCTTTAATGAAATCTTCAATGTCCTGGGCCACAGACACAGCAGGTCTTGGTGTAACAGCTCCGATGTATTGGACGTGGGGCATTGTGGGTTCGGGGTATGCTAACACTGGATCGCTTGAAATCATAAACATGGCGGCTTGAGACGCTAAATGGTGCCAGTCATTGATATGCGAGTCCGGCAGGTGGCGCTGCAGCATAGTAGTGTTCCGTAGACTGTACATTGGAAAAATATTCAGCTTGACGGTTGTGTAAAAGTTAAGCACTCGTTGAACGAAGCTCATTTTCTCTGTATAGGCCAAGGTCATGGCCGGAACAAAAGAGGGCATTATGGGAATTCCTGTCAGCCAGGGCTTTGGTAAATTGAAATAATCGATGAACGGAATCCCGAGTTTATATGGTAATATACCCCAGCAATTAGCCAGGGGGATTCCATCAATAATCGCTAAGCTGATATTTATCGCATTTACTTCTTTGAGAAAGCTTTGATCAGACATGGCGGCGTCGCAGTATTTTAACTGATCTTCTGAAACCTCTTCCGATTGTTTGCGTCGTAAAGTGATGTTTCTATCCAAGGCCGATTTAACAAGTTTTTGTGAAAAACCCTTACTGTATAGATCTATTATACCTTCCGGGTTTTGATAAATTACCGGTTTGATGTTCCATTCTTTCTTCATAGATTTGAGGATTGTGGATGACGTAGGAACGGCGGCGTATAACACGTGACCCCTGAACGGCAAACCCTCGCACGCTGAGGCGAGCATATGTAACTGACTCTTAAGTGTTCCTGTCAACAGAAGGATGTTAGATTTCTTCATTTCTGCTCCGTTAGTTGCCATGGCAACCAGAAGCATCAATATGTAGCTAAACCTGGCCATCATAACATTAACGGAATCCTCAAAGAGACGCTAAACCTGCAAGACACAAATGGTTTGGTAATAAAACCCAGCGACATTTTTTCAGTCTAGCCTATTTTATTCTATTCAGTTGTTTTACTCTCAAAGGAAATCGTACGTATGCACTTAACAACACTGATTCATATATATTATAGAGAGGCGGATCGGTAGGGGGGGGGGGGGGAGGGGTGAGTTTCAGCGGGTGCGGACCCCCCATTTTCCGTCGCCGCAACCTTTTATAAAGGGTTTCAGACAAATCTTTGCAGCCTGACCCCCCCCCCCCCTTTTTTCGGATCTGCGGACCTTTTGTAGTCTTTGTCATTATTCCTCCTTGGTTATACCCCCCCCCTCCTCTTTTTCTTAATCCAGGATTTGTCTTTGTTATATTAAATATATGTTTGTCATTTGTTATGTGTTCCTCAATAAAGGAGGACAGTGATGGATACAAATGAAACACACGATATTTAATTTGATATTTTATTATCTTAAAGCAAATTTAGCATGTTCTGGATTAAGATTAAAGTGTCAATATAGTATATGATAAATATATAACATATTATGCTCGATGAATCCCTTATTTCAGCCTTACTTCTGCGGAGGTAGATCCTGAATATACAAAATGGATATATCATACTCTTTATTAATCATAGCTATATGCTGAACCAAAGCTATATTGGCTTTTGGGACCCCTAAAAGTACCCTGGGACAGCATTTGATTCGATACAAGCAAGCTCATGCAGAACCAAGATCCTGATTGAAAACGATTGCTAATGATATCCTTATTTCCACCTCCAACTAACAATTTAAAACAACTAACGGTGTCCTATTAATAAACGTTCATGAGGCTCACCGATTAGCTTTAGCTTTTATGTCACGTGACAAGAAAAAGGTGTTTGATTTATATGTATCACCTCAAAAGTCCCTTCGATTTCGACAAAATGAGGTTTTATTGTATATGATAATGGCCTTGATATAAATTATCAATAATATTATATTATTTGCTCCTGGGCATAAAACTGGTTTATTTTCGAGTTAGTTACAAGACGGGAATTGCACATTTCCATTTACGAGTAGACAAATAGGGGCGTTCTACACGATAGAATATATCCTGATACACGAATGTTAAACCACCCCCCCCCCCCCCTATCCCACCGTGTTATATAGATAGGTTTGATTCACGGTGTCAGCAAAAGGTGGCGCCCCGCTACTCACCATCTTCAGTCTGTTGCCGAGTCCATGCTCCTTTGCTCATCCACGTGGTATCCACTGTGGCCAGGGCTGCTATTTATGCTTCACGCCACTCTGAGTATCCGGTCTCATAGCTCACGCCATGCTGTTACTCTGTGCTAACGTAAACTTAATTTTCTGTCAGAGCCACTGATTTAAAACATCACGCTTGCCTGTGTCTGATAACAAGTTCAGTAACATACTATCGTATTTATTCGGGCAATGTCCACCCTCTCTGGCTGTTAACTTCTCACGCATGGGCTCTCTACTGTGGAGTGCCCTCTATAGAGACTGCCAATTACTATAACGCTGTTGCCTTGAACAGGTGCGGATCTTGAGCAAGACGTGAATGCACGACTCAGTAAGCATTTATATTGAGCTGGTAAGCCTAACTTGAGTCGTGATACGAGCCATACGGAGGAATTTACTACAACGTTCATCCATCCTGTTGTACTGATTTTGTGGTAAAAAACCTTAAACTTTACAATTAGGCTACCAATCCTGAATTAACACAAAAGAATACATGTGAACTCACAAACCAAACTGAAAATCAGTCCCTATGGTAAAGAGTCATTTCCTGTATCACGTACAAAATGGCCGTGGTTCAGTAACTCGAGCGAGGTGTGTGTTGTTCTTGATGTCAGAAATCAAACAAACTTGCAGAGGGATTTACCAATATGCTGAGATAAAACGGATTGTTTCTCGCATATGGTAGGCAAAAAAATAGGTATTGTTAGAAAATGTAGTGTACTAAAAAGCTAACGATTAGTCTAGTTTATATCACGTGACAGCGTACGTACAGGCAATATGGCAATATCAATATGACTAAAACATTTGCATGTTCACAGAGCCTTACAGTGCGGTCCTCGATGCAAGACACAGACTCTCTATAAGGTAAGAAGTTCGAAATGGCGCTAACCTCGAGCCAGATTTTACTGCTGGACTGACCCAGCATATAAGGTCAAGACCCAGAGATAATGTGATAGACTTCATGGTTTCCAGCAATATTAGGAGCCCGTTATAATAGACTGTCAAACACTAGCCATTTTGTTGTTTAATGGCCGAGCATGTAATTGCCTTATACTGCCGCACAGTCACATGTAATAAGACGGAAGAAAAGCTGATTTACCCATGCCGTTTTTTCCGAACAAACCTAAACTGTCCGAGCCGTTATGACCTTGTTGTTGAAATTGACAATTGACATGGACTCAGAATATACCCGAACAAAACAAGTCACATGGCCACTGTGACGTCATAGCGCCCCATCTGGGTGTGGTCAAGTACCGTTTTACTTTTTTTTATCCGTGGCTAGTCTTAACTGGGGTAAGATGTCAACAACCTGTTCGGTCAATTTATATTTTATTAAAAACCTTTGATAATCTTTGAATAACAGATGCAACTCGACCATCATGCTTGGTACTCCCCACGCTGGGGATGAAATATAGGGCCCGGTTAGACCTGCAATCTGGTGTTTTACAAGTGTTTCCCAAGCCCCGTCCGTTGTTTCTTTGCACCACGTGACCTTCTTTCCTTCCGCATCACAACACGTTTTACGTACATGATGAATTATAGTTATGCTGATATTTAATGGTTTCTTGATGCACGTGTCTTGTATGTGGAATTTTCTTGACAAAATATTCGAAAAAAAAATACTTCTTCGTTTTTGTGTGATACGGTATTTAAAACGCAAACCAGGCAATAATATTAGGGTAGAAAAATGAATACGTTTATAACAATCGTCTTATTTAAAATATACCAATTCATGCTAACATATCATGGATGTCACAAAAGTATTGGAAAATATACTTGAATTGAATGCAACTGTAAGTGATTATCAAAGATGATTAATTAAAATAGGTTTAATTGCTATAAGAACATGGATGAAAGTGGAGATATTCAAAGTTTAATCAGGACAAAAAATTATACACATAAATAGGTTATATTTATTATGACATAACAAGCTAAACCTATATTGTACAAAACTAATTAATTTACAGTGTGTGGAGGCGCAATTTCAGCACTCTGACATTACGACCAGAGTATATATATATATATATATATATATATATATATATATATATATATATATATATATATATTGTAGTAAACTCAACAGGCAGGCTGGGATCGTTCCACTATGTGGAGATGGTCCCCTCAGTCGGGGTAGTTCCCCGTGGATAATAGCCCTGTGAAAGTAAGGATCGGGGTCAGTTTCAGTCATACAGTCTCATCGAAGGTTTGTTTTTCCGATTACGGTCGAGCAACCCTTTAGAGACTTGACTGAACAGTGCATATTCTGTGAACCAGACAGTGAATTCTTCGTACAAGACTTCTACCACTTCTTGTTACCAGCTCGGCCATCCCAAAGAAGAATACTGGTAAGTCCAGTTTTACCACACTGGTACCAGAATAGTGGAGTCAGCAAGATAATTATAAATAATTATATTTATTTGTTCTTGATCTGACCGAAAGAACCCTGTCAAGTGGACAGTACCTGTATAATTGGCTGTCAATAATCATTAATATCTGTGTAATTCCGGGTATATCCCGCTGTACAGATCAATAATTAATACCAGTAATTGCTTACAGCCTAATTAAGCTGGTAAACAAACGGGCCTACCCGTCTGATTAACAGTCTCATGTAATAGCATAAAAAGATTGGTACACAAGAGTTTTCTTAAAATCAACAGGCTGTATATATTCTCATATAGTCGGGCTTGCCCGTATCAGGAGCTTGTAACTTAAGGCCTTTATGAACAAGGGACAGGCAACAGAAAAATATCAGTCAGGGTGGCTGTAAAACCACAAGGTCACATTCCATCCACTGTGCTATCAGAGCCAGCCACTGGCAGGGGAATCAAGTGTCACCGGCAGTGTCCAGCAGCCTGCCTGAGCTCTGAGCGGTACCCCCCTAATTGATTAATCACCTCAAAGGCCATCTGGATTTCACCCAAACAGTACTGTTTCTTCGGGGGTCGTCTCAAAAGTACAGACCAGTGTTAATAGACCAACACCGGCGTATATTGAGATACCTTGTCAACAGTTACTGAAGTCATGCCTGGGGGGAGAAAGAAGGTCAACCACTCTGAAGATACAGAGAATAATGGCTCAATCATGGACCTGGACCAAGGCGCTGTTGGAGACCAAGACAGTGGGGACTCGACAGCAAATGAAACCCTCCTTGCCCTCAGGACAGTGATAGAACAACAAAAGCAACTGACTGAGATGTTCCAGCAGTTTCTGTTGACCAGCAGGCCTGCCAGGATAACAGGTGATGTGGCCTCCCCGCAGACGGGCAATAACATGCCCGTGGGCGGAACTGACTCCCAGGCACATCAGGACCCGGTAGCTCTGCCGGAAGTGGAATCTGTGTCTCCTCCACGTCAACAGGAAGTGCAGATGAGCCGCGCTACCTCTGCTGTATCCGAAAGGAGAAATGGCCACCCGGGTGAAGTAGGGATGGCTGACCTTCCAACCCGTATAAGACCATCACATTTCGGTTGGCGTGACTACGCTGAGGATTCCGATGGTGAGATAGCACGGCAACTAGAGGTGATCGACAGGAGAGAGAGGGAATATCCCTGGGAACCACCTAGAGGTCGCTGTCATAGCAGGAATGACCAGAGGAGTCGGCGTCAAAGACCAGCAAGCCCAGCCAGTCGCCATCAGATGGAGCCACCCCGAGCCAAAATGGCTACATTTGATGGAAAGGGCGACTGGGATGCCTTCATCGTGCCGTTCCAGCGCCTGGCACGCAAACATGGCTGGTCTGATGAGCAAAAGGTTGACCGGCTTCATGAATGCATCAGGGGCGATGCCATGCGATATCTGGTATCGCTACCATTGGACGTGACAGAGAGCTATTCAAGGTTGGTCAGCAAACTTGGCCGTAGATACGGCCACCATGAAACACCAGCCTCCCTTCGACGCAAGCTCAGTGAAATGAAACAAGGAACTTTAAGTCTAGATGAGTACGCTGAGGATATCTGGCAGACTACTGCCCTAGCGTACGCAGGTGTGGACTCGTCCGCCCAAGAACAAATCGCAGTCGACGCTTTCTTGAAGGGACTCAGGAACACCAGAGTCTCATATGAGGTGATGTGTCGGGAACCGGACACCATGTCGGAGGCTCTTGATTTGGTACGGGCTCACCTTATTAACTTCCAGGCCACGATTGGACGCAGAAATGAAGAACAAGCCCGTACCCGGGCTAGAAGGGTGTCGTGGGCTGATGAGGACGAAGATGTCGAGGCGCCGATACCTTCGGCTCAATCGGTAGCAGTAAAATCGTTCGCCACTACTGACCAGGTAGATGCCCTCCGGTAAGAATTGGTGGAATTGCGAAAGTTCTTTGACCTAGCTCTAAGCCGAACCAAATCAACGGGAATGTCCGATCACTCCCGAGACAGAAATAAAAGTAATTACCGTCCCCCGAGTCCTGGCCCACCGGAGCCATCTGGCCATCCTCCTCGAAGTGCAGAGTCCCCAAGAAGGCCTGTTTCACGGTCACCAAGCCCGCATGTCCAGTGCTACAAATGTGGGGAATCGGGACATATTCGTCGTGAATGTCAGAGGTCACCAAGTTCTGCAGCGCCGGGAAACGTGTAGGGGCTGGGGCTCTAGACCCGTCTCCAGTCCCCCGAGATCAAATGGGTCAAGATCCATGTCAGGACGGATTCGATACAATTATGAACGTGAACCGGACTATTCGCAGGGGCCCAGTCCTTCTGTTGTCATTGCAAGTGAATGATCATACAATCGATGCCATTGTGGACACTGGGGCTGAAGTTACCTTTCTATCCAGCCACATATGTCACCAAATTGGATTGGACCCTAGGAGAAACGGAAATGAGGTAAAGTTGAAAAATGCTGCACAGGATAGCTATATGGATGGTCGGGCAGGAGTTCCCGTGAAACTGACAGTAGACGGTCAAACCATAAACTGGAAGGTCCATGAAGCCCCGATTAGTGATGACCTACTTGTAGGACTCAATTTCCTCCTAGAAGCCGATATTACGGTCCGTGCCAGGGGAGGAATGCTGATGGGAGGAAAGCCTTTACCCTCAAAGCTGATGTTGCCAGATGGGTCCGTACATAGTATTACTGGGGCACAACTCGCAAGAAAGACTACTGTTCCTGCCAGATCACAGGTTATTGCAGAGGTTAAAAGTGCATCTGCCCCGGACCTGCAGGAAGCGGTACTGGAACCAGAAGTACTATGTGATGGGCTGTTAGTTGCTCGGGTTTTTGTCAGTATGACAGATGTAATACCCGTTTGCATATGTAATGCCACTGACAGTGACGTCACCTTGCCTAAGGACACCACACTGGGACATTTCTTTGCCGGTGACCTACTTGAGGAGATGAACCACTCTCGGAGGGAGGTGGTTACTCAAGAACCACTGACGGAAAAACCAACCATTCTATCCCGAGAGGTGGAGATGTATGACCCAGTTTGGCCCAAATATCTGCGGGACTGTGCACAATGGAAGGTGTGCTTGAGGTTGGTCCAGCGGACAGGATGTCCCGCCACCTTGGGGCCCATCAAGACCTTCCGGGAAAAAGAAGCACGCACCCTGCTGACCGGAGTGGCTACTTCAAGGGGGACAGATGGAGCCAGGTCTGATCGGAAGCGGAGAAATCCTACCCTGACCGATCAAAGGAAGAAGCCCCGAAATAAAACAGAGGCTCCAGTAGGGGAGGCCACTCCACGGGCCGTGCATTCGACAGCAGATAGCCCACTAGTGTCTGCAAGATCAACAGGTCGGATGGTCAGCACATCGGATCACCTTAACCCTACGACCAGGTTGTCAAGTCCCGTCACCCGGGCCCCACGAACAGGAAGTATGTCCCTCACACGTACCAGCAGAGAAGGTGCAGAACCCGCAAGTAATGAGGTCGACTGGCAAGAGTGGGCGCTAGCGCTGGCAGTGGAGAACGTCGAACTGCGCCAGGAGGTCTACCGGCTCAAGCGTCAGCTAGCCAGAAGACAAGGTTAAGCCGTCTAACGGTCTCTCTTACGGGTCTTAACCCGTTTCGTTGTGGACTTTCGTGATGTGTCACCCGACAACACTGCCTCCCTGTTTCGCACCGGATCACCTTACAGAAGCTGTCTCGAGGACGAAGACAGCCCTGAGGGAGGTAGTGTAGTATACTCAACAGGCAGGCTGGGATCGTTCCACTATGTGGAGATGGTCCCCTTAGTCGGGGTAGTTCCCCGTGGATAATAGCCCTGTGAAAGTAAGGATCGGGGTCAGTTTCAGTCATACAGTCTCAGCGAAGGTTTGTTTTTCCGATTACGGTCGAGCAACCCTTTAGAGACTTGACTGAACAGTGCATATTCTGTGAACCAGACAGTGAATTCTTCGT
The DNA here is from genome assembly GCA_026874595.1 of Sipunculus nudus. Taxonomy (NCBI): domain Eukaryota; kingdom Metazoa; phylum Annelida; class Sipuncula; order Golfingiida; family Sipunculidae; genus Sipunculus; species Sipunculus nudus. Next base: position 39,085,330 of record CM049316.1, read on the forward strand.
ACAAGACTTCTACCACTTCTTGTTACCAGCTAGGCCATCCCAAAGAAGAATACTGGTAAGTCCAGTTTTACCACAATATATATTGTTACAATATATTAAGTTTCATTTTAATGTTTGAACAAGATTGTGTTGAATATTAATTATTTGTAATATTATAACTGACTGACTGGGAATCCCATAAAATAAGCTGCTACCGTCAGGGGACAGCTGAAGAAGCTACACTTCGTATCTGTCCAGGGGCCACTTGAAGACAAGAGTAATGTCATTGTACTGAAGTATTACTGCACAAGGCTGTACACGTGCCTTGTATGTACTGGAGGGCTGACCATACAGCTGATCTGTGCTGAAACAAAGGTTCCAGGCACCCAAAAGTTGTGTCAATGACCGACTAAGACTTTTATGCAAGGGATCATGAGTGAACCCTCATGCTCATAGATTCAAACAAAGGAAATTCTGTTATACAAGAAGTAAAATCACAAGTGAACACACATGATTTTAAATACTGAAACAGAGACAATCATGAGTGACAAGTCTATATAAGATGAGCTCAAACAATGGGCAAATGGGCATTTAACATCTAAGCTCCGGAGCCACGACAGTCTGAAGAAGAAAATAAAGTAAGTGAACAGAAATGAACTGTTACGTTAGCGCTAACATATTGATATAAGACTGATTAAAAATTGAAGAAATTTGTGAAAGAACATTGAAAGAAGAGAAGAAATGTAAAGAAGTGAATTATACATAGATATCGCGAACTGTTATACGCTAAAATGAAATGATCAAAGAAGACGAAGAACCTCATGAGAAGATAATGCTTTTAGTGACTTTTTATTGGACTCTGTGATTATTTAATTATGCAATTCGGAATAACTGGTGTTATGGACATTATTCCCAGGTCAGTTCTTTTGTTTTTTTTCATTGCATGTAAGTCATTTTATAATCATGTATTTGTAAAGCTATATTCAGTATGTATTAAACTAGTATATTATATCAAATTGTGGTAATTTGGTATATTGCCAACTTGTGTGACAGATAAGGAGGTTTCCTGTACGCCTTTAACAGATAAAAGTATGCATGAGAAATAAGAGACGTTTGTAAGGACGTAACAGGAAAATAGGGGGCTCGTGCCGCGATTTGAATTTTTTTTTTCGAGTTCTTGCATAATTTTTGGGAACAAATTGTAGCTTTCAGTTTTGATTAAATGTTTAATTGGCATACATTCTTTAACAATCATATCAAGAGTTGGCAATAAACCAAATGGCATAATGTCAGATTTTAAGGTTGAGGATTTTTTGTCAGGAGAGATAACATCAGTCAGTGTTAGAGCATTGAGAAAAGATCAGATTGTTGAACTAGCTGAATATCTAAAACTGTCAGTTTCAAAAAGGGATAAAAAGCAAAACATATTATCGGTTGTTAATGGAGAATTAAACAAGAGGGGTTTAGTTGAAAATGCAGAGGATTCAGAGATGAGTGAGAAAGAGATAGAAACGACTCCATCAGATATGGATAGACTAACGTTTCAGTTAGAGATGAGGAAATTAGAGTTAATGCATGAGAGGGAGATGAAGAAAATTGAATAAGAGATTCAAAGTAGAGCTAGGGTAGCAACACAACCTACCCATGATATTGCAAAAGAAATAAGACTTGTACCAAAGTTTAATGAAAGAGATGTTGAAAAATACTTCTTACATTTTGAGATAATAGCCCGTAGTATGGGATAGAAGAAAGAGATATGGCCTGTACTAATTCAAAGCGTATTAGTTGGGAAGGCCCAGAAAATTTATTCTGCATTGTCAGAGGAACAATCAGCAGGCTATGAGGTGGTACGGGAGGCCATATTGAGAGCTTATGAACTGGTTCCTGAAGCCTATAGGCAGAAATTCAGGAAAACACAGAAACAACCACATCAAACATATGTGGAGTTTGCTAGAGATAAAGAAAGCACTTTTGATAGATGGTGTAAGGCCGAAAGAATAGAGAATGAATTTGGAGGATTAAGAGAATTAATCCTGGTGGAGGAGTTTAAAAATTGACTCACATAACAGAGATAAAAGAGTTAAGCAAGGCTGCAATTGTAGCTGATGAGTACGCACTCAATCATAAGAAGTCATCACGTGGTGGTGAGACAAGAAAATGGCCCCCTGTTGCAAGTGGTAATGGCCAACATGAGAAAGGGACGAGTGTGGTAAAGGAAGAAAGTAGAGGTAAAGATAGGAAGCCAGAGACAATGTATACAAATAGCCGGGGTGCAAATAGTTCAGGGTCATGGCCGAGAGGGCCCACCTGTCACCACTGTAAAAGGAGGGGACATATCATGTCAGACTGCTGGTTTCTGAAGAAAGATAAACAAGGAGGGATGTCCTCCATGGGATGGGCTAGAAAACTAAATGTTCATAAGAAAATGCAAAAACCAGATGTTAGGGGTGAAATGAAAATAGAGAGAGGAAACTGATGTGAGATATAAAGGTTTTGTGTCGAAGGGACAAGTAAGCAAAGCGGGTGATGACTTGGGCAGGTCGGTTAATGTACTGAGAGATACAGGGGCCACACAGTCCCTGGTGCTTGATAGTGTTGTACCTTTAGGGGTAGATACATACACATATACTGATGTATTAGTACAAGGGATAGACGGAAGACACATGAGTGTACCATTACATAAAATAGAGCTGAAATCTGACTTTGTAAATGGACAAGTAGAAGTGGGAGTAGTGGAGAAGCTGCCCATGAGGGGGGTACATTTTCTATTAGGAAATGATCTGGCTGGTGAAAGAGTTAAAGTGAATGCATGTATGTCATGTAACCCAGCAACAGATGATAACTGTATTGATAAGTTGTCAGATGAGGAATTACTGGATATATTTCCTGCATGTGCTGTTACAAGGGCAAAATTTAAGAAAGACTTAATAGATGAGAAAGAGGATACCCCTACAGATAAATTGAGTGAATTATTAGCAGAGGGTGAAGTATTGGGAAATCTATTTGAAGAATTAGATGAAAAAGAAGTAAAAGAAAAAGAAAGTAAGCTGGAGGAGAAAGAGGAAATGACAGTAAGGCAGGATGATAATAGCAGTGAGGTAAAATTCAGTAGTGATCAATTAAAGAGAGGTCAAAGTTTAGATCCCGAGATCCGAGATCTCATGGATAAGGCTCTTACGGAAGATGAGGCAGATAAAGTACCTGTATGTTACTTTATCAAGTCAGGAATTTTAATGAGAAAATGGAGACCACCTGAGGTCTCTGCAGAGGATGACTGGAGAGTAATTATACAGGTTGTTGCGCCTCCTGAATACAGACAGGAGATACTTAGGCTGGCACATGAATTGCCCATGGCAAGTCATTTAGGGGTGAGGAAGACACTTGACAGGATATACCAACATTCCTTCTGGCCGGGGGTTAAAAGTAATGTAGTAGAACACTGTAAGACATGTCGGACCTGTCAGCTTGTAGGTAAACCAAATACGCATGTACAGAAAACACCTTTGAAACCCATACCTGCATTTGAAGAACCATTTACACGAGTTTTAGCTGATTGTGTCGGACCCTTGCCTAAGACGAAACAGGGAAATAAATATCTATTGACAGTCATGTGTGCTTCGACCAGATTTCCTGAAGCTATACCCCTGAAGAAAATAACGGCGAAGGAGGTTAGTAAAGCACTAATTAAGTTCTTTACCATGGTAGGCCTCCCTAAAGAAATACAAACAGATCAGGGCTCAAACTTTATGTCAGGCATATTCCAACAGGTCATGAATGAGTTGGGTATTACACAACTTAATTCCTCTGCCTATCATTCAGAATAACAGGGAGCCCTAGAAAGATACCATCAAACTTTAAAGACCATGATGAGAACGTATGTTTTGGAGAATGAGAAGGACTGGGATGAAGGGATACCTTTATTATTGTTTGCAACAAGAGAGGTAGTGCAAGAGTCATTAGGGTTTAGCCCATTTGAGCTGGTGTTTGATCACACAGTTCGTGGTCCGCTGAAACTTCTGAAAGATCAAATTACTAATGAAGAAAACAATGTGAACTTACTAAACTATGTGTCAGATTTTAGAGAGAGGTTAAAAAGAGCTTGTGAACTTGCAAGGGAAAACCTCAGACAAGCACAGGGTAGAATGAAGCAGTGGTATGATAGGAAAGCAAAGTCACGTGAATTTCAAAAGGGAGATAAAGTGCTGGTGTTTCTGCCAGTACCAGGACAGCCCCTACAAGCAAAGTACAATGGCCCATATGTCATAGAGAGGAAAGTCAGTGAGGTCAACTATGTTATAAACACCCCAGACAGAAGGAGAAATAAGCGTTTGTGTCACATAAATATGCTAAAACCATATTTTGAAAGAAAGGATAGTGAGGAAATGCAAGATAGACCAGTACTGTGTAACACTGTACTTGTTAATGCTGAATTAAAGGATGATGAATACTATGATGTGGAAGGAGAGAATCAAGATGTAGGTGTAAAGATAAACAACTCTGAGATTCTAGCAAATCTAGATGATAACTTGAGTAGTTTGCAGGGAAAACAAAAGGAGGAGCTTAAGGATATTATTAGAGAACACTCTGACTTATTTAGAGATATCCCAGGCTGCACCAGCGAGTTAAGTCATGATATTGATGTTGGTGATACTACTCCAATTAAGCAGCATCCGTACAGGGTAAATCAAGAGAAGTTGAAGTTGATCCGTAGAGAAATTGAGTACATGTTAGAGAACAACATAATTGAGCCAAGTCAGAGTGAATGGAGTTCGCCAGTTGTTTTGATACCTAAACCAGATGGTACACAAAGATTCTGTGTTGATTATAGAAAAGTGAATGCAGTTACAAAATCAGACTCATACCCAATTCCTAGAATTGAGGATTGTATTGATCAAATTGGTCATGCTAAATTTGTTAGCAAATTTGATTTGCTGAAAGGGTATTGGCAGGTCCCTTTAACAGAAAAAGCAAAAGAAATTTCGGCATTTGTTACTCCCGAGGGATTATACCAGTTCACTAAGATGCCGTTTGGTTTGAAAAATTGTCCCGGAAATTTTCAGCGCCTTATGAATAGGGTTGTACAAGGGTTATCTGGTTGCACTGTGTACATTGATGACGTAGTGGTATATAGTGATACATGGGAACAGCATATACAAAGAATTGGAGAGCTTTTTGATAGGCTCAGTGAGGCTGGGCTTGTAGTCAATCTGGGAAAGAGTGAGTTTGCTAAGGCTTACGTCACATAGTTAGGTCATGTGGTTGGACAGGGAAAAATCCGGCCTAGAGAAGCTAAGATTGAAGCTATTGTAAACTTTCCTGCACCTAAGACAAAACGAGAATTGAGACGATTTCTCGGAATGACTGGATATTACAGAAAATTTTGCAAAAACTTTTTTGATGTTGTTTATCCACTTACAAACTTGTTATCAAAATCCCAAAAGTTCACATGGGGTCAACCACAAGAGAGAGCATTTGACACCTTGAAAACTGTTCTCACAAATGCTCCAGTACTGTCAGCCCCAGACTTCACAAAATCATTCAAACTTGCTGTGGATGCAAGTGATGTGGGAATTGGTGCTGTCTTGATGCAATCTGATGAGTCAGACATTGACCATCCTGTTAGTTATTTTTCAAGAAAACTGAATTCTTGCCAGAGAAAGTATTCTACAATTGAAAAGGAAGCTTTGGCCTTATTGCTAGCTTTGCAACATTTTGAAGTATATGTTTCAGGTCAAAGTTGTATTGAGGTGTATACAGACCACAATCCACTTACTTTTATTCATAAAATGAAGAGCAAGAATCAAAGAATTCTCAGGTGGTGTTTGTTTTTGCAAGAATACAATTTGATCATTAAGCACATCAAGGGGAAGGAGAATGTTATAGCAGATACACTGTCGAAAGCATGAACTGTAACATAAAGCATGACATGCAAAACAGATAGCTCTAAGAGATTGAAAACCATGTGTAGGATAAAATATTAGTATTGATTGTGCATATATATATATATATATATATATATATATATATATATATATATATATGGGTGTAAACAAATGGATGATGGAAATAACTGAAGAACTGAGAGATGCAGGATAAGTTTAATGAAATACTAGTCTGTGCATGAAATGACAGAGTTTCAGTATTAGGAAATATAGATATTACACCTCCTGATGTTGTGGTAGCTAGTGTACTGTATGATATAGATAAATATATGAATACAAACAAAAATCTGTCTAAAGTCAGATTTTTGTTTTCTTGAAGGGAGGATGTGTTACAATATATTAAGTTTCATTTTAATGTTTGAACAAGATTGTGTTGAATATTAATTATTTGTAATATTATAACTGACTGACTGACTGGGAATCCCATAAAATAAGCTGCTACCGTCAGGGGACAGCTGAAGAAGCTACACTTCGTGTCTGTCCAGGGGCCACTTGAAGACAAGAGTAATGTCATTGTACTGAAGTATTACTGCACAAGGCTGTACACGTGCCTTGTATGTACTGGAGGGCTGACCATACAGCTGATCTGTGCTGAAACAAAGGTTCCAGGCACCTAAAAGTTGTGTCAATGACCGACTAAGACTTTTATGCAAGGGATCATGAGTGAACCCTCATGCTCATAGATTCAAACAATGGAAATTCTGTTATACAAGAAGTAAAATCACAAGTGAACACACATGATTTTAAATACTGAAACAGAGACAATCATGAGTGACAAGTCTATATAAGATGAGCTCAAACAATGGGCAAATGGGCATTTAACATCTAAGCTCCGGAGCCACGACAGTCTGAAGAAGAAAATAAAGTAAGTGAACAGAAATGAACTGTTACGTTAGCGCTAACATATTGATATAAGACTGATTAAAAATTGAAGAAATTTGTGAAAGAACATTGAAAGAAGAGAAGAAATGTAAAGAAGTGAATTATACATAGATATCGCGAACTGTTATACGCTAAAATGAAATGATCAAAGAAGACGAAGAACCTCATGAGAAGATAATGCTTTTAGTGACTTTTTATTGGACTCTGTGATTATTTAATTATGCAATTCGGAATAACTGGTGTTATGGACATTATTCCCAGGTCAGTTCTTTTGTTTTTTTTTTTTCATTGCATGTAAGTCATTTTATAATCATGTATTTGTAAAGCTATATTCAGTATGTATTAAACTAGTATATTATATCAAATTGTGGTAATTTGGTATATTGCCAACTTGTGTGACAGATAAGGAGGTTTCCTGTACGCCTTTAACAGATGAAAGTATGCCTGAGAAATAAAAGACGTCTGTAAGGACGTAACAATATATATATATATATATATATATATATATATATATATATATATATATATATAATGGCTGTCAGATTGCCTATATATCCTTCAACGAGGAACCCACTTTAAGGCTCTATGAGGATGCCAATACTTTCGTCATTTCTGACAACGCCTAATGGCCTACAAAAACGTTGTCACTTGACATAAACAAGACCAATCGTTAGCTTATTTTAGTATACTTTCTAACAACACCTATCATGAGCGAGAAACGTTCCTTTTAAACTAAGCAAATTGGTAAATCCCTGCATAAAATAGAAGCATAATGACAGAAGTGTTCTCTACCAGTTACAGAGTACTAAATCATGTGTCTGATGAGACACATTACAGGGTACAGTACAGAGTCAACCTGGAAAACGTGACACAGTTGAAGTGTTGTAATTGTGTGTTACTAGTGTGCTTGTTTTCGGGTCGAGCGGTTATTAATTATGGGATTTTCTGCGCTAAGGCCGAGCACGTTTTAGATCAGTTTCCTCCACCAGATGTATACATTTTGTGAAATAAGAGCTAGTTTATATTGTATAAATGACAAATTGGCAAGTCCGAAACATCTTATTTCAAACACCTATGTATCTTTCTCTACACTGTTACGGAACCTAATATCAACAGATCATGTAGCCGTGACGAACATAAATTGTGTAATAGAGTTTAAAGAAAAATCAGATTCTGTAACACTAGGCAGCGTGAAATGGCTAGGGAAATGAATAAAGTCAGTGGTTTTTTTGTTAACAAATAATTATAATTATTTTTAAAACAATCCTAACATTACAATACACTAAATCAATACAATTACACAGTATAAAAACAGTACAACAGTAAATCAATACAAGTATATAAATAAAGTGTACAGTACCTAGGTACCACCACTGTCACAGCGACAAAAAGTCCTTTAAAGCATATAATCCAGATGAAGAGTTCACATAATCTTCTCAGCGAATAACAGTCCAGTTCAATCACAAAATCAATTTGTTGTAATCCAAAAGTGAAGTTCTGATAGTGATCCCAAAGGCAAACTGAACACTAATTAAAATCCGTCACAAATTCGGAGAAAAGCTATAACTGCCGGAATTATAGGAAAAGGTCCACAAACTGACTTACACTCTCCTGTGTCCGCTGGAATATATCTCTCCTCTCTCACAGCGCCTTATCCATAACTTTTCACCTCAAGCCGAGAACTTTCCATTTCGTCAACAATCTAAAGAACCTAACATAATACACAGTACACACGCGCTCAAAGAACAAACTAGAACGAGTAACGCTGTGTTTCTACATGTCAGGGTTCACACGGCACAGATTAAACTGAGTGCTGTGTAGAGTTCACACGTGGGCCGCACCCGGCCAGCTAGAACAAGGAACGCTGTAGCATAGCAACGCCCAGGGCTTGAGCCCAACACGAATCATAATGTCAACAGCGCACAATAAAAGAGACATGTCAACAGCACACAATAAAACAGCCGGCTAGTCAGGCATATAATGTACGGAAGAAAGCTCAACAAAGGGTCATATTTAAGAAGATAGCCCTAACGAAGAAATATCAAGCTGAATGTGGTTTCATTTTAACCGTCAGAATGTCTAGTTTTTAAAATTAGTACAGTATGCTATGTCAAATATTTTGATCCAGCAGGATTGTCGTGCCAAAATAAATTTTGTTGGCTAACTTTGTCAATTTCAGTGTGCCGATTCCAAAACTATAAGATGCCATTTTTTTTCAGCCACGTCTTTAGCCGCCATTTTGAATTTCAAAATGGCCGCCATTTTTTTTATATTTTGCCTTTTATCATGCATCCTGATCGCACTGTAGAGTAATATAAATGGTAGTAAACTTACCAATTTTCTTTTGGCCAGAAAACCGATTGCTACCGTCTTTTCAACTAGAGACACGGCAATTTTCAGATTGGGAAGAAAATGACCTGAACAAGTCACAACATAATATATCTGTACATGCATTAGTGTGCCATGACTATATATATACAATTAATATATATTAATTATTATATGTATATAAAACGTGTGTTTGTGTGTGTGTTTGGTTTTGCGTTGTGTGTGTGTTGAAACTTTATATCCTTAACGTTAGTTTAAATGCTAAATGGGTTCCATTATTACACTTTCGTTTGAGAAATTCGTCGAATATTATGTAAGCCCCTATTATAAGTAAGTTCCACTTTCTATTATGCCTTTCCAATTGGTTAAGCTCTGTTTTTCTGCTTCTTTTCCAACTCCGTTAACTGAAGGTTTAACAAACAGACGAAGTTACGGATTATAAACCAGATATACCGAAGGATATTCTTCATCACCTGCAAGCACATCGTATAGAAGTGACAGGATTCAATAACCGTAACACTGACAATAGTTGTGTATTCACTGACATGATAAGTCAAGGAACAACAATTCGAGTATGTCAGAGTGACTTCAGCATTGTGAAAGCAACACAAATTACGGCTAAACATGAAGTTCCTTGAGCAGAGGAAATATCCTTTCGTGTCTAGTGTAGGAGTTTATATTTTAATGTACTGGGTGGAAGTTTCAGCAAACCTGGATAATCACTGTTTTGAGTCCGATCCAGTTTTTTAAATACAGAACTAACAGTATATGAACAGAATACACAGCACGGTAATATAAAACTTGTGGTAGAAGACCTATGCTAATGATTTATATACAGCTGCAGGTGCTCTTATTCTAAAACTCAATATGTTGAAAGATTTTCATTTTTTCTTTTGGTTATGAGTCCGAAAATGCAGTATTACCTATCATAAATTTGTTACGATTCTCGAAATTACAGATACTAGATTTGTCAGGTAATCTCACAGACGCCCCCGGAGCCAGTGTGTTGGACACGCGAGGCATATTCAAGGAACTTTTGCATTAAGGAATAATTGAGATACCTTCATGGAATTCACGCTTATTCTTTTCTGGGATCTTTCATCATTTCTGACGAGGATAACTTTCGCGATACATTTAGTCGCATGCTTTAGTCGACATAAACTAACAAGGATCTACCATTACATTCGCCAGAGATATGGACCATTAAAAGACGCTCTGCTGATTGTATGTATGATGTGCGATTGGGGAAAGTACTTGCACATGCATATAAGTCACTCTCACACCACAATATTAAAGAGAACTCCGTTCTGTAGAACTAATCTTGTATTAATTAAATAACCATTTTCACAAGTTGCCAGTCCTGAAGCCTTCTGAATATAAAGACCTGAGTTCAAAATACTCCCCCGGTACTAACGTTGACTATAATGCTGAATTTATCTATAGCTCTCTATATCTCTAGACTCAGTCTGCTGGGTTTATTTATAGCTAGTTCCCCAAAGATTGAGAACCTAAACGAAACAGCCATAACCTGAGGCTAAATTGTGTGCTATATGGTCTCGGTTTAGCAAAATCTGTGTTTCCGGTCATACCTTTAATCCCGAATAACTTATCTAAAATATATCTAATTTAAGTAAGAATAACGCTAACGTAACAGTGACTTTTTCTAGCCCATATCTTACTAGATGATAAACAGTAGGCATTAATAGAATATTTAATAAAACTAAATTAAGAGTAGAGTAAGTGGATATGATTCCATCGTGTTGTGCTTTGATCGTTAATTGCTTAAAAGTTACAACTCGTAATCGTTACATAACCAACATGAGTGTGGTCTACAGTTCTGGCTACCTAATGATATATAAATGAACCAGACTGGCTAAAAGACATTTAAACTAAAGGGACCTCAATTTTCCAAACTAACACACGCACTATATTCCTTTGTCTGCGAACTATATGCTTTAGTTGACCAGTACACCAGTGCAATTGGTTCAACAGCAAACCCCATACAGTACACAGCGCATAAGCAAAACGGTGACAGCCCGACCTGTCAGCCTGTCTGGGGCAAGCGACTGGAGTCTCCCCCTGAGGGTAAACGGTCACTGCTAACGCTTATACTACAGCGTGATTTTACACTATAACATATGTATTATCTAAGCAGCGTCGAATTATTTGTTGAGCTCAACTCTCACGGTGCACCTAAGTAAATTAAAGTGAAACAAATAAGGTTGTATTTCTTTTTGTGAACATCGCCTATCTTCTCGTCAAATTATAACGAGGGTAAAAATAAAATAACATATACTGTTGATACAGGGATTTGTTCATTATGTATTTATTCATTTTTACTAACTAATGTACTTAATAGTATAGTAACCGCGTCTCGTTTTGTAACCACTCTTTATTTTAAGAACGCATATTAAATATATAGTTGTACTCTTCTTGTGGAATCCGCATCAAGATGTAACTGCAGGGGATTTTTTTAACCAAAAAAGGCCTTCTATGAAGAGTTTCGATACATATATTCTAACATGCCCCCCCCCCCCCCCGTTTCTTTTATGCCCCCAAAATAACATACATAGGTACATTAAATACATAATAAATTAATTTTTGTGTGTAGTATGTAAAGGTCAATAAAAGGCATTGGACTTTTGCTTGGGAGTTTCCAGGAATTTAACGTAGATCCATCTGCAACTTACAATAAAAATATTTATTAAATAAATTAAATTCAATATTTTATTTCATTTTGAACCAGTTTCTATCGACCGTCCTTGAAATAGCGCCATAGGCTCCAGCTATTAAGATTTAGAGAGTGGGGACAACGACGGCGACGAATCTCACGTGCCATTTATGAAACGGAGAGAGTGCCGTCGGTGGGATCCACGCGAGGCAAGGGCAAAGCTAGAGGTTCAGTAAAGAAGTCATAACTTCACATTCAACCCGGAAATTTTTGGGCTAGCTGCTACAACATATCAGCAATGTACGGTAATTGCACGCAGCGTCTACAACTAAAATGACACCCATGACTGCTCATGAAGAACAAGTGGAGATGTATTACTTTTCACAGCTGCGCCAAATCAAGACAAAACACTGATTTGACATCACGGTCGACAGCATGAATCTTGTACAATCCTATATAGTGCGTGCTACTCAGCAATCAAGTACAGCCCAGTCTGTTTTCTCAACGCCCCATCAGCCCACAGTTTCATTCCCATACCAGCCCGCTTCTTCAGTCTCTATCAAAACTCCAGTTTCGTTACTCCATCTCCACCAAGCAATTGAAATCAGTATCAGCACCCTCGAGCATCAACTACAATGTCTCCGTCCACTTGTTTGACTAACACACTTTCATACCGCCTTCATCCAACTTTCCCGTTCATTTTCACAGCGAGTCACCTTATTCACCGATGAAGGCCCCATCGCCCTTGGCTCCAAATACTTAACACACCTCAACTGTCTAAATATCACCGCCCAGCACAACCCAGACTACAACGACAGCAACCGAGACATTGACTATAGCGCAGGCATCATTGACAACACAGGCCACATCTGATAGATATTTGCTCACAACACATGTAGAGACGATTTCAGTCACTGAACCCACAGATGTAATCCGAAAAAGCAAAGAGGCACAAGCCGCTTATGGAGCGTAGGCCTCTGTGGGCGCTGTTGCTTTCCTAAGGTCTCCGGTATGGGTAAAACGGTGGCGGTCTCGCGCGGCTTCCTGCTTGAATTGGCTGCATCACGTCTATATCGGCTCCATCTGAATCTCAAAACTACGCTTAGGGAGCGCGCAGGGCTGTCTTGATTACAGCAACCTCTAGCGGCTCGATAAAGCAAAAACATCTTCAGTCAGGATAACATAAATAAAATCTAATCGTTATTTAATATAAAAAAAATTAAAAAGTGAAAATGAATCACGTAAATTGTGAAAATAAAGAGATAAGATGAGAGATATTGCAGCTCGATGGGGCGCGCGCGTCACGCCTCCCCCCCCCCCCCCCCCCAACCTACCAATGGTAATTTATAGTAAAGGAAATTTGATTATTATTTTTATTATTATTATTATTATTATTATTATTTTAGTATATTAGAGTGTCAAATTCACTGTATTAAAATACATTAGCTGTCAGGCACTGTACCGAGTAAAATTCATTAAGATGATTAAAAAAAGAAATTTGAGTGACAGATAATACAATTAAAATGTCTAAAAAATAGATATGCAGAGAACTTAATAATCGAGAATCCAAACAAAGTGGATGATAACGGCTAATAATATGCCAACTGGAAAAAGTGTGTTTTCAGAAGTCTCTTTAAAACACGGAACACTTTAAGCATCCTTGATATGTTGAGGAAGATTATTCCAGAGGATAGCCGAGGAGTATCTGAATAATCTCTTCCCGTACTGTGTCCGGGCCCTCGGCACCTCAAGGAGAGATTTATTAGCCGACCTTAGTGCACGCACCGGGCAATACTCCTTAATCATATCAGCGAGGTATGAAGGTGCCAAGCCATGGAAGGCTTTGTAGGTAAGCAACAGTATTTTAAAACAAGGTCTGTACTCCACCGGCAGCCAATGTAGCTCCATAAGTACCGGTTTGATGTGAGCTCGCCGCTGGGTGAGTGTGATAAGCCGAGCAGCACAAATCTAAACGCACTGCAGCCTGCCAATCTGAGCATGGGTGATGCCAACCAGAAGCGAATTGGCATAATCCATTCGCTAGGTCACTAAAACTTGCTCCAGCAAATAAGATGCATATATATGTGTGTATGTGAGTGTATGGGTATAAACACCACAACATACTCATGTTTTTTTACCAATTCGAAATATCAAGATGTGCAAGATGAATAATTATCAAATTTACAGAATCAAGCCTAATGCGATGTAGAAATTAATCCTAAATCTACAGATACCAGAAACAAGAATTTCATGATAGTGTTTTAGAACATTTATTCATTATTAGACCCCCCTGGCTACGCCCGTGCGATAAAATATTTTTTTCCAAATCCAACAGAAAACTATGAAACACATTATTTTATTTTTATATAATGCTAACCTTGGACAACACAATTTATAACTTTAAAAGAGACAGGGAGTAATTTTTTGGTGAAAATACATTCACGTGACAAAAAGTGTGATTTTGTCACCAAAAAAATGGCGTCATGGGCTAAGTTATGCAATACTTTGAAAATCTATCCACTCCCATCTTTAACTTTTAGAAGGAAATTAAAATTTCGTGCATTTTCACGAATTCGTGCGCTTAACACATTGACATCTTCTCATTCTAAGGGGCCAACAAGTTATGCATCAAGTGGGGCATGGTGTTATAACGAGAGGAGTGAGTACTTGGAACACCGTCCAGCATCAAAAGGATTCGCCCAGTATCGCCTGTTCCGAATTTTACTGGTTGTTGCCGTCTTTAAGACTTTTGGGAAATTAGTTGGAATAACCTTATCATGAGTAATTCTACATATTGCCTATGCGAGCTGTCATTTAATGGTTGCATTATAGGTCCAAACCTTAATACTAGCAGTACGCCGAACCTGTATAAATGAGAATGAGGAGCTGACGTCATTGACAGTTCGGCTGGGCTTTTAAAATATTAAGTCGGATAAATAATGACATATGTCAGTATGTAAGCAAATTGTTAGGGCAGTCAGCAAAGTTTACACGAAAGTGTAAAAGGGGTGAAACATCACATGTTACATAATAAAGCGTGTTCCTGACGCTACGCGTGCCTTGAAAAAATATCAACATATACAAAGAACAGTGTGCTTAAACTATTCGGAAATATTTGAAATTTAGTGCCACGACTTAAACATTTACATTCAGGGCAATAAGTCAAACATGGCTTATGCTTGATTGTAAACAGTAAGCTGGAACAATTAAACTGGATGTACACAAATCAAATGTGTTGGGGACGTAATTGTGATTTATCACCTGTGAGAACGTCTGTTGTGGGGTTACCAAACCTGTAGGCATCTTATATTTGATTTTAAGAAACGATTTTAAGGACGTTTCCTGCAGGAAAATCGAACGATTGTTGCAACGCTTGACAACGTTCAGGTGACAAAACATCTGTTATATGGTAATTGATTTGTAGAACATCTTCTGTCATGTAATTAAAAGCGTAGGTGACGGAGCAAATACCGTAATGTAACCAAATGTGTATACATACGTCCTGAATTAATCAAACCCTGTACCTGCTGTTACGCAACGAAATATATTTACCGTGACATGGTCATGCGTGCGAGTAAAATAATATTTGCTGTGATTTAATCAAATGTGAAGGAGACGGATCATCTGTATCGATAAACCTAAACACCCCACGGACGATTGCCTGTTACCATAGCAACAGAGCTGAAGCGAGGTCAGAACAAAGTGCAGGAATATTAAATATTTTAGCTTTTTCCGTGACAACAATATTGTGTAAAATGAACGATACGTATCATTGAGGACATGGATCACTGATGTCTGTTAAGGCAAAGGGACAGTTTAAACTTTATAAGCACTTACATATATTATTTCTCATTCTTCTGTAATGTTTATTTCAAAAGAAATCTTTTGGTCAAATTGTGTTTCCCCTGGACCATATACCACGTAATAATTCGCGTGATGAAAAAAAAAATGTTTTGGACAATCTGCACAATTGATCAAAGGAAACTGGTCGACATGAAATAGGAATTTTCTTTCAAATAGCAAAAGTAATAAAAGGTATTCGGCTGCTTCGATATTACCTTTATGTCTTATTAAATACTTTTCTTTGGTGGTGGAGATTTTCCTCTGGTTTGAAACGTTAGTATCATATGCCCGAGGAAGTACGGGGTCATATATTTATGCTTTCACTGATCAATCATTTAATAAGACATAATGGAAAGAACTAAAACATAGTTAACCATGCACTAAGGATAGGACATTAAAGCCATATATGAATGCTTAGACATCTAAAAATGTCTGCGCCATAATCATACCCATAACGTTATTTTATGCTGAGGAGGCCAGGTCAACAATCTGTTCTTACCTTGCAGAATAAACTGCTCTTTTATACTAGAGGGACTGAAAAAACTGATCTTGAGTAACAACGAGCTCTGTCTGCCATATCGGACTAGGTCGCAGGACCCCTCGCTGGGCAAACAACGTTTATGATTCATTGCTCAGGTAAAGATCGTCTAGTTCGTTCGTGCTTATGTTGTTGACTATGTATAGTGTATTTGACAGGTATATGAATGATATCACTATTTATTCAGGTCATGGGTTATTAAGATCCGAGCTGGCACAGCGTAGTTGACTTCCCCCTGCTTACCTCACATAGGTTTTGTACACAGAGGTTCGATGTCACACCTGCATGCATAAGACTACCAGAGCAAGGGGATAGCATGTTAAATAACAAATAGACAATTTTTAATCAACCAGTGTAACAAAGAAAAATGTCTCCACACAGAAAACCGTTCTTTGTATTATGGATAATAAGTGTTTTAGTGGTAACAGACCAAGGTAAGCAATTACACATTGCCATAAAAAGGTAGTCCATCTTTAATTATTATGACAAAACTATTCCATTTTTTCGCGCGTAGAAGTTAATGTGTCATTTTTTTATATGGATTTGTCTCTTGAAACTCGGCGACAAGGCAGTTTTAAATACCCTAGCTCCCGTGCTCTCTTACTACGCTACGTTGTGCGAGGCATCAAGGAACCTGGATATCGCCGCAGATAATGCAGTAAGCAGTTTTATCAAGTAACAAGCAACGCATAAAATCGTGTGATTGTGAATGGCAAGGACAATGAGTACATTGAACTTTGGCATTACTAGAAATGCTCTTTAATGTGGTCATGGTTTTTACAGAATGGATTTACTACGCGTCTAAATTGAAAAGTGCATAGGTTGCTTTGAATATATTTGCTGTGTGACATTACAAACAGTGATCTCCGTAGGGACAAGGTTGGTCCCCAGTTTAACAAATCTACAGAACTGACGTTGATGTGCAGTATGTTCTCCCTTGTTAATATAAAATATATACATAGATTATTTTGGCCAAGACTGGTTTCTGTATGTCCCCCGAGCTTTTGGGATCTTCAGAGGTATAGCAAATAAATCCAGAAGTGTAGGAAGGTTGAAGAAAAATATCCGTACATGAAAACTAGTAATCCGCACCTATAGTCTCTATATCCAATGCAGCTGTATTACATTTTATTATTTAGTAATTATAAAAGGAATATGCATTCTAGAGTACTTTTAAGAATCTAGCTTTTTTATATAATACGATATGTTTATTAAGATTATTTGATGGACAAAATATTTAAATATAGTTAAAACTATAATTGTGAGTAAGCCTCAGCTATTTAAGCTTGAATAGCCCCCCCTATGCCCACACCACCCTCCCTGTACAACCATGTCTCTCCCATGTTTTATAAAAATCTAAATATAGATGTTCTTGGTTTGAACTTCACCTGAGCCTCAACGGCAAAGTTTAGAAAGCTTGAGAATCTCTCCCTTTACTTACAGAAGGGAATAACAAGGTTATTCTGTATATTAATTCGGTATATATTCAATGATAAAGTAAAATGTGTAACTGATACCTGCATTCAATCATTTGATATATGTTTATGAATCAAATTCGAGAATGATGCCATCGCCAGAATATATTAAAATAACGAATCCGCGCCATTTTCAGTTAAACAGATAAACCTATATGACATACCTGCAGATACAAATGTGATATGTCAGTTATTTGAACAGCTAACATGGTAATAATAGCTTACTCTAATAAAAGAATATAATAAATTACTTTAAAAAATTGTAACACAGGGGTGAAACTCGGACGTATTATTAAGGAATATTTAAGCAGTTCTGCCTGCAACTGCAAACAAACAAAGTGATATGCGTGTTGCAGGTTTCGCTCTAAAAGCGGTGGGGTTTTTAATTCTAAAAAAAAAAAATTCCTCTTTGCGGTTGATTTTTTTATGTAGCAGATTCTTTTATACTTCATTTAAAGTGAGACATTAACGTTACAACATTACCCTTTCCCGAAGTAATGGCATTCTACTGTTCTCTATTACTAGCCTCGGTCATTTGCCCAACTCTCAGTCAGCCATTAGCCATTGTCTTTCGTTTTCTAGAAGGGTTTAACCTTGAACTCCCATCATGGCTTACCTCATTTCTGTCAATTTATGTTTATAAATTTTCATCAGATTATGTACCTTTACACTTACCTATAATTAATCATCATAAAA
Source organism: Sipunculus nudus (assembly GCA_026874595.1). Taxonomy (NCBI): domain Eukaryota; kingdom Metazoa; phylum Annelida; class Sipuncula; order Golfingiida; family Sipunculidae; genus Sipunculus; species Sipunculus nudus. Next base: position 39,103,684 of record CM049316.1, read on the forward strand.
TATTTATGAGATATACATGAAATGCAATAGTTGATTTTATTCCTTCCTTCAGAGGCTGGCCGCCGTAGCTTGTGCGGAGAACTCAACAATTGGTGGGAAGCTCGAATGTGTTGTGATCGTAAAGATGCGGTACTACCAACTATTCTTAGCCAGTCAGACGTCCAACGATTACGTGAAGAAATGACAGATAAAAAGCAGGAAATTGCATGGATTAATGCTGAGCTGAAAGATATGGGGGCCTGGCGTTGGATAGATGGATCAACTGATGGTAAGATGATTTCAAGTGTCTCCTATAACAGTTGTACAAAAGCCATGACGCCCCAATATCGCTTATTTTCATTAATTTATCTACATGGAATAATTAATTACGACAATTAATTTTAAATTTTGTATATTTTGTTTCTACGAAGAGTTGACTGCTTTTCAGCAGCTACATCTTCCAAGGTTTTTATTTATTTGTATTACTCTTAGCTAAAGATATATGAATTTATTAAATAAAGCAATACATATATTCAAAAGCTTCAACATAAACTTCGAATATCCAGTTTTTTCCTGTAATGTCATAGAACATTCTTAACCGAACAAACAGACTATGATACATCCGCATATTGCATTTTTATTTATAGTGTCTTTCTCCTATTAATTTGATATTTATAACATACATCATACCAGAAATAAACATATATGTTATTTCAATAATGGTTCTTCTCACCCGATAAAGTTACCCCTTTCTGGTGCCCAAGGGAAAGGTTGCACTTACCATGTGACGGACCGGGTTGCTCTTGGTTCAACGTGGAATCGTAGAGATTGTGAGTTTTTGATCGCGCACGCAACGTATCAGGACTCAGGCACAGGACAATCACAAGTTAGCGGTTTAAACAACAAGAGTACATTAAAAGATACAGATTTCAAAATCACCTATCATATTGGGTTCCCAGCCTGTTAAGCCTCACTTAACACACTGATGCATGCACTAAATAAACACTTTAGTAAAAACACAGTCTCTAACAGACTCTAGATCTCCTGGCCTAGTGATCCTAGGCCCCGGCTGGCGGCACCTCACCACACTTTACTGGACACCCTCTGGCAGCACCTCACTTGACACCCGCTGGCAAAACTTCACTAAACACATGCTGGCAGCACTTAACTGTACACCCGCTGGCACTATCTCATTGGACATCCGCTGGCGGCACCTCACTGGATACCTGTTGGTGGCACCTCACTGGACACCCGCTGGCAGACCTCACTGGACCCAGGTTGCCAGCACCTCACTAGACCCAGTCTGTAAGCACCTCACTGGACCTCGCTGGACACCGGCTGGTAGCACCTCACTGATCCTAATTGGACACCGGCTGGCAGCACTTCACTGGACTTTGCTTGACGGCACCTCATTGGAAACGCCTCGATGGACAGCACCTCGCTGGGCAGCAACACGTCTTGCAGCACTTCTCTAGTTACTGGGCGGCAGCACGTCTCGTCTCTACAGGTCTCCTTACTTGATCGGGGCGGACGGCACTTCTTTTATCTGCAGACTCTATACTTTGTGTCTCCCTAACACTCCTCAGCACGTCCTTAACTACCCCTTTACCCTGGGGGGCTTGTTTATATCCATAAGATAATGATAAAGCCCAGCCTGCTTTTGGGTACTATGGCCCATCTATATTCAAGAGCACGCTGAATACTAAATAGGCTTGGAACTAAACACGGTAACTGTAATGCGATCACTTTTAGCAAAAGGCATAATTAGACCCTACAGCGATTTAATAGAGGCTCACAGCGGACACCCTAATCATGTACTGAAAGCCGACATTGTTTAAGAAAACTTTGCTCTGACCGGCGCGTCAATTCTAGCTAAACAAATACATATGTATAGGTAACCCGGTACAGTAAACCCGTGATATGAAAACAAAAAACTACTACACGATCCATTTCGTGACACCTTTAAAGGTGCTTTTCTCCTCTTGAAATTGGTTTATTTATTTTCGTTCTGTTGCATAATTTCGATTTTACATTAATATACATAAAAACATTTATGAGACATAATGCGCTACATTATTGTGCATTCACACTGCATCACTGTATAACCATCTGTCTGTGTGTTCAAACACGAAAAATAATTTAAAATAGACGTTTTCTTAAAGATAACTAAAGTGATTTAATATACACTTCGGTTTTGTTTTAAAAGATACTTCCGATCCTTTAAAATCATTTGTAAATGTAAAAAGCACAAAAAAATATCTCACTTTGTGGTATTTAATATAACAATGGAGCTGGTCAGCCAATATTCCTTTAAAATGCACCATTTATAGTCCATATATAATACAATGTATCAAATATTGTAAACATATTATGATCAATACATAAAAAAATAAAATTTTAATCAGATACCTTATAGCGTGTAGAATTCTGTTGGCGGCTTTAAATATTTGATCGAGTTTGCACTCACAGCTGGAATTATTTAAATGGCCAGGAAGATCTGTCCAAACGTTATTGTGTTTTTTTTAGTGATACCGCAATTTCTTTGGCATAGAGAATCAGCGTAGTTATATCTGCGTAATTTCATATGGTGGGTTATTCCGGTCATTGTTCTATAGCCGCGCGTAAGAGGTGTATGAATGACTTGAGTTTGAGAACGTATTGTCGTAGTGTACTTTGAAAACTTAAGGCCGGTAACATTTTTTTCGGTACACGTTGATTTATTCTAACATACTGCGAGTTGAACAAGAATTTTAAGACTTTAGAGCACAAGTTTCTTACCCAAGCCAAAGAATTCACTAATATACGGTGTTACACCAAATGGGATGTATCTTCCAGGTTTTTTCAGTCAGTCAAAACAACAGGCAGAGCTAAGGTCACGCACACGCAATGTACTTCTCCAAATACAATTACAGATAGCTGTACGTTAACAAAAAAAATTATAACAAATAAAAGGATACTTAAAAGTCACTGGGGGGATGTCAATATCAAGAATATAATAACATAACCCACAAAGAGTCTACACTACCCATAAACGGAGTCCTGCGATCAGCTGGTTCATATATATATATATATATATATATATATATATATATATATATATATATATATATATCTCACAACAACCTGATAAGATACTTATCCTGGAATTATCCCACAAGATATCTTCTCAATAAGTAGTATTAGTATTGAAGGTATTATTGCATTCCATTAGTAAAAGTCAATGTCATTGGGTGTTTGACTTTAAGGTGAAGTGTACAAATATTTATTTCTTTTTAGAGGTTCAGAGAATAATTGTTAAACTTTTCTACAGCTTATATAACTGTAGAAAATATTTCAATATCTGACCAGAACATTTTCTGTAAGAGCTTTTTTAAAGTGTTGTCATGTCTTTGACATTAAGGACATTCCTTAAGGACAGCATCTTTCTTGTCAAGCTTTCTTTTCAGTTATTTTATAAGGCGAGATTATAAAACAATTACTTATCATTCACTTCTCTACTTCAAAGGTCATAATTCAGGTGACTGAAAGTCACCTGAGCTATAGCGATGGCCTTTCTGAGTCTTGTGATGTTCGTCCTGTGGTGTATCAGGGAAAGCTTTTGGTTAATTAATTATGATGAAATAGTTTATGTGAGTGAACGTGATCTTTTCCAATTCTTTCTACTGAAGTCAGAAAATATAATAATTAAGGCCTTTATGTAATAGTGAAAAGAATTAATAGAGTATAAATTGAAATATTTTATATCCAAAATGAGAGCTTTATGAGCATTAGATGTCTGAACATTTTTGTTTGTCTTATAAGTGTGAAACTTTGCCAAATACTCACTATATTAAAATGTAAAATAAAATGCGTCACTAATGGCGACCTTTTTTGTTAGCCAAAGCTATCAATTCAACTGTTTCTATAGCTTTTGCAGATTAAACTGTAGGTGGAAGCACAAAAGATATTATACCTGAGACGCACAAACTTAACATACAAACAGGTTCTCGTAAATTTATACTGTAAACACCAACTTACGTCAGTGTGACTTTTATTCGTGTGGTCTGGACTCTAGTAATCAGTCTGATTCAGCTGAGCGTCATGGCCCATGGAATACTCGTTAATATATTTAGTGGTTTTCAGTTTTCTTGGATAGGTACTACCTAGGACTGACAGTCTGTTTAAAAAGAATGTTGCCAAGGTTTCGGGATACTGTGGTATACAAATGACTCGGGTTTCCTTATGTGGACCCACCACTGCAAATATAGATAGGAGAAGTTCAGGTCCTATATCAGGAAATTTCTGTACTGACACTATTTACACGACAGAACAAATTAGTTCAGTTCCCGTGTATGTATTAAAGATCAGAAGTTCTCACAAGAAACTAGTGCTGTGATGTTCCTAACAGCGGACTCGCACCACTCCATTGTGACAGCAAATCTTCATTTTATTATTTAACATTTGTTATATTATTTAACTGTTCTTATTGCTATCAGCGTACTACGTTTACTACCATTACATGTTTATCTCCGTTTACATGCTGAATTTCTATATTGAATATCCAAATATTAAATGTTCTTTTTCAGTGGCAAACGTCAGAAATACAGCAAACGGATCCTGTGCGTGGTATAACCAGAAAATCAGGGAAATTGAGGCCGGTGATTGCTTTGATAAGAACATCGGCAGCATATGTCAGTTCAAGGGTGTGTACTTGTCCTTTTAGCACCTGGTGCATAAAGATCTAATTATTTATACAACAGTTTGGTTGATTTATCTCGCATTCTCTATAATTATTAAGCTATACTTTACGTATATGTATCACGGTTTTTACCCAGTATTATTAATTCAATTTAATCTGAACAGATCCTGAATGCTCCTATGGCGATCTCAGAATGATCGGTGTTGGCTTCCGTGGCATCTGTTATGTTCATTTTGGAAGGGGATACACGTGGCATGAATCACGTGCTTACTGCCGGAAATGGAACTACACCTTCTCGATCATTAGAGACCAAGACGTGATGGACGTGTTGGCCAAGAAGACGTGGGTGACAAGCAGGTTCTGGGTCGGTCTGAGGAGAGTGGAGTGGCTCAGTGATGGACATCCAGAAGGTGATATCTAGACGGGTTTCTGATCATTTTCCTGTACATTTTCAGATTTTGGTCTGAGCGTTCCCTGGACCTAATATGCATGAAATTAATAATCATATTTTTTTTGTATACAGTCCTTCTTCAAAATTTATCACACCCTTGTTGGAATCCACGTGTACCTTTACAATTAAATATTTGATTTATCATTTATATCATTTTTTCTGTCCGCATTCATTCTTCAGATGTAATATATAACTATTGGGATTCGCGCGTTCACCATGGCTATGGCAAATGCGGTCGCCTGGGAGCATCCTCGGACACTTTTCATTTTGAACCTATGGAGTGCCACAAGAAATCACCATACAATTGTTGGGCAATTAAAGGTACTGTTTTTATTTTTTCCTGTCAAAAAATCATTAATAGATTAGTAATGTTATAGATATTATAGGCACTAAAACTGTGCACAAGTTTTGTGTGTGTGTGTGTGTGTGTGTGTGTAAGGACAACTTTGTGAAAAATCAAACGAAATGTAAACAGTCGGTCAACATGGCAAATTATACATAATTAATAAGATTACTTTGTTTGAATATTAGAAGCCCTTTCGTACATATGCCAACCGAGTTATTTACCGAATTATTTTTGTTTTATCTGATGCGTTTATCCATTTGATATTTATCAAGCATTTACAGTACAAAGTATACCAGAAACTGTGGTTTTCGATCAGATTTATATTACTAGCTCATTCATTCATCCATACGCGTGCTAATGATAATTTGCTTTCCCTTCTTTCCAGGGCTTCAAAAGGAAAGAAATAATACTAAATCTGAGACGTCAGGTAACAAAAACGGTATGCATTCCATGTAATATTTTCTTTTTATATCTAAATAATATGTGACAAATGCATAATTTCCCAAAGTGCTCGATTGTTTACCACAAGCACCAAAATCACTGAGCAAAAATCACAAAAAAATATCTGTACACTTTATCATACATGGAATATTAATTACACACTTTTCTTGGAAACCGCCACAAAGAAAGAACCTACCTCCTATGGGGGCAGGAAGATGTAACATATCTTTTCTTAAAAGCTTAAGACGTATAAGAACTACGTGGTCTATTGTTGAACTTAAGAGCCGAAATTTCCTCTTAATACCGGCTTCCAATAAATTCACTTTGGAATGTTTAAGACTTGGTATTCATGCGCATCTTGTTACTCTGTTTGTATTTTCAAACGAATTGTATTGTTTTCACGGGGACTATTGGAACAAGTGCTCGTCTTTCACTTGCCTTGTTCGACCCTATAATCTGGCAACGCCTCAGTTTTGCAAAACCATGCCGTAAGTTAGGTCCATTAAGATAACATTTAAATATAACCCAGTGAAACAAGCTGCAGTGAATCAATTGTGTAATTCGTCATATTTTATCTATGCATATATATATATATATATATATAGAGAGAGAGAGAGAGAGAGAGAGAGAGAGAGGACAAGAATACACAGAAAAGTCAGTTCACTGCCGATGAGAATAGAACCCATGATCTTCCTATTTCCGGTCGGCTCAGTCATTGTCGTAACTTTGTGGTTAAAGCAGCCGACCGGAAATCGGAAGGTCGTGGGTTCGATCCCTAACCTCGGTGAACCGACCTTTCTGTGTTTTCCAGTACCATCTCTATATACAGGGAACCAGCATGGCTATCATACATCTCTCTCCATAATATATATATATATATATATATATGTGTGTGTGTTTTAAGAAGTACACACTGATGTATTTTGCCTACATTTATTTATTCTTTTTTGTAGGCCATTTACTTTCATTTCAGCAAATTGCTGGCATAATTGTTGGCTCAGTTGTTGTTACCTTAGCTGTAGTCGTCATCATGTTAATAGGAAGACTAGTAAGTTTCCAGTCGATCCAAACGATGCGAATGTGTACATGTTGAAATAATCAGTAAAAAATACAGTGAAATACCACAGTTAAGACCAATTTGGGGACTGACCACGTTGCCTTTTATTTCGAGTGGTCGTATTTGTGAAACTGTGAGAGAAGGTCGCAAGGCGAGGTTCTACTGTAGATGCGAATTGTAAAATAAACTTGAAGTTAATCTTTTTTTATAAATCGTATTTGTAATGTGATTAAGCTAAAGAGAAATCATTATCTCTTTGTTTAAAATGCTAAATCTGACATTTTTTCTCTTCAAGAAATATCGTCAAAATGTTGATCAAGTGGAACAGGAAGAAGCTGTACCGTGGATTCTGCAGAAAGGTGAAATTCAAGATATCATTGTGATGATACATTTAAATGTCAGTATTTTAGTAGAATAACTCATAGATTTTTAAATGTGAAACTTGTTCTTGTTCCAACTATTGTTTCAAGCTACTAAAGTGATTATTTGAAAACCTTTAACAACAGATGTAGCTATAAAATTAATTGACTGTCATTAGGTATCTATATAAATATCTTGCAGTTCCCCCTTTTCTGGACTGTATTAAATTTCCATTTTAATTTAGACAGGGTATCATAACCTGTATACTGATTTCAATTAAACAGAGTATTTTCCAGGTTAAAGAAACTCTTAAGTCGTTAACCATGTTGAGTAAGGATCAAGAAGTTTAGAACAAAATAAAACACCATCAGTGTTTTATTTGAAAAAGAAATATATCTTATACCTCTGAATATTTCAGGGAATAGTAAATACTCACGGAAGACATGGTTACGTCTGAAGAATTTGATAATACAATCGGTGATTAGAAAATTTGGACAAATGGAAATCTGGTCCTGGTTCGACGAAACAATATCACTGCCGATGGGAGAACTCTATACAGACTTGTCCTGGGTTAGAGTTAAACGGGCAGCAGCAGAATTGAAGAATATATCTTTGCAAGAGTACACAGATGTTTTGGACAGGGTATGTATTATAGATACATGCAGACTGTTTTGGATATTTGTTAAAGTATCATTCGAGAAATCCTGACTAATATTCTAGGAAACGAACCTTTTCCATCATGGCGAACGTTTTAAAATGATTACAGCATAGCGAACCATATATTAAATTTACGTTATTTTATATATAGCGAAACGACCGAAGCGAGGCTCTCCATGTGTACATTCAAGGTCAGCCGGGAAGTGGAAAAACAACAATGACAAAGAAATGTCTTCTTGACTGGGCCTTATATTGTAAGGCGAATCTTATACACAGGCTGGTTAAATCCTTGAGGGCTAAAACCCGTCGGTTATCTCAATTTGACATTATTGTACCGATATTCATGAGGGATGTTAAAGAAAACGAATCTTTAGAGTCAGTCATCTGCCGTCAGCTCGATATTCATAACAGTTGTACGCCTATATTCCGTCGAATCCTGGAAGATCCTAACCGAAGCGTCTTAATCATTCTAGAAGGTTACGACGAATACCGGGAGACTACATCAAGTCACGTGACAGATCTAGCTCACAGGAAGAGCTTGAAGCACATTCATCTTTTAGTGACATCTAGACTTTCCCCAGAGTTCCATTATCGGCACAATAATAATCTACTGACGTCACATGTATTACTTCATGGTTCTCCAAGATCGGGCAATCTGTTTACATGTCGAAGTTTTTCAAGAACCAACACACAGTGTTAGATTTAGCATCTGAAATCAAAAGCACAGTTGGTGCAGAAGAGCTGAGTCGATTTCCAGCAGTATTGCTCATTATTTGTATAATGTGGCGTGACATGAAAAAGCTTGCAAACAATATAACTGACTTTTATAAACAATTTGTTATATATATTTGCTGTCGGTTCGAGAAAGGACGGAGGAACGCAGGAATTAATTTAGAAGAGATTGATATCTTAGATAAATACCATCACGATCTGATGAAGATAGCAGAAGTAGCAAAGGATGGGTTGATGGGTGAACAACTTTCACTTACGTTCTCGTATAATTCCGTCAGGAGGGTACTCGATGAAACTGCATGGGCACTCGGGTTTTTGAGGTGTGAACATAATACTTTGGCGGACAAATCTGTAAGTTTTCCCCATAAGACCGTACAAGAATACTTCACGGCCTTCTTCATCGTTCACTGTGACTCAGCCACCCGCATTGAGTTACTGACCTACCTGTCTGAGGCGCCTAACGCGCTACGAGAAGCAAACATGATTGCAACTTTCTTAAAAGGAATGAAAGGGGAACTTCTGACTGACTTTATAGAAAACGTCATCAGAGGACAAAGTAGCGATCGCAGGAAGACTAAAACCGCCGTGCAAATAGCCTACTTGGCTGATTTTGGAGACAGCAATGTAAAACTGCCTGCACGAATAGAACTAGAGATGAGTGACCGATACACAGCTAGGGTATTGCACCGTTACTGCACTATGGACGCTGATGACGTCAGGGAAATATCAGTCTGGACAAGTCACGTGAGCAAATTAGGAATGATAAGGGCGATGAACACACCAAATTTAGAAATATTGAAAGTTTATCCAACAGATGAAATTACGGATTATGAACCAGATATAACGATGGAGATACCTCACCACCTGCAAGCGCGTCGGGTAGAAGTGATGGGATTCAATAAAATCAACATTGACGATATTTGTGTATTCACTCACATGATAGGTGAACGAACAACAATTCGGGTATGTCAGAGAGACTTCAGTATTTTATTACAGACAAAAATGATGTCTGAACATGAAGTGTCTCGAGCAGAGAAGATATCCTTCCTCGAATGCAGTGTAGAAGCTAATGTTCTGAAACACTGGGTAGAAGGTTTGGAAAGAACAGTAGGTTTAGCAAACCTGGATATTCACTGCTATGATTCCGACCAAATAAGTTTTACACACCTGGAAAAGCTTTCAAATGGACTCCCAGAAAGGTTTCTATAAAGATGTACCACCACAAAAGAGAGGAAGGGATGATAGCTGTACGGGAGAACGTAAGGAGCAGCACAACCGTCGAAGGAACATCTCCAAATAAAATTTTCTACAGCGGGGGACATTTTTATTATCAGGGGCCTGAGTTTATTGACCAATCGCTGACATCGCTGTTTGTGTGTAATCTTTCATCAAGCACAATGACATATGACAAACTGACAGAAAAAGTGGTCGAACTAAAATATCTCGAAGAGCTGAGATTATATGAACAAAACATACAGCAGGGTAATATAAAGCCTGTATTAGAGGTTCTAGATTCGTGCTCTAGGATGCAGGTACTCGACCTGGCGGGATGTGTGGGGGATGACCAAATATGTGGAGTTACAGCCGCACTTATTCCAAATCTCAAAGAGTTGAAAGAATTTCGAATATTTCATTATGAATCTGAAAGTGCAATGTTACCTGTCATAACATCTCTGTCTGAAATTCCGAAATTACACATACTAGACTTGTCAGGTAACCTCACCGACGCCATAGGAGCAAGTGTGTTTGACACGCGAGGCAGACGTGCAAGAAATGAAGCGAGCCCTGAAATGTACAAGGCTGTGAGTGCCTGGATGCGTGAGGCCGGCGAGTTACGTGAGCTCCGTCTGTGTACATGTGACGTACCCTCAGCCTTACAACCAGTTGTGACAGCGTTACAGTACACACCACACTTACAGACGCTCGATCTGTCCGGTAATATGGCCGAGCTGGAAGTGTTTAAAATATTAGGAGATCAGCTCGAAATTCTAAACGAGCTTAAAGTCTTCCGTCTGTGCACATTTGAAGATAAAAATGCATTAGGTCAGGTGATCAATAATTCCCGATTCCCTGTAAAGTTGACTGTACTTGATATATCAGGTGTAAAGGAAAAAATGTCGAGGCGATGGGTCTTCAGTGAAGCGCATGCGAACTATAACCATGTCACAGATAAAATATATAAGGATCTAGGGGTTCAGCTACAACACCTGTCAGATCTACGTGAGCTTCGTCTGTGTCGGTGTGATCAGGTAAATGCCGTGAGACCAGTGATCAGAGGACTACAGTACACGACCAGATTACATACACTAGATCTACTGGGGAACGAGGTGACGTCTGACGTGTTCACAGAGTTAGGGAAACAGCTGTACATACTAAGTGAGCTGAGAGAACTACGTTTGTGTTACTGTGCACGTCACAATGATGTGGAGGGCATCGTACAAAACTTACACCACATAGCAGGTCTCGTGGTGTTAGATCTGACAGGTCAAATTGGTATCAAACAAGAACGAGGTCTGCCAATAATAAACTTGAACAAAGCAGACCGTGTTGTGTATGAGACATTAAGCCGTCAGCTACAGCGTCTACCCCGGCTCCGTGAGTTACGTGTAGGTGCATGCTCCAGAGATCGACGTGGTGAAGCTGTAACTGTAGTGAACGGTCTACAGTACACACCCGGGCTGCAGGTGCTGGAGATGAGAGACTTGTCACTGACTGCAGCAGGTGTGGTTGAGCTGGGTGAGAGGCTGGTCAACCTGCGTGAGATGAGACAGCTGCTGCTGAATGGCTGTGATGTGTATGACATGAGAAGTATACGTCATGATGAAATACATACAAATAAACAAATACACCAAGCCTGGGACTCCTTTATCACACGGCTGTCTGGATTATGTCTTTTACAGGTGTTAGCTCTAAGTTATAATAACATTGGTAATGACAGTGTAATACAGCTGTCTCGGCAGCTCCCATTACTCTCACACCTGGATACGCTGTACATGGTCCGTTGTGGTCTGACTGACGCCCAAGCCGTGTTACAGCTGATCGACGCCCTCCCATCATGTCCTACACTGAGGTGGTTGAGTCTCAGGGAGAACCACCTGGGTGACGGAATGGAGCAGATCGTCAACATGAAACAGCAGCTGTCAGGACTGTACTGGTTACGACTTCGATATAACAAGTTGAGTGATGGCGTTGTGAAGAACATTAAACAACATCTTGAGAAGAAACTGCCACAATTGGAATTGTCGATATAGCAGTTATCCAAAAACGGCCAAAACAGCACGTATTAACGGAATTATTATTAATATTTATTGAATGCCATTATCACAAAATCATATTGAGTTCAATATTAAGGGCAAAAGATGCTCCCACTGATAACACGAAAACATTTCCACAGTACACTATCCGGAAAGAATAGTCAGAAACCATTTGTATACTTCCGACAGGTATGTTCTGCACAGGACATATGCAGGCCCATAGGGGAGAGTATTATATTTGATAAACTCCATAACTGGTCACAGGTGTGGTCGAAACAACGGCAGCCCCTATTATTATTGTAAAACTCTTGCTTTCTGCTTCGATAAAGTAAAAAAAAAAAAAAAAGCTCGAAACGCGCCGAGGACTGATTATTATTCTAAAGCATATCCTGGCTGTTGCCATCTCCAAGGAGCACAACATGAATGTGTGGACTTGTTATCGTAATCCTTCGGTGAACTTACCATGGATGAACTTTTGTTTTACGAGTGAGCCACCATGGACTTCCGTTCAACGTAGAACCGGACTTTTTATTATGAACTGTGAACTTCCATGAACATCTTGTGATCGCCAAATTGAACTGGACTTCAGTTAAGTATTTATTTGTGTTACAGGGCATACCAGAAACTTTGTTTAGCTTTCATTATGTGTTAACCCTATATTTTTGTTTGTTATTGTACATATTGTATATAATGCCAAATGATAATTAATGGATCACCTGTATAACACATATAACGTTTTCTTTTTTACCTGTGAGGATACGTGTCTAAACTTCTGTGTTGCTGTCCGTCAAGTCAGATTTGCGGCGTGAATGAGGGCCGTACCACAATTGCGACCGCGACGAGACCCATTGAATTTGATAATATTGGTAAAATTTTAGTATAAATTGCCAAAGTGTTCTCTATTATTTCTTGCGCTAATTTGAAGCAGTATAATTAAGGCATACTAGTATATTTCAGACACATCCCTATTGGTAAAATTGCTTCAAAATTCAACCTGGATGAAACTATCCTAGAATTAAAAGGGAACATGAGTTTATTATAAACGTTATAGAAAGATGAACTTGAACTTGTTGCTATTTATTCAAAAATAAGATATTATGAATATCTTAAAAAAGTAGAAGATTTAAAATATGTACTCAATGAAACAAAAGTCATTCTTACTCTCCTACTCAGAATAATGAGGGGCCATCCTGGACTCAACCTGAGATTTGTACAATATGTGGAATTAAGTCGCATATATCATTTAAATGCTTTAAAAAAGGGGAAGTCATAGTAAGCCTAATGCGCTATATGCAACGCAGAGCGTGAAACCCTGACAAATGCCCAGTAATGTAGAGACCAAAGGTGTTAAACAAAACCCTGTCATAAAGAGCTTTCAGCCCTTTGTGTCAGACGGTTTTGTTTAGTTTGAGGGAAACCATTCAAGGAAGGCACGTATTAAAATCTTAAGGGATACCGGGGCAACACAAAGCCTCGTTTTAAGATCCGTTTTGTCATTTTCTAAAGAGTGCTCTACGGGAACTTTGGTCCTAGTACGAAGGCGTCAGTCCGGAATATTTAGAAGTTCCGTTGCATAGAATGATAATAGAGTCCGACTAAGTCTCTGTATTAATAACAGTAGGAGTTTGTCCGACGTTGCAAGGACAGGACGTTTCACTCCTAGGCAACGACTTAGCAGGTGATAAGAGTGAAAAATGATCCTGAATTACCAAACTGCCGAGCACTATAAGGGACAAAGACCTGCTCTAGAGGAAAATGCGGGCGTATTTCTAGGCTGTTTAGTGACTCCAGCTATGAGTAAAAAGGCAAGTTTGAATCTAGAGAGCTTCACTTGACCTATCGCAAACTTCTCTGGCGTATTCAAATGATTAAGTCAGGGCGTAAAGCCTAATACGCGATTAAAGGTATGATCCGCCGTTGATAATACATGTGAAACAACAAGTTGAAATGACTCTACTTGAGTAGTACCAAGTAGTCAAACCCTAAATACAAATAACCTTTTGGATAAACCTGGTGGTACAAACGGCGAGAAACTGCCTAATTGAAATGATAAAAACCAGCAAAACAAAGATAGGACTGTTGTGCTGAATATGAACGTAAAGGATCTGATATGAAATTAGAAAGCAAAAGATAGGGACACTAGTGAGAAAGTAAAAAACACCAAGAAAGATTGTGATTGGAACGATCGTGTCATTGTTGATATTTTGTTAACTAAAATTGTACATCTCTGTTTCCTGATGTTCCTAGTTAAAGAAAATGATGATGAAGAAGGAGATGCTCCGCCATTAAACACGCTCCATCTAGGGCTAGTCCTCGAAAATCCCAAACCATCATAAAAGAGATTCAATATATGATGTAGAATGATATCACTGAAAATAGTAGTAGAGCATAATGATAGCAGTTTACCATATTTGCTGGTCAGAAAGGCTGATATGACCTTCATGTTTTGTGGCGACTACCGATAAGTAAACAATGTAACAAGAACAGATACATATCTTTTGCCTAGGGTAGAAGATTGCATTGATAAGATTGGTTCTGCTACATACATAAGCATGTTTGATTTGTTAAATGGGTATTGACAGTTGCCACTTACTGAATGGGCTAAACAAATAACTGCTTTTACAGTATAAAGGGGTTGTACCGGTATAAAATTACGCAGTTCGGAATAAAAAACGCATCCTCATGCTTTATAAGCTTTATTTATTAATTGTGTATTGTTCGGGTTAGAAAATCCCAGTTGTTATATTGATGATGTCATTGCGTACAATCAAACATGGGAGGACCATAAAATAAGTCTGTTTGACCTTTTTGAAAGGTAAGGAATGGCAAAAATAACAATCTATCCAAAAGTGTTTTTTACGTGCCACAGTGACTTATCTAGGACACTAGGTTGGCCAAGGTTGTATTAAACCTATGACCAGCAAATTTACTGCTGTAGTAGAAATTCCAGTTCCTATGAACCGAAAGGAATTATTGTTCTTAGGAATGTCTGATTATTATACAATATTTACAGAGGTAGTATGTCCAGACTTACTGAAATAGAAAAAAAGAAATTCACTGGAATGAAAAATGTCAAGAGACTTTTGAAAGCGCCAAGCAATATAACAAAGTGCACCTGTATTGCTTTCTCCAAATTTTGACAAACCCTTCTCACTTATGACAGTTGCTAGGCGCTGTGATTCTTGAAGATGACGTTGACGTTAGTAATCCTATTCGTTTCTATTCAATGGAATTCCTTACTCATCAAAAGAACAATTCCACTATAAAGAAAGAAACTCTTCAACTGTTGATGGCATTACAGCACTTGGAAGTATATTTGGGCTCCCCTCCTCATCCTATCTAAGTTTATACTGATCACAATTCAATAACATTTATTCATTCAATGAAGAACAACAGGGATTGACGAGATGGAGCTTAGCTCTCTTAAAATAAAATCTTGTTATTAAGCATGACAATGGTACAGATAACGTGATCACTGACACGTTATTGACGAGCCATTAGTTGTGACGCTATTGTTATATCTCGCGTGAAATTATTTCTCATATAATTGAATATACTTGCTATTACTGATATGCATGTATGTGATTTATAATGTTTATTAGTACCTGTCCAATATTAATTAGTACATTACTCATGTCTTGTTTCCTCACCATTTGTCTTAAAATGGAGGGGTTTTGCGAGTGAACCCGTCTCTTGACGTGGATTATTGTTCCCCCCGTGGATCTCTTATTTGATCTCATTCGTGTCAATCAACCAGGTCTTCCAAAGCCCTTTGTCCTGTATTATCTTGAAAAACAGAATAAAACGCGCACAACAGGTCACAACGCGCCGAGGACTGATTATTATTCTACAGGATATCCTGGCTGCTTCCATCTCCCAAGAGCACAACATGAATTTGTGGACTTATCATCGCTATCCTTCGGCGAACCTGCCATGAATTTTTGTGTTACGAGTGAGCCACCATGGACTTTCGTTTAAGATTGATCCGGACTTTTTATCATGAAATGTTAACTCCCTTGAACATCTTGTGCTTGCCGAATTGGACTGTTAAATTTTTCTGTTAAATTTTTAATTTTTGCGAAACCTATATTTTGCACCTATAAACCGAAAACATAATTTTGAGCACCCATACAGTCAGATGTGGCAAAATTGTATCCATTAGGCCTAAAGTTTTCTAACATAAAATTCAGGGAGGTCCTTGGTAAATGTATTTTGAAACATTAAATTAGATCATGGTTACCTTAATTCTGCAACCTATAGGAAAAAGATGTCATATCAGCACCATGAATGTTAGATAGGCACAAATCGTGTCAGTTAAGTCCAGAATCTTCTAACACAAAAGCTAGGGAGGTTCTAGGCAAATCACTTTGAAAAGCAGTAATTATGCCATGGTGCACTGGCTTTATTCTATGCGCTATGAGGGAAAAATATGAATTTGAGCATCCAGCCAGATAGACAAGGTAAAAATTGTATCTATTTTCCTTTGAACCTTATATTGAAAAGTCTAGTTAGGTTTTTGGCAAGTCTTCCCTGAATCCTGAAATTAGGTAGCTTAATTCTACCCAATAATATCTTGGCAAATCCAACTGGAAACCTACATGTGACAGACCGAAAACATGATTTCCTTTAACGTCAGATGAGTACAAATTGTATGCATTAGATCTAGGTCCTGGGCATATCTCCTTTGAAATTTAAATTAGGTCATGGTGACCTATATTATGCAAGCTAATGATCAGAAGCATGATTTTGAGCAGTCAGACAGGGTACAAATTGTATCCATTAACCTTAGACTCTTCTAACGTGACATTTCGGGAAGTCCTCGGCAATTCTCCTTGAAAACCTGAAATTGGGTCATGGTGACCTATATTCTGCGAGCTATGGACCAGAAAGATGATTTTGAGCACCACAGAAACAGAAAGGGTACGAATTGTATATATTTTCCTTGGAACCCTCTATTGTCAAATCCAGGGGAGTCCTGGGCAGGTCTTCCATGAATCCTGAAATTTTTATTTTCTGTCCACTTGTCAACATAGTAACATTAACCATAGGCAATTCACAAACAATATATAATATTATTAAAAAAGAATACCCAGTCAAATTTAGCTGAGGGTCATAGCCAGTGGGCCACTTGTTTACTACATTTAGCATTATTCTTTCCCTTTCTTCTGTGATTAATATTTATTCTTATTTTAATCAATATTTTTAGAACTTCGTTGCGTATGACACTGTGCTTTACCTCATTTAAAAGGCAGTGACCTCGCTGGCTTTTAAATAAGTAATTTCCAATGAACGCATCATTTTGAGTTATTCACGCGTGGATTTTAAATTGTGTAGGGTTAAGACCGAAAACAGCCGAACCCCCCGTTGGCAAAGACCGGAATGTCTAAATCGTCGCTTGGGGATCGTATAGCGTCTGACACAGTTAACCTCCAGCTATGGATTAAGGTATATTGTGCATATGAAAAACCCAATGTCAGTGACGGAGTTAAACATGTTTCACCTGACATGTTTTAATCATGACCTACCAGCATGGTCAGTAAATGTGATTGATGTCGGCATGCTATTATTGTAACTCCCCGAGTTCAACCAGGTAATCCTTTCGCTTAATAATGAAATGAACGCAACAAGTATCGAAGTTCTATCACCTTGCATTAAAATCTTCATCAATTCTGGAAACAGTTGCATCACGTAAATTATCCAAGGAAGCACTTGCATAATTTTCAGTATATATTTACAGTACCGCATCACGAATACTACACCGCTAAATAAATCCATGGATTTACCAATATATGAAATATGTTTCATGGACAAATACCTTCTGTTGGGTATATATGGCATGGTTGCTGTCGATGTATACTCTGTATTAACTATATTTTTTTGTAATTTATACTTCTCATGCCAAATTATTAGCTTGACCGCTTGTTTTTTTTGTTGGCGAGGGTTTCAATATGTGTAAACATGGTTCGTTAATCAGCATCCAATATGTGCATGGAATCAAAACTGCATTAATTATTGTGTAACATGCAGTAATCATCTGACATATGTCTGGCACAGGGCACAACATAATGTCTGTAACAGAAATGAGAGCCGGAATGTCGGATTTATTTTCATTTATAATAAATACAAATACTGCTGTACTTAGATTTTACAAGGACTGGTGCATACAATCACAAAAAAACGTTCATCCTCGAGAATATAAAGCCAACAACAATATTAGCAAAGAGGTTCATCCTTGACATTCATGGATTGACCGTTTATGTTGAGAATGTGACGTAATGTCAAAAATAACATTACCCGCCGTAATTTATGAAAAATAGGATTCTGTTATGCTTTCCTTCCATCAAGATTTCATTAATTGAAATATGTTTCCTACTGTTATTCGTATTCGATAGTATGCCTGAACATATTGTTGCGTGCTCCCAAAATCCTCTTTACATTCACTTATTTCTCTTCCTTGAAAAGAACAACCTGTCCTAGTAATATTTGGTTCTTCACCTGTAAAGAAAATACCCAACTTATAAAGAAAACAGAATAAAGATTAAGATCAAAGAACCAAAAGACGGTAAATTGGCTTATCTTTTGCTTCAACACAAACACAGTGGATAACAGCACACAGGACGCCATATGGTGAGCGCACGTTTCTTCAACATGATATAGGCATTACATAGCGGAATGCGTTCTTTAAATAAAAGAAATTGCTTTTTTATAATATAATCGCATTGATTTGTTCGGCTATGGTAAGTAATCACCTGATCATAGATAATGTTTTATTTTATTAGTCTATGTTCCACAAAGGCGAGCCAATACACTTTTAATTTTATCTTCAGATTATAGTTAATATAGACAGTTTGTATACTATAGGAATGAATACAGCAGTAACCGCGCCTTCAGCAGGGAAACCAGTATCATACCGTGTAAAGAACTTGAGTAAAACAGTTCATTTCATGGTGATGAAACACAGTATTTTGTCATGTGACAGAAGTGTAGCGGCTAATACATGCATACACATTCACTCTTGACAGACGTTTATTGGATGTTCGCGCCGCAAATATTTGAAATATAAATCTTCACTGAAGAGAGGACATCTACTGCAGTCCTTTTATCAAGGAGTATCAAGAAAGTCACTTTATAAAATAAAATATATTGGAACTAATAATTTAAAATATTAGATAAAATAGGAAAATAAATCTGAAAGTCATCACTGACTAGTGTAATAATAGCGCCGATATCAGTCTGTCTGTAACCTCTGATGTATATAGGGAGCTGCCATGGAAAGTACATGAATATCGGCAAGGTCAAGTCAGGTTTAGCTGCGCAGAAAACATTGAACTGATCGGTCAGTTCACCCGGAGTGGGCGATATATCAGAAATCTGTGAAAACTGACCTATTCAGCTGGTACAGCACTCGGAACCAGTGGCGTACCTTGTGGGGGGGGGGGGGGGGGGGGGGGGCGGCAGGGGCGGTCCGCTCCGGGCGGCACATTTTTGGGGCGGCATTTCGGGGAATTAGTTTAATGTGTGGCATAAGGAGTTGCTCGAAAATTTCAAATTTGGCTTATTTTGTCCAATTTCAGGAATAATAAACTGGGCAGTGGAACCTACAAAATGATCAGCGAACGATTTGTATATTTGTGGTGTGCGGGGGGGGGGGGATGGCATTTCTGGGATTTAGTACAATCAATGGCATGAGGAGTTCCTGAAAAAGTTCAAATTTGGCTTGTTTGTCCGATTTTCAAGTATACCAGGGACTATTAACTGGGCAGTGGAATCTACAAAATGATCAGCGAACGATTTGCATATTTTGAGGGGCGGCATTTATGGGATTTAGTACATAATCAGTGGCATAAGTAGTTCCTCAAAAAGTACAAATTTGGCCTTTTTGTCCCATTTCAAGTATTTTAGAGATTATAAACTGGGGAGTTGAACCTAAAAAAAAGATCAGCGAACGATTTGTACATTTGGTGGGTGTGTGTGGGGGCGGGGGGGGGGGGGGGGGGGTCGGCATTTCTAGGATTTAGTATAATCAGTGGCTTGAAGAGTTCCTACGAAAGTACAAATTTGGCCTTTTTGTCCCATTTTCAAGAATTTCAGGATTAATAACTGGGCTCTGGAACCAAACAAATTATTTCTGAAGGTCTATATAGAGGCAAGATATACGCAAAAAAAAGAACATATCTGTAGTTATTCTTTGTTAGGTCTGTGGTCTTGCAATGTCGGAACGCCATCAATAAACTGACCAATCATGCAAAGGCCAGCATTTCATAATGATATAATGACTTGAAATTTATTTAAATACTTATTGAATAACAAATAGTCATAAGTTCATAAATAAAACCTCGAGTTAAAGTGTGCATAATCACTATAATTCTAAAATGATTTTGATGTAGCCTTGAATTAAGGTATGCTTTTTACTTTGAGGAAATTTTATTAAACCAAGTCAGTTTTTCCAAATATTTGATTTTTTTATGTGAAAATATTAAACATGCCCTGCCTATATATATATATATATATATATATATATATATATATGTATGTATGTATCAGCCTAACTCATGAAATTACGCGTTTTTAGTTAAGATTATAAAGTGCCTTGCAATCAGCAATACCATGCATATCTCAGTTGCTCTATAAGTTGTACCTGCTGTCATATGCGATAACAAGAGGTGGAATTATAGATGTGACAAGGTATTTGTATGCGTTGAGAATGGAATAACAACAAATAAAGTTTTTTTTTCCAAAGTTGAGTATAAAGTTATCATGAATTGTGTTAACATGATTGATGAAAGATCATATTACATGTGTACCTTGCAGTTTAATCTGTTTTGGTTACAATATATTCGTTTTATGCCCTTTTGTCCACTTCATAATGAAATATACTTGTTTGAACTTCGAGCGATATGTTGATTTACATTAGCTAAGAGATGTTTGCTCTTTAATATGTGGAGGAAGAATTCCCTGCCAGTGAATCCATCCATATAATTGCGTTGCTGTCAAATACAAACCTGTAACAAGGATATTTGACATGATATGTTTCAATATGTTATCCAGTTTTGTATAATGTTTTGTTAGAGGGGCGGCAATTTCTAATTTTAAATTCACGGAACGTTTGACTCTCGAACTAGGAATGAATATTTGCATCATGCTGGTCATATAGGTCCAAGTTCTTTTTATCATACATTGAGTTGAGATTTTAGCCCTTACTTTGATCAATCAAAACTTTATCAGTTGTAGAACCGAAACAAGAGGTTTTATTTTTGGTAATATTCCCTCCGAGATCAATTTCATAAAACAGTATTGTATAACAAGCTTGAAAATATATCCTACTTTTACCAATCCTGTAATTTATCAAGAGAATGATACATGTGAACGTTAAAGTTTACTTGAATTACTCCTCGTTCATTCCCGGTACCCATGTTACTTCTCAGATCTAGCACCACGAGACCTGGTGTGTGGTGTAAGTTTTGTACGATCTCCTTCACAGCATTATGACGTTTACAGTAACACACACGTCACTGTCTCAGCTCACAAAGCAAGGGCGTAGGGTAGGGGGTGCGGTGGGTGCGTTCAGAAGATCCAAATTGTTGTTAGATGCATGAGAAATCAAAATCAGTGTGTGCTGAATGTATCCCCTCGTCACTAAATACAAATAAAATAAATGAAAACCCTTTTTTCTTTTATAATAAAAATGTAATATCACAATGAATTCAAAGGCAAAATTAGAATATTATATAGAAATGTTTAAAATATTGCGGACGAGTCCCATTCATTTTATTAAACAACGGCATGTCGTATTATACGTAAGTTCAGACGCAACTGCGTGGGCTTGTTCTCATCATAGTTTTATTAGCCTCGGGAGACTGGAATTAATATAGAGGATAATATCTAGTAAAGAAAAGAGCCCAAAAGTTGCAACTTTTGATATAGGTGAAGCAGGTCAATTTTCCGACTGCAATTATATTATATATATATATATATATATATATATATATATATATATATATATATATATATAGGCCTATATATGTATATTCATTTGTGTGCATGTTTCGGTTAATAGTCCGTACCAAGACCACGCTACGCCCCTGAAAAGCCTGTAAAACTGCTTCCCTAACTCTGTGAACATGTCAGACGTCGCCACGTTCCCCAGCCGATTTAAAGTGTATGTTATCCTGGGGTGTGCTGTAGCCCTCTGATCATTGGTCTCACGACATCTACCTGGTCACACCGACACAGACGGAGCTCATGTAGATCTGTCAGGTGTTCCAGCTGAATCCCTATACCTAAGTCCTTATATATATTACATGGTTATGACTATTGTGTAACTTATAATTCCATGTAAGCCGTTCGTTTCACAAGTTTTTCCTTTATGCCATATATATCAAGATGTTTAATACTGCAGTGAAATGTAATACTGCAGAGTAATTTATTTATCACGTGTTCTAATGCATTTTTTTCTTCATACGTACTCAGGCGGAGGTCATTAAGCTCCTTCAACATTTTGAGCTGATCTCCTAATATTTTAAACAATTCCAGATCGGCCAAGTTACCGGCGAGATCGAGCGTCTGTAGGTAGGTATATAAAAAAATCAAAATAGGAACTTTTTAAAGAAAAAAATATCACTGGTTAGCTTTTTATTTCAGAATCACAGTAGTTTTTAAATGAAGTTTTTTAGAAGCTCTTAGTCCAATTTTACTGCATTTTTTTAGTACCTGGTGTCTGACCCACTATTCCAAGAAAAGCTGTGACCACCCAGCAGCCCTGCCCCACCCCTGGCAGCCTGCCAGCTAATGAGGGGGCGTGGCAGGGGTGTGTGTCCCAAACCCCTAATTGCTGCTTGTCATTATACTAAAGGAATAAGAAAATGCTTGCAGTTATTTTTTTGCATTCATTCTTCTATGTAAATAGTATAATATTATTTGTATACACATGCATACACAATATCACAATTTAAATGGATTATCCCATACATTCATGCATGTACACATATTGTAATATTTTCAGAAATGCACACATTTTCTCAATAAAATAATTTCACTTGTTATATATGGTAAGTATCTTCTGGTCTAAGTTACTGTATGTTATGATTGTCTAAAAATGCAGGTACATAAATACATATAAAATCACAGAAACTATTTAACATTACAGTTCCCCAAAAAAGATATTGGAATGTGTAAAACACTGCAAAGTTAACAATGCTTAATATTGTATCACAGGTATAAACACATCCAAATATTTCAGATGGTCCCTATAAATTCATGATAGTTTTCAAAATGATTACTATCAATTTATTAAAAAAAATAATTTTTTGATATGTAACATTACAGTTCCATTGGAAGAAATATGCATGTTCAAAACCTTGTACAGTTAACAATTGTATCACAGATATAAACGCACCAAAATAAATATTTTAGATGGTCTATATTACATCATAATGGTTTTCATATTGATTAGTTTCAATTTTTTTAAATATTATCACGTTTTCTTAGGCAAATACATGCAACCATATTCTGTACATATAATACATATAATACTTATATTATATATATATATATATATATATATATATATATATATATATATATATATATATATATAACTCTCCCGTTATTAGACAAAAAAGTAAATATTATTTTAATATAAATACGATTTTTTGTATGAAAAGTATAAATACAGGGCTGTAGAAAAAAGGCCTCAGGAAAAAAAAACCCTTAACCACATATATTACAATATACATTTACCTAAATTTCAATCGATATACAGATATTTATACCAGTTTGTCACTTGTTTACACGCTGCCTTTAAATAGTAACGCACAAATATAATTTCTCATTATTTAAACAAAAAGTGTGTATCTCCTGTTACGCAAGTATGCTTTGCTATGTAGCATTGAGCGGTAACACGCTCGGTTTTTTCCGCTGGCGACCCGGGTTCGATCCCAGCTGCTGCCATGAGAGTCCGAGGGCAGGGGTTCTCTCCGGGTTCTCCGGCTTCTTCCACCTATCTCACTACTATCTTCACCTCTATCAGTGTCTTCTATTTTCGCCTTAAATATCTAACTGTATACAGACTCAATCTGTCAGACTCTTTCGTTGCTGAGGGAGCCAGTGCGGACCGGATCTTCCGGAGACCTGTGACTGGCTCAAGCGCCAACTTCCCTTTCAGTTGGTCAGTTTATAGCATTAACCGATATAGAAAAAGGTGATAAAGAAGCTCCTTGTTAAATTCTTCGGACAAAAAATCAAGCCAAAATCTCAGAATCACGAAGGAAAAGAACAACAGGACAACCGAGCATTCAGCTGATCATTACATTGTCATTACAAGTACATTGTCATTTGACAACAATGCAAGCACGACAACCTGTCGTTCAACCAACTCTTTCTTCCGCCCGTTAACCGTTGCCTGGAACGTCCATATAAATAAGCTCCTCCTTCAGCTCTTTGACACTTATGTCTCCACTTTAAGACATTTTGTGGTCTCTCGTGGTCATCCGGCAGCGTTTTAGTAAAAAAAAGTTATCGTCGTTCGCGATTGACATTCGAGCTGTTCATTTTGCCGAGCAAACGTAAAACAAACGCTAGCGCCCTCTAGTATAAAAACCTGGTTGCTGATCAGCGCCTGCAAGCCGGCAACCAGACAAATCCAGTTCCTGCAATTTTGGTTATTATGACAGGGATTTTGTGACAGATAATATCGAAGTTTCAGATTTATAACGAACCATTCGAAAGTCCTTCAAATTATTGAGTTTTGGAATAAGAACATTTGAAAAGTTAGGGCTACATGAATAGTCAATAGCTTCCAGTGGAGTCCAGTATAAAGGAGCTCAATTCTTGTGTCCAAATCGCACTTGAACTGAAGCCGCGAACGAGGAGATATCGCCAGCAGGACAGAAGCCGCAAATCTTACAGTGCCATCGAAAGGTTGGGGTTGAAGACCCTTAAGGCCAAATAAAATGAAAGGTATGGTTCTTAGGCACCGCCCCCGTAAATTTTGGTCCCCCACCCATAAAAAAATTATTTTCATTTTCATCTTTCAAGAAGGAAAAATAATACAATTTTGATAAGATTTCCTTAGTTATGTAGTGCTTTTCTCGATTTTGCAAAATAATTCTGTTAGTTTCATGCTTTTCCCTGATCATGTGACATTTTTATCGAAAACATTTAAAAAAAGGTAAAAGATAAAATACCGCCCGCCTGCACTGATTTCTGAAAAAAAGTGCCTGAGAAGCACTCCTTTTTTATTTTTGGGCCTAAGTTGTTCTCACTTGTCTCTTTCTTGAAAATGTAATAATTTGACTTTTATCTCACAGTATGAATACAGATTGTAAAAAGTAAAGTTGACTCTTTTAAAGGAGGGTTCGTTAAAGGCTTCATTTAAAAATTGGTAACTCAAGGTTTCGAGTAGGAGCGTACTTGTAATCCCCAGTGCACAGTAGCGTATAATTTTAGTGGTAATGTATTATAAAGCCATAGGCAGCTTAAATGTTTAGTGCAGTTTTAGTCGGGGCTGTCGGTCACTCCTTGTGCAAGTTATAATTATTATGAGGGAAAATACGGGGTTTTTCCCATAATGTCAATATGTGATGTATCACAAAGATTGTAAATAATGCCACCCACGGTTAGGGCATCACAGGTAACACTGCCAATGTTATTTCGTTTGGCGCGTCAGGGCTGGTAATATGTAACTTAAATACATAACGTAAATGTTAGACTTAAGTCTGCATAACGGGCATAAGCCCAGGGGCATTTTTTTACGTTCCCGGTATATGAACTTTTCTAGGCAGTAGACCCTAATGGCATGCATGCCAAAGTAATTGAAATGGCCTTAGGAGTTATGACTATGAGTATTGTGTATGAGTATTCTGTGTATTTTTCTGATAATTTTATACCCCCGGTGAGACCACTACGGCGAGACCGAGAGCGCAGGGGGCGCAGAGAGTGGGGTAGCGTCCAGCTGACGGACAAGCGGACATCCCGGAAGGATGGAAGTCGGTGAGGCGCAGAGAGGTCGATCGGGTGTGGCCGGCGGAGGAGTGAGGTTCGTCAGAGACGTGACGGGAGGTATCGAGATACGGCTGGTGAGGACTTGGGCGCACGAGTACTCCATCACAGAAGACCTGGGTCTAGGCAATGACGTCAGAGTACAGCGGATCCTGTGGGCGTCCCAGGATTTCCAACAGATCTCGATTTTTGTGTTAGAGTAGATATCTAATTAGATAGGGTTACCGCAGTAAAGGTACGTTTATCTTGTATGCTTGTCTTTGTTATTATTGTGAGCCTTGAGTGAGTGTTTGTGTACACGAGCGCCTGGTTCAGACAGACACACAACGACGCCACATACACGCACAAAGAGATGTCCATGATTGGTCGACACCAGGTCCCGGGTCATTATATTCTCCCCTGCAGTAGAAAATCTTCACAGGAGATGTTAATATCACTTTATACAGATTGACAAGACTTATCTTTCTTTCCAACACTTGCAGCCAGTTCATCAGCCTCTATACTGTAGTCAAGGCATTCCGGTACCAGCCAGTTTGGTAACACAGTGTGGGGCACCTATGATAAAGTTCCCCTATGAAATTGTGTTTTTGTTACGATACTAACTGGGAATGGAATTCCATTGCCAGCAAGGAACATACATTGAACTATCCTACATTAATCTGGAATATATATATATATATATATATATATACATTGTTACAGGTGCTCTTTTTATTGTGACACGGGCGTAACTCGTGTTGTGACACCCTCGCCGGGCCTTTTGTTACATTCGCAGTTTAATCCGTACTGTTTGAACTCTCGTTGTCATGCTAGCCCTGGGCTTTCTCGCCTGGTCGTGAGTCACGTGTGGACCCTGGTATGTAGAGACACACACAGCGGTGTTCTTCTAGATGATTCCTGTAACGCGTGTTTACTGTGTTGTGTAAGATCTTTTAGACTGTTCGAGAAGTGGAAAAATTCTCGGCTTGGGGTAAAGAGTATATAAAGGGGCTGTGTTTTAGAGCCGAGGGAGCAGCAGAGAAGATTTCCAGCGGTCGCAGAAGCGTGTGTCAGTTTCTGGGACCTTATCCGATGAGTGCGGCAATTATAGATTTTCTTCAGACTTTCTCCTGGATTTAATGACGAGTCTTGTTT
The DNA here is from genome assembly GCA_026874595.1 of Sipunculus nudus. Taxonomy (NCBI): domain Eukaryota; kingdom Metazoa; phylum Annelida; class Sipuncula; order Golfingiida; family Sipunculidae; genus Sipunculus; species Sipunculus nudus. The sequence continues at coordinate 39,130,771 of CM049316.1, forward strand.
GGACTTCAGTTTACTTTTTGGATTGTTACAAGAGCTTTACATGGGACTGTCATTCTCTGAGAGTATACATTTAAAGAACTTATCGTTGTGACGTTGGTGGTATCCAGGTACTGTGCACTTTGTGTATTTTACTGTGTGATTGTATTGATCTGTTGTTATACCGCTGTTTTACTGTATAATTGTATTGATTTAGTGCATTGTAATGTTAGGGTTGTTTTAAGAATAAATTATGGTTATTTGTTAACAATAAACCACTGACTTCTTTATTCTTTCGCTTAGACATTTCACGCTGCCTTATGTTACAGAATCTGATTTTTCTATCTCCATTACAAAATTTTGTGTTCATCACGCATACGTGATCTGTTTATATTAGGTTCCGTAACAACATATATAAATATATATATATGTTTATCCAAAAGTCGGCCAGAATGATAGCATATACCACATGCCTGATAGTTTCTCCTTTTGCGTAATCTGAGTTCAGGAGTGCCAAATTGTGATAACATATTCGGGGGATGCATCCTTACCTAACTTCTCAAGTAATCCTGTTATCTACATGCATCTGACTTGGATTACTTTGGCTCCAGCTATAGTCCATGAGCCAGACCCTCCAAAAATAGGGTTGACTATCAAATAGGGGGACTAAATGCTGTTATTTGTTTCAGTTACTACAGCATCTGAACTGAATGAAAACATGTGATGGACATGCAGTATGCCCAGCTAAATGTCTTTTTGGCGACCATCTTTAAAATATGTCAATTTTTGTGTTAATTTTTGGTAATAATTTGGTTTTTGATCGGTCTTGGTCACATTATATTTACCAAGTGCTAATAAAATGGCGAAATATAACTTTCTACAGATACCCAAACAAATTTTGATGAATAAATGAGATGAATATTAAAATATTGAATCATTTTGTATTAAAATAAAAAAAAACTTATTTTTAGAATATATTTTTATATATTCCAAAACAATTATTATATTCCAATAATTTGAATGCCTTACATAAATGTATACAAAATAATCAAGATATGGCATATTTTCGGCAATATTTAATAGTTTTTAGGCCATTGAAGTGATGCTGTGTGATAACAAGAGTAAAATCACCTAATATCGCCCGTCAGCAATCAAGTTATTGTAGTTTTAATAAATCATTAAAGAGGTCAAGAGGTCACCTTTTATCATTCTATATTGTTAAAATGTTGAAAAATCTAGCAAAGTATATCTTCTAATTAGATGAGAATCAGAATTTCATAAAAAAACAAGGCCTACAGGCCTAATGCGAACCTGTGCAATGGGATTTACATCAGTTAGAATAATGCTTCCATGATAACATGCTTGATCATTATCCGAAAAGTGCTTGATTGCTTTTCAATTACATGTGTGACACGTACATGTTCATAACAAGTACCAAACATTTTGAACCTAAGTGCAAGCACCAATTACACAGCGTCACTCCTGGTGAGAAAGCTTATATGCAACACAAAACTGATTGTAAATGGCACCACCAGTTTTTTGTATAAGAAAGCCACTCAACAAGTATGGACATACAAAATTCCATGAAGATAATTCGAATCACTCTTAGGCTATATGCATAGATATATGAAACAATTGTAGATGGTGCCACAGGTATTGTACATGACAGAACTGTCCAAAATGTACAGATATGCCTAATTTCAGGCTGATATATAAAATTCCAACTGTTTTAAACAGGAACATACACTGTGCACAAATCATTTAAGTTGGTGGCAGCCATCAACGATGCATTGACTTGCCAACATTTCAGGTTGATACATGAAAAGTTCTTGAGTATGGTCAACAACGCTGACAAAGCTCACCTGAGGAAGGCAGTTGCCCCCAATGTCAACTGTGGCTAATTGCCAGGTGTAGCTACTGACCTTTACCGGGCTGCACTGACTGTACTTTTAACCGTTTGCCTAAACTGAAACAGTTGGCGTTCTCCTAAAGATAAAAAATAGATAGAGACAAAATCTTGGCCTGTCGCCAACTCTGAATTAGTTGGCAGTCTGTCAAGCTGTTTATAGATACAGACAAAATCTCGGCCTGTTGTTAAAAATGTTAACACAGACCGAAAGACTCTGGTAAAATGATTTTTTCATGCTTACATATTCATAAATTTATTATCGAAAATGTTTAGTCTATTGAAAGTAAAACCAGAATACAGATTTTTAATAACTTTTATGTTGCCAGTAGACTTTTGCTTTTATACCAAGAGAGCTCAGTCTGTTACTACATCAAATGTACTAGCTTTGTTTACTAAATTATTTAAATGTCATTTTATTTAAAATGGTCAAATAATTCAGCCGAAATCATTTAAGTGAACTCTGATCAAAGAAGGACATATAAGAATCGTTTTGGTGCAAAATTAACAGAATTTGAAACAACAGGTTTGCAGAAAAAGACTATTGAAGCTCTCAGTTTGATACTTAGTTTGATACAGACAAACTTAAGCTTTCCTTGATCAATGTACTCGGTGAATTCTTATATAACTGTGACAACCCTACCCAAGGATAATTCTTGTGAAAAATTATATATCATTCGGCTTGCAATTTCATCGTTACAGATTTAGATGCAGAAGCTGAAAAGGGATAACATTAAAAGGTGTTTGACCGTAAAAACAGGTCAATAAAGTCGGTGCCACAAAAAAAAACTCAATCTTTCAGCATTTGACATATCACTGATTTTGGGATACTTGCTCTTGCTGTTCCTGAGAATTTAACGGGGTGGGAGAAGGGGTGTCCCTTGCAGCCCCTTCTAGGCAGATGAATATGCAAATTTGTTGACTACCACACTAACACATAAGTCATATTATAAAATATTTCAGTGATCCCTAACCGCTCGAAAAGCAGACCGGAATGTGTGATGTACACTCCGGACTTCCAGTTAAAGGCCTGCTTTTGGCCACACCTACACACAACTAACCCATGCAAGGGGACATGATAAGCAGGGGACATGATAAGACCTGAAAGAAACACAAAGACAGATTACCTATGATGGAATCCAGGATAGTCAACAAGTAACTTAATATCTTGAAAACAAACATTACACACGAGCAGTTTTTTTGGAGCATTCAATATGGCTGCAAGCAATCGGTCAGATATATCACCAGAGAAAATATGTTGTCTTGTACACATGCATATACCATAACATTTTTCGATACTTCAAATGTTTTACAGTCTCTGTAATAAGAATTAAAACAACATCACACGCATAAACCAAAAACGTTACAAATAAAGGAATAGAATTATTGAATATTGTCAATAAAAAGTTCCTGTAGAGTTTCTCTGACGTTGTGTGCAATTGAATTTTTTTATTGCATATTAAATTAACAATAGCTTGGATTAAACTTTACGACATTATGCTTTATGATTTCGTTAATTGTGATTTTGTTAATGATCATACAATAAACCACACTGAAATTAAATTGAAAAGTAAAATAAACCTTACAAATTCGGTTTTTGATAATTAAGGTGTGATTCGTTAAAATAGGCACGTCTATAAAAAGGTGGGAAAACATTTTAAACTGGGTCATCTTCTTTTCTCAGGTAGCTGGTCACTATAGCTAATCATTATTATGTGAAAATGAATCTTATTAAATGTCATATACATATATTATACGTTGTCTGAGACCAATTTCTCGTCAATATTTGGTATTTTTTTGACTGTGATAGATTTATAGGTATAAGAGATTATATTTATCAGTGACTCATGTCTATGTTAAATCAAACATAAAACACTGTATGCGGCGTTGGTATTTAGTGATCAGAAAAATGCTGGATCAGAAAGCCTGACGTTCAGGACGACCAATACGTTAAGAAATTCTTCTGTCAAAGGACTTCAAAATTGAGATGTAAAAATCATTTAGAAATTACGGGATTGATTTGCCTCCCATATTACATAAGGACATAATTAATTGTTTGAAAACGTTTCTCTTTGATTTCCGTTTTAGTTGAAACCATAGTTTAACCGTTTTGTGTGCTTATTCTAGAATTTGAGTAAATATACTTAGAAAATGTCTAAACATTCTAGGCATAACCACTCTTGCAAAAAATAATTTAATAAATAAATAAATACGCCTACATAACATAGTCTTTGCGGTTAAAAGTCCATGCATGTTTCCATTCATTTATCAATAAGAGTGGTTCATTATGTACGTTTTGTAAAAACCATCTAGTGTCTGTGACAATTTGTCTTACATATTAATTCATTCACTCAGTGAGTCCGTCATTCAGGAATCTTTTCATTCTTTTATTGTCCAGGCTTTAAAATAAATATTAAAATTAACATTCAAATATATTTTTGCACGTTACATATTTTTTCTGTAATATAAAGTAATGAAATGTATATTCCAATTATTTTTGTTCATTTATCCATAAAAAAGGTTCACCATTGTACTGTTATAAATAGTGGAAAGACCTAATTGTAAATGAATATAATATAAAAAAAATGGGTTTTAAAAGTCAAAACATTTTAATATATTTAAATGTTTGGCTTTAGGATAAATCTTAAAAAATTACATTCAAATATATTTTTGCACGTTACATTTTCCTGTAATATATAAGAATGAAATGTATATTACAATTATTTCTGTTCATTGATCCATAAAGAGGATCATTGTTGTCCTGTTATAAACAGGGAAAAGAGCTGAAAGTAAATTAAAATTATATAAATAAAACTGGGTTAAAAAAGTCGAAATCTTTTAATATATCTAAATGTTTGGCGGTAAAGTGTTCACATCCCTTGCCTTTTCAGTGAATTTTCAGCATTTTTTATTATAAAACGTGTGTCCATGAAAATTTAAATGTGGCTTTTTTATGGCATTATGGTAAATGAAATTATATATATTTTCCTTTCCTGGGATTCCTTTTGACTGTTTTTATATCAGCCTGGATACCTTAGAGGAATAAATGGTAGCAAAATAATTTGTCAAAATTTGTTCCAAAATGAAACCCTGTTTTACTGGACTATGAGGGGTTTTTCTATTTATTGCAACAGGAGGGGTCGTTTCAAAGAGATCCAAAGGGGTATTAAAAAGAAGTAAAATAAAATAAATATAAATATTATATAAAACGGGAGAGAGAGAGAGAGAGAGAGAGAGAGAGAGAGAGAATATGCATAAAGTAGCAATGTTCTTATATTTCAAAATTATCTATTGCTTTTTCTTATATCCAATAACATTATTATATATTTAAGCTTAAATGTTTACCAGGATATGGGCTGAACAAAAGTGTGACGATATACTAAACATTTGCTGTATCAGTTCATTTTTATTTCAGACAAAATCGTTTCCAAATCCAAATATCTATTATATTAAAGAACGGGAAAAACAAAGCTGCCATATTGTATAACAGGCGCAAAAATACATTTAGCCTTGAAATTGAAACGTCCGTCAAGTGATTTTATACTATTAATGCATCAAACTAACTGAAACCTATATTATAATAAATAAAAATATACTGAACATGAATCAATCCCTTATGTACAATGGTCAAGCATGTTATGCCTGATGTATATACCATTGCACAGGTTCGCATTCTCTCTGTAGGCCTTGGAATTTTTTAAATTAAATCCTGATTCTCGTATAATTGGAGGGTAATCTTTGCTAGATTTTTCAATATTTTAATATTAGAAGGTGATAAAAGCTGACCTCTTGACATCTGTAATGATTAATTCAAACTACAAAAACGTTATTGCTGATGGGCGATATTGGGTGATTTTTATCTTGTTACCACCCAGTATCACTTCAAAAGCCTGAAAACTAGTAATTTCGCTGAAAATATGCCATGTCAGTGTTATTTTGCATACAGATATGTTAGGTATTCAAAACATTTTAAGTAAATGTTTATTTTGTAAAATATATTCATACTCAAAAGAAAACTGGCGGGTTTTTTTTATTTTGAATACAAGATTGATCAATATTTTAATATTTCCCTCATATTATTTATAAAAATTTGTTTGGGTATATGTAGAAAGTTATGTTTCGTCATTTCAACAGCTCTTGGTAAACATAATGTGGACCAGACCGATCACGAACCAAATAATTAACAAAAATTAAATTGTATTAAAAAATGCACATTTTTTAAAGATGGCCGCCAAAAAGACATTTAGTTGGGCATGCTGCACGTCCATCAGATGTTTTCATACAGTTCAAATACCGTAGTAACTGAAAAACATAATGGCATTTAGTCCCCTAATTTGGTAGTCAAAACTGTTCTGGCTCATGGACTACTATAGAGACCGGCAGTCAAAAGAAGCTAAAAAACTTTCTTTGCTACACACTTCGGTAAAAATATATTTTGGAGCCGGCTCATTCAGGTACTTCAGGTGGCACGCCATGAAATGTTATCGGTAGTGTACCATGAATACTATCACTTTGTCCTACCGCTGTGAGGTGATACTTTAGACACGCTTGTATAAACAGAAACCTTGTAATGTTCCTGTCAGTCAATGACACTGTACTTTGTAAAAGGTTTTTTTTAACAATTTAACATTCAAACAATTCAAGTCACCGGTGTTTTAATTGTTATAATATGGACTATATTATACACATACTAAACGTAAAATCTCAAAATAAAAAAAAGTATAATTACAAGCAGGAAAACAGTATCAAGGCATTCAGTGTCCGAATAAGTGCAAACAATTTACCGATGGTGGTTTAATTTTAATCTAGTGAGCTCTTTCTGACTGTATTGACAAATAATAATATATCTAAAAATATAATTCTACATACACACATTTAAATAAATAATGATAGGTCAAGTTACACCCCAGCCGACAAACAACATAACCTTATTTCATCCTTAGACATTTTGCTAATATTGCTTAACTGTTCACATATACAAAAATGCCCTGTACGTTATCCAGTAGATCGTCATGTTGAAAACAACTACACACTTAAAGTCAAATATGTTATTTGAAATTATACCAAATAAACATTGTCATAAAAATGTGTTTAACAGCAGTCAGAAGATCCATTTTACATGGCATTCAGCTGATTGACAAATCAGGCATATCCTATGAATAACCGGTTTATGAAGATACACTATGCATGTGCTGAAGAACACTAGACATATTCATTCTTCATTAAATGTATATGCAATGTGACTGCGGGTAGAACAGGAATGCAATCAACATAACTCATCTATAGACAAGTCCGATCGTCAAAGAAGATTTAAGCATCAAACGAACTCTCTTACCAAACCTAGTTGACTGCTCCTTGTCACCCCCCCCCCCCCACCATCGTGAGACATCAGATTTGGGTAATCAATACAGATTGTGTTGTGTATACATCTTGCTTTTAATATATATATATATATATATATATATATATATATATATATATATATATATATTCTATGTGCATAGATATGTATTCGTCCGTTCTTGGTATGAAGTACGACCTTCCAGAGAAACTACTTGAATGGCCTGATAGGTCAGCCCTATTTCATCTGAATGAATAAATTGTTTCCTAATTTTGTTTTCAATTAATTCCTATTTGTTGTTCTATAATGACATGAAGAAATTGAATAAACATTTCTCAAACTGCCGGGCTGTCAGAATACATTATTCCTGTATCTTTTTTAACATTTCTGAATTTTCATCAATTTTTACTAATAAAGTTTAACTCTCCCAGCCTAAAATATTAATAGTGAAAACTCCCCAGTATTCATATGCCGCATGAAAATGCAAGAATATGGGACAAGAGCGCGTGCATTGTTTAAAATCTGTGTAATAAATGTATAATTGTTTTCTGGCAGTGTATTTTAAAGATTATAATTTTTTTTCTAACCTTAGTGGAATAAAGTTTTTTTATATCAGTAGGGTACTAGTGGTGTAAAAAAAGAATAATTGTGATGTAATAGCATTATAACTGATGCTTTATCAAGGTGAACAAGAACCTCAGACCGCCTTAAGAGTTTATTACACCGCCTCGACACTTGATTTCAGCATTTATTAATACGTTTGAAACATATCTGACCTTCCAAATGATGTACTATTGTATAATTGAATTTAAAATATGGAATGATCTATAAAATATATTTAAAAGAAACCACTGAGGTGATGCGTAATCTACACCAAGTATGTATTGTACGTATCCGTATATGTTGGCGCTTGCGTTAAGATTGTTCCACCTTCGCGGACATGCGCGCTATATATCGAATGCCTCTCTAATCAAATGTTTTAAAGCATGTAGTTTTACTCCTTTGTAATTTCACTCTCAGTATGTGTATGTTAGACTACCTCATCTAACAAAGTCAAACTAATCTTTTAAACCGTATACATAACAGTTAACTTGTAATAAATTTTGTTTAATAACATTGGAAACATACACCTATGGTCCAAGGAAAAGACTTAGAAAACGAAAGAGGCAATTTAAGCAACATTACAATGGTAACCACGCTTATGTGCAGCAGGTCCATTGGTAATGTACATGGAATTTTCCCCCAGTATCGTAATGGTGATTGGTTATGTTCGGTTTTGTAAACTAAAAAAAAAAAAAAAAATCAGACGACAACCACGTATTTATAATTAAATTAGGGTATACCTCCAACAGTTTACAGATAAAAAAATATGATTATTATCTCTTTTTTATCATTTAATGCATGGGATCCGAGTACTTAGTGTTAATCCTCTCGAACAGATGTCACATGGTGGTGTATGCTTTATATAGGTATTTACTTTTAAGCCCCATTAACCTTCAGCTCGATGTACTTATGTTATAAGTTATGACGAATATTTGTAAAAATATGGCCAGTGCACAGTAATGAACCACTCCATTTGTGAACATTTGTAAACTCTCCTTATATACACGTCTCAGTCTACCACGAAAATGACGTTAGTATGAAACATTATTGATGAGCGGCACCACCACATGGCGCGATGAATCCGTGTTGAAAATTTGCATTGATTAGGCCAAAAAAAAAATAAAAGGTATGGTTCTCAGGCACCGCCCGCGTCAATTTTAACCCCCCGCATCAAAAATTTTTATTTTGATTTTTATCTTTCAAGAAGATAAATAATACAATTTATGTAGTGATTAGAAAAAAAATTGTTGTTTTCATGCTTTTTCCTGATTAAATGACATTTTTATCTAAACATCCAAAAAAAGGTCAAGAATAAAATACCGCCCGCCCGCACTGATTTCTGATAAAAAGTGCCTGAGAACCATACCTTATTTTTTTTTGGCCTTAGAAGGTCAGAGACACCAGTGTTCCCTACAGAAAACAGAGTACTAATTTATGTGTCAGATAAAAACTGAAAGACAAGGCACGATACAGATTCAAAATGAAGTACTCGTGACAAGTGTAGTCCATGTGTCTCACTTAAAATACTTGTTAAGAGGTCAGGGGTTATCAAGAATGGAATTACCTGAAGGAAGGCCGAACCGTTTTAAGATTAGTTTCCTGAACCAGATATATACACTTTGTAATTAGAGATCTGGTTTATATTCTATGAATCTTAAATCGGCAACTATGAAACATCTTGTTTCAAATATCTGTGTACTTAGTGGGCAGAGTTCTGTTTGTGTACGTTTTGTGTCTACGATCGGTTACAAAGTGTCATCCAATTATTCTAACCATAAAAGAATAATTCTTAACCTGAGCGGTGTACACAACAAGCCTAAAGCATCACACTTGATAATGCAAACGAACAGTTTAATGTGTAAAAGGCACATCCGTCTTCCATGCATATGTGAGTTCCCATGTAGGTACAGACCTTGAATGTGGCCCGTAGACTAAAAGCAATGTAAGTCCAGGTGTTTTAATATTAAGGAGTCTGTCTCGTTCCCCAGGAAAAGGAATCAAGTAAGGGAAGATGCTTTCATTAATAAAATATAAAATCCAATAGTTGGTGGTGTACTTGCTGGTGACAACTGCTAAGGGTAAGATATAGCAAATTCGTGTAATATTAAGTCTCGGTACACCTACCGATAAAACACCGTGGCCTGAGAAATAAACTACCTATCACTAGGGAAGAGTAAACACAGCAGTTCCGATCTGTTTTGATATCCGATATGATCAGCACAACATAATAAGATAAGTTAGCTTGTCTTTACAGATGGTACACTGGTGCTGGTTTTATCGAATGGTTTACAGTTAGGTGGACGTAAATATAGACAATACATAAAAATTTAAGATTAACGAGCATCCAGTATGTGATCATATATCTGTGCATTCTTAGAACTATATTATTGCTTAACAATAAATGATTAGGTAAAAATATTTTATTTATCTATTCATTAAGAGATCCCGTTTGTTTAATAATATCTTAAAATTTAGCCTATTGGCAAGTATTTAAATATCATTTTATTCAACAGTCTCTTTGTGAATATTATGGAAAAGATCAAATTATATTTTTTTTTTCAAATATGTCACTTCTACACAGTAAAAATGTCATAAGCAAATCTCTCCGCGGATTAGCGATATCAAAAATCATAATCTTTGAAATCGAGAACAATGCAACTTATTTGTTCCTTCATTATTTAGCTTTATGCTTGTCTAATAGTTATACAGTTGGGCATACTAGCTATTTTCAGAATAAACCGTAATTTTGCCCCTTAAAATTTCCCAAAATTGTTAGCCAGGGAAGCAATTTCCTTTAACAATATGTGGAGCTTAATCTTCTTGACGCACTCCCCTTTGTCCCCAGCCCACACGCGGCGGGCACTTGCAATAAGGTATATCATTTCAGTTCATATTTGCCGAGGCCGGCATGTATTTTCAGGGAAGCTCGAATGCATAGCAATTTTGGTAGAAAATGACAGAAGTAAAAACCTTTCCCCCTGATACATCACTTGGTCCCACCATTAGTTGTATGACAATAATAAGTCGCACTTTAATTTTTTTAAATTTTTTTTTTAATTTCACCCTTAAAAGCGTTTGGTGTGCTGGAGGACATTATATTAAGAAATATTTTCTAAAATATGTAAAGTGATTTGCAAATTACGTTTTCCTTAACGTTGGCCTTAATGCAAACCACGTAACACAGCAAATGCTTGCAACTTACAGCTTACATTCCATTTCAACGTAGAAGCAAAAAATCATTGCTGACGTATATCCGAGTCTTCTACCTGACATATATGCCTTGTTACCATAGTTTATCAGAGAAAAAAAAAGTTTCCTCTCCGGGATGGGTTGATAAAAAGTGAACCAGATGTAACGTGTGCAAAAGCCACGCTACTTGATAAGGAACATCCTGTTGCGTTTAGGAGAATATTACAGACGGTTATTCTGTTGCAGCTTTATTTGACTGAAAAATATGAGGATTATTACTTAGCAAAAGTAGAAGGAAAATGACTCCATTCCGAAGATTCTGGTTAACATATTTGGCCGTGTGTAGTCTAGCGACAGCCAAAAAAGGTTTGTCGTTCAGATTGATTGATCATATTTACGTTTCACTGCAGGGAGATAACCTTGAATGCATGTGGTAGCATATTTACCAGACAAAACGAGGATTAAACGGTTTCCCATAAAATTCCATTCAGTAGTTTCTCAATCACGCAGTATTTTCCCAAACTGGAATGAGCAGAATTTCTAGATTGTGATTCAGTTTGCGGTTACAAAGTGTGTGATGGAACACCTTCCGTCTCTTTTTTGAGTGCAAAGGATAATATGAGATAAAATATATATTATAAATCTTTGACAAATATTGAACATGTCCGTCCCTCGATAAGAAAGAGGTTTTGTGAGTACCATACCTTTAAAGACTGGGATGAATACTATCTGTAAGAGTAATTTTTATCTCCTGCGCCGACCACTTAAGAAATGAAAAAATGAAATACCAAAGGTTAGTGTAGAATTCAATATAGTACAATATAAGCAAAGTTTCCCAGTTTGCCAGCCACTGTTTCGAGCATATATATGTGATATGCAATGCTTGAATACTATTTCTTCCGAGAAGTATAAAAGTCAGCTAAACACCGATGTCCTGTTGTTGACAATGAACGTCATTTATGTGTGAACGCATCCCGTATTTAGATAATTCTAGAATTATCAATGATCTCAGCTTCACTTCATTTAAAAATTTGACCTACATTTCAAACTGAAAATTTATTGAGATGATTGTCCAAGACCTGACCTCAAGTAACAAATAAAGCACCCTATCAAAGCTGACCAAGGTCAAGGACAGTTTTTTTGCAGCAACCATTGCGTTAATTTGTACTTAATACTTACAAAAGTGTGCAACGAAATGGAACGAACCTTTTACAGGTTCATGCATATATTTATTTAGGTTTGCATGAATACAATGACCTGGTCGCTGCGCATGCGCACAAGTTTCTGCGTCGCTACCGCTTCTTCCTAAACAAGTGACCATGGGTCATGACGCTCAGCCGACTGTCATGTTGATAATATGTCCTTGCACAGACAACTAATTAAGATAGTTGGAATCATTGTTCATGCATATTAGCTTAAGTTCATCAAGACCCAAAAGCACAACAAATTTGATGACAATCCAACCAGCCTTTCATGAGGAATCTGGCAATTTTTGTGTAATTTGCATTATTTCTGAGGTGCACAAACATACGCCAAAACTCTGAGAATATAGGTAACTGTGACCCAATTTCAGGTTTCTGGGAAGAACTTTTAAGGAACTCTCAGAAAGTCAAGCTAAAAGATTCTGGGCCCCATGGTTATGATTTGTGCCCTACTTTGGTATCAAATTGTCAATTATTTCTAGGGGGGGGGGTACTTCTGAGCCCCATAGCTCGGACAATGTGGGTGACAGAGACCTAATTTCAGGTTTCCAAGGAGAACTTTTCATGGGCCTCCCAGCATGTCAAGAAAGAAGATTCCAGGTCTTGTTGTTACTATATGTGCCCTGTTAATAGGTGGCCGCATTTTTTAAGGTCTAAATAAATAGATAAAAGATAGTAAAAATTGAAAAATTACAGGTGGTGCCACCAGTCTGCAGAAACCGATGAAACACTCCATGATCAATATTCATGCATGATAAATGCATTAGTTCTTCAGATACTTGAGCTTTTGTATCAAATTAAACATTATTCTAGGGGGTACTTGGAGCCCCATAGCTTTAAGAATATGAGCAACAGAGACCTAATTCAAGGTTTCAAAAAGATTTTTCATGGAACTCCCTGTGTGTAAAGTTAGAAGATTCCAGGTCCAGTGGTTACGATTGCACGATGGCCAGATGGCCGGACGAACGACGGACAAAGAGTGATCGCTATAGCTTAGATGACTTACATTCAGCTGAGCTAACAATAGGTTAACGTGGTGTTTTTCATGTGTCTGTCAAAGTGTGGTATCGGATTCAAACTCGTTTATGTTTTTTTTTCTGCCGGGATTAATTCCGTCCAGGTAGGGCCTTTTGTTAAACAAACTTCCTGCCAGATCTCCGGTACGTACACCAAGGGATTATCAGTGATCAAGCGGGTACAAGTGCAGAGAGGGGAACGTACGTAATCAGACACTTGTCTGAGGCGATAACGCGGGACCCGTGTGCTGGCTTGCTGTCACTGTGTCAGACCTGGATCCAAATCAAGATTTACGCTGAAGCTAATTTTGAGTTTTGTTTAGGTTATCTCAACAGTCGGTTTATTTATATTTGTGTTTCAGTGACTGGGCCACTAGCGCAACCCTCGTATCTGCTTCAACACAGTGCCTTCAGCAATAAATATATACAATAAATTGTAAATTAAACCAGTATGCTCCGAGCAGTTGTTTTTTTTTTCTTTAATTATATTATAAATTAAATATTCTGAGTACTCAATATAAAGTTATCAGTTGGGTTGTCAAAAGCTGTGTAACCAAAGATTACTGGAATATTAATTTGTTAATTGAAATTAAGGAATTATGTATTCATTACTCCCTTTTTCAGTAGCACCCATGCTAGATTTTTTCATCAGAGCTTGCTACATGTATAATACAGGGTTAGTTATTATTCAATGTTTTTAATGTGGGCATTAATACGTATTAAATATTCAATCATATATTCCAGCTGATGTTATTAAAAATCTTAAAGGTGATTATAAATACAAATACTAATACTAATTTATTACTGATATAAATCAACAGTATATCAGTAATAAATTAGTATTTAATAAGTTCAGTGTGTACATATACTAATAACTTTCACTTTTTTGTAAAGGTTAGTTAAAATAATTAAGCCATCAACAATAGTAGAGAGGATCCCCAAGGAAAATGATCTGCAGTATTTAGGCCCATAGGCAATAAGACAGGAATAACCTTATGTGCATGCCTAGAATGTTAAGACATTTCAGCTTGGGCGACCTGTGAAGTCACAAGACATGAAAATACCAGATCGAACTTTGAATGTTTGGTTGATTTTGTTACTAAATGACTGCATCAAATTTTAAAAGACCACAGTGTTTCTTGTGTGTTTAAATGTATACAACATAACTGCATAACAACAAATTTGCCAACATTGATAAGGATGTGGATACTTCTTTCTACATTTTAAATTAGCTGAAATATATTTGTGATGTTTTTAGCTCAGCTGACTGTAAGTCATCTGAGCTATAGCGATCACTCTTTGTCCGTCGTCCGTCCGGCCGTCTGTCCGTCTGTCCGTTAACAAGGCACAAATCGTAACCACTAGTCCTGGAATCTTCTAATTTTATATCCAGGGAGTTCCATAAAAAATCTCCTTGGAAACCTGGAATTAGGTCTTTGCTTCCCATATTCTTCAAGCAATGGGGCTCCGAAGTACCCCCCAGAATAATAAAAAAAATTTATACAAAAGCTCAAATATCTGAACAACTAATGGATTAATCACCACGATTCTTTGCATAAATATTGATCATGAAGTGTTTCATCAGTTTCTGCAGACTGGTGGCGCCACCTGTATTTTTTTATTTTTTTACAAATTTTTATCCCTATTTTTGAGACCTCAAAAGATGCCGTCATCTCATAACAGGGCACAAATCGTAAACGCTGGACCAGGAATTTTCTCACTTTACATCCACAGGGATTTATGAAAAGTCTTCCGTGAAGCCTGGAATTAGGTCTCTGTTATCCATATTCTTCAAGCAATGGGGCTCCGAAGTACCTCCCAAAATAACTAAAATTTTGATACAAAAGCTCAAGTATCTGGACAACCAATGCATTGATCACCATGGTTTTTTTTGCTTGGATATTAATCATGGAGTGTTTTATCAGTTTCTAAAGACCAAATATCATCCTGAGGTCTATGTAAACTCTTTCTGGAAACCTGGAATTAGGTCTCTGTTACCCATATTCTTCAAGCAATGGGGCTCCGAAGTATCCCCCAGAATAATGAAAAATTTGATACAAAAGCTCAAATATCTGAACAACTGATGCATTAATCACCATGATTCTTTGCATGAATATTGATCATGAAGTGTTTCATCAGTTTCTGCAGACTGGTGGCGCCACCTGTATTTTTTTTTTACGAATTTTTATCCCTATTTTTGAGACCTCAAAAAAGATGCCGTCATCTGTTAACAGGGCACAAATCGTAAACGCTGGACCAGGAATTTTCTCACTTTACATCCACAGGGATTTATGAAAAGTCTTCCGTGAAGCCTGGAATTAGGTCTCTGTTATCCATATTCTTCAAGCAATGGGGCTCCGAAGTACCTCCCAAAATAACTAAAATTTTGATACAAAAGCTCAAGTATATGAACAACCAATGCATTGATCACCATGGTTTTTTGCTTGGATATTAATCATGGAGTGGTTCATCAGTTTCTGCAGACTGGTGACGCCACCTGTATTTTTTTCGATTTTTTTATGATTTTTTTCTCTATTTTTGAGACCTAAAAGATGCCGTCATCTGTTGACAGGGCACAAATCGTAACAAATGGACCTTGAATCTTCTCAATTTACACCCAGAGAGGTCTATGAAAAGTCTTCCTGGAAACCTGGAATTAGGTGTCTGTTACCCATGCATATTCTTCAAGCTATGGGGCTCCGAAGTACCTCCCAGAATAACTAAAATTTGATACAAAAGCTCAAGAATCTGAACAACCAAGGCGTTGATCACCATGATTTTTTTGCATGGATATTGATCATGGAGTGTTCCATCAGTTTCTGCAGACTGGTGCCGCCACCTGTATTTTTTCGATTTTTTACGATTTTTTTCTCTATTTTTGAGACTTTAAAAGATGCCGTCATCTGTTAACAGGACACAAATCGTAACCGCTGGACCTTGCATCTTCTCAATTTACATCCAGATAGGTCTATGAAAAGTCTTCCTGGAAACCTAGAATTATGTCTCTGTTACCCATATTCTTCAAGCTATGGGGCTCCGAAGTACCCCCCGGAACAAATAAAAGTTTGTTACAAAAGCTCAAGTATCTGAACAACTATTGCATGGATCACCATGATTCTTAGCATGGATATTGATCATGGGGTGTTACATCAGTTTTTGCCGGATATTGGTGCCTTCTGTATTTTTCGATTTTTTTAACGTTTTTTTTTTTTTCTCTATTTTTGAGACTTTAAAAGATGCCGTCATCTGTTAAAAGCGCACAAATCTTGATAAGCATTCGGTAACATAAGTCATGGAACATTCGGATTCACTGAAACATTGGCAAAAGGATGAACCTGAATTATTTTAGCAGTACCAATTCTTAATGCGGAGGGCTTAGGATAGCATGCCCGTTGCACATTTCTTCCCTTGGAGAGTGCAGTCGGTCCTTCGAGTTTAATGTCAAGATTTAGTGTCAAGGACCAAGCAAAATAATTCTGTATGAAGTGAGAACCTTCATCTTAATATTTACGCTTCTGTTATCCATTTACAGGTTAACCTAAAGAATATGTTATCTGTTCACCTGCCATAATCGCCATCCGCTTATGTCCGAATTTTTATGCATTTGTCTACTTTTAGCTTGTTCCCTTTTCTTACATTTGTCCGGACCCAGTGATATATTACAGAATAGCAGTCCCATTGCCTGCCTTAATTTTTAAACAAACTCAAACCATAGGATGACCTGCCAGAACTGATAAAATTTCATTACCTGATTTTGACCAGGGAACGAGGTTGTGCAATAATTAGATATATAATATTCAAAACGTGCAAGTCATAAATATAAGAGGGAAATATGTATAGGATTTCCATAAATAAATGCTCGTAAAATTAAAGTTTCTTCATAACTTTGTATCCAGTCACCATGGTACATCATGTAACAATATATAAATTATTATAATGAAAAATATTTTTTCTATTCCCTTCTCTAGAACTTGGCCGCCGCAGCTTGTGTGGAAAACTCAACAACTGGTGGGAAGCTCGTATGTGTTGTGATCGTAAAGAAGCATCACTGCCAACTATTCATAGCCAGTCAGACGTCCAAAGATTACGTGAAGATATGAAGACAAATCAACATAACTCTACGTGGATCAATGTTGAGCTTAAAGACATGGAGGCCTGGCAGTGGGTAGACGGATCAAAAGATGGTAAGACGATTCGAATTTTCTCATATAAAACTTTCTCATATAAAACGTGACACCTCAATAACGTTTTTTAGCTCAGCTGACTGTAAGTAATCTGAGCTATAGTGATCACTCTTTGTCTGTCGTCCGTCCGGCCGTCCGTCAGTTAACAGGGCACAAACTGTAACTGCTGGACCTAGAATCTTGTAACTTGACATCCTGGGAGCTTCATAAAAAATCTTCTTGGAACCTGAAATTACCTCTCTGTTACCCATATTCTTTGAGCTATGGGGCTCCAAAGTACCTCCCAGAATAATGAAAAATTTGATACAAAAGCTCAATTATCTGAACAACTTTTTTTGCATGATTATTGATCGTGGAGTGTTCATCAGTTTCTGCAGTCTGGTGGCGCCACCTGTATTTTTTCGATTTTTACGAATGTTTTTCTCTATTTTTGAGACCTCTTAAGATGTGGTTATCTGTTAACAAGGCAAAAATCGTAAAGACTGGACCTAGAATCTCTGTTACCAATATCCTTCGAGCTATGGGGCTCCGAAGTACCCCCCAGAATAATGGAAAATTTGATACAAAAGCTCAAGTATCTGAATAACTACTGCATTGGTCATCATGATTCTTTGCATGAATATAGATCATGGGATGTTCCATCACCTCCTGCAGACTGGTGGCGCCACCTGTATTCTTTCAATTTTTACGATTTTTTTTTCTCTTTTTTTTCAGACCTGCAATGAAACTGTCATATGTTAACAGGGCACAAATTGTAATCACCCGACCTGGAATCTTCAAACTTAATATACAGAGAGGTCCATAAAAAGTCTCTATGGAAACCTGAAATTAGGTCTCTGTTACCCATATCCTCCGAGCTATGGGGCTCTGAAGTACCACCCAGAATAATGGAAAATTTGATACAAAAGCTCAAGTATCTGAATAACTACTGCATTGATCACCATGATTCTTTGCATGAATATTGATCATGGGATGTTCCATCACTTTCCCACAGACTGGTGGCACCAACTATATTTTTTCCAATTTTTTACTAATTTTTTTTTCTCTTTTTTTTCAGACCTGCAATGAAACTGTCATCCGTTAACAGGGCACAAATCGTAACCACTAGACCTGGAATCTTCTAACTAATTATCCAGGGACGTCCATGAATAATCTCATTGAAAACCTGAAATTAGGTCTCTATTCCCATATCCTTCGAGCTATGGGGCTCTGAAGTACCCCCCAGAATAATGCAAAATTTGATACAAAAGCTCAAGTATCTGAATAACTATTACATTGATCACCATGATTCTTTGCATGAAAATTGATCATGGGATGTTCCATCACTTCCTGCAGACTGGTGGCGCCACCTGAATATTTTTCCAATTTTACTTTTTTTTCTATATATTTGAAACCTTCAAAGAAGCTGTCATCTGTTAACAGGGTACAAATCGTAACCACTGGACCTGGAATCTTCAAACTAATTATCCAGGGAGGTCCATGAATAATCTCATTGAAAACCTGAATTAGGTCTCTGTTACCCATATCCTTCGAGCTATTGGGCTCTGAAGTAACCGCCAGAATAATGCAAAATTTCATACAAAAGCTCAAGTATCTGAATAACTACTACATTGATAACCATGATTCTTTGCATGAATATTGATCATGGGATGTTCCATCACTTCCTGCAGACTGGTGGCGCCACCTGAATTTTTTTTCCAATTTTACTTTTTTTCTATATATTTGAGACCTTCAAAGAAGCTGTCATCTGTTAACAGGGCACAAATCGTAACCACTGGACCTGGAATCTTCAAACTAATTATCCAGGGACGTCCATGAATAATCTCATTGAAATCCTGAAATTAGGTCTCTGTTACCCATATCCTTCGGGCTATGAGGCTCTGAAGTACCCCCCAGAATAATGCAAAAATTGATACAAAAGCTCAAGTATCTGAATAACTACTACATTGATCACCATGATTCTTTGCATGAATATTGATCATGGGATGTTCCATCACTTCCTGCAGACTGGTGGCGCCACCTGAATTTTTTTCCAATTTTACTTTTTTTCTATATATTTGAGACCTTCAAAGAAGCTGTCATCTGTTAACAGGGTACAAATCGTAACCGCTGGACCTGCATTCTTCTAACTTAATATCAAGAGAGCTCCATGAAAAGTCTCTATGCAAACCTGAAATTAGGTCTCTGTTACCCATATCCTTTGAGCTGTGGGGCTTGTAAGTACTCCTAAAAACAATTAAAAATGTGATACAAAAGCTGCAGTATCTGAATAACTAATGTACTGATGGCCATGATTGTTTGCATTCATATTGATCACGGAGTGTTTCATCAGTTCCTGCAGAGTGTTGGTGCCACCTATTTTTTTTTTTTTTTTAATTTGTTCGCATTTTTTTCTCGTTTTGAGACTTTCAAATAAAGCCTCATCTTGAAACAGGGCACAAATCGTAACCACTTGACCTAGAATCTTCATACTTGACAGCTAGGGAGCTCCATGAAAAGTCTTCATGGAAATCTGAAATTAGGTCTCTGTTACCAAAATCCTCTGAGCTATCGGTCTCATAAGTACCCCCGAAATAATTAAAAATGTGATACAAAAACGGTGTTTGTTTCTGGAGAACTCCTCTGAGACCCTTGGACTAATTTTCCGTAACCCGGCATAGTTGTTCCCTCACCTATGTAGTTGTGCATAACAAAGACAGGTGGCACCACCTGCAATCGTTTCTGGGCAGTCTGAATCTGGGTGTCTTTTAGATAACAGCCGATATCTCAGGAGTGGCTCAATGTATTGAGCTGAAAGTTAGCATGTATATAGATCTTGGATCTCTCCATCTTGTAATCGAACTCAACAATCCTTGAATTCAGCAGAGCGTCATGGCCCATTGGCCACTAGTTTTAGCTCAGCTGACTCTAAGTCATCTGGGCTATAGTCATGGTCTTTTGTTCTTTGTCCGTCCGTCCGGACGTCCGTTAACAGGGCGCGTTCTGAAACCAAAAATCCGAAAATCGCATACAGATAGAAGTCCCAACAATCTCCTACCTTACTCGGTCATTGTTACTTCGTTCCATTTTTTTTTAGAAATTAAACGTTAAACTCCATTTACAGCATAATCTTTTTGTTACTTTTCAAAGCTGCCCCTCTTTGAAAACCACTGGAGTTATTGTATTCATGTTTGATATTTAACAATTCCTGCTTATATTTCATATGTATATGCCATAAAATAGGTCAATATAGCGTAAATTGTTGAAATTATGGGCTCAAACATATTGCATTTTGTCAAAAATCAGGAATTAAATTACTCACCTAACAAGCTAATTGCTGAAGCTAGAGCCTTTTTTCTCAAGGATATAACTTTTTTTTACTCAAGATTCAATTATATATCAGAAATCAGATCAGAAAATGTACAAAAGTTATTAGCATAATTATAAAACCTGTACCTTAAATTTGGCCCCATTATGAGCATGGCACATTTTTATCTATATTTTTATCTATATTTTAAAGTGAAAGCTCTAAAATTAAGCTAGTTGTTGAATTTTTTGGAGGCTCTTATTGCATTTGCTTGGTTGTCAAGCAGGCCACTTCATCACTCGAGGTCATTTACTGCAACTCTCTCTGCTTGCCTTATTAATAATACAACAGTACAGTCCTGAGACCTTGTGTGTTAGTAGGGCCCCACTTTAGCAAGCGGATGCCCTATGGTAACCAACCTGTTTCTCTGTCTGTCCTTCTGTTTGTATTTCTGAATGTCCATCATATTTGTTTCGTGGAATTATGTTCTACTGTTTGTTTAACTGTATGTCCGTCATATTTGTTTCCTGATGATAATTCCAGTTTGGATTGACATATGGATTCAAACTTGACTTACATATGGCCAACGTTTAACGCAAGAACTCTACCGATTTTGGGGTCATGAGATCAAAGGTCAGGGTCTAGAAAGATGGTAGTCTCCCTATCATTGTACTTAGGTCGGATCCATCCCAACTCATCTCCGGCATTAACCACACTTGGCGGAACGTTGGTTTACGCGCATCCACATGGTCGTTTTGTGAACAGGCTCCTGCAGATGCCTGCCTCTTTCGTAGGATGGGTTTCATCTGGGCGGAGCAGCCGCGGCGACTCTGAAGGAAGTGGTAGAGGCTCTACACGTCTTTCCTTGGCCGATCTGCCTATGGAACTTTCCCCGCAACACCTACAGCTGACCTAGGTCGGAACTTACGTTCTGGCCTTACATATTCACTTTCTTCAAAGGACTCGTATTGAGTGGCGAGGCTATCAGCTTCCTCCAAACTGGATAGACAACGGAGATCCACATCTTTTCATCTTAATATCGCCCAACCCTCTAACAAACTGGTCTATGCAACCCTTACAAAAATTTAAGTGATCCTGGAGTGATCTTAGAGTGATCAAGTGATCTCTGCGCTTATCTGCACCATTGAGCGGAGGATGTAGATTACTTGATAAGAGTTCAAGACTGATCCTTGATCACTGATCAAGTGCTCAGCTATGATCCTTGAACATTTGATCTGCGCTCAGATCTGATCAATAATCAGTATGCGTATGCCCAGTTATGATCACTGATCGGCTAATATACGCTCGGGTCTGATCCTTGATGCTGATCAAAGATCACACATTAGGTGATCAGGGATCACTTGTGCGGTCATTTGCACCATTTTTTGGAGGCTCTTATTGCATTTGCTTGGTTGTCAAGCAGGCCACTTCATCACTCGAGGTCATTTACTGCAACTCTCTCTGCTTGCCTTATTAATAATACAACAGTACAGTCCTGAGACCTTGTGTGTTAGTAGGGCCCCACTTTAGCAAGCGGATGCCCTATGGTAACCAACCTGTTTCTCTGTCTGTCCTTCTGTTTGTATTTCTGAATGTCCATCATATTTGTTTCGTGGAATTATGTTCTTCTGTTTGTTTAACTGTATGTCCGTCATATTTGTTTCCTGATGATAATTCCAGTTTGGATTGACATATGGATTCAAACTTGACTTACATATGGCCAACGTTTAACGCAAGAACTCTACCGATTTTGGGGTCATGAGATCAAAGGTCAGGGTCTAGAAAGATGGTAGTCTCCCTATCATTGTACTTAGGTCGGATCCATCCCAACTCATCTCCGGCATTAACCACACTTGGCGGAACGTTGGTTTACGCGCATCCACATGGTCGTTTTGTGAACAGGCTCCTGCAGATGCCTGCCTCTTTCGTAGGATGGGTTTCATCTGGGCGGAGCAGCCGCGGCGACTCTGAAGGAAGTGGTAGAGGCTCTACACGTCTTCCCTTGGCCGATCTGCCTATGGAACTTTCCCCGCAACACCTACAGCTGACCTAGGTCGGAACTTACGTTCTGGCCTTACATATTCACTTTCTTCAAAGGACTCGTATTGAGTGGCGAGGCTATCAGCTTCCTCCGAACTGGATAGACAACGGAGATCCACATCTTTTCATCTCAATATCGCCCAACCCTCTAACAAACTGGTCTCTGCAACCCTTACAAAAATTTAAGTGATCCTGGAGTGATCTTAGAGTGATCAAGTGATCTCTTAAATCTGCGCTTATCTGCACCATTGAGCGGAGGATGTAGATTACTTGATAAGAGTTCAAGACTTATCCTTGATCACTGATCAAGTGCTCAGCTATGATCCTTGAACATTTGATCTGCGCTCAGATCTGATCAATAATCAGTATGCGTATGCCCAGTTATGATCATTGATCGGCTAATATACGCTCGGGTCTGATCCTTGATGCTGGTCAAAGATCACACATTAGGTGATCAGGGATCACTTGTGCGGTCATTTGCACCATTTTTTGGAGGCTCTTATTGCATTTGCTTGGTTGTCAAGCAGGCCACTTCATCACTCGAGGTCATTTACTGCAACTCTCTCTGCTTGCCTTATTAATAATACAACAGTACAGTCCTGAGACCTTGTGTGTTAGTAGGGCCCCACTTTAGCAAGCGGATGCCCTATGGTAACCAACCTGTTTCTCTGTCTGTCCTTCTGTTTGTATTTCTGAATGTCCATCATATTTGTTTCGTGGAATTATGTTCTTCTGTTTGTTTAACTTGTCCGTCATATTTGTTTCCTGATGATAATTCCAGTTTGGATTGACATATGGATTCAAACTTGACTTACATATGGCCAACGTTTAACGCAAGAACTCTACCGATTTTGGGGTTATGAGATCAAAGGTCAGGGTCTAGAAAGATGGTAGTCTCCCTATCATTGTACTTAGGTCGGATCCATCCCAACTCATCTCCGGCATTAACCACACTTGGCGGAACGTTGGTTTACGCGCATCCACATGGTCGTTTTGTGAACAGGCTCCTGCAGATGCCTGCCTCTTTCGTAGGATGGGTTTCATCTGGACGGAGCAGCCGCGGCGACTCTGAAGGAAGTGGTAGAGGCTCTACACGTCTTCCCTTGGCCGATCTGCCTATGGAACTTTCCCCGCAACACCTACAGCTGACCTAGGTCGGAACTTACGTTCTGGCTTTACATATTCACTTTCTTCAAAGGACTCGTATTGAGTGGCGAGGCTATCAGCTTCCTCCAAACTGGATAGACAACGGAGATCCACATCTTTTCATCTCAATATAGCCCAACCCTCTAACAAACTGGTCTCTGCAACCCTTACAAAAATTTAAGTGATCCTGGAGTGATCTTAGAGTGATCAAGTGATCTCTTATATCTGCGCTTATCTGCACCATTGAGCGGAGGATGTAGATTACTTGATAAGAGTTCAAGACTGATCCTTGATCACTGATCAAGTGCTCAGCTATGATCCTTGAACATTTGATCTGCGCTCAGATCTGATCAATAATCAGTATGCGTATGCCCAGTTATGATCATTGATCGGCTAATATACGCTCGGGTCTGATCCTTGATGCTGGTCAAAGATCACACATTAGGTGATCAGGGATCACTGGTGCGGTCATTTGCACCATTTAGCGCTTAATTCGTGATCCCCGATCAGCTAATAAGTGATCCCCGATCAGCTAATAAGTGATCCTGATCCCTTAGTTGTTTTAAATTCAAATAAGACCCCATGAAGTACCTATATATTACATTAATATAATATTTTGAGTAAAAAAAAATGATTCATTTATAAAGTAGAAAGACCCACGGTCAGGGAAAATAAGCCTATACTTTTGAGATTTAATTGTCATGTAGTTTAATTAATATCAGTCTACTGAAAGTGGCAAGTAATAACTGGGTGTTTAAGGTAAAAAATAAAAGTAAGACTTAAAATTGCATTTATTCTACTTATTTTAAATATGTTAAAGACCTGGTGAAACCTGGCCACCGTACACCGAACATGCATACAGGGAATGACACTAAACGTATTCATACCCTTATCCAGATCAGTGGAAACACAGATTTTTACTCTTAAAAATCATTAACTGTCAGCGCGATATAATTTGTCGATTATTTATTACAATGTAGTTTATGACTATTCCAGATGAGTAGTTTTCATAATTCATTTGTATTCAGTTTAAATGTTATTTGCTTGAAGGATTAAATGATTATTGAACTTTTTTATTGTTTGCATTTGCCCCATTTCTTTATGGTACATGAAATAGGGGTACCAATAATTATTAATTATCATCTGGCGGGAGTGTGACTGTTTATACGCATGCGCAGTTCGACTGTGTCTCTCCCCCCCCCCCCCCCCCGCTTTTAGTCTGTACCAGGTATGTCTACCCTCGGTCAAACCAAGTTTCCTTCTTGATAAAAGGTTATTTGTGGTGTCAAAACATTCATAAAATGTATAATAAATAGCATATCTGCTTCCATTGTTTATTTTCTAACAATGTTCTGCGAAATTTCACTTAATATGACAGTTTTACTACATTAAACATATGGCAAACCTAACGCTCGCCGTTGAGCGATAATGGGGGTTTATCAAGGACACCGTTATTGAAGTCCAACAAAATAAGCACTAAATGCACGATGGTAGATTAGATTACGTTATCTCAGGATTCTTACGATCATAGATAAATATGACATTTTTAATATGACTTAATATGACAGTTTTACCACATTAAACATATGACAAACTTAATGCTCGCATTTGAGTGATAATGGGGGTTTATCAAGGAGACCGTTATTGAAGTCCAATAAAATAAGCACCAAATGCACGATGGCAGATGAGATTACGTTATCTCAGGATTCTTAAGATCATAGATAAACTGTTGCAAGTCCATCCACTTCATTTCCAATGTGGTTGAGTCCATTTGCAGGCAATTTTTATTCAACTGATGCTAGAAAAAGTTTGAGGCGCTAAAACTGTCACTGCTATCTTCCAGGTACCGCAAACCGGTCACGCCATAAAGCGGTCATGTCGTAAAATGCCGATTACTTTTAGGGATATCTAAAAATACGTTATCATAATAATTTGCTTATAGCTGCAGTAACAATGACAGTCAAATTTCAATATACCTATTCTTTTTATAATTAATAATCAATAGAAATAAATGAAATTAAATAATAATAAATTATACAATCTTTTTTATGAAAATATGCCGAATAACATATTGAATACGTAAAAGGAAATTTAATATATATATATATATATATATATATATATATATATATATATATATATATATATATACGATTATATAGTATTCAGATTATGCAGAATTAATATTTTATATATATATATGTATGTTTTACATTGAACCATGAATTTTTTATGTATTATTTCATAATAAGATGCATACGTCTTACCTAATTTATAAAATGATTACAAAGAATATTCAATAAAATTTAAGAATAATTAATTTTAATTAAAAAAGATAACTGCTGTGAATCAACTTTCAATGGTTAGAGTTCATCCTGATTTTTAGGATTCAAGAAAAAGCTTACTTAATGTAGGGTCATTACTTTTTCTGTGATTAGCCATGATCTTGAATGAATCCATACTTGGTAAAAATAACACAAACCACGCATTTGATTTCTCAAGAATCGGTACACAGATGGTTGAAATTTTCTAAAAATCAGAATGACCAAAAGCCAGGATTAAAAAATCATGGGCAAATTTTAAATCTGGGACCTTGACTATCAACTGAAGATCAACTCACCATAAATATAGATTTCTGTGAACATAACAATTTATGAAGTACTGCTTATTTTTTTCTCCAAAATTGGTACACAAATGAAATTATTACAACTGGTCTTTATAGTCAGATTAGATCATAAGTGATCAGCACTGATCACTTACAGATCACACCTGATCAGCACTGATGGTTTATGGATCACAGATGATCAGTATCAATGGCTTCTTGGTCATAACTGATCATAACTGATCATATTTGGATCACTTCTGATAGCTAATTGATCTTAATTGGTCAAACTGAGTGCCATAGGGTCACCTAATAAGAGATCCAAGCAGCTTGATCACTCCAGGCTCACCAAAGATCACTCCAGGATCAGTTAAATTTTTGTAAGGCTGGCTATTAAAACTATGGCATCAGTGCAAATACCTCGATTTGCCCTCTGCGCAAATCGCGAGACCGCACTTCTATAATCCATTAAGCTTTCTTCAGTGCCTCTCTTACGCTCGCGGAACATCGCCCCAACGCGCTCTATTTGCATGGAGGGTCAAACCGTTAAGCCAAGGCCTTTTTAGGGCCGAGTAATCATGCCGTTTCGCAACAGATACTTAGTATCCTCAGTGCTTTATCCCGCCGAGATGTAACCAGTTCAACGGCTTTCTATACTTCCGTCCTGCCATTCCACTCCACTATGGTCTCAAAGTGAATTTCAAAATTTGCCCATCTACCCGTTCGCCATCAAGTCTGTCTTGTTCTTTCTGATTCTTTGTGGAGAGTCTCTCACACACAGAACCCGGTGATAATGGCATCCAGGGGATGCATCAACCATCTGTACTGTTGATGCTTATTTCTGACTAAGTGAATCTATTTGTCTCAGGAATGGGTTCATATTCTGTTTAGCTTGTATCACGTCCACCAAGAATGGGTTTTTGGATCTCCACATCCCAAAACCTGTCTGAGCCACAGTAACATATGACTCATCCTGTGCTCTGGAGGGGTAGTGCTCCCCATGACGACCAGGGGTCAACTTACCTAACCATTTTTACCTGGGCTAGTCAACCTAAACTATATAACTGGTCCAATCTACAATGGCCCTCGCTTGATCTGCGAAGCCGACTTTTATTCAAGTATACTATAACAGTTTGTTATAAATGTTGGCGATGACTGTTATATACAGCTGTAATTTACTTTGGTTTTTTTCACGGGTACGGTGTGACTATCGTCGCGGGTACGGTGTGACTTTGCCTTTTTTATTCTGTTATGATTTCTCTGTTATACTCTCCTGTAATGAAGTCAGAATAAACACTGTTGAATTTTCTAAGTCGTAGTTGGCTCCGTGTTCCATATGGACCTGGATTAAACTCGCCAAGTTGGGTTTATGAGAGTGGTCCCCAACATTTGGTGCCCAGACCCGGGAAAATATCCTGTGTTATCGTCGTGTGGTGAGTTTGAGTGTACGCAGCTATGAGCAACACGGATAATTTGAAGCGACTTAGGAAAGTAAGGGCCGCATCCAGAGGCTGGGCTACTCGAGCCGCACGGGCGTTAAAAGATGTTTTCGCGGTGACTCCGCATTGTGTTACAGGACGCTGTTGACGAATTAGATAAGCGGTTAGCAGCTGTTGACGAGGCACAGTCAGAACTTGAAATAGAAATAGACCCGGATGAACTTGAGAGCAATATTGAGGAAGCTTAACAATTCAGGCAGAATATTAGGAAGCCGAGGATACAAGCGGCAAAATGCTTGGCCAGTTTGTTAAAGGACACGGACTCTGAGTCTAGTAAGACGGCAAGTGTTACTGATGTAAAGCTGCCGCGTTTGGAATTACCTAAATTCACAGGCGTGTTGACTGAATGGCAGCCGTTTTGGGACCGCTTCATTGCGCTAGTGGATGATACAGACCTGCCAGTTATTAGTAAGTTCTCATACTTACAGTCGCTCCTAGATGGTGAGGCTAAGACAGTCATAGGTGGGTTATCCACTACAGTAGAGAATTATCCCGTTGCATGCAAGATATTAGAAGATATATTAGTGTTTTTGCTCACATATAGGGGCTATTGAATGTATCCATACCAAATCAGACCAAAGGCTCAAATGTTAGTTTGTTATGGAAATTACTAGATGAACTTATGAAACATGTGAGAAGCCTTGAAGCATTAGGAGTACGTGGCGAAGAGTATGGTGTTTTCATGACACCGCTGATATTGTCAAGATTGCCCAATGACATTCGCATGGAATGGGCCCGCAATGGAGAGTTCAAAGAGAGAGACTTAGAGTGGTTGCTCTCTTTTCTTAAGACGGAGATTGACAGGAGAGAACGCTCAGAGGTGTTTAAGGGAATGACACGGATTGGTGATGACAAAATCAAGGGGGAAGAGAAAAGAGCTGTACAACCACGTATAGCTACTGCCTCTGCACTCCAAACAGCCACAGGTTCGGCCAAATACAGTTGTGCTTTTTGTGGGAAAGGTCATAGCTCTGAGAGATGCAGAGAGATCTGGAGACTGTCCATCGTTGAGCGTCACCAGAAGCTGAAAAGTTTGGGACTTTGTTTCAGGTGTTTAGGTAAAGGGCACTTGGCCAAGGGTTGTATTGCTAGATGTGCCAAGTGTCGAGGTAGGCACCATGAATTGTTATGCAAAGGTATCACAAATGATAATGTCAAAACACGAGATATTTCTAAGAATACAGTTGAATGTCAGGTACCAGAGGTAGAACAAACACAGGAAGGTTCTGTTTCACATGTTCGTGTATCGTGTGCTGCACATAGAAGTACGGTACTTCAAACCACTAATGTTTTGGTACATTGGGCTAAGGGTACTATAAGGGCCGCACTGATGTTCGATACTGGATCAGATACTACTTATGTATCTAGTTCTCTTGTGCATAAAGTAGGACCAAGGTGGGTATCTGGGAAATATGTGTCCTATGCAGCTTTTGGGGATAAGAAACCAAGGTCAAATTCATCCCATGACGTGTATGAGCTTAAGCTGCAGAATAAACAGGGGGCCATGGAAGTTATTCATGCAGTTGAAATTGAGACGATCAGCGCTCCCATGTATCGCCCCTAGATACCACCTGATGTGCTACAGTCAATGGACAAACTGATGTTGGCAGATCAATTTGAAGGTAAGGAGATGTCTATAGATATCTTGGTTGGCCTTGATTCCTACTGGGACTTGGTCAGGCAGGATATAATTAAACTCTCAGAAGGTCTTGTAGTCCAAGATACTGCTTTTGGATGGGTAGTATCGGGTAAAATTGATCAGGTGAGTCACGCTCATAGCCTCCCCGTTTCACCTCAGCTGTTGTGTTTAACGGATATTCAGGACAGCAGTTTAAGGAATTTCTGGGATCTTGAATCAATCGGAATAGATTCTGTAAAGTCACAGGAGTCTGGTCCTGAAGATCCAGTCTTGACCCAATTTAGGGACACTGTTCGTTTTACTCACGGACGTTATGAGGTTGCCCTTCCATGGAAGGTGCCATTGGGGTCAGCAAGACTTCAGAACAATGAAATGCTTGCTGAAATTCGGCTGAACCATCTATCTAGGAAATTAGCTAAGAATCCTGAGTTACAGAGCAGCTATGATGAGGTGTTAGTCGAGATGCAGGATCAGGGCATCGTTGAAGAGATACCTACAGAGGAAAAGGTAGTTTCAAACCCTGTGTACTATATGCCTCATCACCCGGTTATAAGAGAGTCTAGTCTTACCACAAAGGTCAGGCCGGTATTTGATGCATCGTCTACTGGATTTAATGGTGTTTCATTAAATGATTGTTTGGAGGCAGGTCCATCCCTCATTCCTAGTTTGGTTGAAATTCTCTTGCGCTTTCGACGTTGGAAGGTAGGCTTGACCGCAGGCATAACCAAAGCATTCCTGCAAATCAAGGTAGGTACGTAGGGAAGACCAAGATGTTCATCGGTTTCTTTGGAACCACCATGGTGAAGTGAAATCCATGGGGTTCACCAGGGTACCTTTTGGCAATAAGAGTAGTCCATTCTTGTTGAATGCTACCGTCAGATACCACCTTGCTAGATATCCGCCTTCTAGAGCCATAGAGGAACTTCAACAGAATCTGTATGTAGATGATTGGCTTTCTGGCGCGAACACTGATGAGGAAGCTTGTGCATTGTTTCAAAAAGACAGCCGGGTCCTTTTAGATGCTAGCATGCCCCTGGCAAAATGCACATCAAACAACAAAATAGTCTAGGAGATGTTTTTCAAGGAATTTGGTGCAAAGCATCTGGTTTCTGATTCTGTCAAGATTCTCGGATTGAAATGGTTAACTGCAACTGATGACTTTGCATTTGATGGAGTCACAATTCCACCAAATTTGGTAACTACCAAGCGGGTAGTTCTTAGTTTCTTGGCTAGATTGTATGATCCCTTGGGATTTCTCACCCCTTTTATCATGGTGGCAAAGGTCTTGATGCATGACATATGGCAGTTGGGTCTTAGCTGGGATAAGGAAGTTCCTCCCGCTATACATGTGGTGTTTTCCCAGTGGATTCAAGGTTTGGAGCTCATTCGAGCATGGAGAGTCCTCAGATGTTATACAACCTTACCTTGGTCAGATCAGATGGGCATAGAACTGGAGATGCTTCGGAAAGGGGATATGGTGCTGCACTTTACATCCGCATTCCCAAGGTGGATTTTACATTCGAGGTCTCTTTAGTCATATCGAGGGCCAGAGTTTCACCCATAAAGAGAATATCCCTACCAAGACTTGAACTCTTAGGAGCTCTGTTGACCGCACGTTTGTTGAGATTTGTTCTCAATGCACTCCAACTCCAACAGGTCGTTTACAAATGTTGGACGGATTCTTCAGTGGCTTTGGGCTGGGTTAAAGGTAACCCTAGTAGGTGGAAACCTTTCGTAGCGAACAGGGTCGCTGAAATTCAGGAGCTCACTGACCCTACTTGTTGGGCGCATTGCCCAGGAAAAGACAATCCAGCAGATCTTGTGACCAGAGGCATTTCTGCAGAAAGCTTGATATCCTCAGATTTGTGGATGAATTGTCCATCTTGGTTAGTCCAGCCGATCACAAGTCACCTTGATGATGATCAGGTGGAAGATTGTCCACAAGAGCGATTACCTTATCTCATAACGCGTTTGAGATCAGTAGGTGGGGCAGATTTAGCAAAGCCATCCGGGTTGTTGGATGGGTTTTGAGGTTTGTTCATAATTTAAGACATCCGTCAGATGTTTATCGGGGAGATCTTGGCCATAGCGAGATTTCAGGGGCCAAGAATCTCTTGTTCAAATACACACAGGAACAAGCTTATGTTGCGGAAATTGAGAACCTTAGAAAGAGTAAAGCGGTTCACAAAGGTTCTGGGTTGGCCAGACTAAATCCATTTTTAGCGGAAGACGGGTTGCTACGAGTAAAGGGTAGGTTGCAACAGTCCAAATTGACTTATGAAGAAAGACATCCCATCATTATACCGAAAGGCCACTTGGCAAAACTAATAATACGGCATAAGCATGAACAGCTGAAGCATGCCGGTGTGGATACAGTTATATCAACCCTCAGGGACAATTACTGGATTGTCGGATTGAGGCGCCCAGCAAAGACTGTCAAACGTGAGTGTATCCACTGTCTAATATGTGAAGTCGTGGCGACATCAGCATGTGACATCTCTGTGACATCGAGATAGACAGATCATGGTGAAGTCACAGTATGATCACCATGTGACCTAAGCGTGTGACATCACTGTGTCACCAGTGTGAGGTTACAAAATTCCTTGAGGAACATTGTATGGTGCTAATTACTTACGCTAGGTCTTTGCAAAACAATTATTAGGTCCTTTTTAAAATTAACCAGGAATGGTTCTACAGACATTAACTGGGTTCCTTGACTTATTTGTTCCAACAGGAACTTTGAAAGTTTATACATATTCTTGGTGAACCTATTACACCGATATCTGACAGGACCAATTCAAATTCACTGCAGGGCGAGATAAAGGAGCGGATCTTGTACGATTCCTTTTCCTTGGCGGAGGTATGCCCTAAACTGGCGTGTCATTCCACTTGGATATTATGACACTTTAATGAGTTAAGCTTTTTTATCAAATGGATAGTAACTGTGAAAAAAAACAAGAATAAAATACGGGGGGGGGGGTAAACATACTTTATTTTACTTTAAACGAAGCAATTCATACACTACATCTGTGCAGTCCAGAACAAGCAAACGATTGGATGTAGCATATAGGATCTCTCTCTTAGAATGGTGACACAGGGTACTACAGAAATCCTCAAATTGGTATTACCTCTTGTAAAGTCATATATGTGTGCTTCAAAGTTTATGCTGCAGTAAATTTATAGAATAGGTTTTCTATTTCCCTTTACACATTTAACTGTAACAATCATGATTAGTTGGTCCTGCTAGGGACAGTTCAAGGCTTATAATGCAATATACGCAGCCATCAATTTTATATTCGTTTAAACGTGGCTCTGCACCCACTTTCTCCATAAATACTATGAGCAAAGATGAAAGCATGACATGATTCTGCTGCTATCGCTTCTGTAACACCAGCATCGTTGTTGATCTGGCAGCATATGGCAGGACATCGTAGGTTAATATCAACCAACTGCATAATAGCCTGTCAAAGAGACAATTTAAATTTTCAATTGTAAGACAAAGCAATGAGATGAATTTGACTTGACATTTTTACTTGTAATAAATACTGTATTTGTAATATTATTCTTTTTTGAATTACTGAATGGGACATTCTCAAATAAAAAGCCAAGTAGTTTTACAAAGTTCTTTTGAATTAAGTATAATTGATGTAAAAATAATAAAATTGTTTCAAATGAGAAAACTCAAAGTAGGTAAAGTGTGCTTATTAATATGATTAACCAGATTTCCAAATAAAGAAATAAATATATTAACAAAATCTATAATGAGTGTAGCTATACGCAATTTGTGTGAATACCTTCACTCACTATTAGATAAGAAACATCTAATGTAGCTGGCTTCACACTCGATGTGAATGTGCCTACCTTCACTCCCTATTAGATATCAGGTGAAATGTGGTTATCTTCACTCAGTATGTGCCTGCCTTCACTCGCAGCTGAATATCAACAGCAAATGTGGCTGGCTTCACACTCGATTTGAATGTGCCTACCTTCACTCCCTTTTAGATATCAAGAGGAAATTTGGTTTCTTTCACTCAGTATGTGCCTGCCTTCACTCCCTGTTAGACATTAACAGTTAATGCGCTGGCCTCACACACAAAATGCATTTGCCAAATTTAATTTTATAACAAAGCTCAAATGACTTCAAGAAGATAATAAACTGGTCATATAGGTCTAGGACAAATGAAACGTGTTATAGACAATCATAAAATATTTGATAAATGTATAGTTTATGACAATCTGCTCAGAGCTGGCTTTCTTGTTGCTGGGATTTTTGTTGTTGTTATTTTAAATGCTGCATGCGTTTTGGCACTTGGTAAGATAATTTGCTTTGATACTACCACCATGACAAATTTCAACATGTCGTCTTCAGCTCTTCATACTTCATAATTGGTCTTTTGTTTAAGTGAAGAGTCTTCATTCACCCTGAAAATATAGAACAATATTTATTTAGATTGAGTGGGTGACAATATTTTTTTATTTAAATCAATGGAGTTACCTACGAATCAGTGTGTTCTTTTATATGTATATCATGGCTTAATGACATAGAAATATGGGACCCACTGTCATATTGCTCCTCATTATATTGGCGTTTATCATTTACACAATTGTTTGAAACATGTTTGGAGAAATGTATTGCAAATTTCAGGAATTAATGAATATTTGTCTGCATAAACCTTTATTCAATTTCATACTTATACCCCAAAAAATGAAAATAAAACTTGTTGGGTAATTAAATTTAAATATGCATGATGACAAAAAAAGAAAACACATGACTTCATTTTCCGAGGCATAATGCTGAATGATGAGCTCATGTAGCCTGTAAATGTTAGAAAAATTAAAGTTCCAGATGGCACCATTTTAATCAAACAATGGATAAATATGAGATCAAAATGAATTGCAAACCCGAGCATGATTTTGTTGGGAAATTAATAGTTTATTTTTGTACAAATTTGAAGCAACTTTGTAAAATATTATAATTATAACACCATATTCTTTGAGTTCTCTGGCCTAGCCATAAAGCAAGTTAAAAAAATATATGTGTGAAAAAAAGGCAAAAAAATATGTAGTATATACATTCAAATAATATATTTTGTAATCATTAATATTTATTTATTATTTATTTGTTCATAACATGGGACACAAGGGGGAGGGGGTCCTAATAATAACCATAATATTAGTGGTACTGTATTAATTTACCAAAATATTTGAGACAGCATTTTTGGTAAAAATAAATATAACTACTTTGAATCAAGGCCCACTTTCTACTGTGTTTATATCTTAAAATTGGTCACTTATTGTAACCACATTTTCTTCGATAATTATTTCTATTACATTTCTAATAAATTATGTTCTGCTCATAATGAAATTTGGTCACATCATGTTGTGCTGTAAGAAAAGGAGCTGATCAATCATGGTGGAAAAGTCAAAAGTGAATGTTGTATGCATGGGAGGGTATTCTCAAGGTATTCGCTGTACAGCAGGCCAAGCTGATTCTTCATCGAAACAAACTGTATACACAGCAATGTCATAGTCATACGTACAGGCCAGCAATAAACATGTCCAACCTCCTGAATCTTCACAATACTAGTGGGCCGTATATTTATCCCTCCAGCAGGAAACCTGCCATCTTGCCATTTCAGGTCTATTAAGGTCACCGATGGCCAGGACTGACCAGTACAACAGATAGACAATTAAAGCCAGTCCATCAGATAAACCTCCTGATAATTAAATATTACAGTCGGGTCTGCTTCCAACAATTTTATAAATCAAGATCAAATAGTTTCTGTTAGATAAATGATCTTATACTTATTTGATTTACAAATATTCTTCAGTGCTGTGCCCTTTCCACATTCAGCTTCTTTCAGCATAGAAAACACGGGTATCGAGTATCGTGCGCAAAAGGTCATATGACTCCGTCTGGGGAACCCTCCACGTGGCTGTGAAAAAGAATGCTGTCGCTTGCACAGAACCATTTTAGTGCATACAGAACCACCAAGTTTCGACCTGAAACTACTGAGTTCCCCAGGGATGCCCGTGGAACCCTTATCTCTAAGATTGTATTACATAACCTGTCATGGTTGGTGCTGGCATGGCCTTGCAATACATAACTAAGGAAGTAGTGTTCAATGACTCCTTCAGGTCACATTATATTATGTAAGCCTTTGTTTTTACTGTAAAGGTTGATATGAATTCATACAATTGATGTTTTTATTTCAGTTCATAAATATTTAACATGCCCATCTCAAATTCATTCTTTATTGTATAATTTACTGGGTGTTCTTATCCATGTATTTTAATGATCTAATACATGTATTAAACAATGGACCCATGGGTCACTGTGCTCAGCTGAAGTTACCCTTGAAGGTAAAAATCTAAAATAGTATCAAATGGAGATAAAGTGTAAGAGGAAGAAGTAATAAAGGCAATGGTTGGTTTATATGATTGGTTTGTATTGATGAGCAAGAAATTTTTGCAAATAATATTATATGACCTGACCATGTGTTTCCTAATGTTGAAACTGAAGCATGTGAGCAGTTTGTGATCAAATGATCTGTACTATAACAATGATCTTTAGTTGGCTTTTTGATTAACTGTTGACATTTCAGTAGTTTACACATTTGTTCAATTGAATCTATTTCTTGTATAATATATTTTATTAAATATATATAATTTTTTTTATTTTATGAAATGTATACCTTTGAAATATAACTGATTAAGAATATAAATACAGGGTAAATAAAGGATGATCTCAAATTCTACTGAGGCAGGAAAATAATGAACAAATGTTTGTATTAGATCCTCATTTTTTTATCACATCAAATTTTTTTTATCATAAGTATACATTTTTATACATTTCCAATATAACATATATATCCGAATATAAAAGTTGATTCATAATTCTCAATTGCATTTTCATAAATCTCAATCTTGTCAGATAACACTACATCATGCATACAAATGTTTATTTATTTTTTACCACAAAAATATATATATAAATCTGCAAAACAATAAATATCTAAAATTAATACTTGATTTAGATTTTACAATTTTAAATTGTGTCTTTATTTTTCCATAATGTGCTTCATATTTAATAAATTAAAGCATACTGATGGATTAAATTATATTTGTTATAATCATTTTTGAAATTGATTACTTTACAAATGCTACATTAACACAACATGGCATCTTCTTGATTACATCTTTTTCAAGGAAAGTTTTTGTAAGTTTGAGTGGAAAGGGCATTACAATTAAGGAGATACAGTGAAAATAATAACAATTACTGCATAACACTTGGTGTGTTAGCAACGTGTCCCACACAGCAACACCAGTGCTTGGCGTCCGCCTAGCCTCTTCGCTCCGGCTGCCTGCGTTTCAAATCCGTCCTCCTGGCTCACACCAGTCCACAACGTCGTGTCGACGTTATATGTAGACTGGCCCCCTCCCTCTCACATTAGACTGCAGCCCTGCCCCCAAACACGCTACAATATACATGAAATGTACATTGTATAATTAACAAAATAAATTTAAAATTAAATTTTAAATATTGCATAGGTTATTTTTAAGAAGTGGTCCTGTTTATCAATAGTGAAGATCCCAGCTTATTTATTGCTCAATGAAAATAGGAACGAAAACCTATGTTCCAATTCTTATTAATTTAATGGAACCGCTTTATTATAAAAGAGTTGAAAAGAGGAGTACCCACAATTTTAAAGTTCAATTTTAAAGAAATGCAAATGTCATAAAATCAACATATAACGATTTCTCAGCTCTTAAAAAAGGTAAAAACAAACTTTTTGTGTATATAGCTAGGTTTCTTAGTCCAACAAACTTAATGCTACTATTTATAAATTTCTGTAAATTTATTTGTATGTGGTGAAAATTTTGAAATCGAAGTTGGCTGCCATCAAACACGTTTTAATTACCATTTTCATCTTTTAATTACAGTTTTTATCAATTAAGTACATAAGCTTGAATTTAAAACAAATAGGCCTCAGAATGCCAGAAAACTACTCATGATTGTACAACATTGATAAACAAATACAGTTCGATGCACAGACAAGATATTTGAAATATATGAGGCACTGAGTATACTTTCTCCTATATCCAAACTTTGCATTATATGTCATTTTGTGCCGTCGACATCGACAATTTTTAGAGTAACAAAATGAAAATAAGGTATTAATTTGCATGGGGCATCTTGGAATTCAATACGGCACCCACAAAATGTGTGCAATAATTTTATCTCAAAGAAGCGGTGTGTTTATTTAACAGCTTCTGACCATTCAGTGTGATATCACCATGGAATTAGTCAAGGAACAATGCTTTTTCACTCTAACATTTAACAATTTTCAAATCTGACAACGGATAGTGTGGAAGTAAACAGTTGTCCTGCTGATACAGTGTCTATCTTCATCAATTAATTCTTTAATTAGAACAGCTAATCTTGATTTGAGTGCTTTCAAATTAAAAAAAAAGTACTTGAATATTCTTAAGCACTCATATCAAAGTCCAGGTGAATTACAAATATAATAACTTCAAAGAACATAGATGTCATTATAGCTGGATAAATTAAAAGATGAAAATAAGATATCACGTGCTTCCGTGGATAGTACAGTTGATGTTGGTCGTGTATAAAGAAGATAAGTGGAAAGTTTAGTCGCAACAATCTTTCTGAAAGTTCAGGTTAATCACTTGAGTAACTTGAGGAAATCTCTTTTTTTTTCTTCGTTACTTTCCTGAAAGTTATCACCAGGAATTATCACAACACTCTGTATTCATTGTAATATTGATGACATGCCCATTGCTTGTCAGTATTTAGCCATTTGTTTTGCTTTGAATTCATATACTTTGAACACACCTGTTCGTTTCCCAAATAAAGATACATAGAACGGAACAGCTTTTCATGGGGGAAAACTCTGGCATGGTGGAAGGCTGCTAGGGTTTAGACCCTGAATCTCCCTGAAATACTATTATGTTTTGACCTACATGCTTGCGCTGCTGCATGGCATGTCCGTATATGATTAATTTTGTGTGATGGAACGGGATGACGAATACATCTGTGCCCGAACTTTTCACTGCTATATTCTGCTCCGTACTGAGAATGCTCTGCATATGATGTATAATCCGAGTGTCTGACTGTTCTTGAAACCTAGCTGTGATTGGGAGCAACTGCACCTTCCATAGTGACACAGTGACACTTTTTTTCCAGTTCAAATGTAAAATTGGTGAGCTTTACCACCAGTCATCAAGTAGGTAGTGAAATAAAGCACTTCAAACCAAGATAATCGCAAGGCCCTCTGACAATTTTGTTAATACTGTTATTTAAACGTACAAAGATGCACTAGTTTTAATGCTTAGGTGAAACATTTGGTCTTTAGTACTGAGTCAGTGTAGACGTCAAAATAAATTTTCTCAGTCGCTGTACTTAAGTCATCTTCGTGAGTTACTGAGGATAGACTTCACAGCAGCGAATGCAAACTTTTTTGCATGTTTCATATAATTGGCATTTCACACCCTGTGAAATATTGCACACCACTGCTTTCATTTGCTGGTCCTATTTCGAACCTTAATTTGAAGAACAGACGGGCCAGCAGGACACATGGATCGACAGACTGATTCAGTCCTGATACAGGTCAGACCTATTATGAGATAGCAGAGATGATACTCATCGAGCTTTGTGGGAAGTTCCGTACATTAGTCGTTCAGTTAAGGATATTGAAAATGATCGGCGATCAGCAGGACATTGAAAATGATAGGTAATCAGCAGATAACATCAATTAATCAATAACAGGGCCTCAACAAAAGCGCCCAATGGATTTGCCAACTTTAAGACCACCTTTTTTTCATTTTAACTGCATTATTTCACTTCCTTCGTGGTGGGAGCATGCCAATGCGGATGTGTTTAAAGATCACCCACTTTATCTTGGAACTGGAGAAAAAAATACTGTATATATGCAGCCGCCAAGTTGGGGCACGATTATGAGCACGAGTATTGAGTCAAAAAAACAACTGGTAGAAATGACCTTTGACCTTGATGCATCTGGGACAAATCAGTTATAGCCCAATGAAATGTTATGCAATGCATAAAGTTTTTTTGGCATTTTTTTCAGTCATGGCATTCATCTTTCCTCGTCTCGCGATACCATGTATGACCCACGCATCCTAAAACCTTATGTAATGCATAACAATTCACTGGGCTATTAGCAATAAAAGTAACTCTTCTCACTGTATTTGTTCATTTATCATTGATGGGTATATGATAGTTGTAGGTATATCATCACTCAATCCATATAAGTAATCCCTTTCCAGGTATTATAGGTGTATTTGGTACATGAAGGTACACGTCGATGTCATTGAAAGGTGAACTTGAAGTGTACAAATTTTGACTCATTTATTTTCTGATTATAATGTTTCGTTGAAATCGGTACTGTATTGTCCGTTAGGTATAAACGTTTCTTGTTTGTTGTTGCATCATAGGTTTAGATAGTATTTGTTGCTCATGTCTATACCACCCCACAATAGATCTAATTACTATGTTTTCTCCAAATACCATATGTCAAAAGCCAGAGCTTTTATATTCCACTTTTTTTCTGAATTGTAAGGCTATATAGTTTAATCATGACGTGCAATTTCATGACCGTGGAGAGCAACGGTTGGGTTCTCTTTAGATTTGTCTTCTATAAAGGTCAATTAAATGAATTAGCGAGGGTGTCCCTCGAGAAAATGTGGACAGCTTCCGACCATTTTGAAATATATTTTTCAACAGTTTAGTCCAGAGTTATGTTCAGTAGATGGATGATTGGGTTTTGGGGTCGAGAAATTCTTATTTGCCGTCGTTGTGATTTGACTGCCACTTTTTACCATAATACATACATACATACATAGTTAGGCCTTTTGAGGCCTGGAAACCCCGCCTCCACCCACAGGAACCTGTCACAAATCAGTGGTGAATTTAAGTAATATATTGCGTATTCCCAATAGAAGGCCGGTACTAGGGACGGTCTCTGTTCATTATATGTATACAGGTGACAGGTGCCTGTGGCCTCCACCTACCCCCGCCCTTTTTCCGGAAATGTGGACCTTTTAGTTGGCCTGGATAGCTGAATGGTAAAACGCTCGGCCTTCTGCGCTTGTGACCCGGGTTCGATCCCCGGTATGGCTATGAGAATGGGTTGTAGTGGCCCATCCAAGGCCGGTGGTTTTCTCCGGGTTCTCCGGTTTCCTCCACCTTTCCTGCAGACTACCCTACGCCATCACCGGAGCCATGGAGAGTGTGCCTCGATTAGTTATAATAACTATTTGTACAATCCATGTAAAATAAATAAGTTTATAATTTATAATATATAATATAATATATACCGACTACCGAGCGCCAACATCCGAGCCAGGGAGGGTTGTACAATCCATGTAAAATAAATAAAGTTTGTAATTATAGATTTTTTTATTGGGTTTGTCATCAATCCCCCTTGGTTGATCCCCTCCTTTTCATAAAGCGAGAGTCATGTGTTTCTCACATTTACTGACAACGCACGTTGGTCAGAGCGTGTAGCAAATGTCAGGCCAGCAATGCTTAATCCCCTCACTGCATAAAAGGAGGGTTATGTACATGCACAATAGTCACTTATCCTGCGCTGAATGTGAATAACAGGCAATCCGGTCTTTGCCAATGACAGTTGGGCTGTTTTCGGCGGTAGTCTCCACTCAAGTAAGAAAACACGCAAAAAACACTAAAACGATGTGTACCTTAAATATTATTTATTCTGATATCGGCGATGTCACAGCGGGAGCAATAACCTTTAATATGAAGTATAGCACAGTGTCATTCGCAACGAGGTTACAGAGAACAGTGCGAACAAATGTGAACCGAAATCCTTCAATAAGAATAAGATAACATGTCTTTATAACATGTGACAGACTTTCTTTCCATTAAACTCGGTCTAATTCTAAAATTTAAGTAAATATAGGTCAAAAGCGTATTCCAAATCACAAATTGACATCAAATAAGAATTCCCCGACCCCAAAACCTAACAAGCAGTATACTGAATAGTATTGTGGGCCAAATTTGGATTTCGGGTTCTCACGGATTCCGCCTACATTTTCACGTGGGACCCCCTCGCTAAATCTTTTGATTAACCTTCATAGAACACCAATTCAATGAGAAAGCAACCGTCTTACTCCACGGTTACGGAATTGCTTCAGATTGTTTAGAGGCTATATAATTGTTAGTCCTTCCTTTGAGAGCATATCTTGACACAAATCATATTCATTAGACCTGGAAATTACTATTTAACGTACACACAAGTTCAGGTGAACTGACTTAGTAAATCCCCACTTAGGCCACTGCGAAATTTATTTCTCTGCGCTGGCCTCATGTTCAGCTAAGCGTCATGGCACATTGGCACTTGTTATGAAATGTTGCGTAAAAAAATAATAGATATCTGTTTAACTAGAAATGACCAAGAAAACGGAGTCTATTAAAAAGGGTGCTAGTAAGGTTTGGAAATACGGTGATATAGTGACATCAGAAAGGACTCAAGTGTGGACTACTGGCGGGCAAAAATTTCATATCCTATAACAAGACCTTTCTCTCCCAAAACCTTTCTCCCCCAGTTTCATTCTGAACATGCTGAATTTCTATGTGGGAAATCCAAAATATAAATGTTCCTTTTTTGCAGTGGGAAACGTCAGGAATATAGCAAACGGAACCTGTGCATGGTATAACCAGAAAACCAGGGATAGTGAGGCTGGTGATTGCTTTCTTAGAAACATCTGCAGCATATGTCAATCAGGGGTATGTACTTCCCTGTATGCAACTGCTGCAAGAAGGGTTAATAATTTCTACAACAATTTAATCTGTTTTATCTCTAATTTCCCCCAATCACAATTTTATACATTTCTTATATGTGCTACATTTTTTACCCATTATCAATTGATTTAATCTGAACAGATACTGAATGTTCCCGCGGCGATCTCAGAATGATCAGTGTTGGCTTTCGTAGCATCTGCTATGTTCATTTTGGAAGGGGATACACGTGGCATGAATCACCTGCTTACTGCCGGAAATGGAAATATACACTGTCGATAGTTAGAGACCAAGAAGTGATGGACGTGTTGGCGAAGAAGACGTGGGTGACAAGCAAGTTCTGGGTCGGTCTGAGGAAAGTTGAGTGGTTCAGTGATGGATATTTAAGAGTTGGTATCTAGGAATTTTTCTGGTCGTTTTCCTTTACATTTCTAAATTTTGGACTCAGGACTCACTGGCCCTAATATGCATGATATTAATAATTGTATCCACAGACAAAGTTGGGAAACTATGTTTTTTGCACGGTCGCGCCGCCGCAGAGATTTCGTTTGGATGCGATAACTAAAAAAATGTTTTACGGATCTTTACCAAACTTGACATATGCATAATTATGGGTTAGAGGACGAAGCCTATTTAAAAATGGGGTCATGACCTTAACTAGGAGAGTGACCTTGACCTTGAATATATCCATTTTCGGGGAAAATCACACGCATACTTAAATATCTTAAGACATCTTGCATGGATTGATCCAAAAATCAACTTGACGGAAGATCATTGATAGTGATGTCATGTACCGGAAACTAGTGGCGCCACCTGTTATCATTGCCACTTAACAGTAATGTGAGCATTATAAGTCCAAAACTAATAGACAGATTTCTTTCAAATTTTTGCATATACATAGAGATGATGGGATGATGTATATTGAAATAGGGGTCATGACCTTTCCTATGAGAGTGGCCTTGACCCTGAATATTGCCATATATGGTGAAATTCACACAAAATCATTAATATATATCAATAAGGGATGCATGCATGCATTGGTCCAAAATTAAATTGACTGAAGATCATGGATAGATTTGTCTTCTGCGGAAGAAAGGTGGCGCCACCTTCTGTCCTTTTGTTTTTTACGGGCCTTTTAATTACCAATCATTGCCACTTGACAGTACTACGAACATTATAAGTATAAAACTAATTGACAGATTGGGCTGAAATGGTGCATGTCAATTGATCTTCGATACCTCCATCTTATATGCAAGACAGGTGGCGCTATCTACAAACGTAATTGTGTGACGTCCATCCGTACGTTTGCTTTCGGTGGAAATTGCTCATATCTCCGGAGTGGTTCAAGGTATAGGTCCGAAATTTGGCATGTTTATCCATCTTGGAAAATTTTCTCGTAAACCAGACAGGTGGCGCCACCTTCCTTCTTTCATTGTAGAATAAATTAATGCTCTTTTTGTCCCATTGGCTGGAAATTGTGCATATCCATAGATTTTGGACTTCTCCATCTTGTACTCAAGACTGATGTCGCCATCTGCAATCGTTTTGCCGTGGCGTCCATATGTACATGTGCTTTGGTTAAAATTGCTCATATCTCTGGTTTGGCATGTCTATTCATCTTGGAAAATTTTCTAGTAAACAAGACAGGTTGCGCCACCTACCCTTCCGTTTCCGAAAAATAAATTACTCTAATCTCAAGAGAGTTTCAACACATTGGCCCCCATATTTGGTGAAAAATT
Organism: Sipunculus nudus; assembly: GCA_026874595.1. Classification (NCBI taxonomy): domain Eukaryota; kingdom Metazoa; phylum Annelida; class Sipuncula; order Golfingiida; family Sipunculidae; genus Sipunculus; species Sipunculus nudus. Next base: position 39,174,941 of record CM049316.1, read on the forward strand.
CTCAAGTTGATCGATGGGAGAAACTATAGTCACTTGCTAAGTGTCAGTCTGTGTTGCTGAAGACGGGCCTTTTCTTAAAGGTGGAGGGGGATTAATTCTCTGGGGATACTATGGCACCTGCGGTGCCAAGAAATATCTAGTTAATCATATCATTCGTATCCAACAAATCCGTAAATATCTATTGCATCACTGTTTGTATTTTATAATACCTTTGCTGTTGTATATTTGATTATATTATTTTAGTCTGCATTCATTCTTCAGAATATATCTACAACTATTGGGTGTCGCGCGTTCACTATGGCGACGGTAAATGCGGCCTCCTGGGAGCATAATCAGACACTTTCCACTTTGAACCTATGGAGTGCCATAAGAAATCATCATACAACTGTTTAGCAATTAAAGGTAGTGTTTTGTGTTTTTTTTCTGTCAATAAATAAAATATGAAAAGTAATATGAAAAATAACGAAGGGACTAAAAAATAAGCAAACTGTATTTTTCATTTGTAAGGCCAACTAGGTGGAAATCAAATGAAATTAAATCAGTCAGTAAAAATGGCTAAATATACATAAAATAATTAGATCAATTTGGTATTTTATAAGCACCGGTTCGTACATGAATTAATTTATCAAATTTTTCGTTCATTCATTTAGTATTTACAAGTATCAAGCATTCAGCGTACTACGTACCAGGAAATGTGATGTTCTGTCACATCAGTATTTCTAGCTCATTCATTCATCCATGTACGTTTAATTGATATTTTACTAATCTCCTTTTTTCAGAGCCTGGAACAGAAAGAAATAAAACTGAATCTGATACGTCAAAGAGCATAAAAGGTATTTTTGCCGTATATTTTTTAACACTTGTTCCGGTGTTTAGTCACAACTCTGTGTCTTCCCTGACGAATGTTATTGTTTTCAACGGGGTCTTTAGGAGCAAACGTTCAATACGGACAGACAGTAATCTGGCAACGTCTCAGTTTTGCAAAAAAACAAAAACACAGACAGTTTCATTCAAATAACATTCAAAGGAGATATCTTTAATGCTGCTTTTGTAAACCTTATTACATCCGTCAAGGAAGTTATGTTTTTACCGGCGTTTTATTTTTTAAGTCTGTTTGTTTGTTTGTTTGTCTGCAATAATATTACTCATAAAGCTATCTAAGGGTTTTAATGAAATTTATCGGATAGTTCAATTATGCAACAAGGAACAATTCATTGAATTTTGGAGGGGGTCTGGATCACCCATTGGATCCAGGAATTTTTGGAAGGAAAATGCTCTATTTCTGATAATGCCATGTCGGAGTAATGGGCTTCATTGGCGGAGGCCTGCGACCTATGCCTGCTTTACTATTATTTTTCTATTGTGGAATCATCTTAATTTGGTTATGGACACTTATATGTTCAAGCTGACTTATCATTGTCAACACATCATAATTTCACTAAAATTATGGGTAGGCCTAATTACATCTATGGGTAGAGACAAAGTTGTAAACCTTAATATATGATATACCTCGCTTCAATTTAGATTATAAATACGTTCACGTTTAACAACAACTATATATATATATATATATATATATATATATATATATATATATATACATACATATATATATATACACCGATGTATTTGTATATATACAACGATGTATTTGTTTTATTTAATTGTTATTTATTGTAGGCCATATACTTTCACATTTGCAAATTGCTGGAATTATAGTTGGCTCAGTTGTTCTTACCTTGGTTGTAATGGTGGTCATCCTGATAATAAGAAGACTAGTAAGTTTTCAGTCAATCCATACGCTGCAAATGTGTAAATGATGAAATAATCAGTAAACGAAAATAACAATGGAACCCCACAATTAAAAACACCTTTGGGACTGACCACAGTGGCTGTTATTTTGGGGATATCGTATTTGTAATTGTGGTCGCAATGTTGGTGTGGTCGCAATTGTCGGTGGGTATCAAGGCGAGAATCCACTGTAGATGCGAATTGCAAAATAAACTAGAAGATCATTTTTATATATTTTTAATGTGATTTAGCTAAAGAGGAGTCATTTTGTTCGTGAGAATATCATAATTACATGAGTGAAAATGCTAACTTTGTGGGGTTTTTTTTGTAAAGAAATGTCCTCAAAATATTCATCAAGTGGAGCAGGAAGAAGCTGTACCGTGGAATTTGCAGAAAGGTACCATTCCTGCAGAAAAGTCCTCCTCATTCAATGTAATGATTTACTGTTTTTACTCCCAGTATTTTTATCGCGCATTAGTAGAATCCTTGGACATGTTCACAGGTGAAACTTGTTTTTGTTCCAGATGTTGCCCCGAGCTATTTTAGCATTTTTAATCTATGCTTATGAAGCAGATAGAGCTAGTGTTTGTTTCTCTTATATCAATAGGCCTATATGAAACACGTTGAAAACGGAATTAGCTATAATATTAATTGACTGTCGTTAGGTACCAATATAAATGAATCTGAATTATTTTTAGTTACACTCATTTCTGGCCCGTATTGAGTGTCCATGTTTCACTTAGTGTATCATCACCTGTATGATGATTTCATTTTAACAGTGTGTTTTCCAGAATGAAGAGACACATTCCTTCTTAACCATGTTTCGTAAAAAAATAAGAACGAAACGGAAACGCCCTTAGGTTTTTTTCAAAGAAAAAAAATACATTTATACCACTGAATATTTCAGGAAATAGTAAATACTCACGGAAGACATGGTCACGTCTGAGGAATTTGATAATACAATCGATAATTAGAAAATTTGGAAAAATTGAAATTTGGTCCTGTTCGACGAAACGATATCACTGCCGATGGAAGAACTATATACAGACCTGTCCTGGGTTAGAGTTAAACGGGCCGCAGCGGAATTGAAGAAAATATCTTTGCAAGATTACACGGAAGTTTTTGACAGGGTATGTTTTAAAGATACGAGCAGATTTGCTTTTGTATACATGATAAATTTAGGAAACGAATCATGGCAAACATTTTAAAATGATTACAGCATGCTGTACCATATATTAAACTAACTGTATTTTACATATTCAGGGATACGATCTAAGCGAGGCTCTCCACGTGTACATTCAAGGTCAACCGGGAAGTGGACAAACAACAATGACAAAAAAATGTCTCCTTGACTGGGCATTATATTGCAGGTCCAATCTTATATTTAGACTGGTTACATCCGTTTGGGCTAAAGCCCGCCGGTTATCCCAATTTGGCATTATTGTACCGATATTCATGAGAGATGTGAGAGAAAACGAATATGTGGAGTCAGTGATCTGTCGTCAACTCGACATTCATGACAGTTGTGCGTCGATATTCCGTCAGATCCTTGAAGATCCTAACCGAAACGTCTTGATCATCCTGGAAGGATATGACGAGTACAGAGAGAATATATCATGTCACGTGACAGATCTCGCTCACAGGAAAAGCATGAAACACATTCATCTTTTAGTGACATCTAGACTTTCCCCAGAGTTCCACTATAGGCACAATAATAATCTACTGACGTCACAAGTATTACTTCATGGTTTCTCGGAGATCGGGAAATCTGTTTACATGTCAAAGTTTTTCAAGAACCAACAAATAGTGTCAGATTTAGCATCGGCAATCAAAGGCACAGCTGGTGCTGAAGAGCTGAGTCGATTTCCAGCAATATTGCTTATTATTTGTATAATGTGGCGTGACATGAAAAAGCTTGCAAACAATATAACTGACTTTTATAAACAATTCGTTGTATATATTTGTGGTCGGTACGAAAAAAGACTACGGACCTTCAAAGGGACTCTGGAAGAGGATCGTGTCTTAGGAAAATACCATCAGTCATTGATTCAAATAGCAAAAGTGGCAAAAGATGGATTGATGGGTGACAAACTTTTGCTTACATTCTCATTCCATGCAAGCTGTCAGGGACGTACTAGATGACACAGCGTGGGCTCTTGGGTTTTTGAGGTGTGAGCACAATACTTTAGCGGACAAGTTTGTGAGTTTTCCTCATAAAACCGTACAAGAATTCTTCACGGCCTACTTCATTGTTCACTGTGACTCAGCAGCCCGTATCCATTTACTGACCTGTCTGTCTGAGGCACCTAACGCCCTGAGAGAAGCCAACATGATTGTTACTTTTTTGAAGGGGATGAAAGGCGAACTCCTGACTAAATTCATTAATACCATAATCAAGGGGAACGAGAGTGAACGGGCAAAGACCAGAACAGCCGTACAAATAGCCTACCTTGCTGTATAGGGGACATCGAAATAAAACTACCGAAAATTATAGAACTAGAGCTTAGTGACAATTACACGGCTGAGGTATTACAACGCTACTGCAGTATGGACGCTGATGACGTCAGGGAAATCTCAGTCTGGGCAAGTCACGTGAGTAAACTGAGAATGATCGGGATGATGAAGACATCAAATTTAGAAATACTGAAGGTTTATCAAACAGACGAAGTTGCGGATTATAAACCAGATATACCGATGGACATACCTCACCACCTAAAAGCACGTCAGATAAAAGTGACGGGATTCAATAAAATTAACATTGATGACATTTATGCATTCACTGACATGATAGGTGAAGGAACAACAATTCGGGTATGTCAGAGTGACTTCAGCATTACCATAGAAACCAAAATGACGGCTAAACATAAACTGTCTCGAGCAGAGGAAATTTCCTTCAGTGACTGCAGTGTAGGAGCTGGTGTTCTCGTACACTGGCTTGAAGTGCTGGAAAGAACGGCAGGTTTAGCAAACCTGGATATTCACTGTTATGAGTCGGACCCAATACTTTATACAGATCTGGCAAATGCTTTCAAATGGACTCCCAGAAGGGTGTCAATAAATATGTACCACCACACAAGAGATGAAGAGATGACAGTTTCACGGAGAACGTAAGCAGTAGCACATCCGTCATTGAGACTTCTCTGAATAAGATGTTCTACTGCGGGGGAGAGTTCAATGATCAGGGACCTAGGTATATTGACCAATCACTGACATCACTGTTAGTGTGTAATCTTTTATCAAGCAAAATGACTTATGACACTCTGAAAGAACAAGTGGCCGGACTAAAATATCTCGAAGAAATGAGATTGTATGAACTGAATGCACAACTGTGTAATATAAATCCTGTAGTAAAGGGTCTAGGCTCGTGTGCTGAAATGCATGTACTCGACCTGGCAGGGTGTGTGACGGATGATGATACATGTACAGCTACAGCTGCTCTCATTCCAATGCTCAAAAAGTTGAAAGAATTTCGAATTTTTCGTTGTGATTCTGAAAATGCGGCATTATTAGTCTTAAAATCTCTGCTAGAAACCCCGAATTTACAGATACTAGATTTGTCATGTAACCTCAATAACGCCACCGGAGCAAATGTGGTCGACACGCGAGGCAGACGCGCAGGAAATGAAGCGAGCCCTGAAATGTACAAGGCTTTGGGTGCCTGGATGCGTGAGGCCGGTGAGTTACGTGAGCTCCGTCTGGGTAGATGTGACGTACCCTCAGCCTTACAACCAGTAGTGACAGCGTTACAGTACACACCACACTTACAGACGCTCGATCTCTCCGGTAACATGGCCGAGCTTGAAGTGTTTAAAATATTAGGAGATCAGCTCAAAATGTTGAAGGAGCTTAAAGTCCTCCGTCTGTGTACGTGTGAAGATAAAAATGCATTAGAACACGTGATCAATAAATTACCATTCACTACAGGATTAAATGTACTTGATATATCTGGTGTAATGGAAAAGGTGTCAAAACGAGGGGCTTTCAGTGAATTACATATAAAATATAACCATGCCCTAGATAAAACATATAAGGATCTAGGAGTTTTACTGCAACACCTGCCAGATCTCGGTGAGCTCCGTTTGTGTCGGTGTGACCAGGTAGATGCCGTGAGACCAGTGATCAGAGGACTACAGCACACGCCCAGATTACATACACTAGATCTACTGGGGAACGAGGTGACGTCTGACGTGTTCACAGAGTTAGGGAAGCAGCTGTGCAGGCTTAGTGAGCTGAGAGAGTTACGTTGTGTGTTACTGTAAACGTCTTAATGCCATGAAGGAGATCGTACAAAACTTGCATCACACACCAGGTCTGGTGGTTTTAGATCTGACAGGTAAAATGGTATCCAGAAAAGACCGAGGAGTGGCAAAACACAAAGGGAACCAAGCAGACCGTGTTGTGTATGAGATATTAAACCACCAGCTACAGCGTCTGCCCCGGCTCCGTGAGTTACGTGTCTGTGGGTGCCCCAGTGATCGACGTGGTGAAGCTGTAGCTGTAGTGAACGGTCTACAGTACACACGCGGGCTGCAGGTGCTGGAGATGAGAGACTTGTCTCTGACTGAAGCAGATGTGGAGCAGCTGGATGAGAGGCTGGTGAACCTGTGTGAGATGAGACAGCTGCTGCTGGGTGGCTGTGATGTGTATGACATGACCAGTAAACGTCATGATGAAACAAACACAAGTAAACAAATACACCAGGCCTGGGCCGCCTGTATCACATGGCTGTCTGAACTGTGTCTTTTACAAGTGTTAGATCTTGGTAATAATAACATAGGTAATGATAGGATAGTACAGCTGTCCCGGCAGCTCCCATCACTCACCCACCTTGACGCATTGTACATGATTCGCTGTGGTCTGACTGACACCCAGGCCGTGTTACAGCTGATCGACGTCCTCCCGTCATGTCCTACACTGAGTTTGTTGAGTCTCGACCAGAACCACCTGGATGACGGACTGGAGCAGATCGTCAACATGACACAACAACTGTCAGGACTTTACTGGTTACGTCTTGGATATAACAAGTTGAGTGATGTCGTTATGAAGAACATTAAACAGCATATTAAAAAGGAACTCCCACACCTGAACCTGTTGGTGTAACTTTTCTGCAAACACAACCAAAACATTTTGTTTTAATTTGCCTCATATTGAATACATGGAGGTTTCGACTTGCACATGATTTACGAATGACCTGTGCATATTTATGTAATCGCCAACTATTTCCACGTTTTAGCAGAAGGTGTATATATGTGGATTTAGGATGTAAGCATGGGAAGTCACTTAGCTCGTCTACAAATATGAAAAAGCTTCCGACGCATTGCATAATAGTACAAAAATATCCTCATTTATCTTTTAAACAGAAATGTTTAATTTTTGTTTTCTTAAATTTCATAAATATTATTTTGATTTTTTATATTAATTTGGGTTGTTCAATTTTGTCATTGATACATATATTGTATATAAAATTTTGAATTTTGGTTATCATGTTTTCTTAAATTACACAATTCATGATTTTTTTTATCTGTTTGCTGTCTTATATTTTTTTTATTTTGGATATTTGATATCTAAGAGCAGAAAGCATGATTGTATTTTAACTAATGTCGGATGACTTTTATATTCTACTAGAAATTGACTCTTTAGGCGTGGTCCCACAAGGGCGTTATTCCGCTCTCTTTCTAAGGAACACATCACCTATAGTGCACCTAAAACCTCTCTTCAGATAGATTTACGCCTCGATGCTCTTTCGTGTCGCAACCCCGCGCTCTTATAGAACCCTGACAGGTTTATTTCTCCGAGGTTCTCGAAATCGGTAATGGAGTAGAACCTGGATGTCACAGGTCGCATGTCATAATTATGTATGTACCGCTCGTTTAACATAATTTACTGTAAAAGCTACACCTGACTTATCATTACAGAAGATGCCATGTTTCTTAAAAATTGTATATTTGAAAAGGACTTGTGTTTCCTTAAACATTGGATTGAATAGCAGGAAATGTATAAACACAAGCAATGTGTGTCTCGATGGCTATATCACAGGTCAGCTCTGCCCGCCATCACGAAAGTGGTTACTAATAGATTGTAGAAATAGATCGAAGGACTGTATCTCCGCCGAGATAAAAATTTGCTCTATCTCGCACTGATAACGAATCCATTAAAACAAAACAAAAAATATCCATATGACCACAAAACTTCGGTGCTTCTTTTTTTTTTGTACTCTTACCCAGGACAAATTTACATCAAAATCCCTTCTCAGTTTTCTATTAATATACTACAAGAATATCTATATGAATTATAAATAGAAAGTGTCCTGTTTATTGTGGTCGCTTTTGCCACTTTTACCTGTTCGATAATGCCTATCACCGATATATGTTGTATTAACTGGTTATATATTTTCACTTCGATGTTTTCAAATGAACTGCTGGATAAAGTCAACTTTAATCATGTTAATCATCCTAATACAGATCTGTCTATTTCAAGTGAATAATTGAATTCAGAAATAAAATAATATTGTCTTATTCGTTTCTTTTCTTACGTTGTCATTATAATACTTATCCTTATTATTGCATATTGCAAATGTACGTGAGGGTTAAGAAGCTTTGAAATAAAGCTCAATTAAAAACTTTATATTAAAAACATGATAAAAATAACACCGAGAGTGCGCATCATCTATTCCTTTTTTTTATGAAACCAATCGTACAATGATACTTAATGACTGACCTGTCTAAGAAAACGAAAATCAATTCGATATCATGTTAAGTTTGACTGGAAATCCGATGAAAATGTCGTAACGACATTACGGCGTCGACGCAATTGCTGTAATTTATGGTAAAACACCCATCTAACGACCACCTCGGTACAGCGGCCACCTCGAAATAACAACCATTTTTTCATGGGCTCAATTATTTTGCTCTTTTTATCATATACATTTATTAGTATTAATAAATATACCTATAAATATGAAAATACATATTATTAATAAATAAATTTATTTTTAAAAATTGTGTTGTTCTTTCACGCAAAGATTTGTGAGAACTATATAAAATAGGCGCTATATATACATGTGCAGTATTTATCAATAATAATCAAGGCTCGAGAAAGTTGAATATAAGGAATATCGGTTGTTTTGAACTCCGGTTGTGTCGAGGTAAAATTACCAGTCCCTTCGACTTCGACACAACGAGGTTAGCTGTACACACACACACACACACACACATATATATATATATACAGTGAAACCTCGTTGTGTCGCACTCGCTTAAGTCAAACCCCCCGCTTATTTCGAAGTTCCGCACTCGATATTCCGGACAACTTTAGTTAAATTAATACCAAATAAAACCCACTTGTGTAGAACCTCGGATGTGTCGAAGTTTTCTGAGGGTCCCTTCGACTTCGACACAACGAGGTTATACTGTATACACACACACACACACACACACACATATATATATATATATATATAATTATATACAGTGAAACCTCGTTTAGTCGAACTCGCTTAAGTCAAATACCACGCTTATGTCCAAGTTACACACTCGATATTCCGGACAACTCTACTTAAATGATTACCAAATAAATCAGCTTGTGTCACTTTATATATATATATATATATATATATATATATATATATATATATAAACCTCGAAATGGCGGGCACCTCGATTTTCCGATTTACGGGCACTATATCAACAAGTAGTTTGAACCTCCGTTTTGCGACCACCTGGTATAATGTTAACACATAAATTCGACCAGGCGTAGCGTTGCAATTATATTAGTACAGACCAACAGATCAAACAAATCCAGAGCGTAGATAATATGGTGTTCACGGATGGTGTAAGCAAGGCAGATGTAATTACGTCAAGGTTTCATACTATTTTATCAGATTGGCTTTTATTTTATGCATGATAATTAAGCCCTTAACTTGCTTCTGGTAAAATTTGCGTTTGTATTTATTGTATTGATCCATGTTTACTGATGATTATTTATCAAACGTAAATGTCGCACAAGCATTTATCGTCCATATTATAATATTACCAATAACTGATTATACCTTGACGTAACAAAAGTGCTTCATCATGAATTAGCATTCTTAATTAGTTTGATTTTAACTCATTTTAATTAACATTTTACAGGTGCATGGAAAAAAATAATAAGTAATTTCAAGGGGTCACAGAAAAATATATAATTAACAATGTGTGCCGATAAAAGCTTTTGTCAGATCCTTGCTTGCCAAGTGTCGCTTACACGTCCACCTTGAAATTGCGACCACTTTCCCGCGGTCTTGTTAGTGGTCGTAATTTTGAGGTTTAACTGTACTTCCAAAATGACGTCACGTTAACGTCATTATCTCACCTGCGGCCCTTGGAAATCTAAAAGTTAGTTGGTTGTCAACAATATATCGTATGTTCATGCTATTTTGTGGCTGAGTGGGTCATGACTAATGGCTTAGACATGGCTGTTACCTGCAGCTGTAACCTGCTGTCATGGTCTATCTTCTGGCAGGCGATAAAGTATAAGGTCTTTAACTGTTCGAGGGCTATATTCAATGGTTGTATTGGCGTTAGAAAGATAAAAACTTGGATATGCGGGACGGTCAAGACTACCTGATATTTTAACCCAGCTTGGTGAGGGTTTAAGCTGGGTTAAAATCCTGTTAATAAAGAATGAAAAGAATTTATGAACATGCGAAAATATAATGCCCAGGTTTGTTCTTGTACTTCGATTATTGCTTTTGCAAAATAACTGCACTTGTGAAATCTGAATTCTCTGTATTTTTTAACAGGTTTAACTCCTGTTATCCAAAATGTTGAGGTTCACATTTGTGTCACGGTAAGACCTGATATTTCACTTGAAGCTTTTTTTTATTAGCTCAGCTGACTTTCAGTCATGCTGGGCTATAGCGATGGGTCTTTGCCCGGCGTCCTTCCGTCTGTCAGTCCGGCCGTCCGGCCGGCCGCAGGGCACAAATCGTAACCATAGAGGCTAGGGCCATGAACCCTATGCAGTCTTAGAGATTATAAAAAGATCTCCTTGCAAACCTGAAATTAGGTCACTGCGACCTATATTCTCGAAGTTATGGGATGTGTTTGCACCCCCCAGAAATAACTCTTTGAGACAAAATTTTCATGCCAAACCTTCCATCTTTCACATACAGCTCATCTACCAACAGGGGAAGAACCATAATTTTTTTTAGGTCAAAAGGTCGAAGGTCAAGGTCACAGGAGCCTCTTCTTTGAAAAGCCTGTGGATGCATTTTAAGCCAACCCTTTCATCCCAATTCTTTGATCTTTCACATATAGCTCACCTACTAAGTTGGAGAAGAATCCTATAGATTTTGAGGTCACAAGGTCAAAGGTCAGGGTCACAGGATCCACTTCTTTGAAAAGGTAGTGGACACATTTCAAGCTAGACTTTTCATTCCAAACCTTCCAGCACCGAAATCGCTTCTCTGCCAACAGGGGAAAAGACCTGTTGATTTTGAGGTCAAAGGTCAAATTCACAGCACCCACTTCTTGCGTGGAGTCATTTTCAGGCAAACTTTTCAATCTGTACCTTCCATCTGTCATATATGGCTTACCTACCAATAAGGGAAGAAGCCTATTGATGTTGAGGTCAAAAAGTCAAAGGTCAAGGTCACAATATTTAATTGTTCTAAATGCTTGTGAGCATATTTCAAGTGTAACTGTTCAACCCAAACCTTCAGTCTTTCACATATGCCACATCTATGCATCACTCAGTTTGACTCAAACTTCATATTTATGGGTCTTTTTGCTTGAATAAATAACTTATTGATTTTGGGGTCAGCTGGTCAGCAGGTTAAAGGTTGCAGGTCAGAGTTATTCATCCATTGGTTGCCAAGTAATTACACCAGATTTAAGTGGTCAGTAGTTACCCATCATTTAGAAAGAATCCAGTTGATATATGGGCAAAAGGCCAAGGTCATAGGTGAGGGATGTTCACAATTACTTATTTTATAGACCATCTCTATTTTTCTTGTATATATAACCATCAAACTCCAGCTGTTACATCTCCCTGTGTGGCTGTAATTGTGAGTGACACTGGTGACATATGACTCCCTTTTTGTAACAGCCTATTAAGTGATAAGGCTCATTGATAAGTACCTCGTTACTTCATAACAAAAACACTGTTGTCAGAATGCTTCAGCCAGGCATTAAGACTATGAGAGTATAGTACTAAGGTTTAGCTACTGATTTATAAGATGATGGGAACATTTTGCAGTTTATTATATGGAATCCTAGCAATAAACTTAGTTTCCTAGATATCTGAATATTTTAATATATATCACCACATATAAAAGCAAGTGTTTGTTCTCATAATATGTGGATGTGTACCTTGATTTAGGATGGCTTTTTGTTTTATTTCAAGACTCTTAGTCATGCTTTCTGCATTTCTTTTCTTTCAGGTTTGGCAGTTTACCTACCCTGCTGACCCCATTGAAAAGCAGAGTGATAATAAAAATATTGGACTTACACTTTTTACAATTGCATATCTATAAATCTTATATGAGGGCCTGGACATGCCTTTTGAATTATTTTGGGCATTTATTACTGGATAATTTGCCCCAAGTTTGGTCTCTTATTGGAGAATGTGGGATATCAAATGTCATACTTGTCAGAAATCCATTATGTCTGCCAGTTAGCCACCTTAGAAATTCTTTCTTGAGGGCAGTTTCAGTAATTTTTCTTTAATGTTTGGCCCGATTTAGAGAATGTTTGTTGTCTGATTTCAGAATTGTCAGAAGTCCAATATGGCCACCAGGCAACCGTCTTTTAATTCCTTTTATCATATTATCTCAAGAACAGTTAAAGTGAATGCAGTTGGATGTATATTTATGTAATCTTGTAAAAGATTGGGTCAAATATTTCTGAATAAATATTACCATCATTTATAAAAGTGCAGTACAGTTGGCTTGTATTGAATAAAAATTCATACAGAAGCACCTGTTTCTCAATAATTCTTGCATGTATTTCCTTGATTTTTGCTATATATTTTCATCTTATATTTGCCCTTTGTGGTGTTCCTTTTGAGACTGACAGGTTTCAAGCAAGCTGTCGGAATAGTTCCTGATAGCTTAACAATCATGCATTTTCCTCAGACCATCAATTCACTGTGTTTTAACCAGATATAGGTGATATATATTTCTGTTGTCATAGAAAATTTTCAACAAATTGGCAAATTGGTTCTTCAAAATTTGACTGGAAGTTATGAATCTCAGTCCATGATGTCACAGGTCATGCTTGGCAGCTGAGCGTCATGACCCATGGGTCACTTGTTTATTTTTATGTGGGGCGGGGAGAGCATAATTTGAGTCAAATAAACTGGCGCCTTTACGGAAATTCAGATTTGTTAGATTAAAAGTTGTGTTTGTATATAATATATCAAGCCTGTTAACACGTATTTCATATGTAAGGAAGCAGGCTGTCACCCGCATCATATTAGTTTATTCTGTGATGTGCTATGTTATTTTTAGCTATAGGTGATACTACCAATGTTGGCTAACGTGTGCAAGCAGAACTTATTTTCCCATTTTTCAGTAACTAAACCTGAAAAGACTAATACTTTGTTTCATATAATAATGAATAGATTTTTAGAGTAAGGAGAACCAAATGGGTATAATTTTAATGGAATATTTTTTAAAATAGTATCATTATTCGAAACATTCGAATTAAGTCAATAGCAAAAAGCAAACTGATGTGTTTGAACAGGAACGCATCGTTCAGACGTCATTTATATCTCCGGAGTAGCTGCAGCATTCAGCGCTTATATCATATTAGTATAAATGATGATGACAATGCGTTATAGAAGATTCTCTTAAAATGTCCCCGCCCATTTGTCATCGGTGTTGTGGATCGTAATGTGATAAAAATGACTTTCTGTATATTTGAACCTAAATACTGTATGGACGCATATATCAGTAACATAGAGATGTATTCGCAAACATGCACGAAAGTAAATAAAATGCAATTAATGGTATAATATAAAGCTGGCACATGCTATAGAGACACGTACCATATTTTTTTCTAGAATTACCATATTTTATTTTACCATAGACACGTACCATAATTAATATCACAGATATCGCCAATTAAAGAATTCACGTACACCGAACACTCCCTGTTTATCCTAAAAGATTAATTACAAACGCAGACTGCAAAATGTTCTGATATGAACAGGCTATGGCAAACAATCACTCAATAATTACTCATAAATGCTTTTAAAAAGCCACCAACTAAAGCTTGAGGAAGACGAAACGACATTTCCTTTGAACATAAAAAATATGGCCTTAGACAGCAGCAGGTACCTATGTTAACCATAGAGGAAACTATAATCAAGAGGACTAGTTGGATAGCGAGACTTATTATAGGCTGCTGATATTAAGAATAATCTCAGTTTAGCACTGTGTTTTATTTAGGTCGACTATATTTAGGGTGTTAAGGTCGTATGCATAAGCAAAGAAAGATTTATGAATTTTACAATATTCATTATTTTTCCTACATGATAATGAATTGAAATATATTGTCAGACATATGCTAACTTATTATTAATGGCCTACAACTTACATGTCCACTGTACAGTCTAAATTCAATACACAAGGTCTAACTGGTAATAATATGTTTTTTTTTTAGTTTTCCTCTTTGTGTGCAATTCCAGTTCTGAAATAACCTTTCAGCCTTAATTTTAGGATGCATATTTACGAGTTCATAATTTGAGGAAGTTTTATAATTTGTTTTAAAAAAGCAATTCAGGTCACTGAAACGGTCTTAATTTATCTCGAGATAAAATATTAAAAGTCTTAGACTCGGAGCTGATAATCTGTCCTGGTCTCGAAACTGATCATGTGCTCGGTTCAGAAATAATTTCCCACGAAGATTTTATTAAGAAAATCTGCAGATGATCATGCATGTTTGTGAAAAATCATGGAGGGGCAAGTGCATGTCAGTTGTATCCCGGTTGAGAGTAGTGGTCGATTTTGAACCCCACTGCTCCTCAGGCTCCGTCCACAGGCATTTTTCATTAACCGAGGCTTATGTCTCAAATATATATTTTTTACCACGTATTGGTGTAAAAGTGCTGATTTATGCTTATTAACTAAAATTGCCCAAGGCTGACAGCCGACCAACCTCATCATTTATCATACCTGATATGTGGGATTACAAAATCCACAGAGACAAAAACTTGAGACTCAAGGTTAGCAGGAAAGTTGAGGTTTGCTGCCCGGACTAATACAACCGCAGTATATATATGCATATATATATATATATATATATATATATATATATATATATATATATTTCTGAATTCTCCGGGTGCTGGCTTAAGACAGTCAATGAACACAAAAAGAAGAGAGACATCAACGCCAACATTTCAAACAATCAAATTATAAAATTCTGTTTGTTTACAGTTAGTCACTCGCTCTAACGAAGGCTACAGGGGTAGCTGAAAATTGAGCAACAATCTATACATGTTATCCAAATAATATGATTGTTTGAAATGTTGGCGTTGATGTCTCTCTTCTTTTTGTGTTCATTGACTATATATATATATATATATATATATATATATATATATATATATATATATATATATATACATGAACAGTGTGTATATATAAATGCTCAAGTATCAAAACATGTCACATTGTTTACCTAAAAGAACTTTAAAGAATTAAACCAATCCTTACAATCCTTATGTGAAACGATCCAAGAGAAGATCAGCGGTATGACTGCTTTTTCTGTACAATAAGGACTTAAAAAAGAGAAGAGCAAAATTCTCAAGGTATATTTTCTCAACACAACCCCGGCCACGCTGAAGGTTTATGAGTTCGAAGAAGTAGAGCGTTACCAGCCTTCAGAGTATCTTCAACAAATAGGGAAGATGGGAAAGTAAGAATCAGTAATATATGCAAGAGTTGCCTTCTAACAGCTGAATAAGATCTGGATCGAGTTTTAAGACCCATCTACAACAACCGGAATAAGTCAAAATCGTCCATGATGTCCCATGGACGGCCACAGTAAAGAACTGCACGAAAATTCAGACCTTCAATTTGTCTGTGAAGGAGCTTCTCTGGTGTCGAAATGTTATAACGTAGTTTTAGAGTGACTGGGTGCATCCTCCAAAAGCCAGCTGTAACACAACCAGCCAAGGCCTCAAGTGACCCTCCTCAAGGTAAGAGAGGAATAGACCATTCGGAAAAATTGGCCCAGGACCAGTTTCTGGCATTAACTTTGTAAAATGTATTAGGGTAAAGTGGATATACCTTAAATATGGCAGAATCCCTTGATCCCAATATTTTCTTAAATAATGTTTTGCAGTCGGGCATCAAATTGGGAAAGCAAAAAAAATAAATAAATAAATAATAAAAACAATTTTATTCATGATTTCAAATAAGCATACAAAAAATGTGCATATTTTTTTCCATAGTATATAGTATTGATAAAATTAACAGTAACCTTGATCATACCTATTGCTTTTAAATTTGAATATTGAGTATAATGATCCTTTAATAAGCAAAGACCTCACTTCACAAGAAGAATACTTTGTTTCATCATAGTCTCCATGAATAAACTGTGTCTGTGCCGATGTAACCATCCTTACTTTCAAGCGTATGAGTAAGAAAAAGTAGGAACATGCATCATCTGTGTTATATTCTTTTATAGCGATAGCCAGGTGTTATCACCTGTGAACAGCAGATGGAGGAGCTAATAACAAGTCATTCATTGATTATTTGAGGACAAGACTATCAGGCATGCACGGGTCAAGGCACCCCCTGTTCTTACTAAATATGCATTGCAATTTGAAGACTAAGGCATATGTGTTTCAAACATACATATACTGATTTTATGGAAAATAAGAAAACAGTTCCGGTCAAACAGGACCAATAAAATGGCTCACAAGAAAATAACGATGCCTCTTCGAATGTGTAATGTCATGAAGTATGATAATTCAGATATGTATAACTTACAAAATGAACAGTGGTAGGCATTTTTGAGAAATAACTGCATCAGTTTATAAAGGCATCCATGATATACGTCACAATATTGATCGTAAATGTATGCAATTTATGTTTATCCACAAGGCTTCAACATGCAACTTAATCTACTATTAATCAATTTGGCATTGATTCTACTGACAAGTTTTAAGTTTATAAATCTCATTCATTTTATAACTGACAAACCAAAAATAATGACTTGGTTCTGTACATGAGTTACTGTGTTGTGTATTACCTATTGACAACATTCTGGTTCAGTTAAGTGCAGACTAAATGTATGTAACAGCCGAACCCTATGTACATTAAATACTTTTAACAAACTAAATTACAAGCATGCGGTGTGTGTGCACTTAAATAATATATCACAGTTCAAAACAGTGACAATAATTTTGCATTCATAATTACGGGATAGATGAGAATTTGAATATTATTCAGATACTAGGACAAAAAATATGGGTAAATTATAGGAAAGGAATTCTTTATTATAATCAGGCAATAGGACATACGAGATAAGAATCAAGCAGGTTATATCAAAAATGAGTTACTAGGAAGAGCCTCTTAGTATCAACCTCGTGACAATCTTGTTAAACACAAACACACGTAGAGCCTGTATATTTCTATAGACATTCACAACTAAATTAGACAAAACTAAAATTCCCTAGCAGATGTGTAGACTGGTAAAATGCTTTGAATACACACACGTTTGTATTGGTTCCTAAAACATTAAACAAAACCTATAGATATGAGAGCATATCATTTGCCTAACATGAGTGGGCAACAATTGTTGTAACATTAAAAGGTGCAAGGTCCCTTTGCATAATGTAATTAAAATAAATGTAGCACAAGTCCTGCATATGATCAGCTGTAATATGATGAGTATCACATCAAACACTTCTGTACAATTCAAATTAGAACTTTTTTTAAAACAAACTCCCTGGCATTTTGGACAGAGTAAAAATAATAAAATATGTGAAATACAGTTGATACGTTAAAACTGATATGTACAAGTGTACAGTTGATACGTTAAAACTGATATGTACAAGTGTATAATCAGAGCAACACCTTAGCAACTCATCCACTGTATCTGCTAATATTATGCAGTGATGAGTTTCACAAGTGTCAAAGAAACGTTACAGGAATTTATTTCAAATAAAACCATCTATAAACTGCAGGGAATTTCATAATTGTGACTTCTTTTTATTGTACAGACAGATATTGGTTACAGCATGCAACACTTGTCTAGCTGAGCCTGAAGAAAGTGTGCTGAATTTCCCGGTCTCCTTTTTTCTGATGCTGATTGAATGATGACAGCAGTTCTTGAAATGAGTCTTCCTGGTTAAACCATGACACTTTTCCATCACTTTTGTCCTTGTATGAGAGTGAAAGCTGGGACCAGGTTCGGTATTTTCATAATATTACTTTATGATCATTTCATTTATGATTTTACAAAACTGGTGGTAATAAATAAGCATAAATGTCCTAGAGGCACCTATCAATGGTCAAACGTATAAAGACAATATAAAGTACTTTCAGCACCTGCTAATATGTAAGAAACATAGGTGCTCAAGATATGACAAACTGCGAACAGCAAAGGAGACATTTATAAAATGTGGCAACATTGGTGTAAAATACCCTGATATGTATTGTTGCCTTTGCAATCTCATATATGGCACTGTAGCCGAGGGCCAACAATGGCAGATATGAAGCTTTCCCAGTAACAACCTGCCAATGTAAACCCATGTTGGCCCCACATAGCCATGCTTGCTGGGTATGATTCAGCTCATGATCATGTCATCCTCTTCATTATCAGATGTACACGGCAGCAGCTCCATCTTGTCAGGATTCTTCACCTTCATGGCCAGACCCTCGTGGTCACGAAGTTTGCGTAAACTTTTGCGGAGAACTTCCTGCATTCTCTGGTTGTCCTTGCTGGCTGCCTGCCACATGACTTCAAGGTCATCTTCTATATTCCTAAAACAAATACAGATTGACAAGATTTTCTTAAATATACAAACTGACATGTATTGCATTTTATTATTTTATCAAAATTATTATGTTATCAAACTGATACAGCCTAAACAGTTCATAGTGATACAGTCATACCTGATTACTCCTATAATTGTTATTGTGACAATATAATCAACTTAGGCCTAAAAAATAAAAGGTATGGTTTTCAGGCACTGCCCGTGTCAATTTAACCCCCAGCATCAAACATTTTTATTTTAATTTTCATCTTTCAAAAAGATAAAATAATACAATTTTGATAAGTTTACCTTTGTTATGTAGTGCTTTTACCTGTTTAAGAAAAAAATGTTATTATCATATTACTATGCTTTTCCATGATCATATGACATTTTTATCAAAACATACAAAAAGGCAATAAAAAAAAAACGCCTGCCCAGCGTCCCCGCACTGATTTATGAAAAAAAGTGCCTGAGAACCATACCTTTTATTTTGCCTTAAATCACATAATTATTCTACAAAGATTTGTTTTGTGAAGCTCATGATGATAATAATAGGTCTGCCATGTACATCATGCATTTGAAATAAGAACTGGGTATGATAGTAGTACAGATAAGGCATTAGAAAATGTATGCATGATAAAGTTTCAAATTTCATAGGAAGGGATTAAATAACAGGTAAAGATCGTTATTATAAAATGTTAATATGAATCATATTGCCAGCCAAGGAAATATAAAAAATAACTTTGATAGTGTCTCATCATTCAGATGATGAAACATTAAAATTTTCTTAGAGTATGTTCTACATACCAGTTTATACCAAAAGTGCAAGCCTACTTGGTATGTTGTAGGATGTATGAGCAAGCATGTTTCATGACCTTTACCCAGTGCTGTTCATTTTGTTTCATAATATATATATTATAATATATAATATATATATCATAATATATATTAGTCAGCTCTGTCTGGGCCAGTCACAGTACTGTATTCTATATAAATAATAGATATAATGGATATGAATATAAACTTTCTTGACAGATAATTTATGAATTATTTCTTAAAAACTTGCAGAGATGTTTCACAAGATTTGAATATAAACATGGAAGTATATATTTATTTAATATTATACTTCAATGATATAACTGTGACATTTTTGAGTTCAACCTTTGTTGTTGTTTTATATACATTTATATTTTAATTCAATATTTCACTGTTATAATTAAACTGAGAGTTGGCTCACACTGAAAATGGTCTCTTCTTAGTTTTCAAAGTTTATTTCTTCTTAAATAAGTTTTAGCAGAGTTTCTTTTGGGAAGATGAATATTTTACTGAAGATACTAAGTGCAATTAACACCATCTGATTTACAGCTTCAGTGGTAAAAATCTTAATGTATTTATAAGCATATAATGAAATAGTACATTCCACCAAAAGGTGAACTACTGCATTCAGTACTTCTGACTTCCATATTTTGGCTCAGTTACACTGCCTTGAAACCAATGAGGGTATTATAATATGTACTAATGTACATATTATAATACTAATGTATTAATATGTGCCTTATCATTTACAACCTATCAGGTCCCAAGGTATTCAACATCACATGTGACAGAGTCTAATTTTAGAATATTAGAATCACTAATAACCAATCAAAAACTGTCCAAGGTATTTGTTTTTGCATATGACCAATGATCTGAACTGTGGGATTGATAAGTTGTAAATAAGACTATTTAATACAGGAATCTCAAGGTTCCATCGTAAAATTCGAAATATACCTCATTATAAGAGAGTGCGTTTTGGAGCGGCCAGTGTGACAAGATTATTTTCATGGCCACTCTTTGGTGGAATGGACTGTCATCAACTTTTAGAATACCTTGAGTGATGCATAAAAAATGTTCAACCTACTCTATAGAAATGATGAGTAATCAAATTTGTGCAAAGAAGGGGTGGCATGCAAATACTTTCCTGTAATTCCCCAAGACCACACCATGTGAAATAAATAACACAAACATGAAAGGAACTAATGTTTATTTAATATTTTTAGGGTTCATTTTATACAATCATTGTTGATATGATCTATTTAGGTACTGTTTACTTCATAGTGCTTTTTCTTAACCCTCAGGAATGCATATATTGAAGATGAAGAAATAACAGTTGTTGTTAAATTAACCTTACACTGTAAAACATTCATATCTCATGAATTGCCAACACACTACTTTTGTAGGTACCGGTAAGTAATTTTCACTAAAATGACATATTACATGTATGTAATTTAAGTAATTTTGAGGGTCAAAAGGAATCCTTTGTGTCGGCAAAAGTAATGAATTGTTCACATTTGATGCAACATTAGTGTTATTAATAAATAAATTCTTGGAAGGTAAAATAGCAGATCAGTCAAGCAGTGACAGTATCATAAAACTTTGTGGATTGGGCAGATGCATAATTTTAATTTCATTTCAGCAATGTGATCATGTAATTTTCTTATATTATACATTTTTTGAAAATTGAATTAGAAATTACATGGACATGAAAATTTCTTATTCAATAAATATCTGAGAATTCCCTCTCAAATATCTGAAATTCCCCTCCCAATACCCTCTCGAGTCATTTTTTTCCACCTTGAAACTATATAAAGGTAATAGATAAGTGTGATTTTAGATATTTAAGGATGCTCTTTACCAGGTAACAGTAAGAAAAGTTGACACAGTTCCAATAATGGTCATTCTAAGATGAAGTATACCAAAATATTTAAAAACTTTAATCTATTTTAGACATGATACAGAGAAATGTATGTTTAATTAAATTTATGAAACTGCTCTATGTAAACCCTTGTAGACATGCACAATATTGAGTGTATCATTATTTATTCAAGTACATCAGCACTGTAATGCACTTGTGAGCCGTGGTGTACCTGGTATGAGTGCAATATAAATAACATTTTTATTATTATTATTATTATTAAAATTATTATGTAAAGCAACACCCTCACTTCTGGCCATGTTAGAGATGTTAATGTTGAGAGTATGTCTGGGCAAGGAAGTGTAAGAGTGTTGTCATCAAATAAAACAATATGTGCATGTTAAGGGTTCTTTAGAGCAATATTTGATTATGAAAACTTCTAGGATAATTATCTCATATCATGCATGTAAATTGTTTTGGTAAACTTTTGTAGCCTTTTTTATTTAAAGAAAGCTTATATAATAAAAGTAGATTAAGATTTACCAGACCTTTTATTTACCTTGATCAAGCTTCACATTTGATCCTTCAGACTTCAATACATTCTGTGATGTACATGACAAAAGTGACTGACAAATTCAACATCTTTCATTCAAAACAACTAGTTTTATTTAAGAACACAGGAAGTATTTCTTCCCATCAAAGATAACATATAAAGCCCGTAACAAGTGATCTTCCTCTAAGAAAGAAATGTTGTCACCTGTTTCTGTTAGTTTGATCCAGTCAACTGGATCCTATTTTTACCCATATTAATGTAGACATTTTTAAAAGAGAATGAAGTACCCACCAACTGTGTGTAAAGATTGCCCTGGCAAGCAGTATCTTGGATTTTGTGTGATATCATTATAGGGTATAAACGGAGGTTATATGGGACACTGTGCTGATTGTAATATTGTGTGCTGCAGCTGATAAAACTTTACAATTCAAGTAATACATCATTACCTCACTGGACACATAATACTATTTTGGGCTAGTTAGTCAGTTAGAAGGATTACTTAAAGCTTTCACCATTAAAGTTACCCATTTTTTTTATGTTAACTTACTTTCTAAAGTATGAGATGTCTTTTGGATTGCTATAAAGATGAACTTGTGAAGACAGATTGTCAGGGAAAAAAGAGTGACCAAGTTTCAAAAGATTTGTGGAAAATTTTTGTGTCACCTCTGGTTCTGAAATCCATGGTTTTAAACAACAGTTTCAGGTGCATGCTAAAAATTACATACAGGTCCTTATTCATAAACCTCTGCTGAAGGCCTAAATGGTTAGACTGTGTCATAGGCCTTAACCACAAGGCTATTCCTGAGGCCTCCTTTAACCACAAGTGTAAAAAAGTAAACTAAATCTAAAGTATTAACCAAATTTTTTATCTGAAAAATGCAAAAACCTATTTATTAATTAAGTATTTCTCTTAAATCAGGAGGCATTCAAAAGTGAAATGTACTCTCAATGGAATCCCTAAAGGTGTGGTTATGTTACTATGATAAAGAAATTCACTGCATAATGTTGATACTAATTTTTTCTCTCTGTGGTATCCTTATAGGTTTAATTATGTTACTGTGTAAAGATATTAATTTCAATGATGTTGACACTAACTTTTTCTCTCTGTAGTTTCCCTAAAGGTTTAGTTATTTTACTATGATAAAGACATTAATTGCCATGATGTTGATACTCACTTTTTCTCTCCTGATAACGCCTCCAGCATGTCCTCCCTCTCTTGCAGTAAGACTCGTAAATGTTTGATCTCGCGCTCATATTCTCGGCACTGCTGACTGAAGTCTGAGTCCTGCTCTTTCATTCTGCAGGTAAAATTAATAAAATAATAATATAAAACATTGAATATTGACACAATCCACACAAGCATTTACTGTAATTGATCTACCTTTTTTTGCAGATGTTACCCCAAATCAGTTAAAACTCTCATGCAATTAGTTATGGAAGTAAAAAATGCAGTAGCAACCAACTCGAAGCTCTCAGAACTGTTACTATTTACATGGATTGGTAAAACATTTTTACCAATTATACCCCCTATGAACCCCTGTAGAACTTAAGGTGTCTCATGGTGAATTACTTGATCTATGCATTATTCTGTGTCTTGATTTTATAGATTTTTTAATGCCAAGATTTATGCCATGATACATCTAAATTGAGAACTTTGAAATGTGCACAGAATGTAAAATATAATTATATGATGAACTAATGTAATACTTTAATTAACTAAGAACTTTAAATATTAATGATGATAATCATGAAACCAACCTGTTAGCTGCTTTATCTAGCTTCTGCTGAAGCTTCATCTTGTATGCCTGGAACAATGAACAGTCAAGAAATTAACCTTTTAATTAACGTATATCATAACCCAAGTGACCCATGCGCCATATTAGCTGCAAATCAGTGTGTATGTCTGTAATGATTAAATATTCATAAATAAACTTCTTAATTACAAAATGTTCAGAAGTAACCCAAGTTCCATTGGTCATGACATCCAGCCATGTGGTGTATCATGTTTGAGTAAATTTTTTTGTCAGTACGGTTAAAGCCCAAACACACTAACACACACATCATGCAGGCATCAATCATCACATGTCAAGGATCAAACCAGGAGAAAGTTGCTTTAGTGTATTTATCTTAAGCTAATAGACTAAAAAGCATGTTGAGCATCACGCTTCAGCAATTGTTACTGAAGTAATTGTTCACGCAAGATGCACATATGCAGCGTGGAAATTCCTGATAACGACATATTTTGTGTGGGTAAAAAAAGTGTGGGTAAAACATTTGTAATAATTCATGCCATAATTATTGATGTATATCTGGATAGAAAATGTGCAGCAAAGCAACACAGATATATAAATATCAATATGAATATGAGTTCTGTCTTATTAAGAATATGTTTGGTCACAGATACATATTTGTATACAATTAATCCAATGCTGATTGTCAAGATTACTACTTTTACAATGATACACAAAATATACAACAGGTGCTTGGTTAATACCACCCAATCTGACACATGTCATGCAGGTTGTAGCTGCCTTATTAGTGTGGTTTGGTCTGTTTTGGGCTTAGGAATAAACAAGATATGAAGTCACACCCTGTTATAAATATGCATTTCCAATGACTTCATAATCCTATTATATGCAAGAAGTTTCTGAAATGAAATAATTTTCTATACAGATCCATTTTTGAATAAACACATGAAAATATGTCTGAAGGAGAAAAGCAAGACTATATGGTGCTAATAAAACATTACCTTTAACCTTTCCTCCATTTTGCCAATATCCACATTTCTTTTCAAGAGAGTGTTGATGGCCTCCTGTCTCTCATGCTGTGAGGTGTGCATCTATAAAAAAGGGTACAATTAAGAAATTTACTCATATTTAACATGACTTCTTGTACACTAGAAGCTTGATTTTAATTTTTTAAATATGCTGAGTTCTGACTCATACAGATTACTGTATATATATATATATATATATATATATATATAAAAGTGTTAAATTATTTTCTTATTACATGTTGATATACTTTTATAATTCATTTAATCCACTGAAACTGTGTGAGTCATAGTAAAGTACACATGATTAAAAAAATAAATCTGATCTATAAAGATTTAAATAACCCTTTTGTCACCAAATGTTTCATAACCCAATACTACATGTAATTTACAGTATATGATGTATACTGCTATATAGTTGTGCTCTATTTAGAAAACTGTAATTATCTCCATAAATTCTTGGTGTCAGAATTTACTCAGGAAAGTGACAATATAAAAATAATTAAATGGAAATAGCTGAATGACTACAGACTTTACTCACTTTGTGATGTTTACATACATTCATGGAAACTATGTAGACTATACAGAGATGCTGCCTGTACTTGTAATAGCAAGCAGTTTCAGAATTTGGAATTTTTATACTGATGATCATATTGTGTTCAAATAGAAAAGCGAAAGGGCAACAGCTAAGGATAAAATTATTGAACATAACCACACATAATGCACTGAGTGTGTATTTTAGTTTTTCACAAATACAGTTATGCTAAGGTGTAATCTTACAAATATTGAAAAGAAATGATGTAACACTCACAGCTGTGGCGTAACTATCTCTTTCCTGAGCTGTCTTTTCTGCCTGCAATAGAATATTCCTTTTGTTATTACACAAACATTATCTTCCTCATAAATAAGACATATCTCTTGTCACTTGTATCTTTCTAATTGAGCATTAGACATAATCTGGCCAGATTATAGAAGAGTACATGGTTCCCTGCATTTAATCAGTATGTAAACATTTATGAGCTCACAGGTAAACCATACTCACTTTTTTCAACATGATGATGATAAACATGGCCTTGCAAAACACTCAACATTAACACAAATGTTAAACTTTATTAATCATTAGACATATAATCTGTCAGACAAAACTTCACATCATATATATATTAGCCAACACTGGAGGATTCCATGAGAAAAACCTATGAACAAAATCTATAAAATTAAAAACACTATAATTGTGAACAAACAGTATAAAGTTCTCTCTGTACACAAGTTTTCATAAGCATCACATGTTTCTAAAGTGTTTTTTATGATTGGTTTCCAGGGTTTGGCCAGGAAAGGTCGTGAGGAAATGCTGGACCAATCACATTGCACTGATGCATGGAAAGGCAAGTTTGTAACACTTGCTCAGTGTTTGGCTGAACTGATAAGCTGACAGTAATGAATATGGCTGCACCAATATTTTCTGTCAAGTGGCAGATTTTAAATCTTAAGCCATATCTGTACTAGTATTAAGTCTAGCAAATAATCTGGATCGTGAATCAGTTTACCATAAAATCTTCACTTTAACCGCGGTTTAATCAAGAAAGTCAAAACAGTAGGCCATTAATGTCAGTCGATCCTCCGCTGGTTCATCACGTGCTCTTTGTTTACTCGGCTGGTGATTGATGAGCAGCTGTTGTGGTCAAGAAACAAGAGTAACACCACTAGACGGTTTTTCAGCTGACCCGTTACTTTGAACCATCCAGATATTTTGGATGTATCACATTTCTGTAGGTGATCAACCAAGATTGTGGCTCGAACTGGCGGTATCCTGGTGGCATGATGTCATTTAGTACAAGCCAACCTTGGTAAAAAGGCAGCCAAAGCGGGTAATCGGGCTCACTTGAATACGCACAGAAATAGCATTAGAACAAAAGGAGTTACTCTTTTGCCACTGACCGTTCTGAGAGAAATAAAACTTCACAGGTTTCTGCTTCACTTGATTAAAAGAATATCAATCTGTCTTCCAAGGCAAACTTTTGTATCACATCTCAAGTGGGCCCAATAATCGTCTGTCAGTCAAGTGACAGTCGAGAAATTTTCAGTTTTCTTTTCTTAGCCCAATTTTACATTTAGAATTCACAGGCATGTAACAGGCGTGTAAGCTACTTTATTTGATGGATAAATGGGAATGTAAAAAAGGTAAACTAAATCGGTATATGGTGTGCGTGTATTTCAAACACCAAAGCTCATTAAAATATTTTAATGAACGAGCGGGAGATCGATTGCTGTAGTCCGCTTGGAAGGTGGACTACAGTAGTTGGTTTACTTTAGGGCGGTTTACAGTAAACCGGTTTCAAGTGCGTACAGGCAAACCCGTTTCTAGTCCAAATTAGTCCAGTTTCAGCAAACAGCCTTGGCCAAAAGCCTTGATGTTGCCCAAGCATGTGTTGCGCCAGGGAGTGCTCAGTTGCAGGCCTGAATTTGAGTACAAACCAAGTGCAGACAGCAACTCAAGTTGTGTTGTTTAAAACGGTTTAGGCTTTTGTAAAGCAAACTGAAGTGCAGAGGCAAAGGGAAGTACTTCGAGACTAAAGTAAACTGGTTAACCTGGTTTAGATGCCGACCAGGTGCGGATAAGGCCAAAGTGGAGAAATGAAGAGAGAACTGAAAATCAGTTTCTTTTCACAGGGGGTATGTTGCCTGGTTTAAGTGCAAATTGAAGGAGTCAGATCATTATGTTTTTAGGCTATGGTTGCTGCAATCCAGGGTTATGGGCACAACCATGAAGCTTCTCAGCTGAACTTAAAACAGGCATTGGTTAGCCTGTAACTTATATTATACGTACAATGTATTCAGTGGATACCCCCAGGCCATTTAGTGCCCAAAAGTAGAGGACCAGTTGTTATCCCAAGCAAAGGGGAAACCAGAGCATTAAAAAATGCAGTGGCTTACCACTGCCTCAGGAATGGAAGATTAAAGATACTAACCACTTTGACGACACTGCTGAGGTACTGACTGGCTGACATCTCTTTTGTTTCTGCTTCACTCAGAGCACTCTGTAGTAATAGCACCTTCTTTTGAGATTTTCTGTAACATAAAATACAAGACAGCAATGAGATTTAGGATATTATGATATTGTGTCACAATATTTCCTGCCAGATACTGATAACATTTGATGACCAATTATATATATCAGAGTCCTATAAGTTTGATTTCACAAATCTTGTGTGTTTTTAATGTCTAAGTATTAATTAATCACTTATGCCATAATGAGAAAATTTCACAGGTCAAAAGAATTGCATTTCCAATATATGTTTAAGTTAGTATTGGATTGTAGCACATGACCTGCCATTATATCAGAGGTGAACCTTCCCTGCAATTACACTTACTACAGTAAGATCTGTTGATTGATAACCATTATTTAAAAATATCATGCACATTACTCAGCTCTCTCTCTCTCTCTCTCTCTCTCTCTCTCTCTTTGGGAGAATTTTCAATGACCCTCATGGGGGGGGGGGCGGCATAGGATTTCTCCCAAGGACAAAATATTATAACACTGGAATTCATTTTAAAATATCCAAAATGGCCAAAAGATCTGTCTGAATTTAGAATGATTGTTATTAATACACCAAAAATGATCATACTGCCAGTCCTTGGGCATGCATCTATCTAAAGATACAGAGATGTGTGGGCTACTCAGTTTAGCCAGTGCTAAACTTCATCCATCTCCTAATTATGCATGGACCCCATAGCTGCTGTGTTATTGTCTAAGAAGGTGGAGGAATACCATATTTGACAGAGACCTCCTTCCTGCTTGGCTAGCTGGTGGGCAAGTGAAGTCTCTCCCCAATCCCATAGGGCAGCCTACATTATGATAAGGGTAATAATGGGTCTGTCAACTTACAGTGAAGAAGGGGTATATATGAGTATATCTGATATTCTACAGGGGAGAGAATCTTTTAGCCTAAATTTTGGAATCATTGAAACCTTGTGGACCCATCCTAATTGTAGTTGTTCACTCTAACTGTGGAACTGGTACACAATCTTGTGAAAATACAGTTATTAAATATGATTATAATAACATCATATTATAATGATATAACTGCACTGACTGACCTTTGAGCTTTGTTTAATGCCTTGAGTTCTGCCTGTAGCTGTTTATTTTCTACAATCAGAGACTCCATTTTGAGGTTAAGGCCCTTGCAATCTGATTCAAGTGTCTGAAAACATCAACAGATGAAACTGATAAATAATATGCATATATGTATATTCCATAAAGCTAAGACTCAAAGCATTTGCACAACATGTAGAGTGCCAAATGTGGAACAAGGAATGTGGAATGCCTGTTGAGAGATTTCATATATACCAAACCTACCACAATGGCAACATGCTATATTTTCTATATGTTGCATCTGAGAATATGGAACCTCACCTTATTTAATCAAAATTGATTTTTATTCACATTCCTCATACTGTAATAAGAGACACATCTCATGAATATGGAGTCTAAGCTCAATTCTACAAAAGTCCTCAGGTTTTAGGAATTTAAGGATTACAATTAATTGAATATAGATATAAGCAAACTTTATTTAAATAATAAAAATTTGATGTCAAACTCATAAATATTAAATAAAGGATTATAGGAAACATTGTAAAAATAAAAATAAAATCTGCTGACTAATACCAGCAAATAATGGACAATATTTGCATGGGAATGGTACTTCTGTTATCAAAATTGTTGGATCTTAAATCTTGATTGAAAAAAGTGTAAGTGTAAAGAAAATATTGCTTCCTGAAAACATTTCTAATGAAATATAACAATACACGATTTATTGTGATTATTATTGTGATAATAAAAGTAAACCTGCACCCTCAAATTACCAACATTTTTTATGAATAATATTTTATGCTACACCAAAAAGAATTGTCATGGTATCAATGTTTCCATTAATAATTATAATTACCTGTATAGTTGTTTTCAAATTCTCTACCTCATGGATATGTTGTGTCTTCTGGTCTTCAATGTTTCTAAAATCACAAGAAAACATGAAAACTCATTAATGCATAGTAACAACATGTAAGAGCACGTAAATTTTAAAATATGCCCAGATCAAGGCTTTTTAACTGATATTAATTTCAAAAGCTGTGCGCAACAAGAGTTTATAATGTTTGGGTAAAGAGCATTTATTACCTTTAAAATTAAATATCAAATTAAAATTATTATTAAAACATTACCTGTACTGAAAAAAAAAAAAATCAAAACACACAATAAAAATACTTGAAGAAAGGGTTTTAATGCAAGCTTTTATTTGCAAATTTAAGAATTTTACTAATTTAATCCTTGTGTGTACATGCTGTGAAAATTAAATCAATGTACTTACAGGAAGAAAATGTGCAATAGTCAATGTTGGGCAAAATTTACGGTACTGATTTTATATTTATGCTAAACACTTAAATAATTTACAAGATTCTGATCTAATTTTAGGTATAACATTGAATTTTGATTAAATAACTTTATATCCATGGAAAAAAAGTTAATATTTAACATTGTGTTATGAGTAAATATCTTTCCTGATTTTTTTTCACAAAATACATTATGTTTTGGTCCATAACTGTTGTAAATTATGTAATACTGATCTTATTTCTGGCATGTACATAGGAAATATATGTAGGAACCTAGAATGGCTTTATTTTTGCAGCACAAAAACAGATATATGACTCCCCCTATGGGTCATCCTAAAACATTAGGGGTAAAATATGCACAATCTCAAAACAATTATTCTAGATTTCAGCAGATTTGACACTGAAGATGAAGGTCAAGATCACCACTTTTTTTAACTCCTTTGAGATTTGGTAGAAAGAACTGGCGTGTCAAATTTTAAGAAAAAATCTTCAGTACTTCCAAAGTTATTGGGTCACAATAATCCTAGTATTGTATAAATTTTACCTCGAAGATTAAGGTCAAGGTCTTTGAGAACTCAGTTAAAACAATTTGTGTGCCGACTTTGAGGAAAAAATCAGCAATTCTCAATAAGTGATTGTTTTCACAAGACAATAACTAAAATTTGGCTGATTTGACCTTGAAGATCATAGTCAAGGTCACTGGTTTAAGAACTCTTCCAAGAACTTGGTAAGAACAAATTGTGTACCAAATTTGAGAACAAAATGTGAAATTCTTCAACAGTTATAGGGTTCACAGAAAAATTTACATTTTTGCAGGGTTTAAAACTCATCCGTTATTTGATTAGGAACAATGAGTGTTTCAAATTTTGGAGGAAATATGCAGTTATCACATTCACAAGATATCCCACAAATGACGACTGACGGAGAGAGTTACAACAGACGATGGCAATGGAAATAACATGGGGGGGGGGGGGGGGAGACATATTTTTATGGTAAATATGAAGAAAAACAGATAGGTGGTTTTGATATTAGGCAGTCCTGAAAAGAGATAATAGGTTTGTAATGGAAAATTAAGATTTTTCTTCAATATCAAAAGGAACAAAGTCGCAGTAACCCATGCAGTTTTCGGTTTTGTAGGTCTTGGAAATATCTAACAGTATGCTGAATTTCAGATTCATAAGTCCAACAATTTTAGAAATTGCCAGATTAATGGACGGACAGGCGGACAGTCCACGGACAAAAGAACATCGCTATAGCTCAGTTGACTTGCAGTCAGCCGATCTAAAAATGTAAAAAGTGTCAGAATTTGGCTGAAATTTAAAACAAGTCTAAACAGTAAAGAGTTAACAGCAAAATACTCACTGTTTGAGTCCCGCCACCACCTCTACATGTTCCTCCAGTGTCATGCGAGTTTTATTCTGTACCAGTGTCGTGTTGTGCTCATGTTTGACCTGGCTGAACTTTGACCTGACCTCTTCCAGCTGGAGGTCAGCTTCTTCTTTTTCAGCTTCTACTGAAACCAGACGTTTGGACAGCTTTGCCACTGTTAAATGAAAAATAAAATATTTTACATATTATTAAAGGTGCTACTGAAGGCAATACAATAAAAGGTACATTGCATGATAACTCCTATACATGTAGGAGAAACATAAGGATGGAACACTGAAGGAACAGCAGGTTTGAAGCTATTAAAATCATAATTTATGAAGTTGCGCTGTTCATCCATCAGGGGGCATGTGCGCTGTTTGTTTTACGCCACTGATCATGCCTGATGCAAGTTTATTTCCACATGTGTAGTTGAGTGAGTAACCAGTTTTAGAATGAAATATTGGGAGATATTGGAAGAAATATATCTGGCCGCATCCCGAGTGCAGAAAAAAAGTCGAGATTTTCGATTTTGAGTTTGTTTTTAAGGCCGCGGCAATAAAAACAGAATTACGGTTGGCCCCTTTGATATCCTTTGTTTTGCACATTTGTTATCCTATTATAGTTCATTCTTATTTACAGTATGTGTGTGTGTGTGTGCAGGCTGACAAAAGAGTCTAATGAAACAAGAGCTGAAAGAAGTTCAGAGAACAGTGTTTTTTTATATGTTGTTAAATTAATTAAGTTGATCACTATAATGACAGTTTCAAATTAAGCATTCTCCAGAATTTTTATTTTAATGTGTAAAACTTGACTTTCCATTTCAAAAGACTCTAATAAAATATCATTGGACATGCATGTTTTGCAGCTTAAATTGGTGTTTCCCTTCCTCTTGGCACAGAAACAAACCAAAATATGGCCGGAAGCTAAAATTGGGTAAATTGGAAAGAGCAGGCATTCCTGCAAAGATCCACTTCTGGTCCCATAGGTCATTCAGAATGATGAAGAGAGAAATGCATATATTCATCTGGTATGATAAATGAATAGCTTAACTAAAATTACAGCTTTAGAAAGACTATTAAATGCATTTATGCCAAGTTAGTTACAGGGAACTCAGTAAGAAAAAATCCTACTTCAGTGAAAACATATTTGGAGATCCTTATCCCTGTTCATATACTTATTTGTACCCAGCTAATCTGAGTAGAAACACATCTAAACAGAGAAGTTACCTGTTGAGAACCCTATCATGACATGATAACAAGTACTGGTGTCCACCACTGATGGCAGCACCGACTGTATGTGTGTGAATGGCCTGCTCACCTTCCTGCACATGAGCTGTGTGCATGTCCTTGGCTTTGTTCTGCTGTACATCAAGCTGTTCCATCAGCAGCTGGTTCTCCTCCAGCACCAGCTTGGCCTGCTCCTGCAACTGTCTCCTGTATTTAAAAACACAGAACAGCAACACATTACAGTCTGTCCATAATATCACTCTCAGCAGAAACTTATTGTGTGCTGGTGCAGTGGTGAGGCTATTTGAATATTGAGTGCTAGATTATGTCTTCCCCCTTTTAACTGTGTGACCATTGCCTATTTTAAGACCCTTGGCAAAGGTCTGAATGAGAAAGATGTGCTTTCTCAAACCAGTAGTGTATAATTCCTATTTAGTATGTAGGCGAAAAGCAACACCGGAAATGCTTGCCATAAAGAACCTTAAAGGGGCCTTGTCAACATTGGTGCATGAACCGTGTTTTTTAACAGCTTGTATAGATATACATGCTCATACATCCATCACAGAGGCATTATATGAGATTTTTTCACATAAATTACTAATAATTCATTAATATACAAGCAGAGTAAGCCAACCAAAACAAAAACAAGGGACCTATGGGTCATGACGCTCAGCTGTTATATATGATAAAAAAATATTATTTAGAAATGAGGCACATGCTGGTTTTGTGTGGTAATAAATATTCGCTGTAATATGAGTTGTTGTTGTTTAGCTTATGTATGATTTTGATAGTACCTTTGGAGACAGGGAAGAGGATTGATTTCATTTATTTTATTAACAAATGGAGTACTATTGTCACACAGATTTTGACTTGGCAATATAACTTATAAGCAGAATATATAATATAAGGGTTTAACTATTAATTAAAAAAAATTACAAATACTGTCCCAAATATAATTTTTATTAAAAATAATAAGAGAATCATATGATTTTTTAAAATGAAATATAACTGAAATGATTATTAAAATAATATTAAAGAATATATTCATGAATGCATTCATGAATACATTTTGAAAGTATTTGCACTGGTATTCATATACTTTCATTTTTACCTGAATTCCCATTCTTTATGCAAGAAATTTTATAATGGAGTACATAATCATATTCGTATTTAAATACAATTACAAAGTTTTCGCACCATGTCTGGTATTTATTCAGTTTTCACCAAACAATGATGTTGAGAATCCAGAATATACAAAATTGACACATTTAAATAATGATCATAAGTACCTGGTTTTATGGCTTTTATTTATATTAAAAAATAACTATAATAAATTCATTTTGGACTAATTTCACATCAATGTACACACTAAACACAGTAGGAATCTAGATTAATATTATCAACTGCATCTTTGTCTATCATTAATTTCCATCATATGATCCCTAATGATTAGTAATGAATGATATGATTTACTTCTTTATCATTAAAATTGAACTGAAAAATACCATAGGTGACTGCATGGTGTTATTTGGAATACGTGACATTCTATCCATTGATACCAGATTCTTATATCATCAGTAACTGCAAGTTAATTTCCTGTTATTATAAACTAACAAATTCCTTTTCTATTTTTCATTAATTTTTTATTAAAAACCAATAAAAATTTATCAATTTATTGTTTATTGTATGTAGTTGGTTAAAACTACTAGATGAGTTGGGTTGGACACCTGGATCAACTGTGGCTGGCCATAAGCTGCCTGGATTCCCTGTATGCCTCGCCTCAAGCATGCATAATTTGCTGAAAGTTCAACAAGGTCAACATACAGGTGACTCAAGAGGGGCTGGAGAGAGCCAAATTCTGACAGGGTCTCATAAAAACATTAATAAAAGCTACAATTTTTGGCCAATTTCTTTCAGCTTTCTAAACTTTAAAGCTGAAATCCTTATGTGTGCATGATATGAAAATTATATCAACAGCGCTCACAGGAAACAAACGTGCCATGGTCAAAGTTGGGCAAAATTTAAGCTACTAATTTTACATTTATACTAATAACTTATAAAATTTGAAAAATTCATAACTAATTTTGGGTATTCAATTGAATCTTGATTAAATAATGTTACATCCCTGACAAAAAATCTCTAGCTTCAGCAATCCCCTTGTTAAGGGAGTAAATATATTTCTTGATTTTTTACAAAGCGCATTATGTTTTGGCCCATAACTTAAAACAATTAAGCAATACTGACATCATTCTGGCATGTGCATAGAGAATGAAAAATATGTATATTATTTATGATTAAAGTCAGATCAGTGGTTTTGATATTAGGCAGTCTTGAAGTGTAACAATGGGTTTTTAATGGAAAAATGAGGTTTTTCATTAATATCTTGAAGGTATTAAGTCCTAGTGACCAAATTTTTGGCATGGTAGGGGATTTGGAGACTTCTAGCTGTATGCCGAATTTAAGGAACTAAGAGCTGAAGCTGGGGAGCTGAGCTCTTGCAAACTGCATAACACTAGCTTGATGTATACAATATGTTACATGGTGCTTGAAAACTTGAATAAAATCTACAGTTTTTGATCAACTGGTTTCAAATTTTTGGTGTTAACAGTTGAAAAGGTAACAAAAACATGCTGTGAAAATTAAATCCATAGTACTTACAGGAAAAAAACGTGCCATGGTCAAAGTTGGGCAAAATTTAAGGTACCAATTTTTTATTTTTATTAATATTTTAAAAAATTTTAAAAATTTTCATCTAATTTTGGGTATACAATTTAATTTTGATTAATTAAAGTTATATTACTGGAAAAAAGGTCCATAGCTTTAACAAGTTTTGTGTTAAGTGATCAAATATCTTTCTTGATTTTTTACAAAATGCATTGTGTTTGGGTCCATAACTTTTTTAAATTATATAATACAGACATATTTTCTTGAATGTACATAGGAACTATATAGAGGAATATTTATGGTAAATATGAGGAAAAACAGATGAGTGGTTTTGATATTAGTCAGTCCTGAAGTGTGAAAATAGGTTTTTAATAAAAAATTGAGGTTTTTCCTTAATTTCTCAAAGGAACGAAGTTGAAAAGACCCAGTTTTCGGCTTGGTAGGAGATCTTGGGGACATCTAACATTATGCCAAATTTTGGATTCCTAGGTCTTACGGTTTCAAAACGTGCCACATCTACGGACGGACGGACGGACGGACGGACGGACGGACGGACAGACGGACGGACGACGGACAATGGACCACGACTATAGCTCAGATGACTTATAGTCAGCTGAGCTAATTATATGAAAAAGGAAGGTGAGTGGTTGACTTTAACAGTTTCTTGGGTGTCATACCCCCCAAAACCCAACCCCCTCCACGCTAAATTTAACTATTAAGCCTAAACCTGGTTCATTATATCAGAATAACTGTTTTGGACAATACATTTAGTCCTGACAGAGCCAATTGCTCTGACTTCCATGATACTGTGGATTCAGAAAAAATATTCTGGGGTTAAAATTTTGTGGTTTTGACCTGAAACACTATTCATTGGGTTATAACTTCCATTGATTAAACGTTCCTAGTCAGGCATTGAATCAAAATTAATATGTGAACAGACCTGAAAATGAGCCAAAGATCAGTGTTTTTCCTTTTGCTAAAAAATATGCAGTCCCGGTACAAGTGATATGCTCAATGACACAAATGACTATTATATTGGAGTGTCTACTCTGACATCAAAGACAGTCCGCCAAGCTGTCCCCAATATTTTATTGCCCAGTTGTATTGTCCGAGCGGTAATCGGCTATTGTGCTCCATTTTCCCGCTTATCTTGACACCTGCTTAAGCCCGCGCCAGGCAAATTGCCCGGTCCGATGTGGTCTGTGCTCTTGAGAACAAATCCTCCGATAAACTGACATACTTGTTGTGATTTTATGAATTATCAGAATTAACAGAAGTCAGTATTTATATTCTGCATATTCATTCATTAAAAGAATTAAAACTTCTTGGTATGTTGTTCATTCAGATGGAACCCCAATTTGACTGACGTGCCTGGGAACAAGGCCACAGTTAGACTGGGCTCCAGCTCATATAATTGTGCTCAGCTGACTGTGACTCATCACCAAGCCAGGGGATAACTAGATTAACTTTGCTGCAACATTGTTAATTTTATTTAAACATAACATTCTTTCAAACGATCAATCAAATAAGATTAGCAGGGCAAAAAGACCTTTCCCTACCACTTTTAGCAAGATAATTTAATAGAGAGAGCAAGTCCACATATACCACTGCAGGTGCAGATGCACTTTTAAACAGTCACTTGTAAGTCCAACACTGATGAAATCTTGGTTTGTTTGCTCCCCCAGTTGGAACTGAATATCTTTCCTCACAATATAATTATTATTTTTTTTTTATTTATGGGCTAAATATCATTTTCTTTGCGTTTTATTGATCAGTTGCATTTGCTAGCATTGACGGTGAAAGCAGGCCAACACAATAACTCAGTGCACAGGGTCGATGGACATTCAAAATTTCTATAATAAACCTAATGATCGTTTGGTTTTTAATTTCTTGGATAAAGGTTACCCATAAATTCTACGAAAATAAAAACCCAACGAACAATTCTGAATCCACAGTAATTAATGAAAGTCAGAAATCAGAACTACCATAGATCCCATTTTTATCACTGCAGCCATAAAAAGAGACTTTAATTTGAAAATAATTTTCACTCCCAACTATTAAGGATTTACTACACACAGTTACACACCATTCTGTCATGCTGATTGGCCCTGAGATGTCTGTCTGTTCTATCCTCAGGTGAAGTCTCTGGTTCTCCTTAATAACTTCCTCTAGCTGTTGCCGGAAACCTGTCAACTCCAGCTGTAAATGAAAGGTGTACTATTAAGACAGGGAAAAATATGAAATTAAAAATACTTTTAAGCATGGTTTGTTTTATACATTTAGATTGTTTTCAGATTTTTTAATGGTCCTTTGTACACTCACATCTCTTGTCTTTTCATAAGATCTGTGATATTTATGAAATTTTATTTGCTAAAAGATAGGACAGCTCCTTTGCAAAAACACAAAATAAAGCTTAATGTGCCAGAAAATGTGCTAATGAATTTTGATGACCCATAAACTCCTGCCTTACTGGTGTGAAAGGTTACTGAACATTTTATATTAGAATGTTGTGAATAAAAAAAAAATAAATTTCCATAGCAGCAGCCAGTCCCACAGGTGCTGTTCACACATTTTGTGACTGAAGTTACACATCTCACTGTTCTCCTACACTATGATTCTGAGTCTTAAGACCAAAGCAGGACAAACCTCATACTGGTCTATCAGTCGGTCTTTCTCTGCAAGTTTGTCATCATACGCCATGAACAGAGGTGACAGATACTTAGTGTTGATCTGAAAAGAGATAAGATTATCAGTATGCTATTATGGATGTTTATAAAAGGAAACCTAAGGTGAAATTTTTTTTTTTATTTTAAATCACACTGCTTTCGAACAGGAAAATAAACATTTGTAAATAAGGCAGATGAAGCCCCAATGGATATGTGACACAGCATAATAAATCTTACCGGTATATTATCAGTAATTGTATAGTTTACATAGTTCCTGACAGATGGCACTGAAAATAAGCTCCTAACAAATAAATATCAAATTTCTCATGAGGAAACATGGGAAATTAACCCCCTTAGGACACATTTGGCATCATTCCTAACACTCCAAGGCCAAACAAAGGCATTTCCAAGGCATGGTCACAGAGGAATTATGTGACTAAAGTCTATTGGTACCACTGTTAATTGTAATGTAAATGTGTTCCTGATTTGTTGTAGATTAATTTTAAACAATGAACAGAATACATCTGAAAAAAAAAATTTTGCCAACTTTCTAGGGGAACCCCATAGTGGATCAAACCATAGTTAAAAATATCACTCTGGACAGTTATGAGTAAGTTCACAGCTTTCTACTTCAAGGAATATCTAAAGAATAATATATAAGAAATACACATAAGATACTTTTTATAATACATGTGCCAGTAACATTGTTAATAAATCAATATTGAAATGGAAATTTATAATATCTGAGCAGTATTTGTTGTCATGCACTTACTAGCCAAGAGGGAATGGGTCCTCGGGATGGAAGGCCAACCATGTCTCCTTTCTGTAAATAAATATAATATATTATTAATTTAGAGACTTATGGCTCACATTTTTCATACAGACAGATATGGGTCAGTTTTATAAAACATGCTCACAGCATTTCAAATTTTCACTATTAATGTGCACATTTACAAGTGCACAAAATATCTAGACTCTAGGGTAGAAACAGCCAATGTGTAATAAATAATTAACATATCATAAACCAAAAGTGAATTGGATGATCAATCACATCACAAATAAAACTAATCTGTCATTAATTACAGGAGAAACTTTTACAAATTTAACAACAAATCTTAATACATATATTTTTTTTTTAAATACCCCAACTTGGTTAATAATAAACGATATACCTTGCCATACACAGTTGTGATATCATGTTCCTTTTCAATCCTTTAAAAATAAACACTAAAAAGTATGCCAAAATTTGAAGCAATACTTCAACAATGGCCCTACTTCAGTTGTCAGTTAAACTAACATTTAATGTTATTCAAATAAAACTAGCATAGCATTTGCTGATCCCTAGTACTGATAATAGAGACAGTTACAGTTAAAAGGTTGACATTCAGGCAGGCAAACTAGAAAGAAAGCAAGACATCACTCCTGGCAAAGAGGGATTTGGCTGTATGTATATTAATGCAGTCTGTTGAAATAAGACTACCACTTGTATCAGAAGATGTAGCAAAGACCAAGCAAGGCTTTGGATATTTTCACCCCCTCACAAGAATCAATGTTTTGCATGTTATAAACTAAACATGAAAGATAATGCTGAAGATTGTCAAAATGGCTGTAAAGTAAAATTCTGGGAGATAACTATTTCAAGCTCTCCCTGACAAAATAGTGTTACAAAGTGTAAGCATTGTTTTTAGAACCCATATCTACATGTTGCAAATAAACCATTTAGTAATAAAATCAGTGCAAAAATATGTCACCTGATCTGCATACAGTAGGGTTCCATAATCATTTTCCTTCAAAAAGATTGCATCAGTAACTTGTATTTTAAAGAGATTGGAGAATCATATATTCTGTGATTACCAACTAGTCCCATATCAGTATTTAAAAAGTATCTACATGATATAAACAAAAGCAGTCGCCTTGACCATTCCCATATCAAGAGGTTTAAACAGGAAAAATGTCATTAGAACTTAGCAATGACAATTTTAAATGATTCTCAAATAAAGGCTACCATTGTGAAAAGGCTAAGACCCTCCTAAATTGTTAAGAACCTGAATTTGAGATTAACAGTAGTATCACTCATTATTTGTTCCCAATTTAGACAAATGATCTAGATAACAACAGCTTATGTATTTATAAAAGATCCCAAGACAGCAGTTCACTATCCACATGTAATTTTTAGTCTTGTGTCATGAACTTACCTCAATTACAGGTGGATCATATTTAGACTGGTACTTGCTGAGCTCAACATTTAGACGATGGATCGTTGTCTTCAGTGTACTGTTCTCCTCTTTATAATCCTTCAGTTGTTTCCTAGCTCTTGGAGTCTGTCCAGCTATTTCTGAAATAACAAATAATTATTAATACACATTGGTATTAACTACTACATGTGTCTGAAACTAGACATTTTATTTTATTTCTGTTACCCTCTTTATGCTTTCAACCATCTCTCTGAATCAATGACACAACTGATATTAAAAAAATTGCAATATGGCAAATGTTTACATACATTTATTTATTATCAAAGATCTTTTTTTGTCTCCTAAACACAGGGAATGATACCTTTTTCAGGATGTTGGCAGATAATTGATTAAACTGAATCATTTGAACAGTTTAACTGACCAAGTATTGGGGCATTGGAAAGATTATGATAAAATATTTGAATCCCAATATGATAACCCAACCTCCCCTTCCACTATAGCTTGGTGACCTATGATGTCATTTCATTTTCAATTCGACCTAAAGTCTGATTATCTTTTTGGTCTCTTGACTATTTCAATCAGACTTGCTTTGTCATAACTTTTCAAACTTCAAAACTTTCACTCCAACATATATACTTTACAAAATGACCATATCACAAAACTTTTCCTTTTAATCAAACTTTCCAAATTGCTATTTTATCTCCTACATTTTAAGTCATATGTACATTGCAAGATGACCTTTTAACCTCTGACCTTTCTTTTCAATCAGACTGACCTTCCTCTGTGACCCTTTTGACCTCCTGCTGTAAGGCTTCATTCACTTGGTTCAGCTCCACTTTTTCCTGCTCAAGTATCATTGTGCGTTCCCGTAAAGACTTGATCAGCACCTCCTGTTTCTGTAGTGTACCTTCAGTGACACCTGATGAAAAAACGGAAAAACAAAATGTGTAAATAGTATCATAACCCCAGACCATACATGACAATGTAGCAAAAGTAAATGCATTGCCATAAAACATAGGTAACTTTTATATGTGGCTGCAATAGTTATACATACATTTTATACACACAGATAAAAAAGGCAGGCTACAAAAATCATTATTTATGCATAAGAAAGCCCATTTTTTTTCCTAGTTTAAATATGGCAAAGATTATATATACAATTACAGATCAGACTTAATATACATGTGACTTATATATACAAAAGTACAAATCTTGACTTTTCATGAACACAGTACTCATATTGTGGATGATTCACTAGAGCACCACCCTACAAGCTGTGGTAACAAACAAGCTGACTGGGTTGTACACAGGGTAGGTTTACACACAGTAATTAACATCATTTTACAGTATTTACTTATACACATGGTAGGATAATACATAATTATTTTGTATTTTACAGAAGACTTATATACAAGGTAGAATTATGCACTTATATACAGTATTTTACCATAGTTACTGATTCACAAGGTAGGATTTTACCGTAGTAACTTGTATACAAGGTAGACTTATACACTGTTATACACAGTATTTTACAATAATTACTTATAAACAAGGTAGGGTTAGACACAGACATTTACAGTATTTTACAATAATTGCTCACTCTGTGTATCCTGGAGCAGGGTACCCATCTCACTGGCTGCTGTGCGTTGCCCTGTATTGGATGTGGCCAGCATCTCTTGCTCCTGCAGCCGCTGCATAATCTCCTGTTGCTGGCGTTGCTGCTCCTGTAACTGGTATTCAAGCTGCTGCT
This sequence comes from Sipunculus nudus, assembly GCA_026874595.1. Taxonomy (NCBI): domain Eukaryota; kingdom Metazoa; phylum Annelida; class Sipuncula; order Golfingiida; family Sipunculidae; genus Sipunculus; species Sipunculus nudus. The sequence goes on from CM049316.1 coordinate 39,216,957, forward strand.
GCTGTTCTAGCAGCTGCTGGTTCTGGCGCCGTAAAGATGCCAGCTTGGGTGTCCGTGTTAATGTAGACTGAGGGGTCTGTTCTGCAAACAGAAAGTAGGAGACAATGAAATAGATGCTCCAGGATACTTCATGTAATAAGTGACTGAACTCTAAACCAAACCATAAAACTGTAGCTCCGCCTGGTGGCAAGGTTTTATATTTTCTTATTAGATTATTGTCTTCTTCAGGAGGGTATGCGTTAATCCCCATTTGTTTGTTTTTGTGTTTGATTGTACACAACATAACTCATGCAGTCATGAACAGTTTCAGGGCATTTTTGAAATGGACCAATGAAGAATCAATTTGATTTTGGTGTGGATCTGGCACATGATTCGGATTCAGGAACATCATGAAGGAATATGCCCAAGTGTACACTTATGCATGGATAAACCTGGGAATATTGTCTGGACAAGTGAATGCAAACACAGGTTGGTGAGCAACCAACAATAGGGATCTGCTCACATGGTGGAAGCTTGCATTCATCAGAATGCAGATCTCTTGTTTTTTTTTTTGTGGTCCTATTTGCAAATTTATGAAAAAGAAGTCATGAACAGGTTTTAATGAAAGTGAATATAGGGATAGAGTAACACCAAAGAAACAATCCATTAAATTTTGGAGGTAATCTGAATCACCATAATATGATTTTAATTGAAAGGATTCTAAATACCATTCTTAGGTAAGGTAATATCTTTGTCGCTGCTGAGTGCCAGGGCAATTTATTGGTATTAGGGGCCAGCTTTGTTCTAGCTCACCTGTGAACCATGGTGGTGCACAGACAATGTATACAACAAATGAGAGTTTGATTAAGATTCTCTAAGCTGTAGCAAAGTATGCACAGACTCCACATCTGGAAACCATTTATTTAGCATAAATCAAGACAGCAATCACGTTTTGCTTGTTGTAAACTCTTGTATTTTCTAAAGTCTTACATACTAGTATATGGTTCCCACCAAAAGAGAGCCAAATTCTGCATCTAATGAAATTAAGTTTAATATTCTACAATCTTCAAAGAAGCATGACTATTGTATAAAATATGAACAAAAGATCACAACAATTACAATGATTATGATAATTATAATGATGATCATAACAATAATAGTTTACATTTAAATGTGATACACCTCATGATAATGTAGCTAATACTTGACCTGAAACAATTTTTTTTATTTCTACAGCACAATTACCTTTGCTTGCAGGTTGCTGCCCTGTACTTGTAGCTACTGGTCCTCCATGATTCATGGCTGACTTATAAGATGGCAGCGAGCCGGACATCTGGGTCGATACCATCATCCGCTCAACCTGGAACACAAGTCATAATGTTAATGGTTTGTTACTTCCAAGTGTCAGATAAAGTCCAATGGCTGGAGTATTTACTCCAGACTAAATGTTGAGGGGTTTGATGGGTTGTTATAATAAACCAGCAGATTCCACAGGCTACTTTGCCATGACAGTACAGACAAACAGTTGTATCTATAAGTGTTTACCAACAGGGGCCTGAGAATTATGTGTCATATCTTACGCATAAACAATGAATCAGCATTTGTTAGTTTAATACCAAAAGCATTGGAGATATTACAGAAAATTTCACACCATCAATTGTCATCTGATGTCTGAAGTCCCAGTTTTAGTAGATGAATTTTTACTGAGAGAGGAATGAATCAGTCAGAGATTCATAATGGTACAAGAAGAAGACATAAATACTCAGGCCACGGTGTGAATCAACCTGTGGAAGGAGTGTGGCCATAACTGGACCCATAGAGGCAGAGAAGAGGGCAGAATACATGTTGGCCAAGATGGGAATAGTAGGATATACCATAGAGATATGAACTTCCTGGATCTGCGCGATCTAAAACCAGAACAACAGTGTGAGGATTCTGTACAATTCCTACCCTCTCCTGGACCTCTTCCTGTGATGTTCCTGGCTGGGCAAGTCGCTGGGCCTCGGTTTGTCCACTGCCGGGCCTTCTTGGTAATGTGGGTGAGCGCTCCGGAGAGTCCTCACCCGAACTCTCGCGTCTCTGGTAGCTGCTTGGACGGGAACGGCGAGAACCCTTCAATATAACATCCTATGATAAAACACTAAAATAGACAGAAAGTAATAATAAAAAATAATAAGGACATTAATGAAAATAATAAAATAATAAGGACATTTAGGACATCTCCTACTTACTCTGGGAGATGTAGGGACAGAGAGGGGAATCCCTTTTTTGTTGGATAATTTACCTAAAAGAAAATTCTGCATTATTATTACACTTTTTTCTTTGAAGGGGTCAAGGCAAAAGCACCAAATAGCAACATAACACTTGATGCTTCTATACTAAAATAAGAATTTTGATTCATGAAAAATAGGAACAGCCATTTTGAAGAACTTTTTTCCTGGGTGTGGACTCATTGGCAAAATTCAGTTAGGAATTAGATAAATCATACAAATGGGCCTCTAATCTTTAATTGACTTTGAAAACTGAAGCTTTTAGTTCAAGACTATAAACATGCTTATGTCAACAAAGTGATACCTGTCAATATGACTTCTATACCTGTTTGTTCCGAAGAAGACTTTTTACTGGCTGTGCGTAGACTGCAAAAGCAGGGTCCTCTTCTACCGGGGATGACATGTTTGCTGCATTAGGCTCCAGTATATGATACATACGCTCTGTAAAATAACGAGATTGGTAACATGTGGCTTGTGTTTAATGTCTTGGACTTCTGAGCTGTCACTATCCAGAGTTCCTGATCAACATGGATAGCTCAAAGTGCTTTATACTAAAATTTGTTCTATCTTAGATAGTTGTTGTTTAATTTCCTAAAATTCATAGTGATATTTGTTGTACATCTACAACAAACATGTATGGTGGAGATTTCCCAGGGTTTCCCCCATTCACAACATCCTAACCTCAAACACAGGATCAAGATCTACTGTGTCTCACTAATTAATCTTGACATTATAGATAAATCTTCAGTATGGAGAATGCTGTGTCATATGCATCACCTGCTGTTGTCTTCTTGTCTGCCCAGCATAGGTCTGGGCAACTAAACTTGTTAACTTGTGATGTGTGTATGGTTTTTGTACTAATACAGGAATTTCAGCAAAATATCTTGTCATTCAAATAGATAAACATTTTCTGCCCCCAACTGCATAAGTTACTCTGTCATACACATAATATTCAATTTTATGCGTTGGGTATCCAGGGTACTGGATACCTGTGTAAGACATCAGGCCTGCCACTCCTCTTATCTATATTTGGACTGACTCATTAAGAGGCCACCCTATTGTAAAGTAGGTTTGTTCAGAGCTGGGTGCAAAGATTTGTCACTCTTACGTTGTCCTTGAATGATCCAGAAGTGGGCCACTGGGCCCACATCTGGTCGGCCCTTGGTTAAGACATTCAACATGTTAAGGGGCGAAAGGTTAATCAACATAGGCTAAGTTCAGTAACCTGTCATGACCGTTCTAGCTCCCTGTTTATCACATTTAACTATTAGACTGGCAGTATATGTTCAGGACAGATCTTTTGGCCATTCTGGTATCTAAACCTTAAATTCTGTGTTGTTTTCTATTATCTGTGGGAAAAATCCTACACCGGTTCCTATTAGCTACGCCGTAAAAACACAGTTACATTTTTTTTTACATACATTACCTTGCACTTCTCCCTCTGACATGGCTGCCTCCTCATCTGGTGTCGGCACTCTGGCACGATCGGAGTACGTGAATCGTCGTTTGTCTCCTCCACGATTGTTGTTCCTTTGACCTGCACCTTGCCTCATTTCTACTGAGGAATAACTGGCAAGGATAAATGAGACAAAACGCTATAACTAAGTTATTCAAAATTCCTTGCCTCACATGCAGTAAATGGTTTAAAATATATCTAAACTAGATGTGTCGGAACGACACGAATGCCCCCGCCTTGGGCAAATTAGAAACATTTTTAAAATTTGGAAATTTTTTTAAGTTCAGGAGGTGTCGTATGGTCAAAAACAGGTCAACAAGGGCAAAATGCAAACTCAATCTGTAACGGGTCACTATCAAGCAACACACCAAAAATCATGCCAGTATATGCAGGCATTGTGAAAAAAAGTCCATACATGTGCATTTTCCATAAAAATTTCTGTCTTTCATGAAATTTTCTATATTTAGGATCCGTAAAACAATCAAAAGTAGGTCAACCAGGATGAAACGCAAACTCCATCTGTAACTGTCATTATCTGCCCACACAAAAAAAATCAGGGTGGTATCTGCAGGCATTGAGGAAAAAAATTCAGTACATATGCATTTGTTATGAAAATTTATATTTTTCATGAAACTTTCTATGTTCAGGAGCAGTCAAATGGTCAAAAGTAGGTCAACTGAGACAAAACAAGAACTCGATCTGTAACTGGTCATTATCTGCCTACACACCAAAAATCAGGCCAATATCTGCAGGCACTGTGAAAAAAAGTCCATACATGTGCACCTTTTTTATGAAATTTTCTATGTTAGAGCACCGTCAAACGGTCAAAATTAGGTCAACTGGGACAAAACGTGAACTCCATCTGTTACTGGTCAATATCTGCCAAACACACCAAAAATCAGGCCAATATCTGCAGGCATTGCGAAAAAAAATCCTTACATGTTTGTCTGTCATGAATATTTCTATTTTTCATGAAATTTTCTAAGTTTAGGAGCCGTAAAACTGTCAAAAGTAGGTCAACCAGGACGAAACGCTAACTCGATCTGTAACTGGTCTATATCTGCTCACACACCAAAAATCAGGCCAATATCTGCAGGCATTGCGAAAAAAAATCCGTACATGTGTATCTGTCATGAATATTTCTATTTTTCATGAAATTTTCTAAGTTTAGGAGCCGTAAAACTGTCAAAAGTAGGTCAACCAGGACGAAACGCAAACTCGATCTGAAACTGGTCTATATCTGCTTACACACCAAAAATCAGGCCAATATCTGCAGGCATTGCGAAGAAAAGTCCGTACATGTGTATCTGTCATGAATATTTCTATTTTTCATGAAATTTTCTAAGTTTAGGAGCCGTAAAACGGTCAAAAGTAGGTCAACCAGGACTAAACGCGACCTCGATCTGTAACTGGTCTATATCTGCTCACACACCAAAAATCAGGCCAATATCTGCAGGCATTGTGAAAAAAAGTCTGTACATGGTTATCTGTCATGAATATTTCTATTTTTCATGAAATTTTCTAAGTTTAGGAGCCGTAAAACGGTCAAAAGTAGGTCAACCGGGACGAAACGCGAACTCGATCTGTAACTGGTCTATATCTGCCCACACACCAAAAATCAGGCCAATATCTGCAGGCATTGCGAAAAAAAGTCCGTACAACTGTTTCATTTCGGAATGACGGAATGACGGACATGGGTAAAACTATATGCCCCGGCCACTTTGTGGCGGGGGCATAAAAATGTGCAAATCTTATCTTATAAGTTTTTTAAGATTTCTTTTCAAAGCTTTGTGATTGTTCTTGATATGATTACAAAGGACTGTACACATATATGCAATAATATAAGGAAAATGCTGGTATACATTTATATAAAATCATGTTCTTATAATCAATTGTAATTGAGTACATATTTTCTCTGGTACCACATATACTGGCCAATATATCAATATATGACTAAAGAATTTAGATATAAGTCTGTTACCTTTGCAAAACCTCTATCGTTAGCCTGGTGGCTCTATGCTAAGAAATGATCCATTATAATGTAGAGAAAATTAGTAATTGTACATGAGAAAAAATATCATATATTTCACATACACCTTTAATAAATCAAAATGCTCACATATCTGTCTTATATGTGGAAACATAAATTTTAAAACATTACAATGATTGACAACAGAAGACTAAAAATCAAAGCTTAAGCAAATTTATCACAATAAACAGTTTTAAAAAAGGAACAAGTGCTGAATTGTGATGTTGTCTGAAATACAGTTCTTAGGAAGACTGGAAATATTGAACAGCTGTGCCAAGGGACAGATTATAGCATGCAGTGAAGTGCAATTGATTATGAATTACCGGTACTTCATCTTATTAATAATTGTGCCATGTGGAAGCAAAGGGCAATGTATGGAATTTCACAGACAACACCATAGGTCATTAATGTCATCAAAGAATTGTAATAATTAAAGATTGGAAAACATACACATTATCGAGGACTCTCACTCAGACTAGGATCCAGAAAGACTTGGACTCAAAGGAGTTAGATTTAGACTTGTACCTCATGGACTCAGACTAGTGCTTGGACTTGTAATCAAATGGCTTAGACTCGGAAATGTACGGTGGACTCAACTATATCACTGTTTCTTATCATATATGGCAGTTCTTTGAGGGGTTTAGTCATTTATTCATGGTCACTTTATATTTAAGTTCTCTTACTAATATTTTGAAACGTTACTTTTTCTTATAACAACAGACAATTTGTGTTAATTATTTTTAATTTTTTTTCAAAATATTTACCCCAAAAGATTGGCATATCCCAAAAGATTTTTTTATAGTAATATCTTATGATGAACTGTTTTACAGGTATCAGGAGACATTTTTACAGTTACAGTGAAAAGAACACATTTTCCTCCAACAGTGTTATTGACAGGCATTACAGCTAAATAGCTTCAAATAGTCCTTTTTTGTCTCATATTATTTGACAGTGACTGAGTATAAGCAATCAACTAGACTTGTGAAATTATAATCAAATCATTGGACCATCATAGCAGTGAAGCTTTGATGAGAATAGTGCTTCAGGTGGACTCATTTTTAAAGAATTGTCACGTTAGACTTGCCACTGTGAATACCGAGGTGAGATAACCATACTATTTTCTTTGGAAAAATTAAATATAAATACTGTGTCTGAATAAAATAGACTGATTATTCAATAGACATTGAATAATCAAACTGAAAGGCAAGCATGGTGATCATCAAAACTATATGCTGAATATTATTTGGCTGAAATATTGCTTGCTTGGTGACCTTGACCTTGCCTGAACATGACTAACCTTACCTTGGGTCTATCATTTTTCGTACTTGTTGGTAATCCCCGATACTCGAGTCTGCCTCATTGGGCGTGACAGGAAGTGTGTCATCAGGTTGTTCTGATGTAGCGAACATTTTACGAAGCATACTTGTGTTAAGCACCCCAGTGGACATGCCCAGAGAGGATTCGAAGTAATCAGTTGACGGAGGTGGGGCCTCGGGTACAGCGGCTATAGACGCACTAGGAATAAGGGCTGCCGCAATGTGTGGAAACTGAGAGAAATGATACATAGGGTCAAAGGTCAGTGGAAATAAGCTATCATGAACTATGTGCAGTGATCACTGAACATTTATGAAAGTATCTGAATAGATCTTGGGTGTATAACAAAATATGTTAGGAAGCAAAATAATTTTCATTAAAATTTATGGCAAAACATGAGTTGAGCACAAATGGTTCTATGACAGGTCTCCATGTCTCTAAACTTGAGATGCACACTTTGTTCAGTCTTGTCCATCAAAATTTAAATTCAAGAATCAGCACTACAATTTGAATATTTAAAATAACTTTCAAATAAAGATATTAAACATCAGTTTTGAAAGACACCTGAATTTACTAATTTTGAAAAAAACTGGTAAATCAGTACAAACAAACTGTACCAGCACACTTAATGTTAAAGGGATGCTTTTCAAAGAATTTTTTTTTTTATTTCTTGACACTGATCATTCAGATACTTTCATGGTGTTAAAAAAACATTACACTGGAAACACAATAAGAGAAAAAAAAAAACATATAATTTGTCGAAACAGAGATGTGTGTGACAAATATGGCTCAATATCATAATATAACAGGAATAAGAGAAAAATTGTAAATCTATAAATTTTTAATTATCCAAATATGGCCAGTATATGGCATGGCAGGTGTTGTGGGTGAAAGTACTAATGTCTAAATGACGAAAGGTGACGGTCCCACTGCAAGTTGCACTGAGTGTAAGAGTTCAATTTTTTTCTAATGGATCATTGTCCTCAGATTTTGTGTACTATATTTCTTCTATTTGAAACTGCACTTCCATTAAAAACCGCACCTAGACTTTGCAAAAAGTCCAAGATGTAAACCTCACAGGGTACGCTTACAACAATCAATTTTTATCCCATTTTTTATGGTACTGGCAGCTGTAAAGTCACTGTGGTGAATACCTTTGACATGTAGTTTTAAATTTACAATGTACTTTGTGCATTAAACTCAGGTAATATCCTAGTTACTTGAATATTAGTTTTGGAAGTCAAGAACCCTGAACAAAATAATCAGAAGTACATATGTAATCACAAGTAGATCCTCCATATGTTTTTAAAAAAATCAGGGCTTCCAAAAGGCTCCTAGGAAATAAAGGAATTTTATAGAAGTTGCTGAGATCATAATATAGGGGTTATAGGAATATTAAGCCAGAAGTATAGGATAATATAGGAGTTTTTCACTGAAAAATCATGTTGTGCTTGTTAATTTACCATGACACAAGTGCTCCAGGCAGCATCTAAAGGTCTGTTTAAGTGGTTTAGATCCTATACTTTGTAAAGTTTTATAACTGCAACACTTATACACACACAGACTGACAGTCCTACTAAAGAGCTGGTGAATGTTTTAAATACTAAGAGGTCTATAAAAGAACAATTATTCAATGAAAAGTGATCAGAAACATGGAGTTGCAGTGAAGGAATATAGGAAATTATAAGAGATTATGGTCTAAAATCTGCTGGGAAATACAGAGATAACAGAAGAGTGTTTTTATAGGAAAATATATGAAATATTGGAGTCATGCAGCAGAAGCCCTGCAGAATCTAAACTGATTTCATTTAGAACATATTGATCATATTTAAAATTAATAATATATCCATGCAAAATGTCAATTGAGACCTAGACGGTCATTTGAGTACACACTGACATGACCCCCTGCCCCCTTTTCCAAGACCCTTGATGCTGATGTGGAATTATCCTGAAGGAAACATAAGGATTTCTGTTCTGTTGTGTAAACATCAGGCCATATTAACTATGAACTAGGTTACTGGTTGCTACTGACAACCTCATCCTGGTAACTGGTCACCATGGGAAACCATATCCTAATTGACATCGGAACCTCAATGACCTCAGACCTCAAATATTTGTATTGTGGTAGAACTGAACGTGACAGCTTTCTACCTGGCACAGAGAGGAACCTGTGCAGGAGAATTTCCAGATATTTGTGTACCAAGAATCTGGCTACTTCTCATATTTCCCACGATATATATAATCAAGATATTATTTACAGTTGCACAGCTTTTGATTCCCTGCACCATCTTGTTTTCGAACTCTGAACCATTTGGATGTTTTAAATATTTGTAAATAATATCTTTAATTTAGCTTTATTCCTGAAGTGAAAATATTTATATCAACTTTTATAAATCATTCTATGTATGAAGTTTTCCAACTTATGAATGGCTAAACCATATGTCATGTGTTTAACTGAGTGAACACCAGATGGCGCTGTGATGCAAAAGCAGTATTACTGTAATTAATAATGAAATTACTTTTAGGTATCCTACTGTTTAGCACTAAGTGGTCATGATTGTAAGAAAAAAAGGGTACTGTACTTGTAAGAAGAAACATCATGGGGGAAAGAACATAGAAATTAACTGTCACAAACATGGTTTGTAAGTGAAATCACTATTCTAGGGTAAAACAAAAACTTTGAGGACTTGAACTTTGGAACATAAGTTTTATATATGGTGAATTATCATGTAGAAAGTACCTGTCTTGTATGATATGGAGCCATAGTTACATATGCATAAATTATATATATAAACAATGTTAGATTGGCACATTAAAGCAACTATGTACATCTGAATGTCCCATCAAACACCACTGCCACCTGTAAGTAACTAGACAACACCAAGTTAGTACATGCCACACTATACAGATGTTATGATTAATACTGACAACATTCCTGGCATACTTCTGCTTCTATACCAACCACCAAATAAGACTTTTTAACTCATGAAACTCACACAAAAATTAATTTTCCAAAGAGCAAACTGAAATTGAATTTTTAGATCAAACCTTAGGTGCCACATAAAAATATCTCTGTTAATGAAACAGTTATAGAAACAAAATCACTAACAGATCAAACACTGGTATTGCCATATACATATGATTATTTAACTAACATTTCTCAATTAAAATTTTCTGAATATATTATTAAAACAGTTACATTGTGAAAAATGGAAATAACACATCTTGCAGCTTGTGACTATATAGACTGACTTTCTTGCACAGATAAACTGAAATATTTACAGTAAATTTTAAAAATCTGAAATTCTGAAATAAATATTTAAATTGAAATTTTGATTCATTATAAATTTGTCTGGTAACCAAAAGCATGGATCATGCCAGAAAAGCTGCCATATTGAATGAATAGATGAACAACTCAACAGTGAAGACAGCTGACACACAGCGTGATACAAGACATGTGCTGGAGGTGTAACAAACACATTTATACACACACACAACACCAAATACATACTGAAGTGTGTCACGAGCATTCTGGTAATCAATTAGACTGGTGTCTGTGTCACTGCGTTCATATTGCTCGTTTGGTTCTGGGGTGGCAAACATTCGCCCAAGCATACTGGAGCTTAAGACAGCGCTGTTAACGCCCCCTCCTGGGATTTCTACCACCTCGGGTTGTGGAGGGGGCGGGGGAGAACGTGGCACTGCAGCGAATGCAGTGGTGGGAATAACTGCTGCTGCAATATGTTCCTGTAAATTAAAGTACAAGAAGATAATTAAAAGACATTTAAATAAAGCAACATGCCAAGTAATGCATTAAATATGTTAGTGATCTTCTTGCAGTATCCAACAACCCTCTAAATACCCATGCCAAGGATTATGTACCAGTATAACAGCAGTAGTTAACTATGAAGTAAAATTATCATTATTATATTTTTATTACCGGTATATTACAACATTTTTTATAGCGCTTTATCCAATAAGATTAAATTGCTTTAAAGCACTTTACATTAGGCAGACATGTAATAAAAGAGTTAAAAAACACTAATATCCAAATGTAACTTTTAAATTGTCAGATCACTATTTTTATATATATGTCACTGGACAAACTCTGATCCAGTAGAATCGCCGATTTTACTAGGACAAAGTCTGATCGGACTTTCTACTAGGAGAAACCCTGATCAGACTTTCTACAAGTAGGATCGCCGATTCAACTAGGACAAACTCCAATCATAGCCTCTACTAGGACAAACTCCGATCAACCAGAGACCACAACATAATTAGACTTTCTACTAGTAGAATTGCTGATTCTACAAGGACAAACTCCGATCATGGTCTCTACTAGTGGACCTAGTAGGATTGACTGGATTCTACTGGATCAGAGTTTGTCCTGTGACATAAGTCTATATATATATATATATATATATATATATATATATATATATATATATATATATATATATATATATATATATATATAAAGTTTAAAAAAAGTTGTAGATTTTAAGTCCCCTTCCCAATAACTGGCTCAGAAGACTTTACAATTAACTTCCTGGTGGTAGCTCCCTGGGGACGCTACAGAGCCCACACACGGTTTTGAGGTCGCTAGGGTATGGCATCCGGTACCCATTTGTAATGCTGGGTAGACATAAGCACACTTGTGGCTGAGACCTTGCTTAAGGATCTCAGCAAAGAAGTGAGAGGCTACGGGATTCGAACCCATGACCGCTTGATCACATGTCCGGCACCTTTGCCATTACACCACCACACTCCACAATATATACTCTTCACCTGTAATTTTGAAGCACGTAACAGATGCAATAGACCTGAGCTAATACACATGTATGTAAATTTATGTATTTAACACTGTAGTTTGTAGTTCCAGCATTTAATAGTCAATTGTTCTATTCTCTGTATTTAAAGTCATTTATAAATTAAAAGACTTCATTATAGCCATCAAAGTTTCTAGTAAATAGTAGTAATCAAGATAGATAATTTGAGTTTGACACTCTAGCAAAATTCTTAATTTTTTTTTTTTTTTTGGGGGGGGGGGGGGAGAAGAACATGAATACAGAAGAGTGCTGTTATCCCAACTCCTCAGGGGGGTTAGCTTTTGAGCACAGATAAATGGACAATCAGATAAAAAAAAGTTTATGTAATATACCATTATGACATGAAAGTCAGCAGTATGGACAGGTGTAATGGACTATGAAAGTATTAAATGGTCAATAGCCACTATTAGCCAGAATAAATAAATCGGGTTCAGAATGGACAAATATGTGATTAATACCAGTTCAATTACATATCATAATCTTAGTATTAAATATAAATTACTTAATAGAGTATCAAAATAACTTTAACTTACCATATTGTGATATCCTTTAAATTTCATGTAATCTCCAACAAAACATGTTGATTAGATCAAGCCTAGCAGGTGCAATGACCAGAGAAGTGTCACTACTGACCTGTCAAGTGTTTTCACACCTTTAGTTTGGTGACCAATGTGCCAATGCATGGGCTAATTAGTTACACAAGGAGTGAATAATACCCTCTGTGACTCCAAATTAGATTTCATTCATTTCAGATAAAAAATCTAATAACTCTTGCAAAAATTTCAAAATTTCTCATTAGTTGTGGGAATCAGTTGTAAAAAAAACATTAATATCATGATCAATGTCACTGGACATCAGTAAGAGTCTGTTAACCTTTCTGACCAAAAATGGTAAATAATTTTTATGTTTCTTAGGAGCATGAAATTAATGACCATATATAAACATGTACATCATCTTAACTGATACATTGGCCTACATGTTTAGTTATATATTTAATAATTCTAGAACCTAAACATGTGTGTATTAACCTTGAGGTATGAAATTATTAATATTCACAGATTATCTTTAGGGTTTACCTGTATTAATTAAATGAAAGCATACATTTCCTCATCACAAGCCTAAGATATGAACAAACTTAGTATTTAATTATGGCCCTGCAAAGATGGCTGAGCTGTGTACGCTAAATGGTTGACAATCAAGTATAATCATTCATCAGCCCAATTTTACATTCTTGATATTTTAATATAAACAGTTTTCAGCTATATAGCACTCCACTACACTAATTATATCAATATATCACTATCCATGTTGATCTCCTGCAAGGCAAACATTTGAGATTAATAAAAAAAATAAGAAAGTGTGAATTAATCAGGAACACCAATATATTGCCAACACAGAAATACCTATGATAAATTTTGTATACCTACCATAACAACCAATATAGCCAGCTTCTGAACCCACAAACCAATGGGTAAATACAATATGCCATAGGTTTAAGGATTTCCTGAAATGTCCACTATTATCAGGAAATCCTGTTGTCACTTCACATTACCCTTCACAATGTAAATGACATCAGGGAATGCAAATTAACTGGAGTGAATCCTGTTTATTATATATTAAGAGGAAGATTTTTGTCCCTTGAATTAAATCAACCAGTGGGCCGTTTATGTTTTATCATTTTTATCATATGGACACAAGTTAAGAAAAATAATTAAACATGAGGTGTAGATGATATCAATAAAGCTGCATCTAATAGTTTGTTCTTTAATTAATAAATAAATTCCAATAATTAATATTCAATTAATTATTCAATTAATAAAAATTGCCTAAATGTTATTGTTTCACACACAAGTGTAATTCACAGTCAAAAAGTGCTCCAAGGGATTTACCTTAAAAAAATGGCTCTTGAAGAAATGAAAACACCATTTCTACAACCTTTTCTGCTGCTTACTCATTCCATAAGTTATCATTTTTATCTTATCTTTGCTTGACATTTAAAATGGACAAAATGTCCAAGTTTAGGTTTAAAAAATTCAAAATTTTAACATGCATGTTACATTTTATATTTAAATGTTAAGGCCTTTTATATAGATATAGATATACAGAACACTCATTGTTTGGCAGGAATGCTGCCAGTTTGATAATTTAATAATGATAACTGATATGGTTGAATGTGGGCACACGTATATATATATATATGATCTAACAGACACAGAGAAAATTTTTTTGCAGATTAATATCATTGAGTACTGAACGAACATATGCTGCGGTTTTTCCATGTGGGCCCTGCATTGCAAGCAGCAATTTGGTTGAATAAACTCCAGATGCCCGCAACCCAAACATGGACTAACTGGAGTAAACAGATCAACCTGTCAAAACACGCTTGACGTTTGGACTGTTCATAAGCGCTCAAATGGTTTACGGCCGATATGCTATCAGGCTCATAAAACGCCATAGTCGTGGATTTATATACAAATTTCATGTTTTACATCAACGTTTGATGTTATAGCAGATATACTAACCCCATCTTTCTTGCCTTTCTTCTTCTTTTTCTTTCCAAATTTCGGCATTTTGTAAATCCCTGTTGCTGTTGTAAACAAATTTGAAAACTCAGACCGAGGCTTCGTGGGAATTCCCTTTCAGCCTCCAGGCATAAAGCACAGTCAGTTAACTAAAAGAAAATACTTTGTTTTATAGATCTAAAGTCAATAAAAAGTGACCTTTATAGTCAGCGTTTTCTAAAATTCGGAGGAAACGATGTGGAAAGCATATTTGATGACCGTGTATTAATAATAGGTATGAATGAGACTATTTGAGAGTGTTTTCGGTAGTACCGGGAGCTTTTGAAAACGAGGCTGTCGTTGTTTCTGCGTGGGAAAGAAGACTTTGTTGATAGACCAGAATATAAATCCAAATCATCATGAAGCTAGTACGGTACGTAGACCCTTCGTCTTTGTTTTTTTACAAAGTTAAGATGTCTTTCTTACTGCCCATATGATTATTTTTACTCGTGTTGATCGTGATTGCATGTGACTGGACTGCAAACTCGACTACCCGGTAACTCCCAATTATCGCAATTGTACCGGCAAGCGGAATCTAATTACATCTTTAACTGATTCAGTTTGTTTGCATAGAACAGTCAGCATATAAATCAGGACTGATGAAACTTGTAAAATATATAATATTGATAGTCGTTAGAACAGCTATCACAATTAACGCTGTTAAGCCAATGACATTTGTTTTGGGCGATAATAAGTGAATATATTAGTTTACTCGTTGCCAGTGTATATGGCCTTGTAGGCACCGGGGTGAATTAAATTGATAGAGTTGATAGCACATTTGCACTTTATGTAGGATTATAGGAACCATATAATCTGTGGTGCTTGTTCAGAAATCTGTCTACAGCCCCGACAGCTGGATGTTTGTTTTTAAAACAGGCTCATTTTTGAAGAATTCATTATTCACACGTTATCACTGTCACTTATTTTTTTTCTCATACCCCCATCAAATATATTGGCTTATAGCCCTCTTTACTTTGTTGAGCTAAGCCAAGCGGTAGACAGAATCCCTGATTCCCAAACTCGCTCCTAATCTTTGTTTGTAGAAAAGAGAAAAAAATTAAGGTGTCCGGCATCTAAGTTAGGACTAAGTTCACTTATAGTAAGGTATTACACACAAATTCTGAGATTTAATACTTTAATGTCACTACAGGTATGTTCCTACTGGAAATAACATGGTGACTGTGAGCATTATAGCTTGTATCTACTTAGAAAGTAATACACAATAATTAAGTAAAAACCGCTTACATTGCAGTGGGTTCTACATAAGATGCATATACTATGGTGCAAAACTTTTTACATCATGCTTTCCATTAGTCCAGAACTGAACGCTGCTGGTCTCATTTCAAAGGCAATTGTCGGGAATTTTATTTAGGGGAAGACCATGGTATTCCTGCTGGCAGATAGAGCTTGCTACATTTTGTAATATTGATGCAAATTTACCATCAACGGGTTGTAATTTCAGCATTGAGGTCTGGCCACACTGAACACTGGGGTTAATTGCAGATACTATACTTAATTGCTGGACGTTGTTGTGCTGCAAAGTTGGTACATATGAAATTTGTTCAGCTAAAGTTCAGCTTTGTTTCATGTGACCGGGCCTTCCAGCTGGATCAAACCTACCTATCCTCCTTATCTGATGGCTGGTGTTACAGGGGGTAGCAATTGTTCTACACTTATGAGAACGATTATCAGCTCTCAAAAAGAACTGTAGTGTTAACATTAGCCGAACAACTCCACTGAGAAGAGGCGCTTTTGATTTCTGTTGGAACCCTAAAGTTCATCTGAGTATCTATTATTAGCCAACTTAAGCAAAGATTCCTTATGTAGGGAATGTGGGATGCAGACAAAATTGCTATTGGCTCAATAAATAAGGTTAGATTCCTTATGGGCACATGCTGATTGCATATCTGGCAAAATGAACCACTACATGTAGCAATTTTTGCCTTTTCCGCAAGGTATCCAGGGGCAACATAAAGAAAACATGCATGTGGTAGTGCCAGTACATATGAAGTTTCTCAACACACATTCCGAATGCTGGTTTCCTCATTCTGTATCTTAACTTAAACCTAATTATGAACACATAGGCCCTGCAACATTGTCTGAATTTTCACTTTAAGTCTTGCAGAGTTTTCAAAACAAATTATTTTGATTTTGCAGTCATAAAGACTTGTTAATCATGTGGTATCAAGTTTTTGATGAGACAGCAAGAAAGGTAATTCATGGGATGGGCATTATCTATATCATGCTCTTTATGTAGTTTCAGTTCTTAATACCGTATTTCCTTGAACAGACGCCCGGGCGTTTATTTTTTTCAGACCCTGCTTTGACCCGGCTTCTAAACAAGGCCGGCGATTATTAAAAAAATACATCATCAGGCTCGTCAGACAAACTAAAAATAGAACACGTCGAAACAATGAACCCGCCGGTCACTAATCACTGACACAATTGAAAACATCGCCGGTACACGGATTGTGTTTACGAAATTTCCTTAGATGCCACAAGTATATTGGACACGTGCAATCTCCATAATCACGCACTATAATAAGAATCAACGTAGATTCACAGCGGGAGATTGCAGCTGTCCACAAAACTTGGTCCGTGCGGGCCCCTCGAAACCAGGTACCCAGGTGTTTTATGTGGCTGTTCCATTTATTTTACACTGCGTGAACTTGGTAACATTGTTTCGCTCTAAACACGGGGTGGCTCTTCCATTTACTGTTCTCAACGTAAAACCGGTATCATTTGTTCCATCGAAATACGGGGGTTTGCTACTTATAACGGCACAGCGTAATTCATTTTCATGACACTTTCCTCTCGTTAAATATTTAACTGATTCAGCTTGACACAGCGTAATCAAGCTTTTTTGGCCTTTTATATACTAAAGACGGGGTGGCTCTTCCATGAACTGTTCACCGCGTATAACTTGTAATATTGGTTCCGTCGAAATACAGGGGGTTGGTTCTTAATAACGGCACAGCGTAGGTCAATTTCATGACACTTTCCTCCCGTCCTTTATCTGATACAGCTTGACACAGCGTATTCAAGCGCCCACCTGGTATATACTGGTATGTGACATTTACTGCAGGGAATATTACTGAAAATATAGTTGTGGACAAGAGTGCATACTATTTTTAACTTTAAAGATTATCTCAGAAGCGTGGTTTTGGTAAAAGTGGGGACGCATTCAAAAGAGCTCAAATGAAAGCAAAGAGCGTAATTTGGCTTGACTGTAGCTAGAAATTGTACCGCTCAACACCATCATTTGGTGTCTGCGTGCTACAGAAGTAATGTGTGCAAAAACGTATTTGAACAGTTC
This sequence comes from Sipunculus nudus, assembly GCA_026874595.1. Classification (NCBI taxonomy): domain Eukaryota; kingdom Metazoa; phylum Annelida; class Sipuncula; order Golfingiida; family Sipunculidae; genus Sipunculus; species Sipunculus nudus. The sequence continues at coordinate 39,234,711 of CM049316.1, forward strand.
TGTTCAGCCATCTGTGAGGTACAGACTTTCACTGTACCAAGTTTTACCACTTGTTTCAAGCGGTACTATTTACTATTGCTTCATAGCAGTGATAGTGTTAGCCTTCTCACTGCTGACGTATTTGTGTATCGTTTATTAGGATCGGTGATCGGCTTTAATCATAATGGACGAATCAGGAATATATGGTGTCTCTTATGGAAACAAGGATTCACGTAAGATAAAAGATTGATTTATAGACTTAGAGGAATTAAACATATTATCAATACAACACAAACCGAAATTCATACAACAATCTATGGTCACTTTGACCGGTAAATTCACAAATTATAATGAAGGGAAAAGACATCTGGTGGCAAACATGGAAACTACTCTGACACCATGCCTGTGAACAAGACTGGCGTCTGTTTAAGGCCGGCGTTTATTTTTCTGGGACATTGTTTCGCCCCAGCGTCTAAATAAGGCAGGCGACTATTAAAGGCCCGGCGTCTGTTCAAGGAAATACGGTACATGTTTTGAAAACACCATTTAGTTGCCAGCTCATTTCAGATTAGTCTTGATCTGACGTTCTGTTCCTCAAGAAATAATGATAGGTATCGGGGGTCTAGCTAGATCTTGGGATTTAAAACAAATGTCCGATTTAACATTTATCTGATTTTTTTTCACAGGTTTTTGATGAAGCTGAGCCATGAAACAGTAACAATAGAGTTGAAGAATGGTACACAAGTCCATGGTACCATCACAGGTAAGTTGCAGACCAGAGGCCAGAATAATGACTATCCTTCTTGTTTTAACATGAATCATTTCAGGGTTAGCTCTAGAGACAAAAGTGTATATAGCCAGCACGAGTAGAAGAGAGTTGCTGGCTTGCTATTAAATACAAATTATGCAAGGGTAATGCTCTTTTTTGTGCTAATTCCAATCGACAGGGCTATATATATGATCGTACAGGGACAAGGGTAGAAGTCTGCCAACTTTTTGCTTAGTTTTGGACTTTTGGTGTTAGAGTAACTGATATATATCTTTTTTGTCTTGTTTAATTAATTTCAGTATCCATTATACAGGTAAGTAAACCAATAATTCTTCTTAGAGATTTGATTTATAAATTAATTACATGAACGTAATCATTTATTTAATCAGACATTCTGAATTACAATATTTACTCCAGGGCTTTCATAAGGTCAAATTTTTGAGATATCCCAAGGGACTCATTTCCCAAGCTCTGGGTGTCCAGTGGGATTTTGGCACGTGCAAAGAGAGGCTTATCACATTGTGAATTTTCAATGTAAAGCCCAATCGATAATTTCATGACTTTTATGTCATTATCTTGTATGTGAAAGAGGGACATATTAGGTTTTACAGTCAGAAATCTGTGTGACCCATGGATGCCTGGTCATCTAGAACCATGCATGCGTAGAAGCTTTCAGGCATCACGGACGTTTATCTTCTCATTCCCCAAGTACCATGTTAGTCATAATTATAGTGAAGCATTGACAGTAACCTTATCTGCTTTGTTTTTCAGGTGTTGATGTCAGCATGAATACACATTTGAAAGCAGTAAAAATGACCCTCAAAAACAGAGACCCTGTACAGGTCGATACACTCAGTATCCGTGGCAACAACATCCGGTACTACATCCTCCCAGACAGCCTGCCACTCGACACATTGCTAATAGACGACACGCCCAAAGCCAAAGCAAAGAAGAAGGAAGCAGGTTTGTACATTTTAAAGATCATGATTATGTACACGTGGGTGTTCCCAAGTGGTTTGCCAGTAAATTGGCTTCATATTTGCGAGGGTAAATTTGTCATTTCCCTTTATTCAGCATTTTGTGGGGAGTTTAGTAGCTAACACAATTTTTCATATCCATTATATCATCAGTTACTTAAAAAGGCACGAAAAATCTTAACAATAATATGAGGAGCCACGGGAATATTTAACAGGTGGAAATTCTTCATTTAATACTGACGGATACAGTGGCGTCAATTTTTCTTCCAGGGTGGGGGGGATGACTTTGTATATTTATATATACACACACACATATACCTTTTTAGGCATCTCTAAGTGACATATTCAATATATATATATATATATATATATATATATATATATATATATATATATATATATATATTTAAATTTATGTATATATAAATGTATATATATATGATTATGTATACACTTAATAATATTTCAAATAATTATATTTTAATAGAAAATAAGTTATTTTGTAATTGAAAGCAAGGATTAGATATAACATTTTTTAGTAAATGGATCCAAAGTCTTTTATTCTATTAATTAATATAATTCATTTGCAATATTATAATATTATTCTCTGAAAAATGGGGGGGATGATTACATTGGCCATCCCCCCTTGCCAAAAGGTGGGGGGTATATATACCCCCCATCCCCCCCCTATATTGACGCCCCTGGACGGATACACAAAAGAATTGGTAAAACTATAATGTTTAAAATGGATTGAAATGAATTTAAATATTTGCATTCCGTTCAGTACTTTTGAATGTCATCCATGTTTTCCCACATTGCCTTTTGCAGCACTTGGCAGAGGGAGAGGTCGTGGTGGACGAGGAGGTCGCGGTGGAAGGGGAGGGCGTGGCAGAGGTCGCGGTGGCAGAAGATAAACAGATCACTATAGACTTTATGGATATTCCAATTGGACAGCATTTAATTCCAGGGTGACCATGTTCAGCCTAATACTGGCAAGAGTGCATATTTAAGAAAAGAACGCCCAGAGTATCAAGGTGCATGTCTGGCAGGAAAATCAAATACATCTGTAGTACTACTACAGGTCAGTGTTGTAGGGGACTGTAACACCAGTTTTATATGATACATTTTCATGGTTGAGCTGAAACAGACAGTCAAAACATGGTCTCCTGGATAGTCACAGTAATATTATAATGGAGAAGTTGATCTTACTCTACAAGCACAGGTAAAAGGGCAAGTGACACTTGGTGTTCACTATCTGTAAAAATGTGCAGCTGTTTAATTTTCTGGTTTAAAGTATTTCAGTTGAAGGCTCTACATCACAAGATTGGATCAAGGTTTATAAATGCTTTGATGTCCATCATCAATCATGTAACAAAAACCTTTGGATGTTACTAACATCCAAAAGATTTATAATTGGCTATTAGGGCCTTCTCATTTAAATTTATTTCTCTGGTTAAAGTAATTGTAGTGATTGTGCAAGAAAATATGGACACCTGTAGTTGTATCATAATCATCTCTTGTAGCCTTGCAAACATCCCCGGGACCCATCTAAGGCTAGAACAAGTGGATATTGATGGAGATATGCTGTGTAATAAGATAACTGATGGTTTAATGTGAGCAAAACATTCTGCAACTGCCAGTATGTCTCTCAAAAGTATATTTGCACCTTTTGATGGTAGAATGTGGTATTTCTGTCAGATTGTGTAACTCTGTGTATGTTTTTATATTGTACAGATAAAGAGAGAAGTAAACATAATAATATTGAGAAATATGTGGACTTGGTTTCTTGTTATACATCCTTTATACATGTTATGTTACATGACCCCATGCAGTGCTGCATGAAAGGTATGGATCTTCCAAGCCCTGCCAAGACGCCTCTTTATATAACTTTTTTTGTGCCACACTTTTTCAGTTTAATACAGCTAAGGCACAGTTTTTGCTTTCCTTCATGTATGTATATTACTAGCCATGACAACATGACACTCAGGCCTTCGGAAATAAAATGATAGGGGCCTGCCCATCGTCTTCAGTCCAGGAAAAATCGACGTTTGGGGTGGCAGGCTGCTGCTAGTATATTACCCACACTACCCTCTTTATATCAGGATATGTACAGGTTTCCAACACTAGAGCTATCTTTTAGTCCGTGCAGGTTGTTTCCACAAGCACCCATACCATTTACTTGGTGTTTAGATGGAGCTCCTGGACCTTTTAGGACATCAAAAGACCCAAGACCATAACAAGAAGCCCGAGATCATAAAGAGGAGCCAAAGTCAAGAAAGAGAAGCCGGAGATCATAACAGGAAGCCCAAGACCATAAAGAGAAGCCCTATCAACTGGTCTAATTCCTGCCAACAACTTGTTTCATTTTGAATATCTGAAAGAAACCCAATCCCTAGGCCTCTTTTAACAATTATCAACTAAAAAATTTAAAGTCTTATGAAAAAAATATTTTCCAGAGTCTGTCATAGTTCAGTTGCATTTCATCCCTCTGATAAAAGGGAAGTACTGGAGATTTCAGGAGTGGCATGCCTTCCAATGGAACTCAACTGATAATCTGTATACTGTTTTCATGTGTGACAGTGTCTTGCAGCATTGAAGTGTGCTGTTACTTGAAAATAACCCGACCACATGTAAGATTTGACCAACTCCCCAACAATTATATTCCATTAGAGCTTGGAATATTGCAAATATCCTGACTGAAGATCCTTAAGGCTTTCCAGTTAGAAGGGTATTAGACACCATTCCCTGGGCGCTCCCAAGGGGTAGAATTTTGTCTGGAGCTGTGGATTGAGATGCCACCAAGCCAAGCAGAGAGTTGTTTCAGCTTCCAGAGTGCCCACAGGGGTAAGTTCGAGGAGATCGGAGAAAAGCAGCACCCACACATACAACACAGAAACTTGAACATCTGTAAACAGTCCATGAAAACGCCCCCCTCACAAACCCGGGATGTCATTACCAATATCGTCATCAGCCTGCAAATATCCCTACATGTTTGTTTAATTTCTGACCCTTTGCAAGCATGTCTCCCATGGGTTACGTGATTGTTGGGTAAGTCCTCTATCAATGGAAATGATGGGGGAGTATCTCCGAGATGGGATTAACATTTGTGTTAATTTCTCTCAGTACATCTCTACTCTTTGTGAAGAGCAAAATCAATGCAACAATGGATGGCCATTACAGTGCAGTTTTCTGTATGACTGGGATCACAATTCAAAGTTGGCCTATCAGTCATATATGTAAATGCTTACTGAGTGGTATATTTATAGCTAGGTGTATTTAAAGGCAATAAATCTAGGCTTGTTTATCTCCTTTCTTACAGTTCTAACAGAGTCAACCCAAATCCACTCTCCACAATTTAGTCTCAAGATGCATTTGTCTTTGGCAAAATTTAAAGAAAAATGTCATTTTATCAGAGAAACTGCTACACATAACACATTTCTTCAAAAAGTACATGCTTATTAAAAGTAAAAAGGCAATCCAAAGAAAAAGATAACAATTATATCATTTTATTTTGTACAGTATATATATCAGGAGAAAAACAGTCTTTGCACTATATTAATAATACTATTGGACAACAGACACCAGATTACAAGTCTGTTTGACAAATCACTGAACAGCCCAATACAAGCATTCCCAACATTACATTCAATATAAACTTTTGAATGCTGCTGGTAATAGGATGTTGAACCTACATTTACTTTTTAGTTTCCATGAAAATTTCTAGTGTTGGATATTGCATCTTTATATTAAGTAAGAATACAGTCCATAAGTAGTACTATTATAGTTTTGTGAAAAAATTTCTACATGCATTCATTTGGATCAATTCATCTAGGTTATACAAAAATTTTAGCAGTACTGGAAACAATTATAATACTAAACAAAATAAATATAAAAGAATTGCTAAAGTTTCCACAAACATTAATAGTAATCCTTCCTCTTCGGTTTCCTAGATAGTTCTGGATGAAAAACAGAATTATATCCCCTCTGTCTCTCATCGGTAATGACTTGTTTATCACCAGGTAGCTTTTCCCCCCTCCTTCTAGCTAAGAGTTCCTCTGTCCGTGCCTTTTCTTCTCGTTCTCGTTGCAGCCGTTCAGCTCTCAACTGTTCCACTGTTTTTCCTCCACCTGAGCTCTTCTCCTTCTCTCGTTCCTTACTTTTGTGTTTATGTTTGTGCTTTTTATGCTGAAATTCAAGAATGATATAAAATGAATATAAAAGTCTGAATTAATACTATTTAGTTAAACATCAATGAAAACTCATGTTGACTGACAGAAAAAGTTTCATAATATGGTACATAATCCTGTACATAATCCTCTATTAGTGAGTTTAGGCTTAATGAGTCTGTTCATTAACAAAATATGTAAACCTGCTGTGTAACAATTTATCTTTCAGTAGCAGAAATCATATCAACGTGAAATAATGTGGCAGGGCCTTTGTAGCAATCACACTATAAAAGCACTCAATAAGCGCAGACCTCTGCCAAGACAGCTCATTATCATCATGTGGCATGGTCAGAAATACAGCATTATTCCTTAAACTAAATTCCTGGATCCAGATGGTGACCTGTATCACCCTGAAAATAAAATCAATCCTTCCCCAAATCATTCTGGAGCTACCCTGAAAATTTCATTAAAATCTGTTAATAACTTTTTGAGGTATGTTGCTAACAGACAACCAGTGCTGGTAAAAACAACCCCCACTCTTTGGCAAAGGTAATAAACAACTATAATCTTTGCATAAAATGATATTTACAATTCACAGAAAAACACAGCCAGGATTCAGCAGTGCAAATTTAACATAACGATGCTGGCATACACTAGTTCCAAATGATTACTGAACAAAGCCAATGTTATAATCATGTCAATGTTTACGTCATTACCAAGTTTATGCCCATGTTTATAATCCTACAGAAGTGTTAAAGACAACATATAGGGCTTTGTGTGTTATTATACAGACTTGTGGATTCTTACCTTTTTACTATGACCTTCCTTTTCTTCCCTTCTCTCCTTCTGTTTTTCTAATATTGTCAGATACTTTGACATCTGCTGCATTGGATCCAGGGATGACTTTGTTTTTCTGTCTTGTTCATCATTTAGCCTTAAAGAACAGATACATGATTAAGGGCCTGGACCTTGCCTAAATACATTGAAGGGCTGGAAGAATTTCGGACTGATTTTAGGCCAACTTTGTTAGACAAAAACAAAAAAAAAGTATGGTTATCAGGCACTGACTGCATAAATTTTAACCCCCTTCTTCAAAATATTTTATTTTCATTTTCGTCTTTCAAGATGATAATAATACAATTTTGATAAGATTTCCTTTGTTATGTTGTGCTTTTACCTGTTTTGCAAAAAAAATCATTATTTTCATGCTTTTCCCTGATTACAGGACATTTTTATCGAAACATACAAAAAAGGTCAAAACTGGTTTATGAAAAAAAGTGCCCGAGAACCATACCTTTTATTCTTTTTGGGCCTTAATGAAATCTATCACTATTTGTTAAATAAAGGTCACAATTAAGATGTGTAACTCTATTTTAAAACAGTGATGATCACAAAACTACACAGTATTTCAAAAATATTTATTTACTTACAAGTAATTGCAGGAACAGCCAACAACTTTGTCCTCATTACACAACACCTTAACCGAAGCTGTATTTAACAAATAGGTTCAGCAAAATATGCAACCAATCTCTAGGAAACCAACAACATTTGACCCCTTAGGTGTAAGATACATACTTACTTTTTGAATTGTATCTCAATATTTCAATTGCCCTAACACAGTTGGAATTTATTTCCTCACTTACTTGCTGATCTTCCTGTCTTCTTCAGCCTTGGCTGTCTTCTCTCTTGGCTTATGATACCAGGGCTTTGAAGCTGTAAATGATAATATAATTTTTTTGTAAACTGGTTGATTTGTAGTAAGGAGAAAATATTTTCCTGTACTAGTATTAATTGCTTCAGTAAATAAGCAACTTGAAGGGCATTACAACACCAGAAATAACTCCAAAGCAACTATAAAAGGGGGTATGTACTTTGCCCTTGAAGGAACACTTCAAAACTAATATTTCAACCAGGCATTTACAGTTCACATGATAAATCACTCATGTTATGAAATGTTAGATATGACTATATGCTTCCATATAAGATAACCAATGCAGAATGAAGCCCTTTGTGAAAGGTTCATTTGTAAAAATATGTTTGTTATCCCACATTATCAGCTCATTTTGGCTGAACGCAAAACCGTCCTACCACACAGACTTAAGGATGCTCATTCACCTACCTTTTGAAAAAGAATTTATATGATTTCTTGCTTCCTGTGTGTATATATTAATGATCTAAGGGTAATTTTGGTTGTGAAAAGTTCTTACAACGCCTTCGTGAAGGATGTATGAACTTGTTTATCAACATGTTTTGTAAACAATGCAATGTTGACAAATGGGAAAAACATGTAACCTAAGGTGGTAGGTTGCATATATACAGAGGTAGAAAGGTCACTTGTTGAATTTCTTTTATTTTAGCGGGCCCCACATATTATAAACATGTTGATATAAACAAAACAGCAGCCTGTGTGTGGTGATATCCATATTTTCTGGCCTTTTTTTATAAAAGCTCCAAGGGATTACCTTTCGTTTACAAAGGTAAGACAGATGATTCGGCCCCATTAATATATCCAGTCTTCCTTTTAATTTATCCATTTTTATGACTCTACATGTCAGTTTACTGTCAGAAAAGAAGTAAGATATTGCACAACAATACCCAACAAGGAGAAGAACCACAGAAGAAATAATGGTTGGACTCTTGAAAAATCTTGATTTGTGTAGTTGCACTGTATGGCCACCAGTTGGCATGTGCACTACGTTCATGTTATGTACCACTGTTTGTCCCAGTGCAAGTGGTATGACCCATACAGTTTAGGAACAAAATATTGACAGATACTGTACTGTTTTAAGGAGAATACACTAGTTATATGTCATGTATATTCAATATACCTATTGAATACATTAATTCAGTGTGATTTATTAAATGACTCACTCTGAGACTCAACTGAGCCCTGTCCCAGGTAGGTCAGGAGGCCTATCTTCTTCTCCCACTTCTCCTTTTCCTCTTTCTTTTCTTTTTCATGATCCTTGTTCCCCAACTGACCTTTACTCAACTATAATACCAAAAAGTCAAAAAAATTTATCACCACTAGTATACAAATTATTTATGCATTAATCATGGAAGGAGCTGATGGATCAGCTGATGAGTTTATCGTTACTTTCCAGTTGGTACATATTTTTTAATTTCACTTAATATATCATTTTTATATTTATTTTTTTTTTCATTAGAGCACCATCTTTCTGAAAGCGTCTGGGGACAAGCTGTTTGTTCGGAAAAGAACTTTCAGGAAAACCGTCAGGGGTATAGCAGCAAGTTCATATGATCATGAATGATTACCTTAATGTCATTTTACCTGGGGAATACCAAAAAATATTGGATTTATTGCACAGCTTGATTGGTTAAGTTCAGTCTAACTGTTTTAAGGATACGAGCATGCAATTTTTTCAACAAATTCACCAGAGGGAAAGGTCAAATGACATCGCCATTGGTGAAGCTTGGTTAGTTTGTTTTACATCCCAAAGGCAGCGTTAGTGCACCTATAATTATCAAGTGAAAGGCAAGGGAATTAAAAAGTTTCCAACGATGTAGAGCCTACTTATTAAAATGGATAATTTATCACTTTTTTAGTTGGGGTATCTAGCAACTTAATTTTGTATTTGACAAGTTCACTGATATTCTTTATATTTGTAATACTGGATCTAAAAATACTAGAACGCTTGGGATGCTGCTCAAGGATTATCAGCTTGTCATCAAGCATACTGCCGTCCGTTTTGATTCCACATCTCTAACAAATAACACTAAATGATAGAGTACCTTTCTATCCAACACAGTGGAAAATATCATTTAATCAAAGTTTACAATTTACTCTGTTTGTTAACACCTTCCCTGTTCAGGGGGCTTGTGTGTCTCAATGACCCCCAGAGCTATACCAAACTCCTCTAACTCCTGGCAGGGCAACCCAAGCCAGGGATACTAAAGTGTAGAGGCCAGACCAGTGGTGTCAATTTATCGTCAAAGGTTTGGGGGGGGGGCGGGACTCAGAGTGGGAGGGACCTGTAATCAAAGTTGGGACAATATCTTTTATTGCCTGTGTGACACATTTCATATATATTTAATTAATTATAAGGTTTTAAGAAATGAGGTATTATGTTTCCAGTATAGGTTACTTCTAAACATGGTTTAGAACTATAATATTCTATCAGTGATTCTAATTATTAATATATAACATTTCCAATAAATAAATATTATTCTCTGATTAAGTCTGGGGACTGATTACAATTACCATCACCTTGCTAAAAATTGTGTGTGTGTGGGGGGGGGGGGGGTATAAACCCCCAAACCCCCCTGTATTAATGCCCCTGGGCCAGACAAAGAGTGACTAACTGATTCTCCAGATTAAGGGTTTGGCATGGCACTAAAAACCCTGTTCCTGTAAAAAGCATTGTGTTTCTGAATATAATTGAATTTAAAGCAACACCATCAGAAACAATACGTTGTCCTGATTTCATGTTCTTACCCCAGCCTCTTCATCTTTGAAGAAGTTTATGTGCTCTGGTTTGACAAATTTTACGATTTGTCCCTCCTCTTCATAATGTGTGTCATCATTCCGCTGCCTCTTCCTGGAGCTTTCTCGTAACTGGTCTAATCTTGCTTCTGATTCCTGCAATACATGAATACCAAACAATGTTTGTGGCATTTACCTGCAAAACATGTTTTTTAATCACAAATATAATGATATTTACTTTATAAGCTATAACTATGGGGACACTACTTAAAACCAAACAAATTTTGTAACAAACTTGAAAATTTTGGTTTAACATCAAAGGTATCCAGGAGATTTTTTTCTAATTCAGTGGTATTTAAATTATTTTCAAGGAGGAAATAAACACTGCAGGACTTCAGGTATTCAATTAGGCATGGAAAACATGTACATGTCAGAAACAATATGCAGGAAAACCTCAACAAGCCACCACCTAGGTACAACAACCACCTTCAAGTAATGACTACTTTTTCATGATCCTGGTCATTCTTTTTCTTTATATGATATATTTAAACCATAAAATAGTGTTACAAAGACAAATTGTTGAGGGGAAAAATCCTGGGCCGATCCGGGAGTCGAACCCAGGTCGGTGGCCCACAAGTCGGGCGAACCAACTGCTTCGCTAGCAAAGCAAGCTTCACTAGCAAGACAGTTTGGTCCGCTATAATATCACCCCGTAACACACCCCCTCTTAAGAGCGTTCTGCTATCAGAACAAGACTAATTATCCCAGGAGTCACACTTTGGTGAGCTTATTCCCTGGGCCACAAAGTTAACCATCACATTTAGATGAGCCCCCATTTTGTTACGAAGACAAATAAATGAGGGGAAAATCCTTGGCCGATCCGGGAGTCAAACCCAGGTCGGTGGCGCACAAGTCCGGCGAACCAACCGCTTCGCTAGCAAAGCAAGCTTCAAGAGCGAGAGAGTATGGTCCGCTTTTATATCACCCCCTAACACACCCCCTCTTAAGAGCGTTCTGCTATCTGAACAAGACTAATTGTCCCAGAGGTCACACTTTGGTGAGCTTATATCCTTGGCCACAAAGTTAACCGTCACATTTAGATGAGCCCCCATTTTGTTACAAAGACAAATAAATGAGGGGAAAATCCTTGGCTGATCCGGGAGTCGAACCCAGGTCGTGGGCGCACAAGTCCGGCGAACCACCAGCTTTGCTAGCAAAGCAAGCTTCACTAGCGAGACAGTTTGGTCTGCTTTTATATCACCCCGTAACACACCCCCTCTTAAGAGCGTTCTGCTATCAGAACAAGACTTATTATCCCAGGAGTCACACTTTGGTGAGATTATTCCCTGGGCCACAAATTTAATAGTCACATTTAGACGAGCCCCCATTTTGTTACGAAGACAAATAAATGAGGGGAAATCCTGGGCCGATCCGGGAGTCGAACCCAGGTCATTGGCGCACATAGTTCGGTCCGCTTTTATGTCACCGCATAACAATAGCAGGCACCTCATTTTTTTCCATTTTGAGGGCAACTGTTTTTGGTCCTAATAGGTGACCCAACCTGATAAGTTCTGATTGTGTGATCACTAAGTACTATTGCCAGCATAGACTTGGCCAGCCATAGTGTGACATCACTAATTAGTTAAGTACATAAAAGCGTGTTCATGGATGGTCAAATCAGGGGAGGGTTGTATGTGTCAAGGTTTTATAACTTTTCATCTGGTCTGACATTCAATATATGCATGAGGCACATTTCCTTTAATCTGATCATATTAAATGAATTGTATTTATTTGATTATTTAATGGTTTAATATCAATTATGATATATTAAGCATTCACTTCAAACATATATTCATTAAACATAAAATAATTTTGATAATAATTAACTGAACTGTCTCAAGCTTATGTTCGATCAACAAACTGTTTGAGTACATTCATAATACCAGGATGGGTAAAATCAAATTTGAGACCTTTTTAACACATAAGTCAGGATTCCTGGCATTTTTAAGACCTTTCAAAGGCCTTAAAAATGCACAATCAAAATTAATACTTTTTAAGGCCCCGTGGAACCCTAATAATTAACAACCTATGCATGAGAGATGTTGTTAGATCTTTGGTCACTAGCCAAACCTCGCATAGACAACCAGCTTGAAAATGCAACCACTTATTTTGAGGTCCCATTGGTGGTCATAATATCAAGGTTATACTGTACTACACACCGCTAGTGCAATCTTCCTTTGCCTTTCTTTTTCCTCTTCAGCAGCTTTTGCCTCATCACGACGCACTCTTTCAATGTTATCCTTATTCCGCACATGCCAACTGTAACACAAATTTCATCGTGACATGATAATATTGAATAACATATATTATTTTAAAATCACATAAACATCCAAGAAACACATCACATATGTATCCAAACATATCAATTACTGAATCAACATAGATGAAAAAATATATAATTAATACTGAGATACTGAATGCAAACAAGGAGCGACTATAGAACTGCCTGCCACTACAGCAAACTCCGTCTCGCACTTCACGCGGACAAGGTGGAGTCACTGGTTTATTTGTAAACCCTAACCCTTTAAATACACCAAATATAAGTGGGATAGTGTGCATACAAATGCCTCGAGGGAGCAACACAACGTCTGTGTATGACGTAGGCAGGACATGTGCACTGAGCCAAGTGGTGTAAACAAGCAGAGGGAGGGATCATGATAGATAGAAGCATGTTGAATCATATGAAGAAAGGTTAAATTAGATATTATTACGGGCTAAGATATAAGTGAAAAGGCTATAGGATACAAATAATGTACAGCGGAGTAAGTCTGATCTATCATTAGAACACTAAACATGTATCAATTGTGGATAAAGGTGTCCTGACCAGTAGGTACTGATTGGGTGCGACTAGAGAATCCGTGCCTATCCACTAGAGATTAATGTGCAACTGTAAAGTAGTGCCTACCATTCAGGACTCTTTTATCGACAACAGATACATGTCACTTGTATCCTATAGCTTTTCACTTATATCTTAGCTGTAATAATGTATAATTTATCCTTTGTTCCCGCGATTCAACTTGTCGTATCCGTCATGATTCCTCCCTCTGCTTGTTTACACCACTTAGCGTATGTGCACATGTCCTACCTACGTCATTCACATACGTTGTGTTGCGCCCTTGAGGCATTTGTATGCACATGGATCACGGCTATCCAACGTATATTTGGTGTTGACAAAGAAACCAGTGACTCCACCTTGTCCAAGTGAAGCGCAAGACCGAGTCCGTTTTAGTGGCAGACGGTTAACAAAACGGCTGAGGGTTAATATTTTAAAGCTTTTTTGACGTCTGTGCGTGAAGCGCTTGGAAGACCCATACGCTTAACAAAAATTAACCCTCATTTTAACAACTACAACCAATTCTCAAGAGTAGATTCAAATATCCCCATTCGAACCATGGTTATCAACTCTTCTTCTATGGCACATTAGCAGCGCATAGGACATGTTATCACACGGTTGCTGGTTCGAGACCTGGTCAAGAGCTTCACAATTGCATGTTATGTGTAATAATAAATCATGAATTTCTCATTTCAGGTTTGCCATCAGATGGAGACATAGCAGACATACGAATAACAGATGAAGCCACGTTGGAAATACTAGACAAAGACACCAAGAACATTTTCCTTGACTTAAGGGGCGTTCACAGCTATCTGTTTTTTCCTTCCGCACCCACACCCGCTTCCGTCATCTGTCAAATTCCAGTTAGTTAAAATTTCATTGGGCATTCACACCTATCCGCTTCCGCACCCTCACCCGTCACACCGTCCGCACAAATCGGTCTTGGACCAATTCACGACGGAAGCGGACGACGGGTGCAGATGGGAATCCATATTATGACGTCATATAATAGGGGATATTCTGGAATGTGCTTGTGTCTTCCCCTTGATAGAAAATGACAAAAGCGGTTTATTTTCACTATGAAAATTTGGAATTTGCGCATGCCTCACAATACCGCTCGGGAAAGCTTTAATTATTAATTGATATAATTAAAGCAATGTTATAAATAGAATCATATTTAGAACTTGCGCCTTTCTCTCAACCCCGCTCAGGAAAGCTTTAATTGTTAATTGATATTATTAAAGTTATGTTATAAATAGAATCATATAATTAACCAAAGGAGCGTGGGTGGGGTAATTTGGAATAAAGACTGATAAGTCAATGAATGTAATATAAATTTACTAGAAAGCCCACGAAAAATAAAATATAGCCTATTATATAAAGTAGTTATAATATATATATATATATATATATATATATATATATATATAAATATATATATATAATGTAAACATAATGTATGGAGAATAATTTAAGCTCCTTTGTGGAAATGGGGTTTCAGAATCCCCGTTTTAACCCTCAATTACACAATTTTCGTGAAATTCAATTTTAAGAGGGTTCATGGTAATTCATTATTTGTTATTAAATTAAATTCAAATTATATATATATATATATATGTGTGTGTGTGTTTTATGAACATACGTGAAAGATAAAAGTGTATTTTATATAAAACAAATGTGATGGGTGTGGTTTGGGACAGAAAAAGCGCGGATAGATGTGAACAGAGACAATGGATGGCGGACGACGGATGTTGGAAGAGGGTGGGGAAGGAAAAAAAAGGATAGGTGGGAACGCGGCTTAAGACCATTTCCTGTAGGCACTAATTCTATAGTCGCTCCACTGATTGTAAAGTCGTACCGTGAAGTATTATTATAAAAAATTTCAATAATATATTCATGTTAAAAAAATGGAATCTGTCTAAAACGCGGAGAATCTGTGAAGAGATGGAGAAATGGTGGAGAATTTGCGGAGAGTTTTTATATGCAATGATACTTTTAAATACACTTTGAAATCACTTTATTATATATAAACCAACTATAATACACTTAACATATTTGAGCACTGTTAAATGACCGAAATAATTAAAAATCTGTACATAAATAAGCATTTTATGCTTAACAGTGTGGACTCACCCCCAATGAATGTGTTACGTAAAATGTAACACCCATCTGAGTCACAGCTGACCCTGACCGATCTTAAGACGAAACCGCAACTCTCTTAAAATAATGTTTCAACAGTTTATCATGCAAACCATAACAAAACCATACAGGGGTATCAAATTTACAGGTGGGGA
Organism: Sipunculus nudus; assembly: GCA_026874595.1. Lineage (NCBI taxonomy): Eukaryota > Metazoa > Annelida > Sipuncula > Golfingiida > Sipunculidae > Sipunculus > Sipunculus nudus. The sequence continues at coordinate 39,250,233 of CM049316.1, forward strand.
ATGAAATATATAATATAAATTTATCATATACTTTTACCTACAGTTATTGATAGATAAAAACACTATCACCATTTAAAGTGTATGGACCCAATTTACATGCACAAATGAAAATTGAAACACATACACTCGACTTTGTACACAAACAATGAGTGCCTCTTTTAAGCTAATGAATCAACTTGGCATAAGGATTATATAAAATAAAAGAAAAAATAGTAAATATATATTGTGATCACAGTTAAAGAATTATATATTTTTCTTATAGTCTGTACATAATACACCACACTTCTTTCTGATCAAAACGATACAGAGTACAATAAAAATAAAATAAAAAATGTAGCACAATGTACACATGTATACATACAGCAATAGTAAAGAACTTATTTGTACAATCTTCACAAAACCATTTCATTAATTGTTTTAACTATTTTACAGACAAATGCACATTTTAAATGAAACCACTTATTACTTTTTTTTATCAAACCCAACCTTGTCTTCGAACACTTTCCTAAGCCACATTAACATTCAGTCCCAAAGGTTACAGTTGCATTATATTTAGGCTTTGGTATTCTAAGAGAAAGTTTTGTTTTTTTAGGAAATGATGTAAAAAATTAATCCCTGAACTGAAACAAGAGACTAAGTGCTTTTGCATTTAACTCTGTTTAAAATGTTCATTTTGTTTAATTTCTGGAATGAAACAAAAATCAACTGCATTTGCAATCACAAGTGGCCCACAATCTTCTGATGCGGCTATTCGCAGTCACTGGCGTGGCACAAATAAAATCTTATCGGAGAAGAACTTGCTTGCTCAAACGACTGAGAGAGCTGAATGTTACGTGAATGTACAGATTTTTAATTATCTTGGTCATTTAACAGTGAACGGATATGTTAAGAGTAATATAGTTGCAGATATTAAGTGATTTTAATGTGTATTTAAGAGTATCATTGCATTAAAACTCTCCACAAGTTTTCCACGAATTCTCCGCGAATTCTCCATCTCTCTGCGGATTCTTCACGTTTCAGACAGACCCAAAAAAATGTAACAAAATAATGCCTCGAAGGTATAAGGATTAATCATAATGTAGCAATAATGGGAGCCACTATAGAACGCGGGCTTCGCTTGTATTGAGGAACATATAAATAAAATTGTCACCTCTCATTCCCCATTTTAACTCCTACTTTTCCCTACACTCAACTCTTCTAACATAAACAACTACTAAGCATCAGAAATCGCCTGATTTGGGAATCGAACCTACGATCTCTGGACTAGGAGCCCTACACGCTACTATGTGAGCCGTGAAGACGAGATACCAGCAGGAGCAAGTTTTGTTCATTTATATCTGCGATTGAAGAGGCATCTATCGCGAAAATGGGAAACCATTTACTATTTTAACAGGAAAATTAAACTTTAGGTGGGGGCTCCGACCCCACAGCCCTGTTCAGACAGGGAACCCAGGTTCCCCGGACCCCTCCTCCTCTAATATAATAAACTCCAGCTATGAGCAAAGTTAAATACAGGAATTCTGAGGAAAATGATATGTATCGGCCTTTTCCAGGAAACAATTTATTATGCGACACCCGGTTTATCGGCGGTAGGCTGAAGCCCGGTTTCCATAGTTCTGCCCAACAATGCACTGGATTTGTAGGTGGACATATCACTAGAGCCTGTAAGTAAGATCCCCCCCCCCCCCGGGGCGATATTTCGGGTACTTGAACTTAAACAACATTACACTATTTTTATAGTTCATTACGGCTCAATATGCCTTTATTATCTATACAATATCCTTAAAAATATACTGAATACGACTTTGGAATCCAGGCTACATGATTACATCCCTGAAATAAGTTATAAACTGTGAAGTAGGAATTTTTTAAATATACGAGTATATTTTATATCGAAATATAACCGCAATTCATGCCTCCTCAATCATATTTATTACTCTTCTGCATGTACTCGCCTTCACTTTCTACATAAACACTATAGCACGGCCACCTTATTCACCTGTGTTAACGGCTCCTGACATTCCTCATTTTTACCTCCTACAAACACATTCAGTAAGATCCATGACCAATTTATTGGTCTCACTGTCATAAAGCACTCTTCACCAGTTCTATCCACTACATGTCATGTAGTTTTTCTTAGTATTCACGCTTATTTATCTCACCAGACGACACACAACTTATTTGCTTGTGCTCTCGCTGCCATGTGCACCAACATTGATGACGTTATACACACCTCAGGTTATATTGCTACACGTTATATTTTTTTACTATGTGATTTTACTTTGTCATTAGTGGTTCTCATATATCTATAGTTTTATTAGCGGGGGTGTGGGGGCGGCAGCCCCCAATAGCTCACGTATTTTCTGTACTTTTTTTTTCATTTTCATATACATTTTAATCCCTCTGTCTCTTCATTATATTGCTACACGTTATATTTTTTTACTATGTGATTTTACTTTGTCATTAGTGGTTCTCATATATCTATAGTTTTATTAGCGGGGGTGTGGGGGCGGCATCCCCCAATAACTCACATATTTTCTGTATTTTTTTTTCTTTTTCATATACATTTTAATTCCTCTATCTCTTCATTAAATTGGTACACCTTCCCTTTTTATACTAGGTGTATCCCTTTTATATATACTTCTTTTAGCGGATGTGTGCGTCCGCCAGCCCCCCAGTCCCAATTATTCTCTTCTTTTTTATGAAGTCACACTTTCCCTTTTCTTTTACCTTTACGCATTTATTCATTATGTTGTCTCATCTATTTATATATCCTATATCTATATACACCTGTTTATACCTTATCTCGTCAACATTTTATTGTTATATACATGTATATTACTCCATTACTCAAAGTCTCACTTCTACTATCTTTCACTACAAACATGAAAACCTTCGTCTTGTCCAGTTTCTCTCGTCCCCCAAACACCCAACCCCCTTTCACCTCATGGCCTCGGTGATATTTGCGTTTAGCAAATTTTGACTCGTCTATCTCCACTAAAACACCTGGACCCCCAATCTGCCGACTCTCTTAAAATTGTCTCTTCCACGACCTCCCGGTAAAAACTACACCAATCCACCATTGTCGAACTGCTGCACCCCATTTCATTATTAATTTGTAACTGGTTCATACCTGTACACCACAGGTATGTCAGTTCAATTATTTCTTCAATTGTCATGTTGGACATGGCAAACCAGCTGCCGTGACGTAAACTAAGTTTAGCATGATGTGGGTTTGGTTTCCGTTTCTGACAACGCCATTTTCAAAAGTCACTACTTTCTTCCCACTGTACTGCTACCATTTTCATGTCCTGATTGCAGTGCGGACACACCCGTGACGAAGCTATTAAATTTTTTCCTTTTACCCAATTTATTGTAATTTCCTTACTCACCAGTATCTTACTGATTAAGTCTCTGTGCGTGATATGACTCGCTTCACTTCCACTCTGTCCCGCTGATAACTGCCACTGCTAATGGAACACTGACTCATTTTATCACTGAGCAATTTAATGTCACTTTGGCATTCCTTATCACATTTGGAAAGAGGCTCACTTTGACTTTCTTTATAACTGTACTCTTCATCGGTCTCTTCAGGCCTTGACTGACCGGACCTAATAACCGACCGTTCACCTGTCTCACTCACTCTCACTTTTGCCTCAGGTACATATTTGCGTAATTTTAATTTCTTCCTTTTTTCAGCTCGCTCCTTCTTTTCTTCCTCTGTTGGCAGACCTCGTTTCATATTTACACGTGCAGTAGCACCACCTGTTGCTGTGCCTATGAGAACATCTAATTTGCCCCGTAACTGATCGGACATATTAACGTTCCACTAACAGTGACACGTTAATAGCAACTGCCACATATTTGAGTTGCGACAGCCTCATTACAATTTGTCACATGATTGTAAACGACAAAGACCTTTGCTCGCCTGACCACAAGACACGTCAGTAGATAGGGAGGGATTTCACATAGTTTTATTACATCACACAATATTCATTTTTTTTAAGAAAGCTTGTTAAATATTATACTCATATACACTCTTACATATACACTCAAATAAATTAACGGGGGTTTGGGGGCGGCAGCCCCCATATTTTTTTTCATGTTTATATTATTTATTAAACATATATCACATATTCCTGGAATTCCGTTACCATTCTATTCAAACTGTATGCATGAATACCCATATCTTCCCAATCACTTGCATCCTATACCATTTCACACACATACAATATTTGTTTTCTATTTTTTCACTTTTTTCTATTTATTCCATGCCTTGTAAGTCGTCATAGTCGATGTCATCCGTTTCTCTTACTCAATGATACGCCCCCAATAGCTACTCCACACTAGTTTCAAGTCATACCGTTAGGGGTCGCTCTCAATAACGTTTCACGTACACGCGGTCATTCTGGTTCATTAGACTTAAATATTCCAGATATTCACTCGCTTTCAACTCGTCTTTCGTGGCGTAGTTACCTGTGCAGAGGACTCCGGAGCGTAGGGTCGCTGGTTCGATACCCGTTCAGTCACCATGTCATTGCATGTTATATGTACTAATAATTCATACTTCTCTCTCACATTCCAGATGCAGTTCTACATATCAAGGGAAGGTCTAGAGACACTAGAGCAACAGATAAGGAGACTAAAATAGTGCAATTATTATTTATTCAATATACGTTCCCCCCGAAAAAACTATACCCCATTTTTTCCTCTATCCCCATCAAATATATCGCCCTCTTTAGCTAGTACCCTAAACCAAAATGTAGCCTGGATTCAAAAGTCGCTCCGTAAAATGTTTTCATAATTTCGTTTTGTATTTGAGAATTCACGAAAGAGTTACCTTTTCTTGGGCAAAATATTCATGTTTACAACTGGAAGACGATCTCCTGCCAACTGTCAATAAAGTCTCTTTGACAGGAGAGCACTTAACTGTTACCGAAAAGTATCAAGATCAATACATTTGCTGGCCGGGCGTGAAACTGAGAGTGCAATTTCACCACAATCATGCAAGTTCCATGACTACTGAAGGTTTTAAATACTTCCCGGAAATGACACATTTACGACTTGTAAATGAAAATTCTCTAGACACACTGTACACTTTTTATGAGGAATATATTAGGTTAAATTAATGACCTTTTTTGACAATGATGTAAACATAACAAACATAAATATAGGATTAATATTTCTGTACTCATAATAGAAAAAAAACTACATGTATTCGTATGTTCGATAAATGTTTTAATGTATCAGAATCAGCAATTGCATGTATTTTTAATGTTTTTGTTTTGTTGGAGTGAAACAAAAATCGTTAAACTCGATCAGTACGTATACATATATATATATACGTACGCCGTTGATATATAAACTATATAGGCCTAATTAAATAACAGAATAAGTTTCATAAGCTGCTAGAAGTAGAGGTTAACAACAATTATCAACAAAATATGCACGAACTTCGAATATCACAGATCAATTTTAATTTTAAAAAAATGCAAAAATTGAATTATACAATAAACAAAATTAATTCCCTTCTATTCTCCGTCACTGTGTACGTCCTTTATTTATCCATTCAATAAGTTGATGTATTGATGTTATCATACACAGTTTAAATTAAAGTTGAGTCCCCTTCATGGGAAAAATAAAGCGTGCATTATCTTTAAGCTTAAAGCCAGATATATTCACTTACCCGTTCACAGGATGTTTATGATTTGATTCTGGCTTACTCTGCGCACATATTAATAAAATATAGGTAACTCCTGTCACGTTTCTTATATTATATATTTATATGGCTCGATGAAGGCAGGCCTTATATGTGCTTGTTTTTCAACACGCTGGGAGTAAACACACCATATATACAGTGTTGACAAACGAAAAACCTAATTATAAGGTGCTTTGTTGCATATACCATATGATGCAAAGTGGGGAAGATGAAGGCTATTAAAGTTACAAAATGCCGTTGCAAAACTCTGGTTCGTATGACTTGCCGCCAGATGTCCTTGTTGAACCAGTCTGATTATTTTGGCGACCCCCACGTTAAAAAAAAATACATCCAAAATACTATAATAACAAAACTATAACAGTGCGATGGGACTGACATTTGCTAGCATATCTTTATACAAGATTCAAAGAATTATATTTGTATATAATTGGCACCCGATATTTGAACGGGCCAGAAAAGATCATTGTGCACCTTTTTGTTCGTTTGGACCAGTATTGCCCTGGTTGATGAATCCGGACTCGAGTCCACTTTTTTAAGGACTTGGACTCGAGGTACGCCCTGGACTCAGACTTGTACTCGGAGGTAAGGACTCTAGAAATCATGCCGAGTCCATCTCGAGTCCAGTAGAAAAGAAAACTCTTGTTCATACTATATTAAGATTGAGCTCATGGGTGAAATACTAACAGAATATTGCAACCAAAAAATAAGACAACAGTAGAACCCCGCCTTAAGACCAACCCACTTCTTGGACCACCTTTACAAATAAGGCCACTTTGCCCAGTCCCAAAGTTTGTTTTAACGTTAAGTCATATAAAAATCTCACAATTGAGACCATCCCGAAATTCAGAATATAAGGACCACTTTTTTTGGTCCCTGGAGTAAGAAATTACTCACAATTAAGCCTAAGGCAACTTTATCACAGGCCATATCAGGAGTGTGCATATAATTAGTTTCTATAGACCTTATAGCCACTCAGGAATGGTTATTATCAATGTGTGCATGGGCAGCTTTCAATAGATCAAAGGATGGTATCTCTTCATGTAATAACTGACAACTTTGTCTGTTATGATAAGCCTCCCTTTTTTGATCTTTATTGGTTCCCGAGCTGCTGCCCTGTATATCATATAAGGACCTTCGGCAGTATAAGAGGGTCGACATCACATTGAACTGTGGACATGCAGACTCGCTTCTCTGGAGGACGACCTCAACGCTCATGCTGTTCAAACTAAGTGTATAAACACTAAGCAGACCACGCTGGACACCTTCTTCAAAAAGTGAAGTTTGTCTTTCTGAGCAGGACACACAGTGATTAAATTGCTTGATTTGATTTATATGCACTTTCCTACATATATGATTTGACAGTGAACAAATGAATATTTTGCACTAGTTTTTCTTTTTTTTTTATTCAAAGCCATGAATAAAAATTAAATTCTGTAGTTTAATTATCCATTACTACCCATTATTTACTCATTATACATCATGTACAATGTGTGTTCAGAAATAAGACCGCTTCGAAATCAAGACCATTTCCACTGGTCCTGAAGGTAGTCTTAATTCCGATGTTCTACTGTCTTTACATGCTAGGTGTTAGCTGCAAGTGCATTAGGGGCATAACGTAATTAAACATTCAAGTAAAGGGAACTTGTAAACTTAAATAAAATATATATGTATATATGATTATCACAATTATCCTGTTTAAATGTCTTTTATAATAAGAAGATTTGTATTGGACTTGGACTTGGGTTCCATGCATATGACTCGGACCCGAAGAAGGTGGACTCGGAATCGAACCTCAAGGACTTGGACTTGGACTCGGAATCGAGTGGCCTGGACGCGGACTTGCACTCGGACACGGAGGGTGTGGACTCGACCACATCGCTGTCTCAAATTCTGTCCTCTTGTTGTTCTTTCAACCGTTTTTATTATAACAGAAGTGAACTCGTGATGGGGTCTTTCTTTCAAGGGTTATTTTTTTACCCGAAACTAAATACCAACGTATTCTTCTGGGAGACTTGGGAGTTTTTAGATTTAATTAACAATCGCCCATGATAATGACGTTTTTAGTTCCTTTTATCCTTTTGGTGAATCATCTCTGCATTTCCTCCATGTGGTCACCTCAGCCCCCTCTTTTATATAATATTCGTGTAATGGATTATTCTCCCCAAATGCATTCAGAAGCAAATCTAGGGGAGGGTTCTAGGGGGTTTCGCTGCCCCCCCCCCCTTTTCAGCAGCTGCAATCTTTTTTTATGATTTCAGACCAAATTTTGCGGCTTGGAACCCCCCCCCCCCCCCCACCCGCTTTTCCTAACCCGGGGACCTTTTTTTATGATTTATCATTAGTCCTTCTGGGTTGAACCCCTCCTTTTCCTAAATCCTGGATCCACCCCTGGCATTATGCTTCACTTCTGACTATTATACATTTTAGTTGCCAAATGTCCGTCCAGTTTACTTTTTGTTCAGTATATACTTTTGAACCATGTTAATGAATCTATGCTTGAGTTTACAGCGGAAAATGCTCTCAGTGTCATCAGCAAGTAATTTAATATTACATGCTATCTGTTTTGGTATAACATTTCTAAAATAAATATTATATCCTTGTGGAACACCATGCACAGGTAACCTCAGAACTTTTATCATTAACAGTTACATACTGATACCTATTTCTCGGAAGATGCCTTATCGAACACAAAAGATAACCATTTATTCCATATCCTTCAAATTTCTATTGAGGTATTAGATGTGGCACCGTATCGAAATCTATATCATCAAATCAAAATCCACTGGTACACCCTCATCCATTAAGTGGATCCAATCATGAACGGTTAATAACAACTAAGAAATGCAAGATCTGCCTCTGGAAACCCCTATAAACTGATTTTTGTCCCTTCTGTGGTCACAAAAGACATTTTTCACAAATCCCTCAAACATTTTGCAGACAAATGATGTTAACCTTACTGGTCAGTAGTTTCCAGCCATGTATTTTTCACCTTTTTGATTATTGGTTTAACTTCTGCTTCCTTCCATTTATCTGGTAAGTTCAGCTTCGTAAGAGTTAGAAGAAAAAAAGAATTAATGGGAAAGCCGATTCCACATGTAATTCTTTAAGCACTTTCGGATGCATCCCAGCAGGTCTTCGATATTTAATTTAATTTAATGCTTGAGGCGCTTTGTCCATCTGTGCTATCACGATATTTATCGATTTTACAGTAGGCCTATTGAGATAACCTATCCATATAATGAAAACTTCTGGAACATGACGATATTTATAGCAAAATTTACAACCCCTGATACAATTAAGTTCCCAACTCGCAGTCTCATCAACGTCATTCACAGTCTGCAGGTGTTCGTCCCGAGGACACAGTCCTGTATTTCCCGTCATAGCTTTAAAGTGTGCCTTATCTATTTGATATTTGGCCCTTGAGTCTGGTCAATAATCTATGTTATTCAACACATATAATTATATTCATTATACATAAATATTCATAACGGGTTTTGAACACAAGTATACCGGCATGTGTGTTCGATCTTTTCCCATATGAATGAGCTTTCAATTACTATTTATTCTTTAATTCCCCGTATGGCTGTAGTACGTCGTCCCGATCCTTATGACTAAAATTCAATCTAGTTCAATGCAACTTGAGACTTGCACTTAATATATAATCCTTGCCACATTAATTTTTGTTGCAATTTTGGCCTCTTAAGAATTCACATTACTTAAGTAGCATTTCAGATAAATAATATTATACTGGTGCTAATGATATTGTATATATATAAGATAATTATAAATTAATCGAATGTTTCCCATGGAAAATTGGAATAAAATGCACTCGCAGAATGCAGAGGGTATTTTTAAGCGCCATCTGGTGGCAATCGATTGACAAGAACGCCTTGCCAAATCGCAGCCTTGTATGGAGGTTAGGAAATTCCCTCATGTTGATTGGTGGCCTGACAGGGACTCTCCCAGACAGAGGGATTTCCTAAAAATGGCGGGATCTCGTGTGTCTTGCGGTATAGAGATTCTATGTGTTCCTGATATAAATCAGGCATTAGACCGTGCGTGTAAATTTGGGTAAGTATAATTTCTATTTTAGTTTTATATACCAACCTGTCAATGTTTTATATTTACGTATAGAATGAGATACTGCATAGCTAGCTGAGTGATGCTCAAATGGCTAACCACGCACGTGTGTCACTGATAATGATACTGTGACGGTGATATACCGGGTATTCGATGTTTTTTTTTTCAGTGGTTATGCATTTTGACTAACTGCTTTAAATGCCGCATAAAAAGCTTCAGAGTAAACTGGTGAACTTCAAACCCTTGCCGGAAAAAAATCGTGTAAAATTAAATAGTGCGTTTATGACAAGGAAACTAAGTAATCTAAGGAAGATATAGTATTTTATTCGAATAACCAAGAAATTCAGCTAAATATTATGTTTTAGTATGTAAACAAGACTCACTTTTAAAACTTTGCAACCCTTGCGCTTGAAACTGTCTCAGAATCTTAAACAATGAACTGCTTGACCTTTGCTCGCTGAGCCAACACGGACCGTTACCACTGGTTACACAGGCGGCTGCCGGCCAGCCGTGGCTTGGGGAAAACCCAGAGCAGACACCGTGTATCACCGTTTTATTAGGATAATACATATTCTTCTAATCAACATTTAAAGTGGACAAACACTGTCTAAGTGGTATGTTATATGCGTATTTGATAAGAATATCTTTATTTCTAAATGAATACGACATATTCAGACTAAATATAAGAATTTAATTGTCATGTGGAATGTCTCCAGTTTCCTCAAATCATCTTCTAGGGCTCTTGCCCTATCAGTCTATAGAAGGTAAAAAATCCATTATAAGCTGTAATATATCATTTTATATAGACCCAGTCCAGTAATGGTCAGCTAATACTCAAATATTTGCTTAGTTCAAATAAGTGTAACCCCTTTATAGTACAGAAATAGTACACAATGACATATTGGCATGATGTCGCTAAAATAATTATACATTCTCACTGCTTATGCGATGGTAGCCCGATTTAATCAGACTCAATATTATTAGGCCCTGCCATATATTGAGTCCAAAAGCCATACAGTTTCTACAATATAAGCCTTAGATTTCACACCACCCAATGCCCTTGTAACAAGTGTAAACAGGTGTTAATTACCCTGCGCCAGCGCCTCCCTCTTCAGAGCTTGGCCTGTAGAAACAAAATGTAACAAAATTCTGGCTGTCAATCACCCGAGTCCGTGAGGCTCCCTGTGAGGTCTTCAAGTGCACCCATTCTACTGTTCTTCTCTGTCCCTACTAAACTGGCTGACATGCCTCTGGTAAAAATGTCAGTAAATGTTCAAAAATGATGATCCAAGTTTAATTTTAGTAGCTATGAAAACCATGAAACACATACTTATAAGTGTTAAAACGGTGTGATCCTTTGTCTTGTTGTTTGGCAGTATTCAGGCAGTCACAAGGATTGCATGTTGCATGGCTATCATATTCAGACTCAATATATGGCAGGGCCTAATAATATTTGGTCTGATTAAGTCGGGCTAATGCCATGGCAGCTTGGAGCAGTATGGCCTAGATCTACTTGGACCAAAACAATTAATAACTGAGATAAAAAGAACTTCCTTTTGCCAGTATGTATCAGTTATGTTCTGTATAAGAATCCTACAAATGCTGCAAAATGTTTAATGTTACATAACAATTTCCACAGAACTGATAACACAGCTTTTTTTCCAGAAAATACAATTGTCACCTGTACACACACCACTTATTTCTTTATATGGGGAGGCAACAAACAGCTGCCATTAAAGGTATAAGACGTTTCTTCGCTGCAGACAGCTCCTCTCAAGGCTGTTCTGTGCAAAAAGTGATTCTTCCTTCTACCTTTTCTTACCTTACTTACTGTATAACTGTATCCCTCAACTGGAGTCACATTTAGAGCCATTTCTTGCCAACAAGTGAAGATTGACATTATAGTCCATCTCACTTCGGGATGACCCTTATTTGTTGCGTTATTTATTTTCAAAGTCCATTTATATTTATTAATTACCTGTCACAGTGTCAGTAAATCAACCAGGTACCTGTATTTCAGCAACTATTAACAAGGAAACCAACATCAATTCCAAGAAAAGAATTTGGGTAAAGCAAATTAATATATGGACACGGTCTATTTTTGTCACAAGGTGTTTCAGATTAAAGTTACAGGATCAATGATACTTGTTGACAGACATCTAAAATTTTGTAATTTTGTTGGGTTAAAAACTTATGTGAATTAATCATTCTTGTTGGGGGCTTGTTTTAAATCGAATTTGTATACAGACCTGAAAATAAATCAGAGATGAAATCATGAATAATATATGGTGTAAACTGTATTGAATGTTATTGTTTTAAAACAGCTTTGACTGAAGTACTGATGACATAAAATGTCAAATCCAGGCACACCCAGTTTAGTTTGTTGGCTCAATGAACAATGACAATGATTATAAATCGGCTCACTTATTTGAAAGTGGTTGAAATATTAAGGTTAGATCTAGAATTGTAGGTAGATTTCTGAGGGGTTACTTCATCTGGGTCTCTCAAATGAAGCCATACCTGTCTGAAAGTAATAAATTACTCATTTGTATATAGAGAGAGCAAGTCTTGACTCTCGAGAAATACCTTGTTCAATGTTCATTCATATATTTCTTAATTGTTACTGTTGTCACTCACAAAGTTTTGAAAGGAAGCATTTGTCTCTACACATTGTTACTGGTCAGTTTGTGAGGTTTGTAATGTTAGTCATAGTTTTGCATATATTCTGAAGGATTTTAATTTCTTAATTCCAGATATGACTTCATCTCAGTGCCAATTGTCAACCCAAGGTTTAAGAGGGAATTTTGTGGTGGTCCAGCAAAGTTCAGAAAGGGTGCCTTGACAAGATCTGATTTATGTGTTTCAAGCAATGGTGAGCAGATTTATGCAAATTTGCTGATTTTGTAGAATGCCTTTAAAATTCATCTTCATGTCAAAAAAAACTTTTGTTTTATTATGTAAACATAATTGTGAGCTGTTTCTGTATTAATGAGAATTTTCTCTGTTAAAGTTTATACGCCAGAGTAAGCCAACCGAAAAGTTTCCCTTATTGGGCCTATTATCGCCCACCCCGCCTCGTTCCTGTGTATCTAGGTCACACTTCCGTTTCCTGTAATCACTTTTTAGCTCAGCTGACTATAAGTCATCTGAGCTTTAGTCATGGTCCATTGTCCGTCATCCGTCCGTCTGTCTGTCCGTCCGTCCGTCTGGATGTCCGTCCGTAAGACTGGCACGTTTCGACACCGTTGGACCTACGAATCTGAATTTCGGCATACAGTTAGATGTCCCCATAATCTCCTACCATGCCAAAAATTGGGTCAATAGGACTTCGTTCCTTTGAGATATTAAGGAAAAACCTCAATTTTTTATTAGAAATCTATTTTCACACTTCAGGACTGCCTAATATCAAAACCACTCATCTGGTTTCTTCATATTTACCATAAATATTCCTCTATATAGTTCCTATGTACATGCCAGATATTAAGTCAGTATTATATAATTTAAAAAAGTTATGGGCCCAAACATAATGGACTTTGTAAAAAAATCAGGAAGATATTTGGTCACTTAAGACCAAAAGTGTTAAAGGTAGGGACTTTTTTTTCAGTAATACAACTTTAATTAATAAAAATTTAATTGTATACCAAAAATTAGATCAAAATCTTAAATTTTTTTAAATATTGGCAAAAATATAAAATTGATACCTTAAATTTTGCCCAACTTTGGCCATGGCACGTTTTTTTCCTGTGAGTACTGTGGGTTTAATTTTCACACCATGTATACATAAGGATTTAATCTGTGAAAATCTGAAATTTGAAAATAAAAGCTGCAAAATTAGGCTAGTTATTGAATTTTTTTGGAGGCTCTTGTTGTATTCCCTTACATTGTCAGGCAGTCCACTTTGATGACTGTAGGTCATTCAGTGCACATCTCTGTGCTCCCCAGGCTGTTGACATAATTTTAGATGTCCCCAAAAAATCTCCTACCATACCGAAAATTGGGTCATTAGGACTTTGTTCCTTCGAGATATTAAGGAAAAAAACTCTGTTTTCCATAAAAAAAGCCATTGTTACACTTCAAGGCTGCCTAATATCAAAACCACTGATCTGTTTTTGATCGTATTTAGTAATCACATTCTTTTATACATTTTCTATGAACATACCAAAAATTAGGTCAGTATTGGGTATTATTTTGAAGTTATGGGCCAAAACATAATGCAATTTTTAAAAAAATCAGGAAATATATTTACTCACCTAACATGAGAATTGCTGAACCTAGAGACTTTTTTTCAGGAATATAACTTTATTAAATCAAGATTCAATTGTTTACCCAAAATTAGATCTGAATTTTGCAAATTTTTCAAGTTATTAGCATAAATAAAAAATCAATACCTTAAATTTTGTCCAACTTTGGCACTGTTGATTTAATTTTCCCAGCATATATTCATAAGGATTTAATCTTTTAAAATCTGAACATTCAAAAGAAATTGATTGGAATGAATAGCTTTTATTCATGTTTTCATACAACATGTCAAATGTTGTTACATCTAGCCCACCTAGTAGTACAGCCTTCACTTGCATCATGTAACCCACCCCACGCAGCTTACCTTGGCCCAGCTTGGCCACTACTAGCAGGCTTCCCCTTTGCCCTGCACTTATCCCCCCCCCCAGCTGGTGCATAAACTAGATGAATGTTATAATTTTTCTGTATTTTATTTTATTCTTGGACATGCTACATTTTAGATTTTGTATTGTTCCACCAGGGTTACAATGATTAAAGTGTACATTTAATTGTGTCCACAAAGTGGTGTATTGCTGTGAAAGTGTGGATGTTCATGAGATAAGTAATTCCTTACTTCAGAAGAGTAAAAACTTCACCAGGTGTGAAATTGACTATTAATTCCAGTAATTAATTAAAACTGGGATAGTAATTAGCCCAATGATATTGTTTGTCCCTCATTCAACCAACAGTGTGTATACTTTATTTGAAAAGATGTTTTATTTTATCAAATTTACTGAATCTTTTATTTTATTTTGGTGAATAAAATTAAGCATGTCCTGAAAACTCCAATGTGCAAAACTTTTTAATAGTGATTCAAGGAATATTCTTGTAGATGCCATGTTGTGGCATTATTTTCTTTTAAAATCAGTTTAAACATTTATGATTTAAAAATAATAAAATATATGTGTATGCATAATATGACCCAATGTTTTTTACTATGTATATATAATGATTGCAACTTTTGCAACAATTCTAATATTTTAACTTTTATTTTCAGGTTTTTTAATTAAAAATTTATAAACCTGTAAATAAAAAAAATGATTCAGATAAAAACTTCTTAATGGAAAAAGTGGATCTGCTTAAAAAAATAGGATTATATTTAAACTTAAATGCATTATTCTCTTGAAAGTGAAATAAAGGTATTAGTCCATTCTGTCCACTTGCCTGTCCAACTATAAATTTTCGTATGCAACACAGTATCTCAAAACTTTTACTGTTTTTCTTCATGACAGTCTTGTCAGAGTATTAGTTTGCAATCATATATTTAGAACTTTACTATAACCAAGTAGGAGGGCCCCTTTCCACTTAGCTTTTCATATTCTTATATAAATGAAAAACATTACAATAGAATATTTCTACATCCACCTTCGTGCTGCCCTCACTTTTCCCTTCTCCGAACCCCATCCCAAAGTCAGCCTCAGTTAGCAAGAACAAGATGAATCAGATATATTCATACTTTAATATTTTGTATAACTATTCGTCCATAGGTACCTATGTACATGCCAGAAATTATGTCAATATTGTGTAATATGTAGACATAGTGGGCATCACAATAATGTACCTTGTCAAGACTAAAGAGATATTGTGTTATACAGTCACATATTCATAAATCACTTCATCAGCATAGTTAATCATAACATCATATCTGTCAAATTGAACGCTTGCAGACTACCATACACTTTAGATCCTTCAACAAATAGCCTTATCATCATTCTACTACTGCTTATTACTGCTGTCATTGCATTCATATTTGCTCAAATATATCACAATTTTCAACCCCTCCTAAATAAATAAAAAATAAACCACTTTATTTGACTCTATTAATCCATCAGTCAGGTAATTTCATTTATCATTTACTCACATATTACATTACATTCCTTTATAATAGCCTAACATGTACATGATATTCATAAGCTTTATCGACTCGATATAGTATCACAGTGGAGAAACATTTATAGTCCAATCACGATCAGCTGAGCGCCGTGACCCATGGGTCCCTTGTTTCTTCTGGCGTCAGCCATGATGGACGTGTGATCACGCTCTGTGTGATTCGTCCACTGTTTTGGTTTGTACAGTCGGGTTTGCCAACTGAATTGTAAGTAGTGATTTTTTTTCCCTTCCCACCATGGAGACCCTTTTACTGTTCTTCGTGTGGTTAATCCCAACTTGGGATTCTCACCCCACTTGTTTCACCTGCCGTTCACACAATGACATCTGCCAGGGCCCTGCAGATCCCTGCTTCTATTGTCATCTGACAAATGGGCCATGTTCCATGCCTGGTCCCATTCCCCGGTTGTAGGGGTTCCCCGTCCAAGGTGACCTGATCTGGTCCTGATGTTCCCACGGGGGGGGGGGGGGGGGGGGGGGGATCCTACCATGGGTGGACGCAACACGTCCGTGTTACGTTCCCCATCCATTCCAACCTGTGTAGTTACTTCCCGGTAGTTTCTACCGCTAAAAATCTTTACTATTATTTTCTTGTCAGCAGAAGTCCTCCCCTGTTCCCTCGGCTTCACATTAGGCCCCAGTCCGCTTATACCATTTTGAGTAAACTCTCAAGTTTGCTCTTAAGCTCAGGACGCAGATTTGTTCCTTTCTTGCGTCTCCCCATATCGATTCTAGTGCCGCTGCTTCTCTTCACAGCACTCTCAACTGGGCCGCCAATTTCGTTCCGTTCTGTCGGTTATATCTCTGTCCGGTTCATTCTCTACCGCGCGGTCACGGCCTTCTCCATCTCTGTTCGGTTCGTCCTGCGGTCCTCCCGTTTCAACTCATGTGACGGACCCTTCGCCCCTGGCTTGACCTTCCTTTCTCCTTCAGGGAGTTCCTTTCTCTCAGGAGTTCGATTGTACAGTATTCACGAACGAGTCTCTCCTCGGTTGGGGTGCCCATATGGCGTCATGACCGCCCACACCACGATGGTGGCATATATAAACAGGCCGGGCGGTACTCGGTCTCCCTCACTGATGCAGGAGACCTCCTATTGTTCGATGTATGTATCACGCTCCAGGACTCGATCCAAGTGTCTCATCTTCTGGGCGTATCAAACTTTCTAACAGACGCCCTTTCACGTCGCCCCGCGTCTCCACCTCCACCTGTTGTCCTTCCTCTCTCCGTACTACTGTCTCTTCACTTGACTAGGGCGTCCGGATATCGATCTATTCGATTTTCCCTCCCACCCGTTTGTATCTGTAGGATGTCAAGTTACAAGCTTCGGGCCTTTATTCCTTGGGCCCTGTGATTGCGGCGGGTGAGGTCCTACAGTTCTCCAGACTGTCCTCGACTCCTACATCTGTTCCGGCAACAACGTCTTCGTCTGCTCCATCGCTGCAGTGATGTTCTCCTCATTTCCATCATTCCCGGTAGGTATCCCCTCCCCAAGGTTTATCTGTTATACTCTCATTAATACAGAAACAGCTCACAATTATGTTTACGTAATAAAACCCCCCATTCCCTCCCTGTGAATGGTGGTTTTGTTAGTAAACTGTTGCATTGTCTGACGTCACCAGCTGGAATGGCTCGTTTATTTCTCACTTCACCGTTGATGATTATGTCGCAAACATTGGTACTGTTCTGTCATATTTTAGAATATTTGGCTCATAGAAATTCAGTTAAAGGTAAGACATGTTTCACTGAGACTGTCAACGGGATAGCTCCTGCAACCACTGGGCCAATAATTTTTGTAGTGTTTGAAGTGTATGAAAAATCATCCTGGAAAATCATGCAGACACATGTTCTGGGACACACTATAAATAGTACACATATTATTACAATTAATTATGTACATTTTCCCCACTTAGGATTAATTGAAAAAGATATTAGAATATTTGAGTGTTACTTTCTTTAGCAGCTTCATAAATCTTCAAAGAGTGTCATAAAAAGTGATAGAACTTTCTCTTAAGTATGTATGCTAGTACTCATTACAGTCTTATTTTTATTGTACGCTTAACATTATCAATCAGCACCTTTCTAGTAATTAAATAGCGACAAATACTGCAGAAAGATATTTAAAATTAATCTTATTATTTTAGGATTATATATAGGAAAGACAGAATAACACAGTTTATTTGCTGAAACAGAAATTCAAGATTTATTAAATGTAATAAACAAACATGAAGATTGTCTGTTTGGCTCAGTTTCAGTATCTACAAGTTATATACCTAGAATATTTAAAGAATACCTGGTGCTGCCTATTGAATGCTCATGATGAAAGTAAGCTTTCAGTGAGAAGGATTTGTAATTATTCTGGATTTCAAACTTTTATGTACACTTGGCTGATTAAATCCTAAACTTACCACACGCCAGTTTGATGTTGAAAAGAATCACTGATGTACCAGCTTCTGAGGCTCAGGGGTAGAGCACAGGACTCGAAGCTGGGAGGTTGTGAGTTCAAATCTCAGCTGAAGAGTGGTGAGATTTTCATGGTTGGTCCCACCCAGGTTGAGGGCTTTGTAGGCTTAATGGGAAGGCTGTACAGCACAGCGGAGTATCATTCTCAAATGAGTGCATCTTTTGGCAGTTCCTGGGTGTTATGACCCAGCAATTGGGGTGATTACACACCCAGGACCAGCAGGTGCAGTAGACACTGGGGCTGGGTGACACCAGGATAAAAAAATGATAGGCAGTGTGTGCCCCCCCACCCCCTGTCAGGCAGTCCCAAACTGAAACTCTGGAGTTGTAAATACTTAGATTAAGAATTAGATAAGTCAGCATTAAAATAATGGAGGCGGTTACCTCCACCAAAAAAATCTCAAAACAAAAAAAAGATGTTCACTGATGTTCTATTAAGATTTCACCAGTTAAACACAGCATTTACATCTCTGGCATTGCTAAAGTTAGGGACCTTCCAGTTATTGTCCTACCTCTTAACCACTATGCTAAATCCTACCTCTATATTTTATTTATCTTCAGACATGTATTGTAGATTGGGCTTCCCTGGTGGTGGCCAGAATCTCCCCATGGATAAACCTGGACTCTCAAGTGGAGGCCATAAGGAAAAACTCAGAAAAGGTCAGTGGTACAGCATACTTTTCATGTTGTTGTTAACTATAGAGAATGGCACAGGATATGTCCATGGCCTGTTTTATTGCACTGTCTAATGAATTAGATCAAATCACACTATATATGTTAAAAATATGTATGCATTGACTAGGTTTAAGACCAAGCCAGGAGTTCTAACCTGTAATCAAAATAAAAACAAAAACCATGGATTATTCAATTAAGATGGCCTAGGAAGCACTATTTACTACATTTGAAAATAACAGTTTGATGATATCAATTCAAGAAGTGCTTTAAATGGTGTATCATGTTCAAAGAAAGGCATCTTATTTCATTTACTTGTTTGGTCATTATGAACAACAATTGTTACGGAACCTAATATCAACAGATCACGTATGCATGATGAACACAAATTTTGTCAAGCAGTTAAAAAAAATCAGATTCTGTAACACTAGGCAGCGTGAAATGTCTAGGGGAATGAATTAAGACGGCAGTTTTTTTTGTTAACAAATAACTATAATTAATTTTTAAAACAACCCTAACATTACAATACTCTAAATCAATACAATTACACAGTTACATAAACAAAGTGCACAGTACCTGGATACCACCACTGTCACAACGATAAGTGTTTTAAAATGTATAAGCCGGCGAACGGTTCACATGAATTCTCTCAGAGAATAACAGTCCAATGTAAAGCTCTTGAAACAATCCAGAAAGTAAACTTGAGACAGGCAGCACTAAATTGAAAGTAATAGTAGAATCCCTGAAATTACTAGATAATGGGATAGGTCCCTCACGTCTGTGTCTGCTGGAATATTCTCTCACCTCTCTCCCTACTTTAAAACACAGCCCCTTATTTATAACTTCTCGCCCCAAGCCAAGAATTTTCCACTTCTCGAACAGTCTAAAGGATCTAACATAATACACAGTTAACACGCATTACAGGAATCATATAGAAGAACATTGCTGTGTCTCTACATACAAGGGTCCACACGTGAGCTCGACCCTGCTCGGCCAGGCAAGAAAGCTCCAAGCTAGCATGACAACGAGAGTTCAACCAGTACGGATTAAACTGAGAATGCAATACCCAGCCAGGCGAGAGTGCTGCAACATGAGTGATGCTTGTTTCACACAATAAAAAGAGCACCTGTAACACAATGTAGAAAAAGTATTGATTGTAACATTATTACTTGTTAAAGTAATCATAAAACTGGGATATTTTAATTAAAATTGCTGAATAATTAAGATCATGATGCTGGGGATAACTTTTTTTGGAAGTGTAACCCTAGTTTATAATTTCATGTAGTATTTGTGTGAACTATTTTACTCCTCAGGCCTTTTATCAGGAGCTTCATTTTGCCAGCCATCTGAGCGTACCAGCGATAATGGTGGAGCTTCATGGACCTCACAACCTTAACCTGGCCCGGATGCTTAATGATCATATCTTAAGTGGACACAACCATCAGGTCAGTATCTGTACAAGGTGGGCTCAGCTTTGAGTTGTCATGACAACCCATCTGTTTTTTCATCTGGACATCTTTTGATAGGCCACAAATCTCTTTATCTCTTTAGGCCACTACTGAGTTACTAACTCCTACTACTGGTGCAATTCATTGATGCCTCAGTATATCATGACACCCTGAGGATTGTATCAATATATCGTAACAATTTTGATTGATTTAATTATTAGCCACCCAGCGGGGCAGTGTTTTCACATGCACTGCCTATGCTCAGGTGCACTAATCAATATGTATCACTGCTGATCTGGCTACTTTTGTTTTGAATCAATCTTTTATACCATTTTTATTCTAGTTTTTTGTCATTGTTTAGATTTTGGGTAAATGGTCAAAATTTTGGTTTTTCCGTTTTTTATTTCGGATGAAAGATCTTCGGATAAACGGTCTTCGGATATTCAACATTCTACTGTACAGTGACAAAATTATTGGTGTTGTCTGAAACACCGAAATGTGCTATCACTGCTATTCCTTAAATATAAAGAAAACCAATATTGATTCAAAATTCTGTATAAAACAATTTTATGGACAGTGAAGAATATCCATGAATTTGAAGGGACAGTGGTTTCTTTTTAATACATGTTATAAAGTTTTTTATTAAGTGCAAATTTATTGCTTCAGATTTACACTTACTTAAACTTAAAACTCTAATGTATAATGAAACATACAGTATTACTTGAGTATATTTGTGATGTGTATCATATTGTTAACTAAGTCATGATACCTGCCTCTCCTTCCATATACCATAATAGGGAGTGAGCTGTGCTGAAAATATAAATTTGATCTTATACCTGGTAAGACCACTTTCCACCACCACAAATGTGCAGTTTGTCATTTTTGTCAGTTTTGGGTGCGAGTTCCCATAACATCGAAAGAGGATGATGTTGAGGACTGCTGTGAAGAAGGTCAAGGTGACATGGGGGAACTAGGAGGGGAACGACTAAAGAAACATGACACATGGAAGTGGTGGGTATTCTTTGCCTCAGCTAACTGACATGCACTGAGGTGTAGAGATGTCCTTTTGTTTATCATCTGTACAGCTGAATGGCTTCATCTGTTTCATAATATTCAAGCTTTAATTACCTTTGGTGACTTAATAGGTCAGGAAGCACAACTATTAAAGTGAAACAAGGTCATCATTGGTTTGCCTACGCTGGATGTAATTTGACACTCACAGGAATTGAAATTCTTTCCTCTTTTACTAAGCTGAGACCCAGCCTGAACAAACCACAATGCTACGGCAGTGGTACTTAGGCCATTGCCTTTTCATCTTGTCAGTCTTTACCTTGGCACATTTAAGGCCACCTTAAATGATAAGGCCTTGATCTTGTAGTGCAGTTATATAATCACATTGTCCTATTAAATGCAGCATGTTCAAATTCAGAAAAACAAGCAAATTTGTGGAAATAATGTACCCTGCTTTGGGATCTTGTTGTCTTTCATGCTTGATAAACAACCAAAATTATGACATGTGGAGAACATCTTGAAGGCACATGAAAACGTAAACATATCCACTATGACATGTGGAGACATCTGCAGGGGAACATAAAAACTAAAACACATTGAGAAATAGGACCAAAATCAACTATGACATGTGGAGACACCTGCAGGCCAACATAAAAACTTAACACAATGAGAAATTGGACCAAAATTTGAGCTTGATAGAATTTTTTTTCAGATAGACAATCCAATACCAATCCCAACCAAGGTTTGCATGAGACCAATCACTGATCCAAATTTAAATGAAATCGGATAATATTTAGGAAAGTTATAGCACGGAAACGAACCTGACGGACGGACCAACAGACAGAGGGATAGACAGACAGACCCAAATCAGTGAAGAATTTTTTGGCCCAACTTTTTTTTTAATATTTCTGATTGATCATAATATGTTCATGTTTTTCTTCAAGTTTGTATTTATGAAGAGAATTATCATACTTCAAGGTGGAATACTTTACGTACGGCCTGTGACAGTCACAAGAAAATGGGCGTGGCCTTGGAGTTGACCGCAGATTTACCAGACCCCGATGTTATAGACAGGTGGTTCGGAGAACCAATTAAAGTGGTGATTGTTCCTACACAGATCTTCTTAACGAACAAGAAAGGATTCCCTGTACTCTCACGAGCACATCAAGCAGTGATACGGAGGTTCTTTAAGGTAAAGTGATCACTTTAATATAAAACCTGCATCTTTTGAAATAGGGTTGTTATCTGTCTGGGTGTTCTAATTTGTCAAATTACTTACCTTTGATTTGATTGTTGATTCAGCTATTTTACTTAAATTGTGAGCTAAGAGGGCTCCTGGAGATGACATGGTCAAACTATTTATTAATCTGTGCAAACAAATTAGTAATCCTTGCACACAAATTAGTAATTTGTGTGCACAAATTGCTAATCTCTGCACATGAAATACTTATCCATGTGCATGAATTACCAAGGCCTGCACACAGATTACTTATAGGTCTGCCATCTTGGATAGCCTCGTTGTAGTAATCCGTGTGAACAGATAACTAATCCATTACTAAACCCTGCACACAAAATAATAATCCATGCCCATGAATTGCCAATTTGTGTGCACTTATTACTAATTTTTGCTCACAGATTAATAAATATTTTTGACCATGTCATCTCCAGGGCTCTGTATCACTTACCTGTTCTGTACAATTTATATATATATATATGTGATTTCTGGCTTACTCTGTGCACATTTTAATGAATTGTAGGTAATAGATGTCTGGTCGGAATAAGTCCCTTAACTCCCTTTAACATTGAAACATTGTGGTTTTCAATGTAAGGAGGTTCTAAGCTATATTCTTTCAGTGGTCATGCTACATTGGTTCTATAACTCCTTCCACATAGCCACTGCTTTCAATTTTTATGGTTTAAATGTTAGGAGACTGATATATGACCTTATGGAATTGTCTTGCTGCATTGGTTCTATAACTACTTCCACATAACCACTGCTTTCAGTAGGAAGGTGATGGCATATGACCAGTGATGTTACAACCAGTGAGAGTTTGGTATCACAGGTCCAATAAAGTTTAAACTCACTGTACTGCACACTGTCTTTGGGGGACCATTCTTGATCTATACCAACTCCTTAGAGGTGCGACTTGGCAAATCATGCAATTGAAAGCAGTTGCCACCAGTCATGTGAAAGATTAGCTATATATGCCAATTTGGTATTTTATTTTCATGTTTTGTTTTTAAACTTTTAATGCAGATGCAATAATTAAAAAAAATATTTTCTGCCTCTTTAGATTTTGTTTATAATGTTCAGCCTTTAAGTTTATACTGATTATAATAAAGGACCATTGGTAGTTGTTAAGCATTTTGTAATTTTGCATTTTTGCAGATGTACGTATCATGTGTAAACCTTGTTGTGTTCTCATTCTGTGGTCTAATAAACATAGATAATCCAGTCGCAGGGCTTCTGTCAACTTCTATTTTTCATATATATTCCTATTTTTTCTATGAAAAAATTGTCTCTTATAATTTCCTATATTTTCCAGCATTCATGCCTTAATCTCCTAAATCCTTCTGTCTGTTTTTCACTGCACAATCATATAACCAGTATAATCAGTAGTATTGAATTATTATTATCATATAGACCTGTTATTATTGCACCTCTTGTATAACTGTGCATTTAAGTGTTGCAGTCCTACAAGTACAACAGTCTAAATAATTTAAACAGACATTTAGATACTGCTTGAGGAACTAATAATCATGGTCAGTAACTGATTAAAACATGATTGTGCCGTAAAAAAAGTCCATATTTTTCCAATATTTCTTGCTGAAAACTCCTGTAAACTCCTATATTTACTCCTTAAGGGCTTCTATTTTTCCTATATTTCTTTAGTAGCCTGCTAGAACCCCTGTTGTTCTTATTTTGTACATTTTTATATTGTAGTTAGATGTACAGTTGATCCTGTCTGGTGCAGACAGACATCCAGACAAAGGGCTCCGAACATACCAGCAGTACCTAGACCATGTCTGTCAGGTGAGTGTACATACCAGCAGTACCTAGACCATGTCTGTCAGGTGAGTGTACATACCAGCAGTACCTAGACCATGTCTGTCAGGTGAGTGTACATACCAGCAATACCTAGACCATGTCTGTCAGGTGAGTGTACATACCAGCAGTACCTAGACCATGTCTGTCAGGTGAGTGTACATACCAGCAGTACCTAGACCATGTCAGTCAGGTGAGTGTCCATACCAGCAGTACCTAGTCCATGTCTGTCAGGTGAGTGTACATACCAGCAGTACCTAGACCATGTCTGTCAGGTGTGTGTACATACCAGCAGTACCTAGACCATGTCTGTCAGGTGAGTGTTCATACCAGCAGTACCTAGACCATGTCTGTCAGGTGAGTGTACATACCAGCAGTACCTAGACCATGTCTATCATGTTAGCGTACATACCAGCAGTACCTAGACCATGTTTGTCAGGTGAGTGTACACACCAGCAGTACCTAGACCATGTCTGTCAGGTGAGTGTACACTAGAGATCCATGGACCTAGCAGCTCATCATACTCACTTGTATAATACCCATTCTTTCACAATTTAGGTAGTTCCTGATCAGTAACACTGCTATAGCCCCTTCACAAGAAAAAAGTGTCATATTTCTCAGGATTTGTGGGAAATGATGGAAATGATCCCCCTAAGGACACCTTTGGCATTGTTCCTGACAGTTTAAGGCCAAAATGGGCATTTCTTATGATTGACCACAGAGGAGTTAAATGACAAATGTTTAGTGATAATACCATCAGTTTTAATATAGACAAATGTCTGGAAAAGACAGAATTCTGTGAGCTGTCCAGGATTCATGAATATTGTTACTAGTACTTGAAAAAATGAAATACTTCTACCTTACAAAATATGATTATGTTCATGTATTCCATGTATATTTCATAGTCCCAAGGTAAATGTTCATGACCTCCACCAGAGGTCTATTACTGCCATTGATGTTTTAATTTCACCAAAATCTGTTTTATTTAAAGCTATATGAACTTTTATATGAACTGGTAAATTTTTGTGGACCCAAATTGATTTAAACACCGGTAGTGTTCAAACATTTTTAGTGTATTGTTTTACTATTTCAGCCCCAGGAGACTCCTGACAGTCTAGCAGTTTTTGCGAAAAATTATGAAGATTACCTCCAGTCCCCCCTACAGGTGAAGAGTCTTTGTTTTGTTGCATCTGGTAAAGTTTGCTCCAGTTTGTTAATAACTTAATTTTTTTACCTTTTGATGTTCGGTGGATAGTGATATATTGAGCTGAGCACAACTCGTCTAGTTTTCCACTGTATGGTCTGTGCATTTGTAACAGTTTACAAATTTCTCTCACTTTAAAGTAGATTGGATGCAATATACTAGCTAAGAAAACAGAATTAAATTGACCTAACCACCACAGCGCTAATTCTCCGCATCTTTGACCTGATTATGCTAATGAGCCCCAAAATGCTTTTTCATAGAAGGCTTTCCATGCCTATGGTTGCGAGAGCAATAATGATGACACAAAGACATTTGCATAAACATTGCATTGACTGATGTCATCAGCAGGAATTTCTATATATCTATTCTCTAGGTAGGAATGCTTGGCATTCATTGTGAAGTGTTTTGCCATATTTTGGATTATTTGTCTCATATGAATTCAGTGTGAGCTAAGACATTATTCACATGGCAGTCGATGGAATTGCTCTTGTAACCTTTAGCCTAGAACGTTTTTGCACTGTCTTCATTCTAAAAAAGATCTGTGGACAACATGCGGACAGGGTTATGGTTCAGACTACATGTGTTCTGTTTGAGAGAGTTGCCCAAATTATGCAAATGCGCTTGCCAGGTGATTGACTGTTTACATTGCCAATGGTAACTTGATTGGTTGCTCTGCTCATGATTATTCATTGAATGAATATGTGATTAAGGTCAGAGAGAGTTCATGGTTAGGTCAGTAGACATTTCAGTTGGATTGTTAGTGCCTACTTAGGGATATAACACTGGCGAAGTGAAAAACTTAACGGCAGTGACCATCAGTACTTTGACAACAAGATCACTGTATACAGTATGTAATCTAAACATTAGACAGTGAGTAAAGAACAAACACAAAAAATGGTTGTGAATGTATAAATTAAAGTATGAATCCCATCTCCCTGGTGACTGCCAGCACTCTTTGCCTCTTGCAGGAATAAGCTGTCAGTCATAAAATCTGTGGAATGCATGCTTGAATGTGATTAAAAAATCAATAATCATGCATATTGATTTTTGCATTATGCAATTTTATAAATAATCCATTCTGTGTAATATGGATGTTTGTTAGAATGTAAATAAAAATGTCAAATCAGTGGTTGGTCTATTCTCAGTGACATGATACAAGTAAGGACTAAAGCATTGTAAAAAAATGATGATAGATGTATTCATAAATTCTTAAAGAAATTTTCAGTGCAGTTTTATATATGGCTGGTTCTCGACTCATTCATCTTGGTATACTCTCCTGTGTTAGAGGGGATAAAGTGTCCCTGGCAATTTACCAACTTTGTGCAGCCTATCAGACAAGCAGTTTAAGGAGTCCGCACAAATTGCACTTTCCATTTAACCAATCGTGCATCTGTTAAATTGGTTGTTCTTGTGAGCCTTATTTTGAGAGTATATAAATTTATACTTGTCATCTGGAAGGGTGATATATTGCAAACTTCATACTCATCTTGATACCTTGTTTTCAGTTCATTTTGAAGGTTCCTTATTAAAGATTTTATATATTGCAGCCTGAATAAAAAAATATTAATTTATTCATTCATTCATTCATATATTGCAGCCTTTGAAGGACAATCTTGAATCTCAAACATATGAAGTCTTTGAGAAGGATCCCGTCAAGTACACACAGTACCAGAGAGCTGTTTACTTAGCGCTGCTTGATAAAGTCTCAGAAGAAGAAAAAAATACCAAAGTCATGTGAGTGAACAAGCAATGATTTTTAGCTTTTCTAGTATTATCTATCCATAATGTAACCTCAGTTGGTTCACCTTGAATGATAATGTTTATTATAAGGCCTGGTTTGGTCTATGACCTGTAGATGGCACACTCTTTCTTAATGATGATGAAGATAACTGTATGATAATAATTTTTAGGTACACTTTAAGCTTATTGTTATTTTTGTTATCTCATTATGAGGGAATGAGAATACTAGAAACTTGGATTATATTATCCACATATAAGAGACTATAAGAGACTATGTCCAAATAATTGGTCCAACCTCTAGAATAATTTTTATTTAGAGGTTGTCTATATGTTTTACTGAAATTTTCCTGTTTATGCCTTTGAGGCCCTGTGAAGGGTTGGATGACTTAGCTGCGATAGCCAACATCGAAATTAATAGGCCACATCCATCTAGTGAACACTTGTTCTGTCAGTTACCAACCTTTGTACTGTCATATTTGTTTAGTCAGAAGTATTATTTTTAGGTATAACTAGAAATCTGCATTCACTTATTGGGGCCATATTCCCAGGTTCACAAGTGTACAAGTTACTCTACATTTGTGAATATTCACTGATGATGTTCCTGAATGTGGATCATGTGCTGGATTTACACCAAAATCTAATCCAGATTCTTCATTGGCCCATTCCTAGAATGCACTGAAAATGTTATGAGGTACAGTTCTTGATTGCTTGAGTTATGTTGTGAACAAACACACACACAAACAGAGGGAAGATTGGTTACCTCTCCTGGTAGGTCAAAAGATCAAAATGATAAAAAGTAGAATGCTCTTGTCTGTTTGTAAATATAATTCAAACAGACGTTTCAGGAAAAGTGTTCGGAAAAAAATTAAGAAAAAAAAAAGTTTATATGATAGATGGTGCTCTTGTTTGTATGAAAGACATATTTGATTTGATAAATAAATTTTTTATTTTAAGAACATTAATGGTGCTAGGTGCTGGAAGAGGCCCCCTGGTGAGGGCGAGTCTAAATGCAGCAGCCAAAGCGGAGCGTCTGGTCAATGTTTATGCTATAGAGAAGAATCCAAATGCTGTTATTACGTGAGTATCCATTTTAATATTATTTAATTCAGGATATATTCATTACAAGCATGCATGCACATTATATCAATAGAAAATTTGCATATCCCAAAACTTTAACATATGCCATGTATGATTTACCGCACATTATAGATGTCTTCTCATTGCAGTGTACTGTTCTAGTCTTTATGGTAAATGTATGGTTAAAAATAACAAAATGTCCTGATTTATAATAATAAAGAATGGATACATTTACCTAGGGTAAAAATCCAAGTTTTTTATTGTTCTGCATTTCAGTATGTTGTTATTTTATGAAAAATCTGAAGTATAGTCAGTGAAGCTTGTTTTCTTAAATCCGTTTATATATAAGTTTATAGTGTGTTAATATTTAACCTCTTTAGGTTAGAGAATATGAAGCACGAGATGTGGGGAGACAAGGTTACTGTGGTTTCGACAGACATGAGAGAGTGGGAGGCCCCTGAGAAGGCCGACATCATAGTCAGTGAGCTGCTTGGTTCATTCGGTGATAATGAACTCTCTCCAGAGTGCTTAGATGGAGCTCAGAAACTTCTCAAAGGCATGTAATACATTTAAATTCAAAATTATTTTATTTTACTATATGTATAATATAAAATGCATTTCTTCTTTTTGTACTATTATGCTTTTATTTACTTCATGAATGGAGCATAACATTATGTGGCCAAAGTATAATGAAGTATAAAAGTTATTTGTAAGAATTAAAGTGCTTTCAGAGTTATATATTATAAATATTATCAAGCTTAAGATGCAGTATACACATTATAATGAAGTATGAAGATTATCCTGTTGAAGTGTAATGCTGTATAAACAATACCTATCCAAAATATAATTCAGTATGTGCATCAGATATCTGGGTGAGGTATAATGCAGCATAAAAAGGATTATTCAACTGGTTTCTGTGGTCCTGGGGTTATAGCATGGGGCTCAAGGGCAGGAGATAGTGAGTTCAAATCTCAGCCAAGAAGTTGTGGGATTTTTCACAGTCACTCTCAGTTGAGGGTGAGGGCTCTACAGGCTTAATTGGAAGACTGTGCCACAGAGCCTGTTTAACCCATAAACCAGTGCACCTTTGGAGGGTTCCCTGTGGGATGACCCAGCAGTGGGGAATTATTACACAACCAGGATCTGCAGGAGCATTACACCAATCATGGTTCATGCCAGGATAATTGTGCACTACTAACCTGTCTCAGTCCAAAATTGAAATGAAGTTCTGCAGATGTATATCATATATACTTAAGCCAGGATTACCAAAATGCAGGCAGTTACCTCCATGAAGGATAAACATAAAAAATTATCCTTCCTGTGAAAAATGTATGGCCCAAAACATTTTTGATGAGAAGTGTTTTGACTATAAAATCTTGTAGGGGTGAACTAGGTGAAGATAATGTTATACCTGATCATTTAAAAAAGTTTAGCAAGTATTATTTCTTGTTCATATTTGATGTATTTGTAATAATGATTGTTTTGATATTTCAGATGATGGCATCAGCATTCCTTACAAATACACCTCCTATCTCGCTCCGTTGATGTCGTCAAAATTATGGAACGAAGCAAAATCATGTAAAGAACCCAACAAAGGACCAGAGGTAATAAACAAAATAATAAACTGGTGATGCACAATAGATATCCTACAACTGAACTGTATTTTGAACGGAACAGGTACACAGTTAATAGAACAAGAAGTATAGAAATCCTGCCCTTTGTAAGTTCACTGGAAAATGTATTGCCAGAATGTTTTACACTTTACTGTTACACACAAGTTTATATTTTTTCCCAGAGAAAGACATTCACCAGGTGGTATTTTGGATGTCTGTAACAGTTAATAAAATATATAAATCATTTTATTCAAGGACTGGTAAATTTTGAACTGTTGAGGTGTAAGATTGTGATTCTGGGGAATTTTATAAGCTCACCAGTTATTACTTTTAGAGAAAGTCTAAGGATGATATTGGTATATCATATGGTTACATTTCTTCATAGTACATGTAAAATACCCCAGACATTGTTTGTCATGTTCACTATGTTTCTTTGCTTGTTTTCCAGGCCTCTTTTGAAACCCCATATGTTGTCCATCTGCGAAACTGTATGTTACTTTGTGACACAAAGCCAGTTTTTACATTCCACCATCCCCAAGGTCAGTAAGTCTGAGGCTGCCCCGATGTTCCAGTATTTGAAACTGTTTTGCAACAAAGCCTGCAACATACACATATTTTTCATGTTATACATTGACCTAGATTTTTTACTCCATGCATAAAGAATAGGATATTCACTATAGGTATAGGTATTCAATATATCTTTAATATTGAAGCTGATAACCAGCCATGAAGTGATTGAGTTACTTGGGATTAAAAATCAGATGCAGCTGAAATTTCCTGTTTGACAAGATATTAACTATGTCATTGCTTGTTCTTTTTCTATACTTCTTTTGTACACTCGTAGCTGCTCTTGATATATAATAATAGCATAATATTATTAATGTATTATTTGACGTTTCAGTAATCATTATTGCTGGTTTTCTGATTGTGTATAAAAGTGAGGCATTCATGCCATAATATCAGCATATAATATTTAACTGTACTCTTCATTTAAATGATAACCAGGTGATGTGAAGATCACTTTGTAGAATAGATCAAAATGTGTAGACAGGTCTCGACATTAATATTTCCTATCAGTTGCAATGGATATTGGATAACGTTATTTCTAATTGTTTCAGACAACTTTGACAATAATCGTTATACCACCCTTGAGTTTGAGGTGAAATGGGACTGTGTGGTGCATGGCTTTGGGGGATATTTTGACACATATCTGTACGGAGATGTATTTTTAAGTAAGTACACATATACTGATTATATCAATGATTTTTCCCTAATTTTTCAGATTAGACAATACAACAGAAAGAGTTTTCTGTTTCAAAGAATCATTTGGTTACATCTGTAAATTTGATTTTTGATATTTTGTAAAGCATCCAGAGTTATTATATTTTGTTTGTTTACAGGTAACCTTGTTAATTTAAATCACTGAAATTATCATGCTTTTATATTTAAATCATAAGCTGTAGTTCCTGAAAAAATTTGCTTAAATTCTTACAAAATCTAGCACCCTTGTGTCAGATGTTTTGCATTTCCATAAACAAATTTACTACATGTTTTTCTCATTAGAAGCATCCCAAATTTTATTTGAAATAAAATTTATATATAAATACAGAAGTGCAAATATGATGAAAAAAATAATGGTGTTCAGCTATGGTATGGTCAAGGTCAGATTCAGATTATTTATCTTTTACCTTTTCAGGTATTGAGCCATCTAACCACTCCCCTGGCATGCTGAGTTGGTTTCCTATGTATTTTCCTATCAGAGTAAGTTATTAGCGAACCTGTGAGCTTATGCGATGGTGCAGCGTCATCCATCCGTCCAGGGCTGGCTTTCCACCGTCCATGGCTGTAAGTCAGAAACTGTCGGAGCTAGCAGCTCCAAATTACATGTAAGAATTCGTCACATGTGAAACTTGGTGCCCTGGAGCTAATTATTGGGTATCTGCATTAATTTAGATTTTATAGAGAAAAGGCTTGAAAACCTTTAAAAATCTTCTTCTCTGAAACTGTCCAGCCAAATTGTCCAATATTTCACAGAAATTATCCCTGGAACAATCTCTCTCAAGTTTTTTTTAATGGTTCCAGTTGGGAGATTTTTGGCCAAGTTACAGGAGGTTGAACTTAGTCATATGTCCAAAAAAGCTCACTAAAATTAAAATCTCAGAAACGGCTAGAGCTATAATGACCAAATTTTATACCAATGTTTGTCACATATGTCATATCTGATTTTGAGGTATTGGTGGCGCCACCTACATTGATGTGTTTTATACAAGCGAAAATGTAATTTTAAACTCTTCTAGCTTATACACTGATTTATGATGAAACTGTTCAGCTGATTGGTTTAAACTTTACAAGAATTATTCTATGGTAGGGTTCTGCCAGTTTTATAAGAATATATTGGGTAAATACAGTTTTAAAAAAACCATTGTAGCCAATTGAAAAAGGCTTTCTGTATTTGAAAACAGATTTGACTTCATGCAGCCAAGTCAAGAGGTCACTCAGTACAAACAGGTGGGGTCCAGACATCACCATGGCAACTGACCTGGCTCTGGGGGGTGTCTAGACAATGTCTCTAGACGTCTAGACACAGCGTCTAGACGTCTGGATACAATGTTTACATGCAGAATTCCGAGATTATTGGAACTATATCTTTCAACTGTTTGAAAAAACTTGGTTTGCATTTTAAGCGAATCAGGTTTATCATCAGGTCACATGTGAACTGCTGCACCTTCATTTTTGGTTGACCTCTGACCTTTCCTTGCTGCCCAGTGTCCATTTGTGCGTCTGTTTCCATACATAAACCCACATATCTTGGGAACCGTTTGACTGATCAGGCTAAAAATTTTGCACAAATGTAGCCCTTTGATAGCTTTATAACATACACTAAAAATGGTGGCGCCACCTGCAACCACTTATGCTCAGCATCCATCTGTTCATCTGCCTTGGGATAATATTTCTCATATCTCAGCAGTGGTTTGACATATCCACCTGAAATTTTGCAGGTTTATACATCCTGGACAGCTTTCTCGATTTATGACAGGTGGCACCACCTACATTAAGTTTACTCTGCAGACATCCAAGCTCATATCTCGGGAACCATTTGACTGATTGGGCAAAAAGTTTGCATGTGTATAGATCTCACATAGCTCTTCATCATAGGCAAAACTGGTGGCGGCATCTGCAACCATTTATGCACAGGATCCATCTGTTCATCTGCCTTGGGTTAAAATCACTCATATCTCAGCAGTGGTTTGACTTATCCACCTGAAATATTGCAGGTATTTTACATCCTTGACAGCTTTCTTGATTTTATGACAGGTGTCGCCACCTACATTCACATTAACTTTGCAGACATCCTAGCTCATATCTTGGGAACCATTTGACCGATTAGGCCAAAATTTGGCATGTGTATAGATCTCACATAGCTCTTTATTTTAGGCAAAACTGGTGGCGCCACCTGCAACCACTTATGCACAGCATCCATCTGTTGATCTGCCTTGGGATAAAATCACTCATATCTCGGCAGTGGTTTGACTTATCCACCTGAAATTGTGCAGGTTTATACATCCTGGACAATTTTTTCGATTTTATGACAGGTGGCACCACCTACATTCACGTTTAAGCTGCAGACATCCATGCTAATATGCAACACACCACGCTCTATTCCCCTTGCCACTTAATCCATGCCTCACTTCACCCTTCCCACTCTGATTTCTGCGGATACACATAGTGGCTTGTCGACTACCCATATTCTGGTTTTAAAATGTCCTAATCCGAAACTTGCAGGTCAGAAACGTCCATTTTGCTGAAATAATAATGACTAAGGTAGATAGGCAGGACTTAGGAGGATCAATATTAAATTTTAAAAATAAACCTCCATTCATACTCCTAAACTTTGCACAGGTTCACATTAGGCCTGTAGGCCTTGTTGTAAATATTAGATTGTTGGTTCACCCATCCATAGTGTTAATTTCAGAACACACAGAAATATATGAGAACCATGCATGTACGAGTAAACTAGGAGAGTGACCTTGAATAGGTCCATTTTCGGGGAAAATCACACAAATTCTTAAATATCTCAAGAAATCTTGCATGGATTGATCCAAAAATCAACTTGACTGAAGATCTTGGATAGTGTTGTCATGTACCGGAAACTGGTGGTGCCACCTGTTATCCTTTTCTTGTTTTTGTGCCATTTAATACCCCCATCATTGCCACTTAACAGTACTGTGAGCATTATAGGTAAAAAAATAATGAACAGATTTCTTCCATATTATGCATATACATAGACATGGGTTATGGGATGATGTATATTTAAATTGGGGTCATGACCTTTCCTATGAGAGTGGCCTTGACCTTGAATATTGCCATATGGTGAAAATCACACTAAATCATAAATATCTCAAATAAGGGATGCATGCATTGGTCCAAAAATCAAATTGACCTAAGATCTTGGATAGCTTTGTCTTTTGTGCCTTTTAATACCCCATCATTTGCTCTTGACAGTACTGTGAGCATTATAAGTCTTATTATAACTTATTGACAGGCTGGGCTGAAATTGTGCATGTACATTGATCTTGGATACCTCCATCTTGTATTCAAGACTGGTGGTGCCATCTGCAATTGTTTGCTGTGGTATCCATCTGTACATGTGCTTTGGGTAAAAATTGCTTGTATGTCCGGAGTCGTCTAAGGTATTGGTCTGAAATTTGACATGTCCATCCATCTCAGCAATTTTTCTCTCAAACCAGACAGGTGGCGCCACCTACCTTCCCTTTTTTGTAGAATAAATTAATGCCGTTTTCTGAGGAGTGATTTGCACTATTGGCCTGAAATTGTGTCTATCTATAGATCTTGGACTCCTCCATCTGGTAAGCAAGACTGGTGGCGCCATCAATTGTTTTGCCATGGCGTCCATCTGTATATTTGTTTTAGATGAAAATTGCTTATATCTGAGTTTTCTCGTCAACCAGACAGGTGGCGCCACCTACCTTGCCATTTTTATAGTATAAATTTATCCCCTTTTCATAAGAGTGATTTTCATTATTGGCCCCTATATTTGGTGAAAAATATTGTTTCCCAAGTTGACAGATGGAAGAAACCATAGTCACTTGCCAAATGTCAGTATATGCTGCTGAAGATGGGGGGACTATTCTTAAAAAAGGGGGGGGTTAATTGTCTGGTGATACTATGGCACCTGCAGAGCCAAGAAATATCTAGTTGTGAACTGTCTTGCAATATTTTGGATAATTTGTCTCATACATATTATGTGCCATGCAGATAAGACATTATTCAAGCATTAGTCAGAGATATGACATCTGCAACCTCAATAAGCTTGAATTAAAAACAACTGAAGCACTTTATTTAGAATTTTAAAAACTCACATTAAGTTTGTTTTTATTAAATATGCTAAAAAAATTTAGCTAAATCTTGCTTTATTTGAGATGTAAATTTTATCCAACATGTTAGTAGAAACTTAAGGAGCCACGTATTGTCTATTTTCTCTTGTTACTTTTGATAATGAAGAGAATCATTTATTTGATGGCATGGTATATACATAAATCACAGTATGATAGTTTAGCAGAGTCAGGTAACTTTGTCAGCTTATTTAAGTTTTTCTTATTTTAGGATCCATTTTTCATGAGAGCCGGCACAAAACTTGTTGTCCACTTCTGGCGGCGCAATAACCAGAAGGATATCTGGTACGAATGGTGCATCTCGGAGCCCGAGCCTCATCCCATACACAATCCAAAAGGAAGATCGTACTCGATAGGACTGTAATGGTACTTCAGCTGGGAGGAATATAATGGTCGGCATGAACACTGGATTGGACACTGTTTTAACAGCGTTCAGTTTGGTCTAACAGCAGTATGACCAATGGCAGGGTACTCAGTTCAACAGGTCATGGTTTGAAACCAAACATTGTTTTCGTAACACGTGGACACCAGGAGCAGAGTTAATAAAATGAGCGGTGTCTGTAAAATAATATACAGTTATGAGTAAAGCAGATATGACGGCCAAATGCCATTCATAGGTAAACTGTTGAACTGTAAATGTGCCATATATTCATAATGGTTAAGGTCCAGACAGTCCTGTTTATGCCATAACATCTCAACATTGACATGTTTACACTTGAGGTACACATTAGTGCCAGGTCAGAGGGTACTGCTGATGGCCAATACTGTACTGGGAAGGTTCCTGTAAGGGAGGCATGTATCTGTCAACTCTAGAAACCCAGAGGTTATCTTTAAATGTATTCTTCATTTATAAGCCTTGTCACTAGTAAACCGTTCTTAACTTCTTTCTGTGCAGTGCACAGCTGGTAGTCTTCACAATAAAAACTGTTAAGAGTGCGGCTTTACTGAACAAGAACATTGATACCATTTATTCATTTATTTTAAGATTATGGTTCTTCTCATGAAAAAGCTAGTTTCTGTTGGATTTCTCTGATACTCACTAAATGATCAGGTTCCAAAAACATAGAGTTAATATATGTGATTTACATATATGTAATTTTATAAGAAGACCGCATTCAGCTTTGTCTCTTTTTCTGAGTCCTTTCTTTATCAAATACCAGATTATAAGTTTTCACAATTTGATAAAGTGATTTTTAAAGGAAATCTTTAATTTGTAGAAAGGAATTATTTTAATTAAAAAAAACAAATATTTAGGATTTTATATGAATAAATCATGTGTTCAGGTTTCTTTTGTTAAAGAAAAAAATAGCTGTCATTCATAACCGAAAGGTAACCTTTTATAAAGAATTTATATGAGAAAATTCCACCAAAAATTATGGAGGTGACTTGTTGTTAATGTAAGATGTGCCTCATTTAATTCAATATATTGTATACTGTGAGCCTTGGTGGCTTTATATGTCAGTCATTTATGGAAAATAATTGAAATTATTAATTATTAATCCCAACTGCATCCCCCATAGTTAATAGCCACAAACCAGTCTTTTGTTCTTTATATATATATATATATATATATATATATAAATATATGAGTAATTTTCAAGATTCAGTAAAAATTATTCTTGTGAGTAGACAGTTGTACTCATTTTATTTCCAGACTTAATTTCAAACTGTGATTACTTATTAACTAGTATACTACGGGGATTGCAAAAGTTTTTACACAAGCTAAGCTCAGCAGAGTATTGCAGAATCCAGAATAAAAGTTTCCCAACATCAATGTGGTTGTTATTGGTGTGTATGAGTGGTTGGCATCCAGTTTGAAAGTAGTGTGTTTGAAATCCAGTATAATCTTTAAACTTGTATGAATTGCCAGATTTGAATTAACCAATATCATTGGACTATTGAGGCCAGAAGGATTTTATGAAAGTAAATCATTTGAAGGGAAAATCATAATTGGATCCACCAATATGGTTTGCAGATACTATGTTTTTGACTGGGTTCCGCCGCCGCAGCTGCATTAGTTTCCAGAGAACTCCTCTGAGACCAATGGACTGATTTTTCCAAAACTTAACCCTTTTATCGTGTCACTTGTGAATGGTGCCTAACCATTTTGCAATGACCTCCTCTCTGCAGTTGGTCATCTGTATTAACCCACATATCTTTGGACTCTTTTGACCAATCAGGCTGAGATTTTGCACAAGTTTAGATCTTGGATAGCTTTATATCATACGAAACAACTGGTGTTGCCACCAGCAACCATTTTTGCACAGTGTCCATCTGTTCGTCTGCCAGGTCAGAGGGTACTGCTGATGGCCAATACTGTACTGGGAAGGTTCCTGTAAGGGAGGCATGTATCTGTCAACTCTAGAAACCCAGAGGTTATCTTTAAATGTATTCTTCATTTATAAGCCTTGTCACTAGTAAACCGTTCTTAACTTCTTTCTGTGCAGTGCACAGCTGGTAGTCTTCACAATAAAAACTGTTAAGAGTGCGGCTTTACTGAACAAGAACATTGATACCATTTATTCATTTATTTTAAGATTATGGTTCTTCTCATGAAAAAGCTAGTTTCTGTTGGATTTCTCTGATACTCACTAAATGATCAGGTTCCAAAAACATAGAGTTAATATATGTGATTTACATATATGTAATTTTATAAGAAGACCGCATTCAGCTTTGTCTCTTTTTCTGAGTCCTTTCTTTATCAAATACCAGATTATAAGTTTTCACAATTTGATAAAGTGATTTTTAAAGGAAATCTTTAATTTGTAGAAAGGAATTATTTTAATTAAAAAAAACAAATATTTAAGATTTTATATGAATAAATCATGTGTTCAGGTTTCTTTTGTTAAAGAAAAAAATAGCTGTCATTCATAACCGAAAGGTAACCTTTTATAAAGAATTTATATGAGAAAATTCCACCAAAAATTATGGAGGTGACTTGTTGTTAATGTAAGATGTGCCTCATTTAATTCAATATATTGTATACTGTGAGCCTTGGTGGCTTTATATGTCAGTCATTTATGGAAAATAATTGAAATTATTAATTATTAATCCCAACTGCATCCCCCATAGTTAATAGCCACAAACCAGTCTTTTGTTCTTTATATATATATATATATATATATATATATATATATAAATATATGAGTAATTTTCAAGATTCAGTAAAAATTATTCTTGTGAGTAGACAGTTGTACTCATTTTATTTCCAGACTTAATTTCAAACTGTGATTACTTATTAACTAGTATACTACGGGGATTGCAAAAGTTTTTACACAAGCTAAGCTCAGCAGAGTATTGCAGAATCCAGAATAAAAGTTTCCCAACATCAATGTGGTTGTTATTGGTGTGTATGAGTGGTTGGCATCCAGTTTGAAAGTAGTGTGTTTGAAATCCAGTATAATCTTTAAACTTGTATGAATTGCCAGATTTGAATTAACCAATGTCACTTTGTAACCTTCACCTTTCGTTTATCGGAACAATTTCCTGAAGCTATGTATATTTTTAAATAGGTCAAAGTTCAAGGTCAAGGTCATGAAAACACATCAAATTATCATTTTCATGGAAACTTTGTCAATATTGGTCCAATCTTTACCAACTACGGCTCATTTTCTTCCTCTTAGTCTTCTTTATGACCTGTTCTAATCTTCTGTCTTCCAATCTGAGTCAGAGATTTTCCAGCAAGCGCATGACATCTGGTCATCTTGTTTTTATGTTTGAAAAAGATTCCCAATAATTTTAAGCTAGCCATCTCAATACGAACTGTTGACATTTTGGAAAAGATACAAAAAAAGCTGAAAAAGGTATTGCTTGTAATGTATATGTGAAAAGTGCCAGAGAGAGAATTTGTTGGAAATCTAAAATGAATCTGTTAAGAGGAGGGTTAATAGTGTGTAGCTGAGAAGTAAAACTTTTGACGAACATAAAAATTTATATCCGAGATTAAGGAACCAAATATTGACGAAATTATATGTCATGAAACACAACCTGATTCCATTTAAACAGCATCAGTTCTGTGAATATATTTCGTTGGGAAGTATACACAACTATGACAGACAAGATTTCAAGTGGTTACCAATAATGCCTCATTGTGGATAGAACTGAAGCAGATATGGTATTGCCACGTAAGTGTCCATCCCCTTTAATTTTTGTGTATGTTTATGTGTTTTTTTTTTCACAACCCAGGGTGACCGCTCTGCAGGCTTAATGAGAAGACTGTACCCAACAGCCGTGTATCACTCACAAACGAGTGCATCTTTGGGAGGTTACTCGGTGTTATTACCCAACAATGGGGTTGATTACACACCAATGACGAGCAGGTGCTGTAGACACCGGGCCTGGGTGACACCAAGATATAAAAATAAAGTGACAGGAAGCGAGTGCTACCGCCCTGTCACATAGTTCCAAACTGAAATGGAACTCTGCAGATGTAAATTCTTGGGTAAGAATTAGATAAGTCGGCATTAAAAAATGAAGGTGGTTACCTCCACCAAGAAAAAATATGTAAAAAAAATCAGTTACAGCTAATAATTCTTTGGCGTTTTGTTTTCCTGGTATAGAAAATGCCTTACAGTGACCAAGAGCAGCGGGGAACGATCCTTTTCAAAACTTAAAAGAAATAAGAAATGAACTACTGGGTAACATGAGTAACATTAAACCCGCCCTAATATTCTCTCCTTAATGAATTTTGAGGATGAGCTTCTACGGGAAACTGACACCTCTAAAATAGTGAATCAATTTGCACAAGCAAAATGAAGTGTAACTTCCAATTTGTGTACAGTGTACTCCCATTTATTCGCCAAATTCAGGATCGAGAAGAAAGAAGGCGAGGGTGGCGGATCATCGAGGGTATGCAAATATTAGTTGGCTATTATGATGATTAAGTATTGGTGATATATACATGTATATGAATGAATACACAACACAAATAAGCAAATCGGTTTTAATTCCTTTCTAATATTTACAAAGAGTGTCAATACCATGAATGCAGAAGGGTCAATTCAGTATGTCAGTGATGTCATAAAAGGCGTGTTATATCTAAGAACATATTTACAGTGTTTACACAGATCAATTGAGAAAACGCACTTCACAGGGTTAAAAACGAATGATCGTAGCCTGCTTGCTCTCCTGGCTCTGACCCGAATGACATTATCCTTTTTTTTACCAGTTGGGAACACTCATCAGTGTCCTACTCACGACTATGCACGGACGCTCAAGAAATTCAAAACTGTAGTTTTAGATAATTTTCGACCCTCTAACGAATTCCCAAATATAGACGTGTTATCACAGGCTTTTTATAGCAAATAAATATGATTATTCCATGCCAGTAACATTATAATTTATATCCTAATATTACGCAATATTGAATGTAAGGCTCCGCTTTTATATATGCTACATGCTCGGCGCTAGATTAATCCGGCACTGCATAGCGCGGAGGCTTGCATTCCTTAGAATGCAGATTTCTATTTTTAACTGCTCTCTTCAAACACTTCAGTACCTCGGTTCTTTTACACAAAGCATATAGGAAAGATGGCAAGCTGAAAAGTAACGAATGTACAACCAGCAACCATTACGAGTAACAATGATTCTGCCCATTCTGTCTAACTTTGCCCGTCACTATAGATTATTCATACACATCCATACATATTCATAAAACCTATGAATACGGGTTACTCCTTTCTTTACTAACATATTTTGAATCCTCTACCATAACCCTGAACAATGCTCAAAAGACTAAACTCTCCAATGAGTTAGGATATCGCCTATTTTTAATTTACAGTTCCCTATTACTGTAAGTGGCATCACGTCTGCATGTCTGGTGACTGCCTTTTAAATGAGAGAAATCATTAAGAGCATATAGCAGAACGTGCCAGCTATTGAAACTTATTGGAAATCCCCTGAAAATGCTGACGTAACGGGGGCCAGTAATCCAAGCCAGGAAAAATTACGACGCCTGTTTCTTATCACACCCAGCAAGTAATCCAACCCAAAAAGAAAAATCACTTCAAGGTAGTTTATAAGCACGAACATTACTGTACCTCAACGCATACATGTCAGATACACATCACATATAACTTGAATAAGCGACTGCAGATATCCTTGGAATCACAGTGGCATGGATAAAGTAAAGTTTCGAATCTCTCTTATGGTGACAGCAATCAAAATTTGTGGCATCAGGGATGCCCAAGTATCCTGAGACACACGGATAGACGAAACTAAAAAAAAACATGGTACGTGGCACCACCAGTCATGTGTACTATGGACATGCAAAATTTCCGGCTAATACGTCAAACCACTCTTGAGATAAATGCATAAACGAATACATGATTGTAGGTGGCGCCACCTGTCTTTTGTATGAGAAAATTATCCAAGAAGGATTGGCATGTAACATTTCCGGCAGTTACATTAAACTCCTCCTGAGATATGTGTGATTTTTACTAAAAAACAGACTAACAGATGGGCGAAAGATTAAATTGATTGTAGGAAGTGCCATCGGTCTTGTATACAAAATACGTGGGCATGCAAATTTTCAGGCCGATACATCACACCACTATAGAGATATATGCCTGAATGTATTCTTCATGTACCTGATTGTAGGTGGCGCCACCAGCCTTGCGTACGAGAAATCTAACAAGATAGATCTACATGCACAATTTAAGGCCGATAATCTAAACCTTTTCAGAGATATGTATGGTTTTCACCCAGAGCAGATTAACAGTTGGACATCATGCAAAAACGATTGTAGGTGGCACCAACAGGCTTGTATACAAGATAAAGTATAAATTAACCATAGATATGCAAATTTTCAGGCAGAAACATATAATCGCTTCTGAGATAACTAGTTTTCTGAATGTACTATTTAAATACGTGATCGTAGGTGCCGCCCACATTCTTGTGTACGAGACATTCTACCCCAGGTTGATTTACTTGCACAATTGCAGGCTGATACATCCCTTCTTTTCCTCAGATATGTTCAATTTTACAAGAATCAGATTTGTGGATGGACATAGTCTTGAGTACAAAGATGAAGGTATTCAATATTTTTGTATTTTGAACAATACGTTCAACGCCTCCAAGGACAGATGGGCTTTAATTGATTGTAGGTGGCGC
The DNA here is from genome assembly GCA_026874595.1 of Sipunculus nudus. Lineage (NCBI taxonomy): Eukaryota > Metazoa > Annelida > Sipuncula > Golfingiida > Sipunculidae > Sipunculus > Sipunculus nudus. The sequence continues at coordinate 39,292,995 of CM049316.1, forward strand.
CAAGATATATGGGCATGCAAATTTTCAGATCGATACATCAAACCACTATAGAGATATATGCCTGAATGTATTCTACATATACATGACTGTAGGTAGCTCCACCAGCCTATATATATATATATATATATATATATAAATATATATATATATATATATATATTCCTATCCAAAAAAGGATTAAACTACAGCCATGAATAAGCTGGTTACTTCAGGAGGGAGATACCACTGAAACGGAATCGGTATAACTGTTACCTTTTTTACCAAATGTTTAATTGTAGTCAACCATTATTCACTAAGATCAGGAAAAAATGAAAATGATTATACCAACGCATAGAAATTATACTTATATGAATGTAAATAATATAAGCTAATATGAATGTAACAAATATGTTTCAGATTATCTTTAATATATGCATTTTTGCTGTAAACTTTATATCCATGCCTGCCATATAGATATATACATTTTCGATATTTTCTCATCGAGTATTACCATGGTAATATAAAACAGTTTGTTGAAATGTGAGTGGGTTGACCTGTCCTTGGGTCGCCAAGGGGCATCCGAGAACATGGCGGAGTTTCATCCAGAAAAGGGCGCTCTGCTCAGGGTTCTGTGGCCAAATGAGGTGAGTGTTACAGCTCAATAAATACTCAAGTGTCGGTGGTATTTGGACTCGAAGAAAAAGCCTGGACGGACGCTCAAGAAAAATCAGTATTACTTTAGCCTTTCTCTGGTCGTGTTGTTCTTTAATAAAATGCAATGTCGACTTCAATTCTGCACCCTTCAGATTCTTCCGAGAAAGCAGAATCACCATGGTAACGCTATAGCGACATGCTTCAGCAATGTTCTGTGTTACACTAACACCCAGTCCAAAATTTCTGTCTTCTAAACATAATTTATAATGGTGCTTATTTTCGAGATGAAGAATAAGTTGTTGAACAAAGGGGAGATCCCGTGAATGATAATCGACGAACCCGTCAAAAAGGAAATGATTTGCTGGCCCGCGTGCTGTATTGTACTTGTTCATAAACTGTGCCAGGTACCACAGGTACATAAGTCGGCTTCTGTATCTGTAAAAGGAAGAACAAAGAATCATGGAGGAAAGTATAAAAACATAAATCACGAACACAGTTCTCCAGTGAGTTGTGAACCAATCCACCCCACAAAAGTAGTACAGCTCTGTGACGTCAACGGTCTCCAAGTCTGTAACCCACTTGTCTTCACTGAACTTACACTTGAAACCAGCAAAATGGATTCCCATATGTCTGACGAACTCAAGGGTTTGAATGTCACTGCATGGGCAAATGATCTGATTGCCCGACACATCAATAAACAATTGTGACTTGTTAATGAACTTATGTAAATCTTGAAGATTTAAGTCACTGAGGGAAGAGAACCGATTGTTCCTTAGATTTAGATGTTGTAGATGTGAGAGATGAGAAATGGTAAAGTTAACAGACTCGAGTCGATTGTTACTCAAGTTCAGGTGAACAATACTAGGGAAGTTTTCGAAAGCATTTTGTGGAATATATGTCAGGTAGTTGTGTGCCATATCCAAGGTCTCTAGTTCTTTAAGCCTGGTCGTCTGAATAAATGATTGCCATGCCTTATCATTTGGGAGGATGTAATTTAAATTGAAACCTCCTAATAGAAGATACTTAAGGGATGTCATGTTTTGTAAAACGTTGTGATTTGTAAAGTATATAGATGCATTTTGTAGGTTCAAGTACCATAATTTCGGAAGATACCCTAATACACCATCGTAAATTTCTTCGACCAAAGTGTTCTCCAGATTTATGTATTCCAGAGAATTATTTTGATTAGCCCTCACAGTACTTGTACTGCTTGTACGGACAACATATCTTGAATAGCCCGCTTCAACTGTCTTCAAACTGTATGGTATTCCAATCAAGATTACTCTTTTTCTGCGCACACTAGTACACAAAGTGCTTCTGGATTCATTATAGTTCCCAATACTTTGAACATATGGCAAATATCTCTGTTTGCCAAAATCAGTAGAAGCATAGTTTTGATATGAAATGTAAATGTTAGTTAGGTTTTGCAATAAAGCTAACTCTATCAATACTCCGATGTCACCACCAATAAGCAGATTATCGGATATATCCACTGTAATGAGATGTGTCATATAGCGGAGAACTCCATTGTGAAGCGTGATGATTTGATTGCTTGACATGTAAAGATGTCTGATTTTAGTTTTTCCAAAACAGGAAAACAAAGGAGGAACCAGGTTCCAGAATATTCCGGAGGCGCCACCCCTGTTCACGCCTCTTAGATCCAAAGTTGTGATAGTCGATTGATTCAGAGAGCAAAGTTGGAACAGTCTCAGGGACTTCTCATCATTGAGCTTCCAGTGATTTATCCTGAATGTCTTCAAGTTTTTCAGGGGCTTCAGAGCCGCATCAGGTAAGTCAAATGAGGTTCGTGGATTTGATAAATCCAGTGTTTCAAGATGTTTCAAACCCGCGAAAGCGTGCTCACTGACATTATTTAAATCATTGTGACTTAGGTTCAGAAATCGTAGGTTTCTCATGCCAACAAACGAGTCACCCAGGATATCCATTAAACAACGATTGTTGCTCACACGAAAGACACGCAGATGGTTTAAATTTGTCAATAAGAAGTTGTAACTGCTGCTGAAATTGTTGAAACTTATATCCAAAATAGTTGTATTGGGCCACACCCATTCTTGCCTGAAGTATGTTAAGCCCGAGTGACGACAGTCGAATATAACATCAGTTGAACTCGGTGTCACATTGCAGGGATTTTGGTCTTTATTCCTCAAAAATCGATAGTGTTTGTTGTCAATGTTTTCAGCAGCATTCAGACTGACAGCAATGCACAAGCTGGCTAATATCATGACCACATTCATGATGTTACCTGCAGAAAAAAAAAACACTTAAATATTTTCCATTTGGGTTATAACATGGAGAAAATGACAATCAAAAAGGATTACGTTCTAGAGTCACATCGGGACAATGATGACATCCGACCACAACTAATCACAGGAAACAGGCGTGGGTGGCATTTATCAAACTATGTCACATCATAACAAGATTACCGTTTAAAGACAACGTACTATTATCGATAGACTGGGCAGCCAGTAATGCTGATCCTGGTCTTTTGGGCTAAATTGCTACACCTAGGACATGGTCCTTTGACCGTCGCAGGTTACCGACTGTGAAAGTCCAGACATAAAATAGTAAGTGCCCCCTAACACCGCTTCACTGAACCCAGGGATTTCCCCCTTAGCGTCAATAATTATATGATCCTCTCTCAGAATTTCACCGCACTAATCTCTCGAGTCAGACACTTGGCATCTCCATATTTGATCCTGCTATTGCTCTGACCATAGCAACGACTGCCGTTACACCAAAACGGTAACCGGTGTGTTTTATAAACTGACTACCACGGAGACGTGGGCAGTGCGCTAGGGGCCGCTAAAGATTTTTTTTCTATCCACCTTTAAGCTGGACAGTACTAGCGTTATCACCAAGTCACGAGCAACATGTCTCATGTCAACCCGAGTATCGTTTCAATGTCACAATGATGTGACTCCGCGCAAGAAGTAATGCAAAGCAGAAGTGGTGAGTAACCAATAATGAAAGTCAGGTCACGGAAACTGAATCAGAATGATATACCTTCACGCACCGTCTGAGATCTTTTTGTTTGCTCAGAATCAACCATTCAGATATTTGTATACGCTTCACACAAACAATTAGGCCCCTATGTTTTTTTAAAGGTCAGCATTTCAAATAAGCAATGCAAGACTTAAGCGTGGCGTGCTAATAATATGGAAGTAAGGGGAAATCTCCAGCCCATTTGTTGCACAATGATATTTAAATATCAGTAAATCATCTGGGGGGGGGGGGGGGGTCCAGGGGTCCGGATCCCCCCCCCCTTTTTTTTCGGGCCTGAGGACCCTTTAGGTTTTATCTTAGTCCTCCTTGGTTGGACCCCCCTCCCCCTTTTTTTCCTAAATCCTGGATCTGCCCGATGATGTTTAAACCTATCAAATCATAGAATAACGTGGGCTTTTTATATATTTTGTGGAAAATATAATTACTGATGGCCTGGCAGGTGTAGATTGTCTATTACCACACATCACCAAACGGTCGTGGGGGGGGGGGGGGGGGGGGGAAGTGGAGGGGTGTTGTACAGAATCGAAACACAAAGGGTTGTACGGCGTGAATAAATAAGTACCCATTAAACTTCCCGATAGCACAGAAGGGTAAAATTATAATGAAGATCAAGTTAATGGAGTTAATGAAACTTAAAACGAAGTCCTTTAATTCACGCTTCTATGCCCTACCAATAGGCTTAGGAAGAATGCTAAAAAAACAACATGGCTATAGGAATCTGCACTCTGAAAAAAGTGGAGATTCCTGTATGAGCTGCTTCACAAAGCAATCCTAAATGCAGTTATTTTCTGAGTTGAGTTTCTGAGTACATTCATTTGAATGCTGATATGCTATTTAAGAGCTAAGTGAATGGGCTCTAGACCAGCTCATACTCCACACTGAAAATATTTTAAGAGTTGTCAAATATCCCAATTATGAATACCAAACGGCCTGTCAACCGCTTAATAGGGATAAAGTTGTCATATCTCCTTAAACCTGAATCCCAGGTGACTGCATTCATGTTTAGCCTCCGTATGGTGTCAGGCTGGGAGCAGATCACCTGATCACCAGCTAATAAGCAGCAGATATACTTGGCTATATTGCGAAGTTGACCACCCAAGCTTTAAGCCGAGAGCACTCGCGGACTGCATGGGCCGAACTAGGTCAGTCGCACGCGTCGGTGCACGTGCAACGAGCGCTTGATATGCGGTTAGCCTGATATGCGGTTATACGTCTCACTTGCAACAAGTCTCTTGCGTTTATGTGCACAACAGTTTGGCTCATGGAGAATTGCCAACAGTGGAAGCTGTGTTCCAAATACTTTTACATCTAATAGTGATTATGTGTCGTTTTGCAGTCTTAATAACAAATGAATGTATATAATTAGCTTAACAAATAAAGACTTCTCCAGAAGGAGGAAGAATTGTTTTGTTCACTGATTTATAAATAAAATAACTAACTTCCAAAGAAACAAACTCAGACAGATGAATAATCAGTTGTAAAATTGTTGCTGACAAATACACGTATCACAGGATACACCACCATTTGTTATTTATAAATAAATGTTTAACTTGAATATATGTGTTATTATTATTATTTATTATAACCTGTCTCTCTCTCTCTGTCTCTCTCTCTCTCTCTCTTTAAATATATATATATATGTATATATATTTATATATATATATATATATAGAGAGAGAGAGAGAGAGCATAAATGAATGGCGGATATATATATATATATATAAATATATATATATATATATATAGAGAGAGAGAGAGAGAGAGAGAGAGAGAGAGAGAGAGAGACAGACAGACAGACAGACAGAGAGAGCGAGAGAAAGCAAGAGCATGAACGAATGACGGATATAAGTATGTATATATATATATATATATATATTTACATGTCTAACAATATATACACAATATATTATATATCATAATATCTTATTGTTAATGGTAGAATGTAGGGCTAGTTATATATAAGATACGCAAATTGTATTGAACGACATTGCAAAAGGAATTAAAACATATTGTAGATGGATTCTATACTCGAATTGCCATACTGAATTTTCATTTGGATATTAGTAGCGCTTATATTAAATAGTTAGTAACTTTCCAATGTTTGCGGTGTCTCTATTTAGTCTATATCGTGCTTTTTTTAGAGAAAAAAAACCAAGTCCGGTTCTTAAAATTATGATGATGATTATTTCCTTTTACATATTTATGCAACATTAGTGGATACATTGTAATCGTTAATAAATTTTCCATAAGGCCAAGTTGTAGGTCCTATTTTATTATTCATTTAAAAAGTCTCATGTAACGTTTTGAATTTTACGAGCGGCCCAGACAAAACACTTAAAAACAATTTCCTATGGGAATATCAGCGTATATAAACAGCTCCCAATGCCAGTCCACAATACCAGTTAGCAATTACGAGGCAGTATATTTTCAGTGATTACTTTGCAGTCGTAAAAATAAAAGCATATCTGGAATGATAATACTACTCTTAAGTTAAAAACTATGAGGCGAATAAAATCCCGTTTCCAAATTCAATATTTGGAATACTGACCCATTGACCTACCTTTTGAAAAAAAATGTTATGTGATTTCTGGCCACCTCTGTGTATATATTAATGAGGGTACGGGTAATACTGTTATGAAAAATTCTTATAAGGGGTCCGGGAAGGGAGTATGAACATGTTTACCAACAATATGTTTGTAAACACGGCAATGTTGACAAATGGAAAAAACATGTAGCCTCAGATGGAAGGTTGCATACATGCAGAAGTAGAAAGGTCACCTGTTGCAAAACGCCATTTGAAAAGCTCTGGCTTATCTGACTTGCCGCAGGGTGCCCTTTTTGACTTGGTTTTGATTATTTTATCGGGCCCCACATATTATAAAAACGTGGATATTAACAAAACAAGCAGCCTGTGTGCGTTGATATGCCCGTTTTCTGGCCTATGTTATAAAAGCTCGTTTGGATTACCTTTAGTTTATTTAGGTCTGAAAGGTGATTGGGCACCATTGATAATTTAAGATCAGATATTTAACAATTCAATTAGCAATATATCAAAGTCTAAAGAAGCTGAATAATTCCACGTGAATAGCAGGTGATGGTTAAGAAATCACAAAAACGCCCGCTACCAATGTTAGAAAATATACAACCCTTTTTTAAAGATACAAAAAGATATGTGCGAGATAATGATATGTCCATTTCTCCCAAAATTTCCTAGAACTTGGCATTTTAAAATGTGATGGTTTTGTGAAGGGATGAATACAACGCGCGTAGAATCATGAATCTCTAACAAAAATGATAAATGAATTTCAGTGGGGGGGGGGGGGGGGGGGTTAATCTCCCTCTCTGGATCCGCTACACCGGATAGACCCTTAGCTGTTGTTCTAATGTTTGATTCTATAGGAACATTTTCTTAGCGTATAATTTCCGTTTGGAAAAACTGGATGAAAGGGTGATCATCTTTGGAGTAAGATATAGAACATATAAGTATGAGCGTTTAAGACAACGATAACTGATACACTCACCGATCAGTTGCCCGTTCTTGGACAATGATATGAAGGAACGCCTCTACTGTGAATCAATTCGACTGTATGTGCTATTGGGATCACTTTATGAATTTCATTGAACGATTTAAAGAGCGGACTCGTCATGGCTCGTGGCGCCAGTTGGATAAAAACCAACAGTTACCTTTCTAGTAAGCGCACTGCATGCTTCAAGTCACATCAAAGAGAGTTCACGGTCGAACTAAAATTCACAATATCCTAGCATATACATGGAACAGACATAACGGATGGAGCCACAGCGTCAATTCCTAACATAAACACACACGCATGAATCATTATATATACTTATTTCACTTAAATCAATTATTTCAGCTGCAAAACAAGCATAACATGAGTTTGGGTACAAGGACCTCAGGCATAATTTTACCGACAATATTTACTAGCTTGAACATTTGAGATATCTGCTATCAGGGAATCAATATCATGTAATTTGAATAATCTGCAATTTTAACATGGCTGCTTTGAGATTTCACAAATATGTATATGACAGAAATATTGGACTATTCCATTTAAGAAGAATGGGTCTGAAGGCAGTTTTAAGCAAGGTAATTCTTCCCAAATGTTTCATTTTTCCTTATGCAAGTTCAAAATAAAATGATAATAACATTAAAAGAGGGTGTGCGGGGAAACTGGTATCCTGGTAAACTGGTTTATAATTTATTCGTGAAGCATGTGATCATACAAAGAGTTATATTGTCAAATAAAGCATATTGCCACCCGAGGAAGGCCCTTTCCTCAAGTCGCTGTATGTTTATTCTGCCAACTCGATGTACCGGTATATAAGGGTATTGGTTAGCAACAACTTTTCAGGGTGGTGTTAATGTGTAATGTTTAATCTTTTTATCTAATATTTATATATCAACAGACCATGGTTATCGGTGCAGTAATTGAATTTTTCTTAATTTTTGTATTTGCTTAGTTTATTCCTGGACCAGCTGGAGAAGACCACAGCCGACAATGGGGAATCGCCTTACCTGCTAGGTAACTATTTATCAATTTAACTGAACATGTGGTATATAATACATATATGTGTATGTGTGTGGGTGTAAATTGCCTTTATACACTTCAGTGCTACCACCTACAAGCAAATTGATTTATTAATTATTCATTCAGTGCTGCCACCTCCCAGTTATTTATTAATTTAGTTTAACCCTTAAAAAGCCTGTGTCAATTATCTCTTGGTCAAACATGGTCCTGTGACATGACAACTGTGTTGATATTGTTATTTGGTCTATTTTTCATTCTATGATTCTCTGACTGAGGAGGGTATAATACGGGAACAGCCCAATGCGGTTGATTGGCATATTCCTGACACAGGCTAAGTTATTTTAGTTATTAGTTCAGTCCTGAAGTATGTCTCTTTCCTTTTATAATTATGATACATTTCGCTGTGTAACAATTACCATAGCCTAAATAGTTTTTAGCCCTCAGCCCTTGGGCTGATGGGCTATTATCGACCCCCAAGCTGTCCGTCCGTCTGTCCGGCGTCCATTAACTTTTACCTTTTGAGCGGGATATCTTAAAAAGGATTCACCGTCAGAATTTTATTTTCTCGGTAAAGATGTATATCGACAAAATCTCGGTCAAGTTCGAAGATAGGTGACCTTGACCTATTTTTCTACATTTTAGAGCTGATTATAGAAAAACACTTAGATGCTTATTACTCAGGAAGCATTTGGTTGATTTTCACCAATCTTACTATGATTATTGGGACTGAAAGTTTCTACTTGCTACACAAGTTTGGTGGCGCCACCTACACTTTCTGATTTTTAATGAATTTTTCTTGGATTTTTTAACTTTGGCGTTGTGAGTGGGATATTTCTAAAATGATTCACAATAGGAATTTTATTTCTTTGGTGAAGATGTATATCGACAAAATTTCGGTCAAGTTCGTAATGGGTGACCTTGACCTACTTTTCAAGGTCACAGAGCTTATAATAGAATAAAACTTAGAAGTTTTTTTTTCAGGAAGCATTTGGTGGATTGTTATGAATCATGGTACATATACCCCTCAATTTTAAATTTATAACTGAAGCATGTACAGATATACATCCATGTGAGAACAGATATTTAGTACTATTACCACCTCAAAACTCTGTTCTTTTGGCTGAGGGCTTTTATCAGCTTCTGCTGATATTCTAGTGATTGTTATAATGGGGCTAAGATCATGTGTTTTCATAGACGACTTGAACAGGAATATGGTATAAAGCTTTACATGTATTGCAAATTGTATTCCTGTACGCGCATCATTGTGCAAATGTATTTATTATTTTTTTCATTCTTTTAAGAATTGAATTTAGACATGCAACTACGGCAACAAATAGCGCCCGATAAGGGACTCGACTAAAAAGGACGTTTTGCTCTGGAGAAATATGATGGGTCGATTGGATACCTGACTCTGCAGAAATCCAGGCACACATTCGGGTTCCTGATTACGTTTTTATTTTTTTGTGGTTAATGGATCTTGCAAAAGAATGGAATTACCCATTACGCAGGTACAAAAGGATCCAACCGCCAGGGGGAGTCCCGGTTCTGCTCGAACGATCACGCATAAATGGCAGACTGTTCGTGAATAAAGACTAGCGTCTTTTCTCTGTCCAAGAGAAAAATAACTTCTGATCGTCCAGTAAAGTGATTTTGGCGGTGGAAATACCCAATTTACTGTTTAAAAGTATTGAACCGGCCCGAACCTAGCTATATATTTTAGATTTACCGTTTGTGATAAAGCACGTTGGACCTTGGTGAAATGTTTTTATTATTGTCGTGTTTAAGAATGACTGTATTGTCCATTACAGGTGTTTAAATGCAGATGAGGGGCATTGTGTATAGCTTGCTGTTTCAATTCAGAACTTTGCATAAACACATTGTTACTTAATAACTCAAGCTCGTTTATCAGTTCATTTATTTTTATATTGTTATTTCATTGCATTCAGCTGGACAGAATTTTGCTTACATAACAGATAATCAATTCAACGGAGATTAATTTAACATTCACACTTGACTGAGATTTGAATAATCAGACACTTAATCACGTCGTTCTGATACTGATAATTGATTATTATTTCCCATATATTCTTTAGATTGTATGAAATCTTATTTTTTACATCATTTATTAAATTTTGAGTGTTAACATTGATTTTGTTTAACTCTATTGAAATTATTTGTGACACCGTATCATTATTATTATTCCAGATTAAATTAATATAATAATATATTAATATTAATCATTACCGGTAATTCAACAATCAGATAAGTTTTCTCATTGATTCTTATTTTGATACTTTTTGCCCAATCAAATCATTTAAAACTTTATTGATTTAGTTGAGCATTTGGTTCACAGGAAATTATTAGTGTATATCGTCGACAATCTGTTGCTCTTTCTGGTATTACTTGGAACATTACTCCGTGAATTTGATAATTTGAATATTTAAGGTGTTTCGAAGTCTATATACCAAGTATACAGAGGATTGATTACTATAGATACTGTATTTGATGATAATCTGTGATGAATAGTTGTGATAAATAGGTTTTTCGATAAACCTGTTGTATCCTTAATTGTACTTGGAAGCTCTATTATCAGTCATAATTGACAAACCAAACTTCAACTATCTGAAATCTAGTTTTGCTTATTAAGAAAACTAATGATTCGTTCATGGCTGTTCGATAGGATTCAGCACTCCAGCTTGACGGAAATCATGCTGCGGTTAATAGGTGGGCGTGTCAAGTTTGGGGCTTTGTTGCTTGTGGTTGCTGTAGCTTTCTCCGGTCAACGGTACGGTAAAACGGTGGCGGCTTCTCACGGACTCCTGCGCGGCTTGAATGGCGTCAACGCATCTATCAGCTCCATCAAAATTATCAAAATTCCCGCCAGGGACCGCTTAGGGTCTGGAGCTGGTCGGATGGTGTAAACTTCTTGAGCTGAGAGAAATCTAGTTTTGCCAGATATCTATCCAGCACAGTAACAGATTATACCTTATCAAAGTATCTTTCATTAAATATTGATCTGTAGACAGTTGTGTGTGGTGCAAGCCAATCATATTCTTTTCACTTTAACCAAAATCAAGAAGTATTTCGTAACATATCGTAACATAGTGACATTACATATCACATGTGGCTTTTTTGATCTGTTATATATTTTTGAAAAGTTTGAATATAATTCGTGGCGATTGTTTAGATAAGTTAAGGTACCGCAATGTCCTACAACGATCGTACCTTGTATATACAAGTAATATCGAAAAACATCACCAAGGCACACATATATATCAGTATTTCCATTAGGTGGGTTATATTGATAATGTCTTGAAATATAGCTCAGTCACTGGTCGGGTAACTGGAGATGGTTAAATAGACTTTGTTGAAAGAGCAGAAGCCAAACGAGCATCACGGGATCTATCTCATAGATCCTTCATCTCATAGATCCTTCAGGGGATCGTTCTTGCAACTCTCCGAAACTAATGACAGCTAGTTATTAAAACTGCAGAACCTTGTATCTGAAGGTAAACTATAAACTACATCTGAGGTTGACCCATGGCCAACACTTCGGTACAGAATCCATTAACATATTCCGAATAGACTGTATTGGAAGAGGTGATCCAGATGCTGCCGAGTCTGAGACCTGCGATGTGTAAACGGGCTCTGCATAAGTTAGACTGTCGTCATCACATGAGAAAATTCCAAGGTTTCAATCCGAATATTTATCTGAAGCTAAACAAAGACGTAAACAAATAACCAAGAGAATTACTATAGGTACCGATGTTTACCAGATGTTTGCCCAGACCCCGACACGTCGACCCGACACTATTTCAGCAAGTAATAGCCCGGCATGGCAGTCCCACATCCTTACATTTCCTAGGATATCAACCCTCATTGGAGATAAGACTTCAAGGGAGATGAAGTTTCCATCGCTGGAAATATGGGGTTAGGAGCCTGATCTATGATGGGTACTAAACCCCAGTGATACAACAGAGTATCTGACGATCGTTGAGAGGCACCGCAGCAGATGTCTTGACCTTGATGCAGCCTTGTTGCGGAATCAACAATTGTGATAAGATCACAGTTGTGGCCTTGACCTGTACACTGTGGGCGTGTATTGGTGAAATTGTACACGGCAGCAAAGAATTCTAAAAAGTGTTAAATTTACACATCAAGATTCATCCGATCGTTTCTTTGGTAGTAAAGTAGTTTTTCTGGCAACATTACCACATTCCTATGCTAATATTTTAATGAAACAACGTAACAATGTAAGCCCGCCGTGATTTAAACATACATGTACTCAACTTTAGGATCTTGTTGTATGCGGACGTTGATGGACTGGTACCCTACACAGTCCCCTATTAACATCCACTTTTCCAGTTCGAACAGCCAAAAAAACGGTGCGGGGTCCCAGTCTAAATCCCTTGGCAAATGATTGTGAGGTACTTCATACAATCATGGTGACTTATTTCTATGTAAACATTAGGTCTCTTGTAAAATTATGGATGTGTAAGGCAACTGAGCATTACCTTGGTGCTTTAAACTTTCAGAAGTTTTATACAACACCCAAAGGCAACGAACAAGTAATTATTTTATGTTGACACCGGATAAAAGGTCACTTATACGATTCCATAAGTTCCCCTTATTTGGAACCGTATACGGTTAAAACTCGAGACGTTGATGGAGAGGAGCAGAGTGAATCGTAATAAAGCGTCTTGAGACGAGAAAAGATGATACAAGACTCGGAACCAGAAGCTTTTATAGAGAAATCAGATGGCCTCTTAAGCGATGTCCTATCAGGCCAATCGCTCATCCAGAGGTTTTGTGCTGAAAGCCATAGAGCAGATGAATCGTCCGCTTCCTGGGGATGTCGCCTCGAACAATTGTTAACGTGTGTCTTTAAGAAAGGGAAAACCCAAAGATTAGCCAAAGATGACATTATTCGATATCAGTTTCGGAGAAACCTGCACAGCGAAACGTTGCAGAATGCAACCTGACACAAGTTCGATACCATCAACAAATTTGGGAACCTCTGTGCATCAGTGAAAAAAAAAAGACCAGGAGCTGACGATGAATGAAAATAGACAGCAGAAATCTGGGCCATCTTAAGTCCTGTTACACAAAATGACCGAAAGCACTAGTGAATATATGACATTTTGGTATGCCCCTTACACGTCGGAAAGCCAGCTGATCCTCCAGAAGCTGGTGAAAACTAACCAGGAAGATGAAAATCCTGGAGAAAAGACAAAGGGCTGAATGACAAAAAACTGCAAACGCCCTGCGTGTTCCCTCTATATCCGTCATTTGCTAAAAATGTGGTGGGAATGGTCATTGTGCAAATAAGTTCAATTCGTCAACCAGACTGGCCGAAGAAGAAGTGAGCGAGATCATTAGGAAACAAAGAGATTCTTTAAACTAAGGTCGTAGGTGTAGTTGGCCAAAACAATGTTTATTAGGCACCAGTTCATTATGTATATTGTAAATTTACATATATATATATTGTTATATATATATATATATATATATATATATATATATATATATACAATATATTGTTCTGTCTAAAGAAAATGGATTTAACTACAGACCCAAAACTAGCTGATTACATCGGAGGGAGATACTGCTGAAACGGTATAGGTCAAACTGTTGCATGATTTTTACCCAATGTTTGATTGTAGCCAACCATTATTCGCTAAAATGAAAAGGAATATACATAACACATAGAAATTAGGCTTTACCACCTCTGATATGAATGTAACAATTATGTTACATTTTTTACTATATGCATTTTGTTAACACTATATATCCATGCTTGCCATATAAATATATGCATTTTCTCACCGAATATATTCATGGTAATATAAAACAGTTTGTTGAAGTGTGAGTGGGTTGATCTGTCCTTGGGTCGCCAAGGGGCATCCGAGGACATGGCGGAGTTTCATCCAGAAGAGGGCGCTCTTCTCTGGGTTCTGTGGCCAGATGAGGTGAGTGTTACAGCTCAATAAATACTGAAGTGTCGGTGGTATTATGACTCGACGAAAAAGCCTGGATGGACGCTCAAGAAAAATCAGTATTACCTTAGCCTTTCTTTTGTCGTGTTGTTCTTTAATAAAATGCAAGGTCGACTTCAATTCTGCACCCTTGAAATTCTTTCGAGAAAGCAGAATCATCATGGTAATGCTATACCGGCATGCTTCAGCAATGTTCTGTGTTACAGTTACCCCCGGTCCAAAATTTCTGTCTTCTAAACATAATTTATAGTGGTGTTTAATTTCGAGATGAAGAATAAGTTGTTGAATGAAGGGAAGATCCTGTGAATGATAATCGACGAACCCATCAAAAAGGAACTGATCAGGAGGCCTGCGTGCTGTATTATACTTGGTCATTAACTGTGTCATGTACCACAGGTACATAATTCGCCATCTGTATCTGTAAAAGGAGGAACAAAGAATCATGGAGGAAAGTATAAAAACATAACCCACAAACACAGCTCTCCAGTGAGTTGTGAACCAATCCACCCCACAATGGTAGTACAGCTCTGTGACGTCAATGGTCTTCAAGTCTGTAACCCACTTGTCTTCACTGAACTTACACTTAAAACCAGCAAAATGGATTCCCAGATGTCTGACGAACTCAAGGGTTTGAATGTCACTGCATGGGCAAATCATCTGATTGCCCGACACATCAATAAACAATTGTGACTTGTTAATGAACTTTTGTAAATCTTGAAGATTTAGGTCACTGAGGGAAGAAAATTGATTGTTCCTCAGATTTAGATGCTGTAGATACGAAAGATGAGAAATAGTAAAGTTAACAGACTCGAGTCGATTGTTACTCAAGTTCAGGTGAACAATACTAGGGAAGTTTTCGAAAGCATTTTGTGGAATATATGTCATGCAGTTGTCTGCCATATCCAAGGTCTCTAGTTGTTCAAGCCTGGTCTTCTGAATAAATGATTGCCATGCCTTATCATTTGGGATGATAATATTTAAATTGAAACCTCCTAATAGAAGATATTTAAGGGATGTCAGGTTTTGAATTACGCCGAGATTGGTAACGTTTATAACTGCATTTTGTAGGTTTAAGTACCATAATTTTGGAAGATACCCAAACACACCACCGTAAGGTTCTTCGATCATAGTGTTCTCCAGATTTAGGTATTCCAGAGAATTATGTGGATTAGCCATCAAAGTGTAATTACTGCATGTACGGACAACATATCTTGAATAACCCGCTTCAATTTTCTTCAAACGGTATGGTAATCCAACTAAGATTACTCGTTTTCTGCACACACTAGTACACCAAGTTCTTCTAGATTCATTAAAGTTTCGAATACCTTGGGCATCTTGCAAACACCTTTGTTGGCCAAAATGTGTAGAAGCATAGTTTTGATGAGAAATGTAAATGCAGGTTAGGGTTTGCATTAAAGCAAACTCTATCATGATTCCGACATCACCCCCAATGAGTAGATTTTCGGACAAGTCCAGTGTAATGAGATGTTTCGTATATCGGAGAACTCCAGAGTGAAGCGTAATGATTTGATTCCTTGACATGTAAAGATGTTTGATTCTAGTTTTTCCAAAACAATAAAACAAAGGAGGAACCAAGTTCCAGAATACCCCAGAGGCTCCTCCCTTGTTCACGTCTCGTAAATCCAGTGTGGTGACAGATGATTGATTCAATGAGCAAAGTTGGAACAGTCTCAAGGACTTCACATCATTGAGCTTCCATTGATTTATCCTGAATGTCTTCAAGTTTTCCAGTGGCTTCAGAGCCGCATCAGGTAAATCAAATTTTGTACGTGGATTTGATAAATCCAGTGTTTCAAGATGTTTCAATCCTGCGAACGCATGCTCACTGACAATATTTAAAGCATTGTTACTTATGTTCAGAAATCGTAGGTTTCTCATGCCGACGAACGAATTACCAAGAATCTCCTTTAAACGACGATTGTTGCTCACACGAAAGACACGCAGTTGGTTTAAATTTGTCAATAAGAAGTCGTAACTGCTGATGAAATTGTTGAAACTTATATCCAGAATAGTTGTATTGTGCCATACCCATTCTTGCTTGAAGTATGTTAAGCCCGAGTGACGGCAATCGAATATAACATCAGTTGAATTCTGTATCACATTGCAGGGATTTGAATTCCAAAATCCAACGTAACGGGCATCGTTCGTAAAATTTGGTCCTCTGGGATTTAGGTCTTTAACCCACAAAAACGGAAAATGTTGGATATCATTGTTTCCAGTAGTAACCTGGTTTGCAGCCATACACAAACTGACTAGGATCCATGCCTCATTCATTATGTTACCTGCAGAAAAAAACACTCTTAAATAATTTCCATTTTGGTTATGACATGAAAAATATAACAAGAAGAGTACTAAGTCCTAGTCACATATGAGCAAGGTTCATCTCCGACGACGACTAATCGCAGGACACAGGCGGTCGTAGCAACTGTCATGAAAAAATATTGTGTTCACAGTTGTTATTAGACTTTAAGCCTGGCATAAAACTTCCTCAACCACCCGAGACTACCCCCTTTTTAACGAAAGTTTTGTACTTCATACGTAAGACTACCTTCTGCCATTTTGCAACAAGTTAGATGTAGTCTTGACCACCTTTATGACCAATTGCTGTCGCAAAAGCACATTTTGCATCAATCCGTGTCATATCATCACAAAACTAACGTATAAAGACAACGCACGATTATCTATACACTGGGCAACTGGTAAAGCTGATCCTGTATTTAAAGGACTGTAAATTGCTACATCTAGGACATGTTTTGTTCACCGTCGGAGGTTGCCGACTTTGAAAGTTCAGACATAAAGGACAGTGCACCCATAACACCACTTTGCTGACCCATGGGTTTCCCCTTTGATGTCAACAATTAAATGAGCCTATACCAGAATTTCACCGCACTGTCCCCTCGAGTCAGACACTCGGCACCTGCAGATGTGATTCCATTGTTGCTCTGACCATAGCCACGACTGCCGTTAGACCAAGATGGTAACCGGTGTGTTTTATAAACTAACAACCAAAGAAACGTGGACAGTGCGCTATGGGCCGCAAAAGATTATTTTCTGATCCACCTTTCAGTCAGACAGTACGAGTTTAATAACCCAGCCACGAGCAGCATGTCTCATGTCAACCAAAGTATCGTCACAATGTAACAATGATGAGCAGCTGTGGACTCCGCGCAAGAAGGCCTGTGACGCAGAGCTTGTCAGTGACCCAACATGAGAGTCAGGTCACGAAAACCCAATTAGAATGATTTTCCTACAGACACCGTTTAGTTCCTTTTGTTTGCTCTGAATGGATAGAAAGACCATTCGGGTTAGTGTATACACTTTCTACAAACAGATATGGCTGTTTTTAAAAATCACAATTTTAAATGTACAAAGGCAGAAGCACGACGTTCTAATATGCAAGTGAGACGAAATGCCAGCTCCTTTGTGACACACCTATATGAAAAAAATCAGTAATCAACCTATTCAATTTAATAGGTCCCCCGTTTATCAGCCAGCACAGGAGTTCCACACCACATCTATACGCCTATCGAATTATAGAATAACGTGTTTTTTTTAAATGTAGGGGATAATATAGTTACTGATTGCCTGGCAGATCTAGATTATCTTTGACCAACCCGAACTAAACAGTAGTAGGTTGTACAGAATCGAAACACAAGTGGGGTTGTACCACTCAGGAAAATCTTAGGCGACTACCGTTGACTAGGTTGTCATATTTGGTCGGACGTATTCTCACAGAGCCGTTGCCTCAACCTGTCGTCGCGGATTTACCAAATGCCAAAACAATATCAGACGACAGGCTGATGAACTCAACTGAATTGAATTCTACTAACGTAAGTTATGTTCTGTCGGTAGAAGGCGCAAGTTTTCAATAGGTGACCCATCGTTTTGCCTATTCTTCATTTACTCGAACAGCTCAACAAGAGAACCTGGTGAAGTTACTGAAGTCAGCCAAACTTTTGTCCGAGAGGGTAATCTAACCAAAGATTAAGCTTACGCTGTTTGCAGACGATATTACCTTTTTCTTATCAGACATACATTCATTTAAGTCACTGATATCTATATTTGAATTGTTTGAACAGTACACACCACTAAGAATTAATTTTGATAAGTCAGAGGCAGCATGGTTGGGTGACTGGAAGGCCAGACAAGATAAACCAATATCCTGTAAATGGGTGGACTTAACATGTTCTGCAATCAGGATACTAGGAATCTTTTTCTTATATGATACCGATATATGTTAAAGATTAAACTTCTTTAGTGCAGAATCGAAGTTAAAGTCATTTCTAACTATGTGGTCATGCAGAACCCTTACAATTTTTGGTCAATTGATGGAGGTCAATTGTTGATGCAGTACCAAAATATTGGATCGAAAGAGTAAAATCAAAGGCTTCTGGGCAGTTAGAAACTGTAATGGAAGATGGATATGATTTTATTCAAAATATTGGTGGAATATACAACCCTTTAATATTAGACTCAAGAGAAGTGTGCAAAGTATTGATTAAACAAATATTATTCCCACCAACACAAGAAAACAACTGGGTTAAAACCACGAATATATGTCCAGAAGACTTGAGCAATTTTCATATTTTAATACATCAAACTTCCTCGGATATGTACGGCTGAGAGTTTCATTTTAAAGTGATACATAATTATTTACCAGTTAACTGTTGGTTACATAAATGGAAATTGTCTGATACTCCACGCTGTTCGTATTTTCATATTGAATATGATACTATTACACATCTCTTTTTTTAATATTTTGTCTCAAAGGACCTTTATTTTAAAATACAACCGTGGTTAGAATCAGTAGGTATTATACTGCCATATATAAGTAGAAAAAAAGTTTTATTAGAAGTTCTACCAAGGACAAAAAATTGTTTAATCAATCAGATTATATTGACGTATAAACTTACTCTATATTTTAATAGAAAAAGAACACGAAGTCGACCTTTTTGCAGATTTTGTTCGTAGAAACATATCTGTACAAAACACGGAGTACACTGTTGCACAAAGTAAAAATAAAATATCTTTACCTGTGAAGAAATGGAACATGATGTTATCTAATTTGCACTGATTAGTCATTAACTTGAAACTAATGTAATGAATGTATATGTATGTATATATGCGTGAGTTTACATATATATGTAATATATGTATGTATATGTATATATATATATGTGTGTGTGTGTGTGTGTGTGTGCATATATATGTGTATGTGGGTCCATGTATATATGGGGCTATGTGTTTATATACAAATACAGATGTTTGAAGGTGCTGATACACCAAGTTAGATTTTAAGCACCTTGATGGGAATACCTATTTTTTTACATAGATAAACGCAGGTCCCTATGGTTCCATATCAAATTAGTATTAATTATTGTTGATTTCAAGTAATGCACCATAAATAAGTATACGTGCATAGATAGGTGATTTTGTATACCACAGACCACTTTCAGTATTATCCAGTTTGCGTTTGTCTGTTCCTGTAACTTGTGTTTGAAGTTCAATAATGTATTATTTGTGTATCTCATTGTTAACGTGATGTATATATTCTGTAAATGCATATCAAGAGTGGATCTGAGGAAAACTTATTTTAAGTAGTTTATTTTAAGTATATTGCTGTTTACGAGGGTGACTTGCTCTCTCACTGCACCTAGCAGTATGCAGTGCTGAGAGACAGGGCTATCCACCACCTGTCGGGCAGCTTTGTCGATGCTTGTCCTGATGGGGCCGAGTGGACAGACCGATCTCAGTATATGTTAAGGTTGAATAATTATATGTAAACAACACGTTCTGTGTGTATGTGTGTTGTGCCTTTGAAAATGTCAATTGTGAATCGTATTATTATCCTTGTTGTATTACTTTTCTTGTGAGAATAAAAAATATAAACTGTTTGCGTTTGTTGGTGTGCTTTTGTTCAGGCAATATATCCGTTCTTTCCCCATGAACTGTGATCAAACTTTGTGAAAATACAAGACGCTATGATTGTTTTGGGACTGAATGATAATTGGATATAGTGCTGTCCTATATTCCTTTTTTGTAAGGAGTAAGGAGTCAATGAAACATAAAACAAAGTCCTTTAATTCACGCTTCTATGTCCTTCTGAAGGTCCCCGGAAGAATGCTCAACAAAACTACATGGCTAAAGGAATCTGGATATGTTTAATAACGGCTGACTGAATGGGTTCTGAGGATAGACCAGAGTGTGATCCAACGATATATATATATATATATATATATATATATATATATATATATATGTAGAAATGAGTGAACCGACGTTTCTGTGTATACAGTTTCCATATATATATATATATATATATATATATATATATATATATATATACGTGTGTGTGTACGCTGGAACATGTACGCCTTAATTTGTAACTTCAAGAAAAATCATACAGGGCAACGTCCTTATCACTGTGATGCCACCAGTTCAGACTTGAAATTTACTCTTATACAAGCTGGTACAAGGTCAATATTTTTTATATAGAACAACATGGAGAGCCACATTTTGAATGATGTGACATGTGCTTGCACTTTGCTGACACTAAGTACACACTTTTATATAGATAAATGGATACAGGAAACATTTGAGATATGAACAAACACACTCATATTCACTTCAAAGTGGCGGATCCAGAGGGGATTGACCGTTGAGCTGACGTAACACCTCTCTTGTGATCTATTTCTTTTCCTATTTATTGGTGGTAAATTTTCCTTTTGCACATTCTTTTCATTCATTAGTAGTTAGATTATTAGGTTATGCAGAGTTTATTTTTTCTTATTCATAAGCTGAGTTTATTAATGAACAGCTGCTTTATTTGCTCCGTTAGGACAGCATTAAGGTATTTCTACAGTGGGAGAGGGGGTCTTTTCTTTATCATACTGTAGTGTGTCACAACATTGGGGAAAACCCCTAAATCACATTATTTCTGCGAGTGAGGCATGAACTTCCTGTTAGCTGTAGAGCGCAAGGACTGGATCCGGGTCGACCGTGAAAATCCCATGGCGCCTATGTTGATACCGGTACTCGAACTCACGATCTGTGCTCTATTGCCGGGTCATGTGCGCTCCCTAGACCCCTGAATCGAGTGAATTGCTTAGTTTACTGTAAGACTAATCACCTGTTTAAGCCAAGGATTACATTTGTAAGATGATATTTTGCAAGTTATAAACGTTGAATGGCAATTTCACCATTGATATTAACATGTTGCAAACGATTGAAGTTTATATACTAAAATTGAAGTAATAAAAATATTAAATTTTGAACTCCTCTAACGTTTGACAACATTATGCTAAGACATTTAAGAGAACAATAGTTGTGGAACAGAAAATCCTCATTTTTTATAATGCGCCTCAAAATGCCTTGTTTACAATACATATTTAAAAATTTTCTCAATATGGGAAATCTCATTCAGTTCACTACATACCACATGAAATATAATGTCCACTTTGTATAACATAATATTGAGTGGAAGCATGATAGCAAAAAAAAATCATTGGGTATTCAACTTGAATTGGGATTATCTTACTCTTCCTTTAAATACAGCATGTTCAGTGGAAGAGGATTCCAAGAAACATTGTAAGCAGAGTACGCTACAAAACATTCTTTGTATGTAATGTGTTTAACTGCATAACAGACCTATTCTTAACAGGTTTGTGTTAAACACACAGAACCAGGTGCAGATTTAAGTCCATAACAAATTTAAGTTCTCCTAAATCCCTTTGGTACCTTCCGCCTTCACTACAAAAATCCCTACAGTGATTCAAGCTCTGGACAAAGAAGCTCAACCATATATATATATACAAACATATATATGAATCTGCCTTTCACTGCAGCGTCCCAAGATATATAACGCATAATTAAAGAAGACACCAAGAACTATACATAACTAGAGGTCGTATGACATGTCCCTGGAATATTCAGGCCATTGACACCAGCGGAAACTTAGCTTTCTACCAAGGCTTGTAACATAGAAAGGGTTCAACGAAACAACAAGGAATTAACTAAATTTACGATTCAGTACCCTCAGAATTACTAGAAAGATAGCTGAAGATATAACATGGCTATGAAGTTCTGCATTATATTAAAACTCAGAAGATTGCTGCATGAGTCAGATACATTATAAAGAAAGCCTAAATGCGATTTTACTATTATCCTTGGTCTGTATATTTGAATACATGCCGTGTTTAAATATTACTAGTTGAATGAGCTCCCATCTGTTGAGTTAGGTGATAAATGACCATATACATTTTCTACCCACTAACGGTTTGGTATTTCATGCACTGACTTTTGTACACAATACTTCTTTCAGATCAGATGAAAATATTCCCTGTTTTAATGTATATGAAATCCCGGAAGACATGTATACAGAACTATCTAATGTACACAACCATTTTGGCGAAGCGGTTCTATATCTTGTGTACGCAGAGGTTATACCTTACCTCACGGTATGAATGCTTTTGACACCGTCACTTTAATGTATATTATTTTATTATTAACAAAATTGTTATATAACGGGAAGATAACCAAAAGCCCCCCCCCAAACATAAAATAATGTCTTTTTTCTGTCAAATTATATATTTCAGCTGTGGTTTATTTATATGAGTATGACACCTATAATACTTATTCCAGGGTTGAAAATTGGGCGAGTCAAATTCTACTGCAGAGAAAGAAATTTTACTTAAAGAACAAATTTCATACTCGAAAGTGATGCATCCGATCACTCTGTGCGTAATACCTTACTGTCACAAGGCACGATATATATATATATATATATATATATATATATATATATATATATATATATATATATATATATATATATTGTAGTTTGTGTAAAACATGAATTAACGATACTAAAAATAAAATATTAACGTACAGATGTATATACTTACTATTATCGAGGACCCTGCTCGGGAAAAGAATCATGAACTCTAATACAATCATGAAAGCCGACGAGCGTTATCGCTCCTGTGATGAAACATGTTCAGGCCTGAGTAGGAAGTTAACCGTTCTGGTACAAGGTCCATACCACTTCAGAAATTTAAAGGGTCCAAAGGGTGTGTTTTGATTGTTAAAAAAAATCAGCGTGTCCCTGAAGGATCCAGTGAAAATCACGTCATCATTGTTCAAATTAAAATTCAATAGAATAACGGGGCGAGTCAGCACAGGACGGTACAGCCCGACGGAGCGCCACCGTGTGTTTGTTTGAGAGACTTCGCCCATGCATCTGTGTGACAGCGCATACAACCGCGTAATCGGAATAGTACCCGCTTGGAATGTGGCGTTTGGACGTGGAAACTCCTTGAGTAGTAGAAAAATTACTGCTGAATGAAATATTATAATATTATAAAGTTAAATGTGAGATTGGCCTTGTTAACCTTCGCTTAATTTCGTTTGGGAGTTTGGGCCAGTATATGTTGCTCTTGTTATGGGTTCATAACTGAAATGATATTTCAGTTATGGGGATCCTCTTATGGAAAAGCGTAGCAGGGGTATATTGGGATATTTGCAAAATTAACAGAGAAAATGGAGGCAATTTAGCAAATTTCTTACCAATAATGGCTAATAAACTGTTCTGGAGTAAAAATAAATTATGCAGAAGTGCCCTTATAGGGAAATTGTTAAGATTTCAACTCCTGTGGGTTTTTTTTTTTAGCCTGCCATGCGGTCATGTTTATCTTTTGTCACATGACCCTGTCCTTGACCTTATTGATATGAGAAAAGTTGTCCTCTGATTATTGTTCCAAATAAATTATAGTAAATATTGTTTCCATAACTTCCATAGGCAATTTGTTAAAACCTTAAATGATATAGCCATAAACTTATAAAGGACTTATTGAAGCCATATATTATCATTTACTCATAAGTATTATTCATGAAATAAGATTTTTTTAAATAGATTCATTAGCAATAAATTACTCTGGTACACCAGAGGTCAGGTCACAGGTCAGGTCATGGGTGACCAGAGTTCATGCTTCAGCAACATGGCTGTGTCAGTGATGGTCTTCTGCTCTTCTCTTCATGATAAAATGCTGTTATATCATATATAACGTAAACAGGAGACTCCACATGTATGGAAACTGATATATAAAGGATATATAGGTAGAGTGAACATAGTTTAAGCTGCATCTTATTCTTAATTACTCTTTTATTCTTTCCTTCTGATACATCAGAAGGACCGCTACGATATTTCGTAAGAACATACTCAAGGCTGAGTATGGAGCCCGGGTCACCTGGTGTGTAATTCTCAGCCTTGCACCAAGGCAAATGTTGCTCCTTATGGGCTTATTTATAGGCGCCACCTGGAGGATCCCGGATTCATTGTGGTAGGGGTACCGCGCTTTGTAAGCTCACTTTGTCTCGCGGCGGCGGAGCATGCAGCTACATTTTTAAAGCCCTCCTACCCACCTCAGCTTTGTACGCGCAGCGATACATAGTTTTTTAGTAGTAGAAGTTGTTTGAGTCTTTTTTAGTATAAGTGTACACTGAGGACAGTCGTCCATTGTATGCTTGTGATCGATGTATTGAGGTAGTTACACATAACATGTAACACGTGTAATCGTAATATATGCAAGTTGGCAAACACATATTTCATTATTTCTGTGGATCATATATATTAATTTTAATGAGGCGACAACCAGTAATGCAATTAATGGCGTATTGTATTATGTGCATTTATATATTTCTTGTTGCAGTCCTCTATCCCTAAACCCAGATTTTCTACTGATATTAAGCAAAGGTTAACAAGTTCAATCTCACATTGACCATTGACTACTTATTATATTGTGAAAGCAGAAATGGTAACTGAAAACAAGCACAACTGTAATCTCTGACTAACTGTTATCAGACCATTCGACATGAAAACAAGTACCGCCGACCCTGTCCATTCACAAATGTTGTTGCCTCGCGGTTCAAAATGGGAAAAATATCAAAGTTGAAAGAAAATAAACTGAAGGAGACACTACGGACGCTGACTTTAGAAAATGGTTACTAGTAAGGTGAAAAGATGATGTTAACGCATTTTTGCCTGAAGAATTTCATACATAAAGTCTTGGAAATTTTGGCGCGAAAGATAAATCGTTCGAGCAACCCTCGCCGAATGAAACGATCCTTTTCGCAATTGGTCCGTGCAAGTTTTAATGTCAGTTGACCCAGGTTGGTATTTTACAGTGTGTGTCAAGATTAGGCCTACCTCGTTTAAGACTAAACCGTTGGACTTACCAGCCTGGGCTTTACAGTATTCCGAAGGCGAAATTCGGTATAGCCTCGGGCGTCGGGCTATAGGGTTTGATCCGACCAGTGGCTCAGTGAACGTTTATTTTTAATTAAGAAAATGGAGTGGCAGCAGTTGAGACTGTTTAGAGACAAGATCTGAAGTACGCAGTAAGGGTCAGGATTCTATGCTGACGGCAGCCAGCCAATTTTAACCGGCATTTGCCGGTCGCCATATATATAAATATATGTATATATATATATATATATATATATATATATATGTCCATTTTGTCCGTTCACGCATATATATATATATATATATATATATATATATATATATATATATATATATATATATATATATTAGTGGTGGGCCGATCATCGAGTTTTATCGGAAGTCAGTCGGTTTACTGCCACTTTCAAGCGCTCGATTACCAAAGGCAACTATCAATTACATCAAAATAATGATTGTTTTCTTTCCAGAATGCCTTTATTGTTATAGGCAAAAATAATCCTTCCATTTTTTACCACATTCCGCACTTCATATAATGAGTCTGTATCCCCGAATGACTTCCGGATGTAACTGAATTCGACACGGAAGATGCGAGAACGGAGGACTTATTAAACTTATTACCTGTGAACTCGCCAGGTAACTGCAGAATTAGGGGAGAGTTTTCTAACGAAATGTACATTGCAAAATATGAGCGGGAAGGCGTTAAAATACTCCATAAATTCTCCAGGTCTGTGCCAATTTTGCGAGATTCTCTTAGAAAAAAAAAATCTATTCAATGGATGGCAGGTGCCGCTGTTTAGGCCGTCCTTAAAAATTCTTAGTTTTGGGCTAACCCGGCCGGTGGAGTATTTGGATTTCAGCTGGAATTTTTTTTGACTAGTCTACAATTCTTTTTTACTTTTGTATGATCTGCCCCAGGTGCACCCGGGCCCGTAAAATCTGCCTTCATGTGCTAGAAAAACAGCCCTTTTATAGGCCTAACATTCTTAAATGCTCTTAAATTCCTTTATTAAAAAAAAGATATTACCTGACGTTGCCGATCGTTTAATTTGATCCTTAAAATTAGTCTGTGTCTTTATACGGGGAAGGATCGTTACACTCGTGCGCGAGAGGAGAATACCTGTCGGGGGAACGCAGGTACAGTTTCACAAATAATTGCATATTTCTTTGATAATTGCATATATTTGTCTCAACTGATTAATAATCGATCATCAGTTGGTTTGCTCAAACCGATTATCGATTATGGAAAAGGAACCGACTCCCACCACTAACATATATATATATATATAACGACCGGCGAGAGAGAGAGAGAGAGAGAGAGAGAGAGAGAGAGAGAGACAAAGGGAAGGAACTCAACTCACAACCAAAACCATTGTCGGGTCCGTGGAGATCGGCTCATCATCTACTTCACTGAGGGAAGTAAATTTATAACGGTTCCTACATTTCCCACCGGCTGGCTCAACACGATTCGCAACGTTACCTATTCGCTGTAAAACGCACTAAATAGTTTCACATTAAAATCAAACTCAGAGGTCACGTGGAAATAAAATTCATACATTTCTAGCACACAGACTGTTGAGATCTCTCTCTGTCTACCTTTCTCTCCGTGTCCCCCACCCACCTCCGTCTCTCTCTCTCTCTCTCTCTCTCTCTCTCTCTCTATATATATATATATATATATATGTGTGTAGTTGTTGTAGTTGACATTTTGAATCGTGATGAGAGCCATCTGGTGGGAATGCAGTAAACGCTATATATTTTCTTCCTTCACTGCACTTGAAGATAAAAGCTGATCCCAGGATCAAAAGGTAAGGGGTTGCAGTTTAAGGGTAATCAGATATTCGTTTCGTGACGCTAACTCAAACATTAATAAAATATATTATTTCAATCATAAAAATTACAAAACAGATGCTGATTACATCACATCCGATAACAACCGCACATCTTCATCAGGCTGGTTTTGCTGACCAGACTTTTGTCTCATATACCATTAGAAAAAACCTTGAATAAGGTTAATTTGAAAGCATACAGGATACTTAATTACAAGGGCCTTTTCAAACTAAGACGTTATAATATAAATACCTTAGTGCGCCTTCATTCAAACTGATCACGTGATAAAAAGTTTCCTGCAATGCGTTGTACTTTTATTATCTCAATATCGATGGTGAAAGTATTTAAAATAGCAATTGAAGATAACAGATAAGAGTTAAAAGATATGAACGATTGATTGTAAATCAAGACACGTTAGTTTAAGACAAATGAATATAAATAATATATAATATAGATAAACTTAATATAGATAAATTTTAGGTAGTCTTTACTGATGGGAACGTTCCTTGAAAATATTTCCCCGTACAGTCACCCAGACCATGATTGCACAAATTACATTTCATATGTTTTGCTAAATTTCCTGAAAATGATAAACCTTCCTTCGAAAATTTCCCAGAAACTTCTGTCATAAATACACATAGTTATTAATAGAAACTTTATTGATAAAACCATTTACGGTCGGCAAACACCCAGTGTGAGAGCTCTGCAGTCTCAGTTGGAAGGTCAGGTGTATAACGAAGTAACGAGTGCGTTTTGGGGGGTCCTTTGATTTTATAAACCACGCACGGAGAAAGTTACACCCTTTGGACCCGCATATACGCCGTAGATATCGAGCCGGGGGATAATGAATCTTTATATAGAATCTTTATATACTTCATATAGGTAAAGAATTGGCTACCCTTATAAAATGGAGGCACTTACCTCCGACAAAATGTTTATAAAAGTAACTGTGGGACCTCTCTGGATACACTTATATGAGGGAGACTGACTATCCAAAGTTTATATTGCCTATAAGTAAATGCACATACCAAATATTAAGAGAAAACTCACCTCACGCTGTCTGATAACCAAATTGCTGTACACTAAGTAACACAAATCGTAATATATATTGTAAATTATTATTGACTTATCACCGCATTTTGAGATCAACGCGTAACAGTTATGTTCTTAATAACTAAATCTGATAATTCATTTCTAACTCAGACGAGAACTTCACAACCATATGTTAGCTAAAATGGCACGTCTATATGCCAAGGACGGATTCAGAAAGCGGCACAGTCCCTTTATTATTAAGGGAATAAAGCATCGAAAGGGGATACCCTTTATCCGCCCCTGTTTGTTTTATTATTATGATAGCTTTTTTCCTCAATTCCAAGTAGGCTTTAATAGGGGCTGTATTATGACGCGGAGCTGGTCTCCTTGCAGAGAGACTCCACAGTACCTTTTTTGGCTGACGATGAATGGATGAGAGCATGAGTTCTTGACTCATTTGCTCGGATATAGCGAACACTTTGTATTACCTACAATATTGGGTGGAGTCTTGATAGGAAAAACGTTTACGGGCACAGAGCGTGAAATTAGTTTGTCAGACTGTTTTAATATAAACCTAGAGGAAGATGTAAGGACACATCGTCAGCAAAATAGGCTACAGCTCACTATGTATTGCTCTTAACAATATAAAAAGCTCTTTTGTCTGTCTGTCCTCTCTCTCTCTCTCTCTCTCTCTCTCTCTCTCTCTCTCTCTCGACAGAGAGAGAGATGAAGGCAAGGAGAGAGAGAGAGAGAGAGAGAGAGAGAGAGTTACGAGTAATATAATGAAAGTTATCCATACTGTCATATTAATACCAGATCATACATACAGTTTATAAAATATACTAACTCATGCAACCTGCAATATATATATATATATATATATATATATTTATATATATATTTATATATATATATATAATAAATATTCGAAGGGATGTAGTTTGGTTAATATCAAAGAAAAAGTATTCGCACACGCTGGAGTGACAAAAGTCCTAACAAATTAACAAGTAACAAGTATAAACCAATAAGCTGATGAGAAAAAAAAACATCAGATTGACCTCAGCCGATTCAAATGATTATAAAACCAGGATACCGCTCATAGATAATGAAACACCCAACATGTTGCCATGAAAAGTTTGATGTTTTATGTAGATGCCCCAATCAACTTTAATTTTTTATTTATTATTCACCTGTGTAGTAAAATATTGTATCAGCCAAATTGGTAGCCAAATCACATTTAATTCATTTAATCGATGGAAAAAAAAAATAAAGAATGGAGGTGTAGAGTTGACGCGGTTTATATATTAGATTGCGCGTGTCCTCTTAGTACATACATTGTAGTATTCTCCACAAATTACCTATCTTTTTATTTTGTTAAAAAAAAAGGAATATCTTGAGTAAAGCCTTTCAAGCTGTCTCAAGATTACACCTCTAACAAGTATTGCATGCAATAATCCCTGGTCACCATAGGGATACAAAGCCGTGTGTGAACATATAATGCATAGGTTTATGTAACCCAAAAACTCATTGTATAATACCAGGCTTACGCTAAACGCAAACACCGGTCTTTTCAGTCTACTCTTTCTAAACATACCATGCGCTTAAACAGATAAATGGAGATAAAAGAACTGAACTCAATGAAGGTCGCTTTGTAAAGAAATGATCTCATGCAAGAGCAGAAATATTGTGTTTAATATATACATCTGTGAATATTTTCTTAGCGCTCTTCCTGGTCCAGAGGAACAGAGGGGTAAAATATAAGAGTTCAGATCACGTTTACGTGTCATTGGTTCCTATGATGATACCACTCTTTGCCAAAAGTAAACTTCCTTCTGATGATAACTTTGGGGAATTCCAAAATGGATATTTATAGGCCCGATGGAACAAAATCTTTCCTCCTATACCCTCGCCGTTGCACATCTCTGCTCTTCAAAACATATGATCTGGGGGCTTATGCATGCCAGACAGTCTTCCACTGGTTTGTAAGTTTTGCTCATAATATTTAATCTTAGGTATGCGAAACAACTTTAGACTTTTAGCAGCGCAGTTAGTCTAATTCATGCATTGGTTATCGATACATATAGCAATGATATATATGTGCCTGTCACTTTTCAAATTTAAAATGACATATTAATTCATCCATACAGTAATTTGTAAAGATGATTATTCCGTTCTGGCTCCGCAAACGAGCATTTACGGATAATTTTTAAACGTAAGAGTAAAATGGCTATATATATATATATATATATATATATATATATATATATATATACCATTAAATAGTATTTTATTCAGGAAAATATACTGTTTGTAGGAACATTATGAACGACAGTTCTTTTTGAGGGTAGGCACCAGAACTCGCCCCCCACAAAAGCCCCGCAATAAAGGAAATATCACTTGTCTCGCTTAAATCCTATACAATGAAGTTGATTTTTTTTATTTATCACATGTTTATGTAAAGCTACCATCGAATAGAACATGATACTATATTTGATTGTATGTGTCTACTTGCATGTAAACCATGTGGGTTTTTGTCGGTTAACTGAAAGTATTACCAAAATTTATATATTCTTGGACACTGAAAACAATAATATGGCATTCCAAAATATAACAGAGGTAATACGACCATCAATCCTTTTTAATCACTAATGATTGGTGAGCAAGTGGCGCTTTCGCATTTTTATCCTAGCTGACAGGAGAATGTGTACATTGCCGTGTCAGTAGTATTTCATTCGTTATATTTACAAACCTCAATTCAATATAATCATATCTTTGCAGGGAATAAAATGATAGACAGGGGTCGAGTTGCGTTCTTGCTATTCTGGATCATAATCCGGTTGGCCATTGCTGCACAGCTGAATGATATAGGTAACAACAGCGATCAAGAACATTTATTTTCGCGAAGCAGAGACCAAGAAAAAACGTGGCAAGATTTTATGAAAGTGGATAATAACGATTACGTTTGGAAATCGACCCCCTGTAATTGGACACAAAATTCAACTGATGTTATATTCAACTGCAGTCACTCTGGGCTAACATACTTCAATATAAATTGGATATGGCCAAACACAACTGTACTAGATATCAGCTACAATGATTTTACCAGCAGTGTAAACTTCACAGTGACACAACTAGACAGTCTGCGTGTGTTTCGTGTCAGCCACAATCATCAGCTATTGGAGATCCTGGATAACCCATTCGTCGGCATGAAAAACCTGGAATATCTTGACATGAGCTACAATAACTTAAATGCTGTTAGTGAACAAGCGTTTGTGGGATTGAACCATCTTGAAACACTGGATTTATCAAATCCAGTAACGAACTTTGATTTACCAGATGCGGCTCTGAAGCCCCTGAAAAACTTGAAGACATTCCGGATAAATCGCTGGAAGCTCAATAATGTGAAGTCCCTTAGACTGTTTCAACTTTGCTCACTGAATCATTCTTCTGTTACTACACTGGATCTGCAAGGCGTGAACAGGGGTGGAGCCTTCGGGGTATTCTGGAACTTGGTTCCTCCTTTGTTCTACTGCTTTGGAAAAACAAGGATCAAACATCTTCATATGTCTAAGAACCAAATCATTACGCTTCATTCTGGAGTTCTACGCTACATGAGATATTTATCTACACTGAACTTCTCCGACAATCTCATCATTGGTGGTGATTTTGCCATTTTAGTTGATTTTGCTTTGATGTTCAACCTCACAAAAATAGATCTTGCTCGTCAAAATTATGTTTCCATACATTTTGGCAAACACAGGTACCTGCCAGGTGCTAATGACATTAGAAAATATAATAAACTGAGTAGTAATTTGTCGAGGAAAGAGAACAGGAAACGAATCTGGATAAAAATACCATGGGGCTTAAAAGTAATTGAAGGGGGACATTCACGCTTTGTTGTCGGTACATACAATGCTGATATTGTGTTGGTCAATGCGCATAATTCTCTGGAGTACCTCAATCTTGAAAACACTATGCTGGAGCAAACTTACGAAGGGAAACTAGGATATTTCCCAAAATTATGGTACTTAAACTTGCAAAATTCAGGTATATGGGTTACCAATCCAGCCGTATTTCAAAACCTTACATCCCTTAAGTACCTTTTATTAGGAGGTTGCAATTTAGATTATAACCTTCCAAATGATTTAGCATGGCAAGCATTCATTGAAAATACCAAACTTGAACAGCTACGAAGCTTGGATATGGCAAACAACTACTTGAGGTATATTCCACAAAATGCTTTCGAAAACTTCCCAAGTATTGTTCACCTGAATTTAAGTTACAATCGACTCGAGATAGTTAACTTTACTATTTCTCACCTCTCAGATCTGCAGTACCTTAATCTGAGGAACAACAGTTTTTCTTCCCTTAGTGACCTAAATCTTCAAAATATGCATAAATTCATTAACAAGTCACAATTGTATATTGATGTGACGGGCAATCATTTCATTTGCCCATGCAGTGACATTCCAACACTCGAGTTCGTCAGACATCTGGGAATCCATTTTCATGGATTCCGGTGTGAGTTCAGTGAAAACAAATGGGTCATAGACTTGGACACGATTAACGTCACAGAGTTGTACTACTATTGTGGGGTAGATTGGTTTACAACTCACTGGGGAACTGTGTATGTGGGTTATGTTTTTATACTTTCCTGCATGGTTCTTTGTTCATCCTCTTATAGGAACAGAAGGAGAATTATGTACGTGTGGTACCTGACACAGTTTAAAACCAAGAACAATACAGCACGCAGGCCACCTGATCATTTCCTTTTTGATGGCTTTGTCGATTACCATTCACAAGATCTCTTATTCATTCAAGAACTCATTTCTCATCTCGAAAATAAATACCAGTATACATTATGTTTGGAAGACAGAAATTTTGGGCCGGGGGTTACTGTTACACAGAACATTGCTGAAGCATGCCGGTATAGCGTTAGCATGGTGATTCTGCTTTCTCGAAAGAATCTGAAGGGTGCAGAACTAAAGTCGACTTTGCATTTTATTAAAGATCAACACAACCAGAGAAAGGCTAAAGTAATACTGATTTTTCTTGAGCGTCCGTCCAGGCTTTTTCGTCGAGTCCAAATACCACCGACACTTGAGTATTTATTGAGCTGTAACACCCACCTCATTTGGCCACAAAAACCTGAGCAGAGTGCCCTCTTCTGGATGAAACTTCGCCATGCTCTCGGTTGCCCCATGAAGACCCAGGGACAGGTTGATCCACTGACACTTCGACAAACTGTTTTATATTACCATGGTAATACTCAGTGAGAAAATACCGAAAAGTCATATATGTCTCTGGAAACTTGATTACATAGTTTTGTTACCATTTCCTCAAGAGATATATGTTGCTGTATTAAGATTATGGTTTAGTTTAATCTTCAAATCGTGCCTATTGTATATAATTTACACACGTTCTTTATTTTCAAGCACATTGTCTGTAAACAAATCAATTTGTATTTAAGACAGCCATCTTGTATGCCGACATCTTTCCAGAAGTATCCACCTCTCATTGTATTTTCAGCTTAATTTTCTACAGTAGACCGTTCATCCAATGTAACAAGAAGAAAACAAATTAAAATATAATTTTTTTTCCTGGCCATCATTCTTTAAGATTCTTAAAGGTTATTCTATCGCTAATATAAAAGGTATTTCTCTGGGCCTTCAGGTCATCTTGGATATAAAATTTAAACTGGAAATTCTTTTTCATTGGTAATGTCTTCGTGTTAGAAATATAGAAAGCTTACTTCATGTGCGATGTCCTCATTAGAGTGTCTTTGGTACGTCTCCTTTCATGGAATTATTTTTGCATAGTGTCCATACGGTTTGCGCCTTTTGGAGGAGAAAGCCAGCGTTTCTCGCTCACATATCTTTTCCAGAGAACGTACTCTGCTTACTCTGAGTGTTATGCTGATTTCCAGTTTGCTCCACAGGGTATTGTTGTTTAGTTGTAGTTACCGCACAGCTATAGATCGGCTTGGTTATCTGTAGAATGATCACCTTCGGTGGGTTAATGGTACTCAGTAGCTCTTCCCTGCGGTAGTCACTCAGACCCATGCTCAGCATGGTTAGTACATGTATGTTGATTTATGTTTACCCAGGATCATTTGTATGCATATTCAGATAGACTTTCCGTGTTAATATCAGCAGACCATGAACAACAGACCATGCTCTTAGCAGTAATGTATTGATCCTTTTTCTTATCCATAATGTATTGGTTTATGTACCCAATGGTAATGAGATTCTCGGTGGATGACATGAGATCAACTGATACATCTGTTCCACTGTGAACGTAAATTATTTAATAAGCCACACTGATGATTACTTAAATGTGAACAGATTACTGCCATCTCGTATTAGCATATATAAGTCCCAATGGAGAAAACACTGTATTTGGTATTTGAGAAAACAGTAACATAGTATTACTCTGATATTGGCCGGAACTTATATATGTTAAAAGACGTGTTTATGTGTTAATTTGTTGTAACGCTACCAATTTAAAGCTTAGATTCAAGTTGCTGGGTTCGTACGCTTTGGTATTGAAAATACCATCATACGTTATCCGTAAAACTTGCGTATTTCAGGTTTTTTTTGTACAGGTTTGTTGTACCGGAGTATGATGCAGACGTGAAGCTCAATAAAGCCCTAAAATGGACAGCCTTTGTGTTATATCTAGGCTTTCACAAACCTTTATTAAGCGAACCACTGTGGTGTCTACAATTGTTTTACGCGGCTACTGAAGTGCGCCTGGTGCTAGTTCAAGGCCAAACTTTAGCAATCCCGGGAGGCCATCGGTAATTTGATCACTTGCATGTTTATTCATTATTCTTGAAATAAACGCCAGAGCTGCTTGATGAATCAAGGTCTGTAAAGTCGCCTTGCAACAGACTTGGTAGTATGAGAATGGGACATATTTGATAGATAAATGCTTAAAGTATACTGCAATTGCCATGAATATAACACGAATATACAATCATTTGTGTTTTATGTACATCCTTGGCAGTAATTCAGCAGTAGTTTGACGTATCTGCCTTTTATATTGCATGTCCATACATCTCGTAAAGCTTTCTCATAAACAGGACCTTTGACTTCACAAACAATAATTTTAGTGGGACATATTTGCCAGCTAATTTCTCAGGCGCGATTGACATATCCGCCTGAAATTGTGCATATAGCTTTATTGTATGCAAGAATAGAGGCACCACCTACAACTATTGTCAGCTCAGAAAACAAAGAGTCATCTGAGATAAAGCGATCACTCTTTTTGAGTCGTTTATCCGTCTTTTAGTATGTCCATCAGTAACATATGTAACATCTATCTGTCGTCCAACCGTCCGCTAACAAGGCATAATCGTAACCGCTTGACCTGGGATCTTCTGACATCCCCGGAGACCCATTAAACGATCTCCCTAGGCAACTGTAATTAGGTCACTGAGACATATCCTTGGAGTTATGGTGCCTGTTATTGCACCCCAGCATTAAATATAGGCCTACATTTGATACAAAAGCTCCAATATTTAAATAGCTTATACATCGACTCCGACGATTCTTTACATGAATATTGGTCATAGAGTGTTTAATCAATTCCGGATGACTTCTGGCGTAACTTGTTTTTTATTCTAATTTAAAGGCATTTATCTCTCTCTTTAAATGAATCAGTCCATCCGTTAACGGGGCACAATTCGTGACCGACCGTTAGATATGGAAATTTCTGGCTGTACATCCAGGTAAATATTCTTGGAATCCGAAAACTAGGCCATGGTGACCTATATTCTGTGAGCGACTGGCCATAATGATTATATTAATATAAGCAATCATAGAGTCCGACATTACACAAATTATATCGGCCAGCCTAAGAGTCTTCTAAGTTTATATCCAAGAAAGTCTTGGGCAAATCTCTATGAAAACCTGAAAATGGGTCATGGTAACCTATATTCTGCAAGCTACCGGCCAACAACATGATTTGTAAGCATGGGTGCTTACTAATCATGTTGTTGGTCAGGGCCCAAAACGTTAATATCTGGCCTAGAACTTCATAATATGACATCCATTGATGTCCTTGGCAAGTCTCCTTTCAGTCCTGAATTTGGGTCACTGTGGCCTATATTCTGTGGTCAATATAATATGACTTTGCTGTGAAAGTCACAAATGAATATGGAAGCACATAAAATCTTCTAACTTAAAATCCATGCGGCCCTGGGCAAATCTCCTTCAACGCCTGAAATTAAGTCATGATGAACCATACTCTGGGAGCTACAAGCGGAAACCTGCTTTTGAGCCTCCAGAAAGTCAGACAGGGCGCAAATCTTTTCTTTCAGATTTAGAAACGTCTTTCGTAGTTTCAAGAAAGTTCATCAAGTCTCCACGGACACCTGAAATAAGGTCACTGTGACCTGTATTTTGCAAGATATATGATGAACAACATGTTTGGAGCACCTTATCAGAAAAATTTAAACTCATTGCTAAAGTTCATTAAACCTTCATTAAGATCCAGAATGATTCCTAAAAAATCCCTGGAAACCCGAAATAATGCCATTGTAATATATATTCTGCAAACTATGTGTAAGAACATGATTTTGTCATGCTTTCAGTCAGACATGAACAAATTTTATCATGTTGACGCAGAAACTTCTAACTTAGCGTCTTGGGAGTTCCTGGTAACATTTTCTTGGAAACCATAAGTGTGGTCACTGTAACCTATCTTCCAAGGACTATGGGTAAAGAAACGTGATTTTGAGCTTCCTTTAAGTCATTCTATGCATTGTGCAAGCTTTTATAAAAATATTTTTACCTGAAAATAACATCAGTGATTAAAGTGGCACAATTTCCTATCTGACCTTTATAAACAAAAGGTAATCCCTTGGAGCTTTAACAAGAAATAGGCCAGAAAATGAGATATCAGTGCACACAGGCTGCTTGTTTTGTTTATATCGACGAGTTTATAATATAATTAAAATATAAAAAAGAAACAAGCCCAACAAGGGCATCTGGTAGCAGGTCAGATGAGTAAGAGCTTTGCAAATGGCGTTCTGCAACAAATGACCTTTCTACCTCCGTATTAATGCAACCTACCACTTTAGGTTACATGTTTTCCCCTTTTGACAAGATTGCTGTGTTTACAAAAAATGTTGTTGATAAGCAAGTTGATACATCCTTCACGAAGGCATTATAAGAACTTTTCACAACCAATATTAACCTTAGATCATTAATATATATATACAGAGGAAGCCGGAAAACACCTAAATTCTTGTTCAAAAGGTAGATGAATGGACACCTTTAATACATGCGTCACCAGTATGTCAAACACAGCTGAGTGTAATGACTCATGGGCCATTTTTTGGGAAGTATATATCAATGCAAGTACCTTAGGAGTGATGTTGGGTAATTGGTGTAGGCATCTGGGTTCAAAATGTCAATACATACTGTTTACATGTGCATTTCATACATGTACTTGAAAAGTAATCAAGTGCTCTTCAAATGATGGCCAATTATGACATCAGACAAGGATCACCTTTAATGCTTCTGTTAGTGATATACGATTCCGTGGTGTTTCCTTGGTCCCACTGAATAATGGAATGTACAGAACGTCATCGGGTTCAAACTACCATTCCTACGAAGAAATAAAGGTAACTTTATGGATATTAACAAAGGAACATTTCTTTCCAAAAATGAATACAATCAGAGTATCGATTATATACATCGCAATATGTTGCAATACAAAAATCGCAGGCACCACCCAGGTCAGATCGCGAGGGCTGGGAGCGTCGAGAGCAGAGACTTTCACGATTGCCAGATATATCTGCGACACCAAAGTAACATATAACATCTATTTTTCACTGGAGGTCGCTGGAGCTCGATTAATATACATTTTTATCGAAAGTAATTGGACTTTATCTGAAATGACTCAATTTCAGTCACAGCAACTATCAGAATACTATATTTTATCATATCAAAGATTATTTTTAACATTGGTTCTGGAAACATGTTGGCATTCCGGGGTATCCCGCTTTTTAGATAGACCCCATATTCCATCGTATAACAGCAGAATAATTAAAACTTGGTCATCACTACATTACTTTTGTTATTGAACACCTATTTCTCATTGTTTAAACCGGCAATCCTTCAATCAAATGTTTGTTTTTGGATCTCATTACACTAGTAACTCGATCCTATGAATAGTAACAACATTCTGGGAAGCATAAGAGACTTTCAGACCCTGAGAGTATCAAGTATATTCCAAGTTATAGGTCTCACAATACATGCGGCTCAGGCGCTGCACGATCATCGAGTGAACGAGCCTGGGGCCGATGTTCTCATCTTATCACAAGTGTTAGTCGCTCTCTGAAAACTGTCATCTTGTTCCAACTTATGATAAATATTCACCATTATCTTAATGTAAGCAATTTTATGTTGAAAGATGCATGACACTTAGTTGACAACACCAACCCTTTGACTCACAAATGTTAGCCTATATGGTGTTCATAGCCTAGAGCTAAATCTTGCAAAATCTAAATCCCATCATTGTCTCCTTACACCTAGACAAACAGCAACCTTGGGCTTTGCTGCACTCTTTTTTAACTTTAAATGTTGTCCCTATTAGCGTATAAATATTGCGCATGTATCCCTTAATTATCATACCCTCAGTTACCACATTTCCGTCATCGGCATGTGTCTGCTATGACATTTCCACAACCTATCTTTTTTTATAATATGCTGACTGTAAATCAATTCATATATAAGCAAACAGTTTTATGGAATAGACGGAATTTGCAATCAGACTCATATTTGGTGCGAGAGTTTTGTTATGAAACGGCTCACGCATCTAAACCCAACAGAACACAAATACCAACGTGTAAGTGGTAGATAAGACAACGGATGCAGAAGTGCTTGCTTTTAAAATAATAAATACATATTAAATGTATCAGAAACACACCAAACGGAAATAACTATCAAATGTTATAATTACTAAAATCAAATTAAAAAATTAAAATCAAAATCAGATTACTTTCAATTATACAGATAATGGCTGCACTAAGGAGCGTATTCTCCAATATAAAGGACATGTATATTTTCACTTTTAAAATAATTTTCAGAAATTTAAACTTGAATTATGTAGCCTTTTTTGCAATTGTATATTTTTTCTCGAATTTTCTCATAGCGTTTATGTATACACTTCGGTATTTGTAGTTTATCTGCCCTCAGCAACACGTACCTTAAGCAAACAGGATAATTTCAGAATCTATGTTGTTTACATCATTAATAAAAGGGGACCTAAAATATGACATAGGAACACCTGTTGTGATCAAACCCTATGATGAGAATGCATCGTGTACCAAAGCACTCCTGTATTAAGAATTCTGCCACCTTCGGATAAACGTATACTCAGTGGACGGTCAGAGAAGAGAAAAATAGTTATATGATTTATCGCCAGGTGGCAGTACCTGTCCTAAGCATTGTGATACAGGGCAATTTGGTGGTTCTGTCAAGGAGAGCAATTAAGTCTTAACAGCTCCACCGACTGGGCCATTTATAGTCATACCAATGATCTTTGCTAAGGGACACTGCATACATTTTGCAAGCAGCAGAGTTCAACTAAACGAATGGTGAATGAAGTATCGTGACAGTAATTTTAATTTGAAAAGCACACACAGAAAATAGCTATCGACATATAATTTATGGATAATGTGTAAATTCCTTACTGAAATTAAATCAATATATCAACTCGTGAGAGTTTTTTTTAGAAAGTTTTATTGATATAAAAATAACGTTGTTTGATTTGTCCATAACATGAAGCCAGCACCAATTGAAATGATCTGTTTCACTTAATATATATATATATATATATATATATATATATATATATATATATCTTTGTTTAACCCTCAAGAAATAATACTTTTCATTTGCACAAAACAAATAAAAGAAGGATTGTATTAAGGTATTAATTATAAAAAGAAAATTAAATCAGCAAAAGATAGTAGCCTAAATGAGTCTTTAACGTTCATATAACTGTGCAAACATTGGGCGATGACACACTGGTAACTTTGTAGCCGTTGACCTTAATGTAGCAGACGATACACGGTACATTTTCACGTGCACTTGATCCTATTTGAGCAGTTATAAAATGAAAACGTGTAGTTTTAATTATGGATTTGTGCAGTTCAGTAATATAAAGCTCTGTTCTCGTCACAGAATGAAAATCCAACTTTATACATATTAGAAAATAACCAATTTTAGTCGAACACTCGTGTCTCGAGTATGCACCATATATTTGGTTCAGGTATGAATCTGCAATCGTTACAAAGATGTGGGAAAGTCAATGTGTGAAAATGTGACAATATATATGCATATATGGATCAACCGTCAAATTAAAAGCCCTCCAGCTCAGTTGACCCTGGTCCCTTGTCCTTGGATTGCATTGTGCGTGTGTTTGTGCGATAATGTATTGGCCTAATTTTATTCTGATGGGGAACACTTGATTACAAGTTTGTACAGTCGTAACATTTCGTTATATTTTTACCCAAAGTAGTATGGCAAAGTAGCTCATACAGTTTAATGTTAATATTGATAATCGGTTTTGTGTGTGATACCTCGTTAAACTGGTTCAGGACATATCTCAGCCAAGGAAGTGTAAAGTAAATGCGCCGTACGAACACTATTCAAAGGAATACGACCTTCTTTTCTCTGTTCCAAAAGATTCCTGCGCCGACCCTTTTACCTTTTTACTTGCAAATAGCAGTACACCGAAGGAACTAATTCCACCTTTAATTGAATTACATAGTTGTGTGAATGATCCTGTTGAAAATACCTATATTGCTGCACACTCGCACGCAGAACTGAGAACACGCAGAGATTTACAAAATAACCGGCCTGATGTCGACATTATGAAAATGTAGATAGATAAAAAACCTTTCGATTAATTTAAAGCTTTTTCTTTTTTTCTGTTTTTTTTAATGTCATCTAAAGAAACGTGGATGCCAAATTACAATTGTTTCAGCATTATAGAGCACTGACACAACGATCACAAAGTGTACTGATCCCTAACAAGGATTTATTATATATGTTAGAAAGGTATTACGTGTTTCCCATGATTCATTTGTTGGTTAGATGACTGGTTGATAAGACTGTAAGCAACTTTACGCCATAAGTTATTGAAATGTTTTAATTGAAATACGTAGAAGGTAAGGGTAACGCCTTCGAAATAAACCAGTAAGTTTTGGAGGATCACCATTATCTTTTTTTTCTAATTCAAAGGATTACATAACATTTCGGCAGATGGTGATTCATTTTCCCCGATTACAGGCCGCCCCATTCATTGGTATTAGGTGCAGCATATGTCCAGCAACTAGCCAAATGAACCCGTATCACTTAGGAGATCCTGGCGGGGGTAGTCCATGTAGTCGGTTTTTATAAAATTCCTCTTATTATTCCACTCATCTAGTTTGAATTATTTCATCATATATCAGGCGCACTATAATATAAGGGCATCTTACGTTTTCTTCGGTATGTTAAACATAACGCGACCAAGAGAGGCTGGTGAAGACTGTCGGGGATAACATGTGCACGTGGTGAACGCACAATAGGTGTTTATAATTTCAGTGATTTTCTAACACATGTAATATGAACAGATACTAGTCAGGCAGGTATTATACAAAATCAACTAAAATAAAAAAAAGACCTCAAATGTTAATCACATATTCTTTATATATATCTTAAAGTATCACTGCATGCACACTTTTATCTGATCGACTGAATTCTCGGTTAAATAAGAGGAACACATTCCTATACACACACAGACACACTCACACACACACACACACACACACATATATATATATATGTATAAGGTAGAGTTACCCTCCGTTGTAAAGTGCACTATGGCCTACAGACTCAGCCAGAGCAGTATAACTCTGAAGAAAAACAACACTGTAAATTCACTACAGTCTGTTTCACGGGATGCGACCCGATCATCAGTAGTGAATGTAGTGAATTTACAGTGTTGTTTTTCTTCAGAGTTACATATATATATATATATATATATATATATATATATATATATATATATATATATATATGCCCTTTTGTTCGACAGGATTTCTATTTCTAGATATTTCGTGTCATTAATAACTGTTTCGTGGTTATTCTAAGCCGGTGACGTCACGAATCCATTTCTTGACATGGTACACGTTGGTGTAGACGTCTGGAGTATGTTTCATGGTATGGACGAATGACGCCACACCGGACAGGTAAAATCTGCCATCCTTTTCACACGCAAGCGGTCCCCCGGAATCACCCTGTAGAAAGAGGTACGAAAACTCTGAATAATCAAGTTAATTCAGTGGTCGGTGGTCGACCTATTAAGCTGCCTTTACCTGGCGCGCGATATGTGATATGTGGATTGCGGCAGTAGGACTCGGAATGCGGTATGCGGAATGCGGTATAAAATCGCGTGTGGTTTAACTTGACGGTCACTGAAACACTGCGGTATGGGACTGATGATGTTAACAATTCCCACAAGATCACGCTGCATTCGTTGGTCAAATACATAATAACCATGCACTTTATACCGTGCGAGGTATGCGAATCCAGTTTTCCACTGAGAGTTCCATTTCACCTCGTGTTTCATGTCGCATTCCGCATACCTCGGGTCATGTAAACAGCTTATGATAAACTTACCAAAGCAAACACAGTTTTCTTCGCATACCGCATAACGCGGGCCAATTAAACGCAGTTCAAGTTGTTTGGATTGCATTTCATTAAAAAAATATCATTAGTATATTTTTTTTATATATAATTATTTCAGCGTTAAAAGGTTTGGTAAATAAAATTATACTGACCGAGTAAACTCCTTTTAGTCTGGTGTTTTCTCCTGCACAAACGTGTTCTTCTCCAATATGATGGAGGTACGTACTACACTTGTCACGGTCAATTATCTTCACCCGTACCTCGTGTAGATATTTACTTGGTTTACCTGAAACGTGTACGTTTTAATATATTATGAATATTCCCATTATACAATATAATTAGAAATCCAGTTTCAGTATTACTTAATATGGCTATAATGCAAAATCAATACATTATAATTATATTTTTTATAGAAATAACGTTTATATTATATCATTTCTTTTATAATGTTATAGATTTTCATTTTTATTTTACCATTTAAAAAAGGCAGTCTTTCTTCTGCAGACTTAAATAATATATCATAGAACATTTAATGATACAAAAGATATTTTTCCTGCAAACAGTATTTTTTTTTAATTTAAATTACCCGCTTCCCAGGGGCAATTTAAATAAATACGTGCAATTCGCTTATTAATGCAGCTGCTTTTTCAGTTTGAATGGACAAATCCATATATCTTTTCATCACAGCTGTTTGCTTGTAGATCACT
Organism: Sipunculus nudus; assembly: GCA_026874595.1. NCBI lineage: Eukaryota > Metazoa > Annelida > Sipuncula > Golfingiida > Sipunculidae > Sipunculus > Sipunculus nudus. The sequence continues at coordinate 39,336,714 of CM049316.1, forward strand.
CCAAAATTCCATCAACCATTTTTTAAGAACAACAGAAAGCAAAAGATGACAAACCATAACCTAACTTCTGTAATACGGGCGCATATTACACTTTCTATTTTGGTCGTTTAAGCGGCCCGGGGTTTACAGTATTTACCGTAAGGGTACGATGTTTTCCCCCACCCAGTGGCATAACACAATGTACCAGCGGCCGGCTCTTGTTGAGGCAAACATATAGGAGAGACTTGTTTGGAAAATTCTATTTCCGTTGCTACTTCCAGAATCGTTATATCGTATCGAATTATGCGGGGATCGTACTTGGGGTGCCCTATCTCCCTCTTCAGTTTGTACAATTTCCCTCTGTAATTGTCGTGTGCTCCCACTCGGATCGCTACGTCTTTTACATCAAGTCTGAAAATGTAACCACACAGGATTAAGTAATGTATCTATGATTTTGATTTTGATTTTGATTTTATTCTGGCAATCATTTACATGCATATACGATAAAACATGATATCCTGACAAGGATAGGTATGATGATGAGGTATATTCTATGATTATAAAAAGGAAAATAGACAACTACTGAACTTCTTATAAGATTATGATGCTGTTATTGCCACTGGTCCCGACTTACATCATTGCAGCAAACGTCGTACGTTCTAAACTGCCTATACAAAGGTCTCAACATCGAAGCTTACTATATATAGGGCTCAGCGAATTTGCTAGACTGACAGCAGTCAAAGCGGTTGATACAATTATTATGATGCTTATATTGCATGTGCATTTTTACTTTTCTTAGGATCTGGAAAGAAAACTGTTTGCCAAATAATACCAGGAAATATTTCTCTACCCTGAGCAGTATTTACACTGGGTTCACGCTTAATAGATATTTAAGGCAGGTTTACTTCATTATACAGCACATAATTATATCAGCTCGTTTTACATACTAGTATTGTACACTTAGCAGTGAATAAGCAGCAACTGAAGTACAGTTTTGGTAAAAGAAAAGATACCGCAGTCACCCTCTTTTGGGGACATGAGATAACATTCAAACTTGTAACATACACCCCCCCCGTTAAAATACACACACCTTAAGTTTCGGTTTCTGAAGCAATGTGCCGCAGTTACAACATATCTGTGGCTGATGATGATCCTTCCGCAGTGCTGTTGAACTTTTCCCCTGACGTCAACCAGAAGTAAGACCTGCCATGGCCAACTGTGAGAAAAAAATTCTATTGGCTGCTCAGAACTCAGATGACCAATAACATGACGCCAATCAGCTTGTACTAAATCATCTCTCGTCAGAAGCTGCCGTACTAGCACGTTCTAAGAACATACCATTAAAAATATTAGATATCAATGCACTAATCTTTGTTCAGTTTAGATATACTTTTGTTCAGTTTAGATATACTTTTGTTCAGTTTAGATATACTTTTGTTCAGTTTAGATATACTTTTGTTCAGTTTAGATATACTTTTGTTCAGTTTAGATATACTTTTTTTCACTGACGCGTTTCATATCAAGGAGAAGAATCTATGATGAAAATTCCCTCTTTTCCTTTATTCCTAAAAAACGAAATGCGTCTGGTATTGAGTAGTCCTAATCCTTCATGCAGGATGTGCAAGAAGTAATAAATATAATCCCCTCACCGACCAATTCATGCACGTGTTCTTATTTTCAAACTTAATGAGCAATAAACAACTTTATTTCAGTTGCACTGAATTGTTATCTCGTCTGATATAAATCAAGTGACGGTTAAGGTAGATATAGAAATTTATGCTGCTGTAGATACTTTCGCAGAATTTTAATTCTTGCTGAAATTGTTTCTTGCGGCATTGTTTCATCTACGTCCGTGTGGGTTCCTAGTCTGTTTTATTTCTGTTTTAAAAATGGAAAATTATTCGCGTTCCACTCGGACTTTGTATGGACTGGTGACATCTTTGCAAGTCGTCTAGTACTGATCTCCTAGCAGATGACCTTGATGGTACTATAAGTGGCTTGGTGTAGCATTTCGGGACTGATGTATGATTTCGCATGTTCTTTGTTCCTTACCTGTGTGGTTTTGCTTCATTTCCTCCAAGAATGTTGTGCAGGTTTTCTTCTACATAACGCACGCCACATGACGTATTCTTCTTGTTATCTATAGCACATTTCAAAACAGATGAAAATAAAAGCCAAAGTAGAGAAAGCGTCTTAACATTTTGCAATGATTATGAATGTTTAATATTTCTGTTCATTATGTCGAGTATTTTTGTTCAGAAATTCATGATACACTCCCGATACACGACCCCTTGCCCCCAAAGACCAGATAGATTCTCGCCTGGACGCTGTAACTGCAGTACTTTCACGTCGCTCCCCCCTGCCCTCATTAATCCCGACAAGTTTCTTCTCTCACATTTTCTCGCTCATGCGGCTCCTATCGATGTTCACCAATACCCAGATGTCGCAGGTCACGGAGATAAAATGCACCGTTAGAACTCCGTCATTAATATCAATTTCTGAGAAAATGTCCATATTTAACAAAATCTCAACGCCAGTGATTACGGTCAAAGTAATTGGTCACTTGCTCGAACAACTACAGTTAAAAGCTTATGATTTTTTTTCGGGGACAAATATTTCAAATTAAACAGCTGTCAAAGTAAGGCTTGCAACCAATGAGTAACCCCATGTCAATTGGCAGCAATGTCCAGAAGAGCCAGAAGGCTGTAAAAAATAAATGTCAGTTTATGTCATGGAGTTTTAAGAGGTGCTTCCATGTGCGAGTATATGCGTATTTTTACGGAACCTAATAACAACAGATCACGGAGTCGTGACGAGCATACATTTTGTTACGGAGATAAAAGCAAATCAGATTTCGCAACACTAGGCAGCGTGTCCAGTGAATGAATAAAGAAGTTCGTGGTTTTTTTTTTGTTCACAAATAATCATAATTTATTCTTAGAACAATCCTAACATTATAATACACTAAATCAATACAATTACACGGTATAACAATAAATAAAAATGTACATCACCATGTAAGATTTGGCATGATAGGTTGTATATTCTTGTATTTCATGTCACACTTAATTGAGTTCAATGGGCTTCTCTCTCTCATTTGCAGCTGTTCTCAATAATAGGAATATTTTAATTATTATTATAACTTTACTGATTTTGTGAATTTAATCTTTCGTATACATTCAAACCTCTGCATTACCTTGTGACATATCACACATGTATAACAAGCCTTTGTTCCATGATGCCTGGGTACTGATTGCATAATCTCCTAGTCATGGTCACTGGGTCCCGTATTTGTACAGGCCAGATCCTAATATGTTAATCTCATCAGGGTAAAGGTGTTGATCTCATCAGGGTGACCACTAATGGGGGGTCCCGTGATGTTTGGTCAGCTAAGAGCACACACAGATAGATGATATCAGGATAACGTATAATTACACTGTATGTAGACCTTGTATATGTCAGGGTATAATCAACAAACTCTCATTTCATTGGCCAGTATAGGGGGTGGAGTTCACCTCACCCATCTGACCAATGGAATGAATGGGTGATGTTATTGGTTATATTCAAATGAGAGAGAGAACAAAAACCATGGGATAATAATGTGTGGGCAGATTTCCACTTTGGCGACTCGGCACCTAGGACAGTTTCTGTGTATGGACATTTTTATCATATACTTAATACAAGAAGAATAAAAATGGTTACCTAAGTTACCGAATTTGTGTGTTGTGGCTGTGTGCCACAAGTGCCACAAACTTGCTTGAACGAGAGCGTGACTGGGAGAAGTTTGTCAAGTAATATAAGTTTACAACCAGAGTGTCCGGATCCTAGACTTTGATTTCTGGGTACCACCACTGTCACAGCTCAATAAGAATCCTTTAACACAAATAATCCACGTATATAGTTAAAAAATAAATCTTCCCAGAGAATAGTCCGATTTAAACTGGAAAACAATCTGTTGTTATCCAAAAGTGTTCTGGTAATAATCCAAAAGGATAACTGAAGACAATTCGTATAAAATATGTTACAAAGTCCGAAGAATATCTATAAGTTCTGCAAACTGACGACAGAGTTACTCTTCCGTGTCCGCTGTTATTTTTTTTCTTTCTCCTGGCTCTAAACACAGCCCCTATTTATACCTTTATAGAAGCCCAGAAACCATATTCACGAAAATTCCAAAGAACACATCAATACACGTGCGCCCACAGCGCCTGGACAGACTCGAACCATCTAGAACACAAAGAACGCTGTGTCTCCACATAACAATAAACGTGCGCCAACAGCGCATGAACAGACCCGAACCATATAGACTACATCGAGTACTGTGTTTACACTCCGCGAGAATGCAGCAAGTGAGGCTCCCACAGCAGCTCACAGGGCATGCGCTTAGCACGAATCAGCTAGAATGCCTAGCACATGCCAAGTTATGTTATATCTCGCGCAAAAAAAAAAACATATACCTGTAAAAGTATATGCGTGAAAAATCGCTCACATGATTTTGTAACTGGGATGTGTCCATGTGTCCGTCAGCGTATATACGTATGTGCGTATATGCGTGAAAATCTCCACAGGAGCGATTTTCACGCATAGGGTCTGCGTGAACTCAAGGATTCGGGGAAAACAACGTCACTTCACCATGTTTTTGTTGAAGGCCTGCTCGATCCACTGTACATATATATACGTCTGCCAGTTCACGCATATACGCATACACGCGCACATGAAAACACACCTATAATCTCATAATTGCATGGACATTATTCGACCATTAACCTTATAGTGTCAAACTGTAGGACAGCAAATATTTCCTACCTTCACATTTCTTTTCATTACAGAATTTCGTCTGTGACCTGTCACCTTTAGAACGCTGCATGTAACCACGGCCGCATGTCACACTGCATTGGTTCCAGTCTGACCAGTCATTATCGTCTTCTTTGTGGGCCGTACAATTTTCCGTCTCGGTGAAGCATGTGGGCCTTGAGCATTTCCGCTTCCGACTGCGCATGCCCATACCATCTGTCACAGAACAAGGACTCCACTCTCCCCACACACCGAAAATTTGGCTGTCAGGGTCTATTGGAAATAGAAAGAACGTAGGATGAAGACACGAGAAATGTCAGCCTTTATTTCAGTGCGTTCCAACCCAGCTTGTATTTAGCGTCATTTGCTAATGCATTGACATATATAGGCCTGTGCATAACAGGATTGCTGATTATAAAGCAATCTACTAAAATGTCTTTCGCTGATGTTGTACTAAAAATGTATTGTATTATTGGACCTATTGTGTCAATTAAACCAAAATTATTTAAAGGCCTATTATATACACGCATACATCATTATGTACTTAGAGGCCTCATTGCATACATCATACTTAGAGGCCAGGTTGTGGGAGAAATGATTTCTTTTTCCACACATTCCTACATACCAGAGTCGTTCTGGCCATGGTGCTATTCGGAGCAGCGTACGTATACGTTCGCGCCAAATGTAATATACCTGTCTAATTCTCTTAACAAAATAATAAAGAAAGGATAGCTAGCTTTGGCCCTCTTGTTTAAGTCCGACAGTTCGGATTTCAGTCGCCTTTACTATAATTATTAAAGTGATTTGATATAAGGCACCTGCAGGACAGCTGCCAGGCCTTATAATGACGTCATCAACAGCTGTAACGGCGGACTCGTCCAATAGATGAGATATAAATCCTATTTCAAATCCTTCCTCTCCTACTGTTAGGTTGACATATCTCTGTCTCCACTGAGCAGCGTAGTCACCTGAAGATATAGACCATGTATTTTAGTAATAATGAAGAGACACCGTTTACACTAGTGCCTGATAACCAGAAGAAAAACCTTATCGGCAAAACAAAAGACTCATATCTGTTCTTAAACATGAATTGTGCAATAAATGCAACTTCAGAAAGAATAACAAAGCAGACACGAGATTGCGCAAGTTTCTGAGGAGAAATGCAATGTTATGTGGAATCGATGCATATTTATGTGACCTTTTGACCTTTACCTGCCCCTTCCCAAATAAGCTCTCTAGGACTGACTCGTCCTTTGAACAGCCAGAACGCTCCAGCAGAGTTTGCTGGTCCGTCCATATAAAACCAGAATTCAAGGCAAGCGCGCTCGTAACCGTCGAGTACAACAAGATCTGTCCACATGCTCGCTGCTTCCCAGGGGTCTCTGCCCCTATGAACGGTGAACATGTATTTGCCTGGGTGAATAAAGAACAACAATCATTGACAAACAACTGTACTTTAATTATAAATTAGAATCGTATTAATTTAATTAACCCTGCAAACGAATTCAACTTAATCAACATTAAGATCCACCCTGGATGATAACAGGCCCCGTCAAAATTTCAAATTTAAAATCCATATTCAGTTGTTCCTTGGAGCGTGACCCACCCTTTTCCATGTTTTAAGTCATGAAGAACATCTGGAAGTAAACTTAGTTTTCATGCATTGTACAACTGCATATAATAATTACTAATATCATATTACCCTGCATCGACCTCGGGCCGCCAGCGAACAAAAAGTCTATAACATACAGTGTTAACAAACAGCAAAAACAAAAAAAAAAAAAAAAAAAACAGACGAACACCAGTGGCAGAGCTAATCGTTTACCTGCAACGGGACGAAAACAAATTGCTCCTCGAATTATGTGTTGCTGCATGCAATGTCACATATCTCAAATATCCTGATCATGGTCTATATTTTGCAACAACCAAGTCAAAGAAACCTATTGATTTAGTTGACAGATTAAATCCCAGCGGTTTACTCATATGTTATTGAGAAGTGATTCCCAAATTAATTTTTATGCCAACAACAAAAGAAAAGACGTTTATCTGTGGTAACGTTCTTATACCAGAAAATGTTTAGGTAAGGTCTTACCTGTAGCATTCATCAGGGTGGTATCAGTCTTTGGTTTGTATTTGTTGTTCTTGGTGTCGTTTCCAGAGGTCAGGCTCCACACAAACGTCAGTTTATCATGAGTCACGAGACACTGGCGTTCCTCGTTCGTGCACAACCAGAGGACTCAACATGGATAAAATACCGATTAAGGACTCTTTAATAGCTCACCGAGGGAAACATGATTTTTCTAGTTTTATTGGCAATAATCTAGGTAATTTATGTGAAAAAAATACAAAACTAATGTACATACGATTACACTGAATGAACGGTCTTGCAAAGCAACGTCTCTAGAAATCCCTGAAGTGGAACAGACTATAGGAAGCATCGCTCTCGACTAAGTGAATTTTAGAGATGTCATGAGTGACATCGCAAATTTTTAACTAAGTATCGTAGATTATTTCATCACTCGGCTTATAGTTGAGTGATTTGTTTCTTCATTGAATTATCAGTTGTGTGTCTTGATTGTGTTTATCGTTAATCTTTTTCAAATGATGTACAATCTTTGTACGAAACAAATATTATATTTATATAGGCACAAGACTTAGCTTTAATATTATATTTATATGGCCACAAAATCTAGATTTAATGCTCTGCAAAAGAGAATATATAATAATTTAAGAGTAAACAGAAACATAGTTGTTACCGTTTGTCTTCTCTTGAATCTTCTTAAATACTCCACGAAACAATTCTACATGAGGACATGTTATTTTTAAATGTTCATGGACATTATAAATTAGGTGTAGGGATTCTAGGTAAAAATTAAGATTATGAACGGATTGTAAAGTTCGAATACTAATACTGTTTTAATGGCAGATAAACTAGTCGTTTGTAATAACATGAGAAATTGTGATGTTTCATCCAAACCTGTTCATTTTTTTATTCAATATACGATGTGTTGTGTAAAGAAATAAGTGTTTATTTATAACGTTTAACATAAAAGTAGTCTCCTTCTAATATATCCTTATATTTTTATTATAGAGTATATTTCCTATTTTTTCAATACAGGACATTTAAATACCACTTGATTAATATAGATACACTGTAAATATAACAGTCTGTTTTTGTAAAAAATTAAATCTGATTTTACGTACCATTAGCATGTGTTACATTCCATGGTTCAGGGGTGGTCGGTGGAACAGTGCTCTGAAAGTAAACATATTTTATAAGGCCTGTGAATATGTTTTAGCCAATGAACACACATAGTGTCTGATATTCGGCTTTTTTTTATAGTTTCGCTTTATTTTAGATTCATTTTGAAACAAAAATAATAGATAGGGCAATATGAATTGAGCCCAACGACACAACGTTACATGATTGTTTTATATCTCTTGAACATTAAATAATAATTATAATTTTATGTGCATAACTATGAAAGAATAAATGACAAAATCAGGGAATCAGAATAAATATATAGTGCTATTTCCACCTCCGCCGAGGTTTTTTTGTGATAAGCTTTTGATATATGTAAATTATAGCAATGTACGTGCAGGTTGTCTATGTCCATGACTTAATTAACAAAACACTAAGAATCATGGTCTGTAAGTAGACTTTATCATCATAGACTTATGTGTATGAGTAGATTTTATTGACAAAACACCAAGAATTATATTCCTATGAGCAAGACTCTCGTCGCAAAGAGACCTCGCTCCACTAGGCCATTGAGCCAGCTGTAGCGGCAATTATGAACATGCTGGCACGTGACGGGGCGATGTCATAAGAGCCAATCAAATCAAAGGAGGTAGAACTAAGTTGTAGTACATATGCTTGCCGCATGAACAAGAACACTAGACTGGTACCCCGCTCTATAATGGCACCGCTGCTCTAGGCCAGTCATAGAGACGGGCGTACAACGCCATCTTTTGTACTCTCGGCAGATTGGTACCAACTACAGTATATATTATATATGATAAAAATAAGCATTTCGTTTGCTCAAAGAAGTTACCAAAAGTTAGCTGAATATTAAATGTGACATTAATGATTAGATTAATAGATATTAATAATAAATTACTGCTACGTACAGTGGAAAATCAAAGATTCAGTATATGGTATTATCTATGCATCCATCATTCAATTTTTATGCAACACCTCATTCTTCAATATTTGAAAACTAGAAATAACTAAAGAAAGATATTTTATAAGAAATCTTCACGGATAATCAACCAGGATCGCGTGAACATCCATGATAACCGGTATGAGCGTGCATACTGAAGTTGGAACCAGTCTATAGGTAAGTCAGGAGTTGCAACTGGGAGTACTTAAGATGGCGTTGTACGCCTGTCTCTATGCTTGGCTGAGGGCCATAAAAGAGCAGGGTACCAGTCTACAAGAACACGTGCGCCGGAAAGTTGGTAGGCTTAAAAGTCTTTATATAATAAGCCTGATTCTCGATAACGCTCCTCATTGCAAGATCACTTATCTCAAAATTGCAACATACTCATTTCGTTTGATCCATAAACGGAGTGTACGCTAGTCCCACGATTCGGTCAGTTGTGTTGTGTGACATGATTTTCAAAGTCTATGTCGTAACATTTTAGGGGGAGCTTCGCGTAAAGGGAAAATAGTGATATGATTTTCAAGGTTTATGTCGTAACATTTTGTACTAAAACGTAACAAGATGGACGTTACAAGCCTGTCTTTACAATATTCCATTCTAAACTAAAGCGAATTTACAAGGTAATGTTACAAGCAATGCATCAACAGCTGATGGTAAAACAAATGAAAGAAACCAGTGATAAGGGCCATAGATGAATGAAGCATAGCATATCACTTTATACTAATGCACGGAGATAAAGTGTTACCTCTTCTCGCGGAGTAGTTGTTGTTCGGGCTCTAAAAGGAAAAAAATCAATGTGATGTGTTAAACTATCCGACTCGGACTCTTTAAGTTTAAGTTTTATCATTTTGTTTGCAAGTGCAATCTGGTAGACTATAAAGAGAATAATACTATTTATTTATTTAGTAATATGTTATAAACACAATGATATATATATATATTTATGTATATATATATATATATATATATATATATATATATATATGTATATATATATATATATGTCTTGTTAAAATATTAAAGTTTGATTGACATTTGGTGAATATAAGTTATACTTAACAGGAAAAAACTTATGCAGTCTTAAAATAAGAACCAGACGAAAGTGTTCTATGTTTAGCAGATTATATTATTAAACATATGTCCTTTTACCTACATGAGCATACAATCCCCTATTATTTGTATTTATCGGTATAATTTGACCTAAACAATAAACCTAAGATTACACTACAAAACTGTAACTTTTTTATTGGGACCAGTAATTAAATGATGATGACGCGGAGTTGTCACATCTGATTATAATTGTCAGGCGGGAATCCGCTAGGAATGATTGACACCACTTACGTATCCTGTGTCGTGGGGTCATCCAGGTCCGTCAGAGGAGTATCACAAAGATATACCGATCGTCACGTGATATACATATAATCGCTGTTGGTTTTGTTTTACGACTACTTTATCAGGCTGATCAAGGAGGTAAACATTAGAAATTAAGTAAACGTTTTAAATCATTTTATAAAATATATATATATATATATATATATATATATATTAAACGTATATATGTATATATAGTTGAAATATTTCTTAGATACAGTGTCAAATATATCTAGTTTATAAAAAAATAGAACTATGCCTATTATTTTAATAGTTAATAAGGATAACATAATTAATGATGATTTATACTCTTGCCTTCTTGTGGATGAAGAATTTTCCAGGTCAAACATAGGTGTTGTAACACCGGTAGTCCTACATAAAAACAGCTTATTTGACACGTGACCTGCTTGCTTGAAATCTGATTTTCTACTTGTTTTTTGATGGTTGGTATATTAAAGAATAAGTCGTTTTTAATTTTATAGGTATAGCAAACATTTGAATCTCTTGCAATCGAGTAATTGTAGGTCTTACTAACTGCTTCTTAAGAAGCTTCAAATAATATTTGTTTTTTTTTTTTAAATCTGAAGTATCTGGGACTTACTTGGGTTCGCTGGTGGAGTTTTCTAGGTCAGACAATGGAGTTGTGACATTTGAAGTGCTGCATAAATAGAAATAAAATTGACCATTCAAACACATGACTTAATATATACGTTTGTCACAAGCTGTTGGTGACATTTTCACGGCTTTCATTGATGAGGCGTCATTATGTGAATCATGTTTAAGAACATGCATGATTTGGCGGAAATGGCTTAGAATGTAAAAACTACAGTGATCGCGACGTAAATTGCGCAAAAATGGAGAAATGAATTGGTCCTTTCAAGGAAATGACGAAAATGATCAAACATAGTGCCACTAGTAATGTATATATAGAAGTGCTACTGTCAAAAATTTAAAAAGCTGATCAATACTAGATGAAATGGTTTCACTGTCATCGTATGTGGCAGTGATTATTTAATGATACGAAAGAAAGATTTCGGACATGAGAGCCGTGATAGTCTGAAGACCTGTCTCGGGAACAGATTCGGAGATCCTAGTCTCGAAGCAAAAGTGTCTCTGTCTCTATTCAAGCATATATGCACAATTTTTTTTCTTTCGCGTTCCATTTCTCAACAACGATATAATATGTCCACACCTCACCTTAAATTGCCTGGTCAGGTCAAGCAAACGTATTCAAAATCTCATTATATTATCATATAACACAATTGCCTATGAAAATATATTGATATTAATTTTTCATAAAATGAACCCAATTCCTTGTAGAAAACATTTTTCTATTTATTATTCCACAGAAAAACACGAGGCTGTGTGAAGTTTTCAAAACCTATTGGCACATCTCTGAGCCCTGTTAACTTGGCAGTGACGTCACACACAGGTAAATCCCCTATGACCAAAAGTTGCAGATCGCATCAAAAGCTTAATATTTCTGACCCTGTCAGGCCAAAATTTTCGGGGAAGAATAAAAGCAACATATATTTATAATTGACTGATTTAGAGTGATCTAGATATAAAAAAAAACTAACCAATTTCATATAAATACGTTCATCATGGGTTTTCAGCAGCTAACAGTCAAACCAAACCTATTTACTAACCATCTACCAAATAACTAACCAACCAACGGCGATAAAACATGTAACCTTCTTGTGGAGGTATAAGAATTTAAAATTAAAAAAAATATATATATATTAAAGAAGAACCCCCCTCCCCTACACACACGCACACCCGTGATGGAGAGATAAATAATACTTACTCTCGTCTTGTTAGTTCTGCAGACTGTATAATGCCTATCAACATGAAAACACCGGAAAGGTTGAAAAGGAACGAGCGGAATTCCGCCATTTTGCAATACACCTTATACTACATCGGATGTTACATATAAGTTCTGCCATGCCATGCGTAGAGACATACGCATGAGGAAATGATGACGTAAATACCGTTCTCCTTGGCTGGTTGTTATTCAGGATAAGTGACTCACTCGGTCAAGGTATCTAAAAGGAAAAAGCTGTTTACCTTTCATAAGTGTTCAAACAGAAAGGCCAACGTTATAAACCAACAGCTGCTGGTGTAACTGCCGTTGCCAGGAGGGTATGCGTTCATCCCCGTTCGTGCGTGTTATTATGTGGATGTGTTTATTCACGACATAATTCAAAAATCATTAATGGAATATCATAAACAGGACATTTCAATTTTCAGGACATTTCGCGAATTGGCCAAGGAAAAGACAATAACATTTTGGTGTGCATCCGACTTATGACCCGGATCCAGGAACGTCATCAAGGAATATTTAAAAATGTAGGGTAACCTATACAAGAATGAACCCTGGAATTTGGGCAGTTAAGTCAATGCAAACACGGGTTAGGGAGCATTAAGCAATAGGGACCCCCATATTTGGTGATCAACTTCTAATACATCCACTTGGGAAATAGAGAGTATTCAGAGAGCGAAAATCTCCGCCTTTAACAAAGAGTTAAATTTACCATAGTTTACAATAAATAATCCTAATATTAATACTAGTCTCATCTTCTGAACTTATGCAGAGTTCTATTTTTCATTTTACTGACGGGTACTTAATAAATGTTCTTACATTTTCAGCTATAAGGTATTTAAATATATGCATAGTTAACCTGCAAAAGATGCTCACGACAGGCTCTAACGGATGAACATTATTTGTTAGACGACAACTCAAATATTAGAAAATAAATTGTCATGGAGGTGTTGGAAGCGTGGGTTAAGAAAACGTAATATTTTGACTCCGGTCAAAGAGACGGGGCATTTGCTGGTTTGGAACAAATAATGGCCGATCCCTTATCAGAATGGAGAGCAAGATACATTTATACCCCCTCTCCTACAATCATCTTTTGCCTATTTGCCCGCTTAAGACAAACTTTCAGGATGAAGATATATTTTCATTAGAATTCAGCTGCAGATCCGTATTTATAAAGATGACATGGAGTTTCAATAAGTGCGAGAGGGATCATATGAGTTACATGAGGTCTAACACAAATGCTTTACAATCGATATGAAACCCGTGAGGTGATGTCTCCTCTAGAGAAAACACACATTAACATTTATATGATGTCACAAAATGGATCATGTCATTTTTTTATTAACTGTACCAAATTAGCTGTACATTTGTATTTAGTATTCAGCGTGCTTATGAATATAGATGGGCCATAGTAGGAAAAGCAAACGATTAATTGTATTCGTCTTATGAATATAAATAAGCCTCCAGGGTAGAAGGGTATTTAAGGACGTGCAGACGATTATTTAGGGGTCAGACACGGAGCGGAGCCTGCAGAGACACGAACTGCCGTCCGCTCCAGTTCAGTGAGGTGCCGCTGCCCAGTGAACAGTGAGGTGCTGTCCAGTGAGGTGCCGGTGACCAGTGAGGTGCTGTCCAGTGAGGCGCCGGTGACCAGTGAGATTCTGTCCAGTGAAGTGCCGCTGCACAGTGACCAGGGAGGTGCTGTCCATTGAGATGTCGGTAACATATGAGGTGCTGTCCAGTGAGGTGCCGCTGCCCAGTGACCAGAGAGGTGTTCATGGGAGGTGCTGTCGGCCAATGACCAGAGAGTTGTCCAGTGAAGTGCCGCCGCCCAGTGACCAGTGAGGTGCTGTCCAGTGAGGTGTCGCTTCCCAGTGACCAGTTGAGGCGCTGTCCAGCGAGGTTTGTCTGGCGAGGTGCTGTCCAGTGAGGCACTGTCCAGCGAGGTGCTGCCAGTGAGGTAATGCCCAGTGAGGTCAGGTTAGGTGATGCCCGGTGATTTCCAGTAAGGTGAACCAGCGAGTGTTCATAGAGGTGCTGCCAGCGGGTATCTAGTGATGTGCTGCAGTGAGGGGCTGCCAGCCGGGGTCTAGATTCACTAGTCCACGTCGAGATCTAGAGACTGTTAGAGACTGTGCTTGTATTAAAGTTATTATTTAGTTGATACCAGTGTATCCAGAGAGGTGTAACAGGTTGAGAACCGATCTGGTTGGTGATTTTGAACTCTGTTTCTTTTATATACTCTTGTTGTTTATATCGCTGACTTGTGATGTGTTGTGTCTCTGAGTACTTTTATGTTGAGTGCGCCATCAAAATCCCCCAATCTCTACTTTTCCTAAAGGCACGTTTAACTAAAGGCAGCCCGGTCCGTCACTTGGTAAGGACAACCTTTTCCCTCGTGCACAAGAATGTGGTACCTTTTATCGGGAGACATATGGAAAATTAACCCTATGATGTACCCGGCACCTGTAACATATAACGCATAAATAGCGGTATATGTGTAAAATATATGACAGTTAGTGTGCTGTCAGGGGAAAAAAAAGCCCAGGGAAGGAAGCCAGGCGTAAACAAATGTATACTGTGCAAGTGAAAGTTTTCTCTGTTGGTGGCCTTAATGTCACCAGTATGTTGAGAGACTGCACCTCTGCTGACATTACATGGAATATTAAATCATCATGGATGAAAGTTTTTGATTCACTGTGTACACGGACGTCATCAGCATATAATAAATTATATGATGCATAGCGTATAAAAATTACGGTTATGATATGATATAATAGCGTATAAAGACTGCGGTTAAGTGTTAAAATCCCTATACATCATCATACAATGCATGTGGCTGTACCGTATACTATACGATAGCTTAGCAGGCTGTGACACAACTCATGTTGACATCCCTTATAAAAAATGACCGAAAATAATTATTTCATCAGGGAGCGCCTGATTTTTTCCATGTGTACACGTTATTAAAACAGTTTCGTAAATGTTTTTATGGCATGTTGTGAGAAGCCGAGGCTGCTCAGTGGAAATATATTTTAACTGCCTCCGCCAGGAGGGTATGCGTTCATCCCCGTTCGTATGTTTGTGCGTTTGTTTGCTTTAGCTAAGAACATAACACAGGCAGTCATGAAATTTTTATTGCATTTTGGGCGCATAAGAACAAAAGTATCAAACCTTATTTTTTAGCTCAGCTGACTGTAAGTCATCTGAGCTATAGCGATCACCCTTTGTCCGTTCTGGCTTTCCGTCCGTCCGTCCGTCCGTTAACTGGGCACAAATCGTTACCGTTAGACATAGGGAGGTCCTAGGCAAATATCCTTGGAAACTTGAAATTAGGTCATGGTGACCTATATTTTGTGACCTACAGGACGAAAGCATGATTTTAGAAACCAGACAGTCAGACGGGGCACACATAGTATCCATTAAGCTTAGAAACCTCTAACCTGAAATTTAGGAAGATCCTAGACAAATGTCCTTGGAAACCTGAAACTAGGTCACTGTGACCTATATTCTGCAACCTTTAGGGAAAAGATGTCATATGAGCACACTGAATGTCAGATTGGGACAAATCGTATCTGTGAGGACTAGAATCGTCTATCACAATATCCTGAGAATTTCTAGGCAAATCCCCTATGAAACCTAAAATTAGGTCATGGTGATCTATATTTTTTTTACCATCGGACCGAAAACATGGTTTTTAAGCATCAGACAGGCAGATGGGGCACAGATTGAATTAATAAGGCCTAGAATCCTCGTACGTGACATTTAGGGAGGTCAAAGGCAAATCTCCTTGGGAACTAGAAATTAGGTCTGAGTTACCTTCAGGCAGAAAAAAAGGATTTTTAGCATCAGACAGTCAGACGGGGCACAAATGGAATCGATAAGGCCCAGAATCATCCAAAGTGACTTTTAGGGAGGTCCTAGGCAAATATCCTTAATAACTTGAAATTAGGTCATGGTGACCTATATTTTGTGACCTACAGGCCGAAAACATGATTTCTAGCACCCTGAATGTCAGATGGGGACAAATCATATATGTGAGGCCTAGAACCCTCTGACTCAATATCCTGGGAGTTTCTAGGCAAATCTCCTTAAAAACCTAAAAGGGGTTTTGGTGACTTAAATGTTGTGACCTACGGGCTGAAAACAATATGTCGAGCACCCAGACAGTCCGACGTTGCAGCATGTAACCTTTAGGCCTAGAAACCTCTAACCTGACATGTTTGGAGATCCTAGGCAAAAATGTCCTTGGAAACCTGAAATTAGGTCACTGTGACCTATATTCTGCGACTTATATGGAAAAGTGTCATATGAGCACCCTTAATGTCAGAAAGGACAAATCGTATCTGTGAGGCTTAGAATCCTCTATCACAATATCCTGAGAGTTTCTAGGCAAATCCCCTATGAAACCTGAAGTTAGGACATGGTGACCAATATTTTACCTTCAGGCCGAAAACAAGGTTTTTTAGCATCAGACAGTCAGACGTGGCACAAATGGAATCGATAAGGCCTAGGATCACCCAAAGTGACTTTTAGGGAGGTCCTAGGCAAATATCCTTTGAAACTTGAAATTAGGTCATGATGACCTATATTTTGTGACCTACAGGCCGAAAACATGATTTAGAGCACCCTTATTGTCAGATGGGGACAAATCGTATATTTGAGGTCTAAAATCTTCTTACTCAATATCCCGGGAGTTTTAGGGAAATCTCCTCGGAAACCTGAAATTAGGTCATGGTGACCAATATTTTGTGACCTATGGGCCGAAAACAATCACCCAGATTGTTACCATCCAGAAAGTCAAATGGGGCGCAAGTAGTATCCATTAGGCCTAGAATCCTCCAATATGACATTAAGGGAGGTCCTTGGCTAATGTCCCAAGAAACCTGAAATTAGGTAAATGTCATCTATACTCTTTGACTTATAGGGAATAAAATGTATGAACCCCTGAATGTCTGATGGTGACAAATCGTATCAGTTAGGCCTAGAATCTTCTTACACAATTTCCTGGCCGGCTCGGGGAAAATCTCATTGGAAACCTGATGTAAGGTCATGGTGACCTACATTTTGTGACCTACAAGACAAAAACCTGATTTGAGCCTCCGGAATGTCAGATGGGCACAAATCATGTCTGTTAGGCCTAGAATCTTCTAAAACAACATCCTGGGAGGTCCTAGGCAAATCTCCTTGGAAACCTGATATTAGGTTATGGTGACCTACATTTTGTGACCTACAGGCCGAAAACAGGATTTTGAGCACTAAGAAAGTTAGACAGGGCACACATTGCATTTGTCAAGCTTAGAATCTTCTAATGTTACATTCTGAGACATTCATGGCAAATGTCTATAGAAAATTTAAATTAGGTCACAATGACCTATTTTATGCGACCTTTAGGAAAAGTCACATAAGGCCCCAGACAGTCAGTCAGGGCAAACATTGTACCTGTTAGGCCTAGAATCATCTAATGTAAATTCTGAGATGTCCTTGGCCAGTGTCCTTTGAAAACTGAAATTAGGTTCACCATGACCTATATTTTATGACCTTTCGGCGGAAAACAAGGTTTTCTTTAGCATCAGACAGTCAGACGGGGCACATATTGTATCCAATAGGCCTAGAATCTTTTAACATAAAATTCTGGGAGGTCCTAGTCAAGTGTCCTTGGAAACTTGAGATTAGGTCATAGTGACCTATATTGTGTGATCTATGGGCTGAAAAATGGTTTTGTGCACCCAGACAGACAAGGCAGAAATTGAATCCATTTGTCCTAGACTCTTCTAACATGACATTCAGGGAAATCCTTGGCAATTCTCCTTGGAAACCTGAAATTGGATCATGGTGACCTATATTTTGCTAGCTCTTTACCAGAAACATGATTTTGAGCACTCAGACAGACACGGTACAAATTGTATCTTTTTTTCCTTGGAACCCTCTATTGTCACATCCAGGAGGGTTCTGAGCAGGTCTCCTATGAATCCTTAAATTTTTATTTTCTGTCCATTTTTTCAACACTGTAACTTTAGCCATAGTCTATTCTCACAGGCAATATATAACATTAATAAAAAAAAATGAGCACCCAGTCATAATTAGCTGAGCGTCATGGCCCATGGGCAACTTGTTTTTGTCGGAACTACTCATTTATCACCATTGTGTCACCTTGATTATATTTATTCCGTTTTATTTATTCAAATAGTATTCATACAGGGTACACCGTTACAACAGGGCCCTGATGGGAAATGCTATTTATACAGTATAAATGTATGCAAGGTATGATATAAAACATGATAATATATAATTTTAACATAAAACGTCACATATAGTGCACTCACGTGACTGACAGACAAGGAAACACAGTGGAATATAAAAAATGGTATATATCATATGACATATGAAATAGCCTTAAGACAAAAGAACGTTTCAACCAATCACGTGATCACTTGGTTCTCTTTGTTTCAAGTGTATATTTCGATAAATATAGTTTAGTTTTGCCTAGTTAAACAATTTTAACTTACTAGCGTATGGACAGTCGACAAGAGACTACAAGTGTCCGCTGACTCAGAGATATATCGATAAATTGAGGCATGGAACCTCTCCTGACGTGACAGCTAGCCCTCCAAATTAGTTGCATCAGAGATGTCCAAATATCCCAAGACACTCGGATGGACGAAAATGAAAAAAAACAAGTGACCCATGGGTCAAGACGCTCAGCTGACTGGGAAGAGATTCGCTAAACGGAAATTTTATCATCAGATTGGTAGTATATACTCATTCAACTGAAGCATCAAAAAGATTAACTAACAGGCCAAGATTAAGTCTGAATTTATATATCTCAAAAATAGAGAAAAAATTTGTAAACTTTAAAAACTAGATGCGGGTAGCCGACAAGTGACTACGTGTATCAGCCAAAATCAGAGTGGAACGGGTGAATTGAGGCATAAATTGAGTGGCAAGGGGAAATAGAGTGAGGTATGTTGCATATTAGCATGGATGTCTGCAGCCTAAATGTGAATGTAGGTTGTGCCACCTACCACAAATCCAGAAACTGTCCAATTTGTATACATATGCAAAATTTTAGGCAGAAAAGTCAAACTATTACATGTATATGAGTGATTTTAGCCCACGGCAGACAAACAGACAGACGCTGTGCAAAAATAGTTGCAGGTGGCCCCTCCATTTTGTGTATGATAAAGCCCTATGTGAGATCTAAACACATGCACAATTTTGGCCCAATCGGTCAAATGGTTCCGGAGATATGAGCTTGGATGTGTGCAGAGTTAACTAGAATTTAGGTGGCGCCACCTGTCATAAAATCAAGAAAGCTGTCCAGGATGTGTAAACCCGCAAAATTTTAGGCAGTTATGTCAAACCACTATAGAGAAATGAGTGATTTTAGGCCTCGGCAGACAAACAGACAGACGCCGTGCAAAATGTGCAAAAATGGTTGCAGGTTGCCCCTCCAATGTTGTGTATGATAAACACCCATGTGAGATCTATACACATACAAAATGTTGGTCCAATCGTTCAAACGGTTCCCGAGATATGAGCTTGGATGTCTGCAGTGTAAATTAGAATGTATATGGCGCCATCTGTCATAAAATCAAGAAAGCTTTCCAGGATGTATAAAGCTGCAAAATGTTAGGCAGATTTGTCAAAAACACTGCCGAGATATGAGTGACATTATCCCACGGCAGACACACAGACAGACGCTGTGCAAAAATGGTTGTAGGTGGCCTCTCCAGTTTTGTGTATGATAAAAACCCATGTGAGATATAAACACATGCACAATTTTGGCCTTTTCATAGGTCTCTCAGTGTGTCGAGAATGAAGATTCTAGGTCCAGTCGTTACGATTTGTACCACGTTAACAGATGACAGCATCCTTAAAGGTCTCAAAAAAAGGGGAAAAATTCGTAAAAAAATCGAACAATACAGGTGGCCCCACTAGTCTGCAGGAACTAATGGAACATCTCATGATCAATATGTACGCCAAAAATCATGACCATCAGTGATATAGTTATTGAGATATTGAAGTTTTTGTATGAATTTTTTTTTACTATTCTGGGGGGGGGGGTACTTTGGGGCCCCATAGCTCAAAGGATATGGGTAACAGAGACCTAATTTCTGGTTTCCAAGGAGATTTTTCATGGACCTCTCAGTGTGTTGAGAATGAAGATTCTAGGTCCAGTCTTTACGATTTGTGCCTGGTTAACACATGTTCACATTTTTAAAGGTCTCATAAATAGAGAAAAAAATCGTTAAAAATCGAACAATACAGGTGGCGCCACTAGTCTGCAGGAACTGATGGAACATATCATGATCAATATGTATGCCAAAAATCATGACAGGTAGTTAATGAGATATTGAAGTTTTTGTATGAATTTTTTTTACTTTTCTGGGGGGTACTTTGGGGCCCCATAGCTCGAAGGATATGGGTAACAGAGAACTAATTTTAAGGTTTCCAAGGAGATTTTTCATGGACCTCTCAGAATCCCAAGTTACAAGGTTCTAGGTCCAGCGGTTACGATTTGTGCCTAGTTAACGGACGGACAGACGGACAGACGGACAAAGAGTGATCGTTATAGCTTAGATGACTTTCAGTCAGCTGAGCTAAAAAAATTGTTAACGGCAGCACCATGCAGTCATTTGTACAAGATAATGCGATTCCAGAACTATTGACATGTGTACGTGAACATATGGACATACAAGGTGTATGAGAAAGCTATCCTAGATGGATGGCCATGACAAATTTCAGGCCGATACATTGAATCAATCTTAAGATATGGGCTATTATCACTAAAAAGACGCACAGGTCGACACTTTCTAAAAAGATTTCCAGCTGGCCCCGCCAAGCTTTTCTCCAGTTCACATGCTCCAGTTCACATGTGTCCTGATAATTATGCCGGATCCAGAAAGGTCGGTCCAGGGAACTTAGAGGAGTTCTCTGGAAACGAACGCGGATCAAGACAGCATTACACTGAGAGTTTGCTCAAGGAATGTTTCATCCATGATTTATAAGCTATTATTGTATATAATTATATGTAATACATTCCAATATTTATTTGTTAGTCGTCCGTCCGACCGTCCGTCCTGCTGTCGTGCCGTCCGTCCGTCCGTCCCATCCATCCTTTTACCACATTTCTTTAAGACCCTTCCTGCTTTTTTCACCAGTTGTACACACTGACCCAGCACATGAGCGACATGTGATTATCGCCTGCAGGTGGCGCCACCTTTGTTTAACGACTTTCTGAGCTCCAAAAGGTTTTTTTCCCACTTTCTCTGAGATAAGTCAGTAAATAAGAACACCGTAGTCTTCAAATTATATTCAAGGATTCTTTGGAGCTAGGTGAATTCAGTGAATACTATGTTGAAAAGAATTATTTTCAGACTGATTTTTCAACCGGAGTTCATATTTTGCTGATCGCGAAATTTTCTGATTTCCCTTCAGTTCGTCCGTCACGCCCATTATGTTACCTCATTTCTCTAACACCCTTGCCGGTTTTTTTTAACAAATTTACACTGGGTCATGTGATTATCACCTGCAGGTGCGCCACCTATGTTTTAACGACTTTCTGCGCTCCAAAATGTGTTTTTTAATTTCCTTCAGATAAGTTGGTAAATAAGAACATTTTAGCCTTCAAATCATATGCAAGGATTCATTGGAGCTAGGTGAAACAATGATTATTATATTTAAAACAATTATTAGGCCCCTGCTGTAGAAGGGACGACTGCTGAAATGGTTCGCACCCGTCAGTCCGTCCCATGTCTTCTTTTACTTGATATATAGCTCTAAACCCCCTGCTGTTTTCTTGACCCAATTTTACACAAATGTCAGTCACATGAGGAGCATATCATTGTAACATGCTGGTGGTGCCACCTGTGTTAGATCTACTTTTTTTCCTTCCACAGTTGTTTTCCCATAAATTTGAATAATTCAGAAAATAAGAAAGCTGTAGTATTCAAATCATATACAAACATTCCTTAGAGCAAGGGGGATGAAATGAATACTAAATGAAATAGGATTAATTTTAAAATGATCGTTTAATATGTCTTTGAATTTTTCTGATAAGCAAATTCGATCTGTATTTTCATTTATCCATTTTTAAAGCAAAAGATGTATGGTGTACTGTTACGGGGTTACATAAAAGCGGACCGAACTGTTACGCCGATATTTCCCCTGGGCAATTTGTCTTCGTAATAGTACACAATTAACATTCGACTGCTATTTGATATATCACCGGCAGATGGCACCATCTGTGGTCTTGTCCTCTCTGTGTGGTAAAATGGTATTTTATATTATTCTTGAAGTTGTCTGGAAATGTCAACTATTTAAAGTGAAATAAATCTCAGGAATGCTGTAAGCTTTCAGCCTGAAATTATGCACAGTCATTAATGTGTGGATAGATTTATCGCATACGTAAGGCAGGTGTCACCACTGGTATTCGTTTTGCTGCTACCAAAAAAAAACCACCCATATCTCAGGACTCATTCAACAGTTTTGCTCCAAGTCTGTTGCTATTGGACAGCTTTATGATCTAGTGCACTCTGGTGGCGCCACCAATAATTGTTTTTTCCCCGTTAAAGCCATGAACGTTTGTTTTAGGTAAATATCACACTTATCTCAGGAATTTTACCTATTTCTTACCTTTTTTTATCTCAGGGGTTTTACCTTTGGGCCTGCAATTTGGCACAACCACAAATCATTGATAGATTTATCGCATAAATAAGACCAGCAGCGCCAGGGATAACCGTTTGTACGCCTGTTGTTCTTGTTTAGCTGCACCCATTACACATGACACCTTTGGATCCTTACTTATCCTATTTCTGCCAATCCCAAGGGAAAGCATGTCACAGAAGATAACCATATTATGAGTCATGCATTGGGCGGGGGACTGTTCGTGCCTCTGTCCCCTTGTGCTATTTTAGTGACTCCATATAATAATTATAAAAAATAACCTAATTAAAAATTAAACTGTTAAATGACAATTTTTCGACATTTCTTCCTGTGTGGCCGCTTCATCACAAACATTCCTTCGTTAAACAGTGGTCATTACAGTAGTGTAGATCTCTAATCTCATATATTTAGCTATCTATACCCAGCATATAATCTTTCCGTTAGGTGCTGTCAAATAAATTCATATTCATCAGGTTCTCTAAGGTAACATCGAATTGTGACATGGTGGAAAACGAATGGTACATAACACGTTACTCCTTCCTCTTAAACCGATCGATAACCATCCTTAGTGTTCCTACAATGGTATAGGCAGCTTAAGTGAACATGACATTCTGTAATTACAAACCATGGATCTATGTTGGCCAGCGTTTATATCAGTTCTAGCTGCCAGTGCATCGTTGTTGTAAATTTGTCTATATATATATATATATATATATATATATATATATATATATATATATATTATATATATATATTTTAATATATCTAATACACACACACATATATATGTGTGTGTAATGTAAGGTATATAAGGCATGTTACATATTAACAAATAACTAGTATACACTTTTTGGTGTAAAGCAGATGGATCATTAAAGGCAAGAAGCAAATTTATAAATTATATACGTTTTAGTGTTAAGCTGGTTGCTTAGATAAAAGGGAGTGCAGACTTTCACGAACTGAAAAGTGAAGTTCAGCCCTGATCCCATGACCAGTTACGGTGCACTATACGCAGCTAGTGGTAGTTCTCTACAATAAATCTGCAATTTGTGTCGTACCAGCTTCTAGCTACTACGAATAACAAAAAAACCACAGCGCTTCAGCTACGAACGACGTACGCATTCTTTGCAATATATACCATATACATACGACCAGCTGCACACCAGAAGGCATTCCTGCGATTCACTAGGAAGACGTTACGCCTTACATCGTTAAGTAACGACAAGTTAGGGCAGACTTTTTTTAAATGAGGAGTTACATCATTCAGTCAGAATCTTGTTCTGTTCAGGTCAGTTCGCTGACACAATATGGACAAACTTGTACAAGAGCGTATGAATTTACTGATGTGATGACTTGATATTCAGGGAAGCATGACAGAGGTATATCCGTTGTGTTAGAGATATATGCACATATTCCTCCTCTTGCACTTCCTCTTACGTACCCCCCCCCCCCCCCCCGGGACCTCCCTCTTTAACATTCGCTATGAGAGTTCTAGACAATGCTGCGCTGTCTGTATTTGGATGGAGGCGGTGTACAGGCGTTTGGCCAGGAGTGGATGTGGCTGTTTCATACTGGTAAATTGCCGTCGCATCGTCGCGATATGTCCAGACTTATACCGAACAGTTTACGTAAAGCTTACGAGTTGCGACGAACACAAAGTATCCATCACGGTCCAGGAAGCGCTTTCTAGTTACATATGACATTCGAAATCTGACAATTCGTGGCAAAACTCAAATCATACATCGCGGGCTAGGCTCACTAATGGAACCCTGATAGGCAGAACGTTCTGGTACGAACTGGGGCGAAGTGCTTCCCGAACGAGGAGCCAACATCGTCCAGTTCGTGGAAGTTGGAAAGCATGTCGCAGATTAACAAATTGTATATGGTTCAGTGTTAAGCAGAAGACTCATATAAGTGGCTTTAGCCCAGTCTGTTTGGAAAAGTCATACAGTTCTTCACAAAAAAGTTTATCGTACCTACTCTATATAGTGGCTTGAAGAGAGTCTGATCACAAACGCATTTACAAAATCATGAAGTAAACCTGTAATTAAAAGAGAAACCGCATAGTGAAAATTATTTTAGCTGCCCTGGAATCAGATAATATGGATGTTTTCGATGTATTTTCAACTGCTTCATTATCTTACCAGTCAACAAGAATATATAAGTGGATGCATGTTTAATGAATGCGACTCCCTGGTGTGATATGTCACAGAATATATATACAGTGAACTCTCGCACGACGACCACCCCGTTAACACGACCACCCCGCTAACACGACCAGTTTTCATGGTCCCCGAATTTGCTTATAAAAAATATCATATAAAAAACTTCGGTAACACGACCACCTTTTTTGTTCCCGACCTTCAGATAGCCCCCGTATCACGACCACCGGCCCGTGGCGACCGCGGCCCGTTGAGCAGTTGCCACACGCGCATCGCCCAGCTTTGACTTAGAAAATAGCCCGTGATTAATTAGCCGGGCGCGTGGGAAAGCCCGCTTTCATCTGGCCAGCCATAATTAGGCTTGTTTATAATGCCGCCCAACCTGTTAGCCAAACTATACGCATCATGATTAATTACATTGTTTGTTGAGTACAGCTGTTATTTAAGCATTTAGCATACTGATCAATAAGGAGTTTGTCAAAACAGCCACACCATAAGCATACGTTCAGGTTAGTAGAGTAAAACTTTGAGAAATCACATTTCAACGATCAAGCAGTGCCAATTTAAATAACACTAAGATTTTAATATGTTCATTTTGTTCTCACTACGTTTTCGACATCAGACCATCAATGTGAACAAAACTTATGAATCACATATTCATGTTAGTTATTTATTTTTCTTTATATTTAAAATTTTAAATTAAACAGGGACAACAACTTAACAGTTACTTGAAATACCCATATATTATCGTCTGCTTGAATATTGGCAGACTGATGTACAAGCATCCCGCTAACACGACCACCCCGCTAACACGACCACTTTGCCTGGTCCCGCAGGTGGTCGCGTTAGCGGGGTTTTACTGTGTGTGTGTGTGAAGGTGTATGTGTGTTAGAGTGTGTGAATACATATGGTTAATAAATATATTTGGATGTAGGTTGAATTCAGGTTTAATGAATGCGACTCCCCGGTGTGATATGTCACTGAGTATATATATATATATATATATATATATATATATATATATATATATATATATATATATATATATATTTATATTTGTGTGTGTGTGTGTGGCTACATATTGTTAATAAATATACTTGGATGTAAGCCTATGTATGTTTCTCATGTGTGTGTGTATTTATATATATATATATATATATATATATATATATATATATATATATATATATATATATATATATATATATATGTCACGACAAGATAAATATATTAGATAAAAATATCCATATTCCTGCGTGTATGAACGTTATATATATATATATATATATATATATATATATATATATATATATATTTATATATGTGTATATATACACATAAATCAGTATGCGTGTACGGATATATGTATGCATATGTTTTTGTTAAATATATATAATATGTATATATTCTTGAGTAATATATATTATTGGATGTAAAATATACTGTATATATATAAACACAAGTACATAAATTTATGTATATATCTGCATATAAATATATAAATGTGTGTATTTATGTGTGTAGTTGTAACTCATGAACTGTCAAAGATTAGATCTGTATGCGTTTGGTATGCTTCATGGCTAGTATGCTCGAGAAAGTAAGTTAGTGTAATTCAATGATGTAGTGCTCGAGTCCACGTTGTGAGAGACCCGGACTTGGACTCAAGGATTCTAAAACTCGGACTTGAGGACCAGTGAAACAGGTCTAGGCCTGGGGCATCTTCGGCCCGCATGTTTGAAATCATACCATTAAGACTTATAAGTGTTAATTAAGTGAAAATAACAAAACCTTTAGGCATAGATATAGACTAAGAATAGGTTTGACAATGTGCCAAACTTAATCTCTGAGTCAAATGTAATTCAGCCTCAAAATAAAAAGCAGGTATAAACTACCAAGATACATTTGATGAACTCAAGTCCCATTTTAATTATTTAATATGTTTTTGAGGGGAAACGATTTTGGACACACAGATGGCTGAACTTGACTCAAACTTCTGGCACTCAGACGAGTGGCTTGGACTTAGACTTGAACCGTAATCATCATGGCTTAAGAGGAAGTACAGCGGTATAAAACGAGCGTTATCTGTAATCTTAATGTATCCGCATGTATCCAGGCACCCGTGAATTGTGTTATTATGTGGCATATTTTTATCACGATCTGTAGTACCTTGATGTCACCTCAATGAACGTATAGTTAAAAATCTGACATGGAAGACAGAAGCGGATCCAGAGGAGGGGGGGTCCAGGGGGTCCGGACCCCCCCCCCCCCCTTCACCCCAAGCAACCGTTTTTAAGGGGTTTTAGACGTAATTTTGCGGCTTGGATCCCCCTTTTCCATACCTGATGACCTTTGTTTTAGGATTTTTTTAATCCTCCTGGGTTGGACCCCCCCCCCTTTTCCTAAATCCTGGATCCGCCCTGGAAGAGAACTAACATCAGTCTGCTTCTTGTGTCACTGTGGTTAAAAACAAAATGTATCAGTTAACCGCATTTTACGCGCTATATTTTTGCGCATGAGCTTCCTTGTTTTATGTTGTAAATACTTGTGAGAAGATCATATTCCACTCTTCTCCAATCGACGAAAGACGGGTCTACATTAAGGTATGTTCCATTATTCTATAGAAGATAAATCTATCGTTGGAAGAGAAAAGTAACTTTATAGACAACAAATTTATTATAAAATTGACATCCATGTATCCAATGAAATGTAGCATTACTTTGGATAAACACCCTATGGAAATGTTATTTTATTATGTGCACATCGTATTGTTTTAAAAAACGATTGAAAAAGCTTTATCTCTGCATTAATCAGCTTTTTTCATGCTGTTTTGCAAATTTGAAATGATAGAGAGGAACGAGGCGTTTATAAATACTACTACTACTACTAATAATAATAATATTAATAATAATGTTAATAATAATAATTAATCGCATGGTAAAGCCGTTTACTCAACCAATTCTACACCAGGACAATTCAGCACATTAAAATTTTACCGGTATTTGAATAGACTTTAATGTTATTCAAAATACTTCTACAATTTCACAAGTATTTTCAAGACCAGATAGTAAATATTTGACAAATGCTGTTTCTGTAAGCGGTGGAAACAGGCCGGAAAAGCAATTTCTTCTTATCTAGTTTGGAAATCGCTGAAACATAAGAAGAGTATGACACGCCTTGCTTACCTGGTAATAACGATCGTAATCGGTCACATGGCTTGTGGTGTCCCACAGGTAGGTAAACTGAACTCATTTCTATACCCTGTAAACATATATTTTAAGAACAATATCTTTATTTTTTCCCCACACATTCGTTACTTTGCAAAAAAGAAATATTTATGGATCATGGATCATATAAGGTATAAAGACATCGTTTTTGTCATATAACGTTGTTACTGCATTATTATCTAGAACTAGGACTGGTTTGAAGCTTGATATATGAAGGGAATTTTCCATTAAAGGAGATGACCATTTATTCTGTATGCTTAGTTACATTCAAGGAGGTTCACTCAGAGAGGAGAGAGCACTAGGATCGACATTCAACAACAAAGGGACCCGCGTCCCAGTCTCGGAGTTTCATTGCTGTTTCAACTAAACATGCGAACTTTATTGAATCGTTCGACATTATTTCTACGGCATAGCAAAGCCTACAGTAATTGTAAATAGTCCTTGTAAAAAAAATAAATAAAACTGAATTTATGCAGTTCATTATCTCAAACTGAATAGGCCTAGGGGCTAGCTGTATGGTACATAATTCAAAATTAACATGCCAAAATGTTATGAAAATATTCCTTTTTCAGTAATACTCCATGTGTTAATATTAATGCAGTTCTATATAAATGTAATATCTGAATTTAAAATATGATTCGTAGGGAAGAAAATGGCCAATACAACAAATTTCACTTGATTGTAGAGTTTATTTGATATTTTTGGCAGTGATGGCAATGCAATGTGTCTGTGTATTTAGGAAAAATTGTTTGCTGAGCCTTTAATAATTATGTTTCTTCTATTCACAGAATCGGCACATTTACCAAGAGAAAGAGGCAGGACTGGAGAAAAGAATAAACCAAGATACAGAGAAGAGAAATTACCTGTCTAGCATCAGCGAGCCGCTGCCTAATGCCGTGGAGGATTCCGCCCTCTACAAGGAAGAACCATTACCGGAGGACGCCATGACAGGTCGGTTATCTGTACTGTGTATATTGTCAGAACAATCTAATGTAATTTAAATACGATTAATTAACATACTTTATTATAAATACCTTATGTTACTAGTTTCCCTTTATCTATTTTTATAGAACTTTTCGGGAAAAACGAGATACGGAAAATATATGTTCTACTGTATAATGAATACGAAAAAATTACATAAAGTTCGAGACAACATCGCCGTCTATAATAACACTTATCAAAGGTGAACAAATTAAAGGTTTTCTAGGATATTCACATAAAATATCCCGACATTGCTTTATAGGATTTTACAATATCTGCTTTATGAAACCTTTATCTATAACATTGAACAATGCAATTGATAGATCAATTAATGATGATTTTTCTTGTCAATATGTTAAACAACAATCTGGCATCTCATCCTAGGAAACGTGAACAAAAAAGATGCTAAAACAAAGCGTCTGTTCAGACATGCGATGGTAGGCTATCGAACCCGACCTGGAAGGTAATCGAAACGCGTGGTTGTTTGTCCCAACGACCGTAACCTCTGAAACCGCTGGGGCTGTCCAGTAAACTCTACTACGGTCAAGCCTACTTCAGATGTTTGTGTTGCCCACATGAAAGGACACTTCAACACTGTCGTTTCTTACGTGTTTTTGGCGATGGTGTTTGTTTCACGCAAATAAAATAAATTCTGATCGCAGCATTTCTGTGTTTATTCTTCATGGGTTATTGAATGAGTAAGTTTTGGATTTAGAACTATGTGGAATTAAGAAATAAATCGCATATCAATGACAATAGATAATTTATTTATAAAAATGGCTCCTGTGTTATGAGAAGAGCACATGACTTAAAGTCGGGAGATCGTGAGTTCTTATATTTATCTCTGCCAAGGAGGGATGAGCATTTTCCCCGTCGGCCCCATCTAGGGTTAGCGCTCTGGAAGCTCAACGGGTCTCACTCACAAACGAGTGCGCCTTTCGGGGATTTTTCGGTGTAAAACATGAAGTCCGAAATCAGAATTGAATTCAGCGGATTTAAATAACACTTAGTTGAGCCAGCATCAAAAAAAGGAAGGCGGTCACCTCCACCAAAATATAATTACAAAAGTTTTTCATGTTGGTAAGAGATTATTTTGAATAAGAATTAACCGCTCACCAAAGTTGTAATTTTACCGTGTGCCACGTATGGTTATAAATGTATATTTTACTGTTATTTATATAAAAAAACGTATTTCGTGTCACTTTCAAAAGCGTTGTGTAGATCTTTTACATGACAGTGAAGGTTTACCTGGTATGATGTCACAATTGCAGACCTTTTAGATGAACACTTGTTTGGAGCCAAGGTATTTATGACGTTATGTAAATAAATTAAACGGTGAGATAAAAAATTGATTTGGTCAAAAATAAGCAAGACTTTTTTTTCAGATGAAAAAACAAAATCTTCGAAAAATTGCTGACAATTTGCTGTGATGACTCCATTTGTATTCTTCCAGTTAATAAAAAATAATCAGTGTTGCTACTTTTAAGATAGGAATCCTGAGAAACAATTCAATCCCTATGACATTCAAAACTAAACTTGAAAGAAAACTTTTAAGTTGGTTACGTCAGAAAGGTAACTTTTCCATTCTGATATTATTTCGCCCCTTTAGTGATATTTAAGACCATTTATGACCAGAAAAGTCAGATTGTAACGAATTTCTAAGGGACCAACAAGTCAGTTGATGCAAAATTTTACCAGAACCAACAAGTCAGATGATGACTAACTAACAAAACTGTTGATGCTAATGTCCCCCAGAACCAACAAGTCCGGTTGCATCAAAGTCCAAGAGAACTAATGAGTCGAGTAATGTAAAAACGCAAAAATCAACAGACCAACGGAGTAAAATATTCCAAAAGTCCACCAAATAAAAGTCCATCATTAACGATGCTAACATCCATCAGTGCCGTTTCGCCGGAGCATCAGGACCGTAACTTCTTATCTGATTAACCATAATATGGAAGCAGGCATTAGTCTCCATTCTTTGAAAGAAAGTTTCGACTCCAACAAGCGGTCAACAGGTCATCACGCTCAGATGACTAGTATTTCATTATAACATTACTTTCACAAACAGGCAATTATCATCTGAAATCCAAATTGAGATTGATTTAAGATAAGGCCTTGACCTCTGACCTTCTAACACCAAATCACACGTGTTCTACTTAAGTGTTAAGTAACACATATTTTAAGTTTGGAACTGGTCACGATTATGTTCTAAATTTGATATGTGACTGGAATATGGGTGAGAGTGGCTTTTTGTAAAGTGGTTAACTCTTTGAGATGGTCCATTCCCCAAAACTTGGGTACATTATTACATTTCTGGAGATTTGTCCTCAAAGATCAAGACCAAGTCTCCACTAACCACACTGTCTTGTGTTCTTGCACAATGACACGTCCCAGTAGCACGGGGTTACCTTGTCACTTTTAAGTGGAATTTAGGACTGCTAACCCCAACAGAAATGAATAGAGCGGTATCCTCATGAACAAAGCATCGCCCTATATCACAATGATATACGTGTTAAATCATTTGAATCAGCAATTATTATGATGTTAATACCCCCTCCCCCCCCCCCCGAAAAATATATGAATGAACTGTTCCCTAGGCCTCCGCAAAGTTTCTGGAATATCCGTTAATATCTTTTTTGCATAAGGTTGCTAACAGCACACAAACCAACACCCACATAGAAATTATACATTTCTGACGGAGGTATCATAATGTTACTTTCTGACATTTTTTGCTTCGAGAAAGCCTTCGTGATGAAGTAGTTTTAATGACAAATAAATATATCATTATGAAGAATCATGTAAAATTGAAATCCAGAGGCATAATAATATCATTTTTATCTTATGAAACGGTTCTCTGCATCATCATTCAATAAAGTATCATATTACGATTCTTGCGTGGGGACAGGTTAATCTTTGCCTTTTTATTCGGCGATATCCCTATTTACTACGCCGCAAATATGTTGTTAATAGAAAGCTAGACCAAGTTTGTGTTGGATTATAAGCGGAAGTATTACAACAAAACAATTGATAGAAATTACCTTCGACCTTGCGACGATTAGAGCCCAGTAAAACGTTATGGATCATGTAAAGTTTTACTCGGCGTATGTCAATTAAGACATTAGCTCGGCTTTGCCCTGCGATTACAATGTATGACCCACGCCTCGTTAAAACTTACATGATGACTAACACTTCACAATGCTGTAACTTTTTGTCAAAAGTATATACTATGTCAAACTGATACATAACAAATTTAGGGATTAATTACTGGCTTTTTTGTCCATTTTTTCTCCTCACCAGTGTGATATTATTCATCTGACGTGACATCCGCTGCCATCGGAACAATTTCTTACCAAAGTCTTGTTTCTGGAACCACCGATTACCCCACGCCGCTGAAGACTGACCATCTAAGAGATCTTGCAAATACATTATATGATCTTTTTTCAAAGTGTCTTTAAATCGTGGATGTATCGGAAACATATTTGCCCTTATAGTGAAGCTGTACTCCAAGAAAACCAAATCTAGTGTTCCAGGGCTTCTGATGATCTGCTTAACTGCCTATGACACATTGTGTTTGCTCGCGGCCAGATAAAACAGCGCTGCTTATAGTCTTGTGGAATAATTAATTTTACTTCTTTGGTGGATACTGCAATATTTGCATCCAAATCCAAAATGTCTTTATTAAAAAGATTTTTAAACAAGACTTAAAGATGATGATGTGCATTTTTATGTTACTTTACACATAATTTTTAATTGAAGTTGAATTATATTACACATCCGATACAGAGATGTATGCTCTTTCTGAAAAATTACAACTCAGGTTCAAATAAAACTATGTATCCTAAGATTGCAAGCCTCCACCATGTGGGTGCCTAATATTGTCGGATGGTTCCCAACCGGGGTTTGCATTTACCTATTCAGGCCCGTATTTCCAGGTTCATACGTGCATAAATGACTACTCCGTTTTTCACTACTCCTTGATGAGGTTTTTGGTTCCGGATCAAGTTCCGGATACACATCGAAATCTAATCGATTCTTTACTGGCCCATTCCCGACATGCCCCGAAAATTTCATGAGATTCCATTCATTCCTGAGTTATGTTGTGTAGGAACACAAACACACAAACCCTGCCGTCTGGTGTCACTTTACGAAACTAAATAGCTTCTTATTCACAGGTTTAGGGATTACCGAGCTTTTAATGTTTTAAGTCCCAAGAGGGGATACCCCCTCCCGTTTTGGAAAATGTGTGAATATACAATGTAAAGAGGATATTTTGAGGCAATTTCCACAAAAAAAATTAAGGATTTTCTGTTCCTCAGAAACTGTTCTCTTAAGTCTTTGCATAATGTTGTCAAACTGTACAGACCAAGGATATAAATTTCAATCGTTTTACGTTTAAAATTTGCAAAATATTGTCTTTAGAAAGTAATGCTCGGGTTAAAATAACTGATTTGTTGAAGTCTTATGTTAAACTTTGCATTACACAGGGGTCCATGGTCTCGACAGCACAGAGAACTTAGCAGAGCACAGTTAGTGAATTCGAGTACCGGTATCAGCAGAGGAGCCGTGAGATTTTCACGGTCAACCCCAACCAGGGCCTGGTGCTCTGCAGTTTTTCTGCAGCTGTTCATAAATATCCTCAACTAATGAATTTGAAAGTTATACACTGTGGATAATTTAAACAAAATCTAATTACTAATTAATAAAAAAAAGAAATCTTAAAAAATGTGAATGAATCACGAAAATTGTGTAAATAAATAATTAAAATGAAAGATATTGCATTTCATCTTGGGGGCGCGCCCTGAGGACGCCCCCCTCTATATCCGCCACTGGTAATATATAACAAAGAAAATTTGAAGCATGTTTATGTTTCTGTGAGAGTGTGTGTGTGTATTAACAACCCGATAATTCCACACAGCATAGGAATGTGTTAATTCCAATTAGAAATATCAGGTGCACAAGATGAATAAATATCATGCATATCTGCAGGATTGAACCTTATAAAATGGTGAAATAAGTCCCGGATCTGCGGATACCAGTGACAGGAATTTCATGATTAAGTTTTAAAAAATTTAATAAGTATTAGACTATTTGCATTCAGAGAAGACGGGGAGTCCTGGCTGCGACCCAGGGGTGAGGGGGGGGGGGGGGGTAGAGGTGGCATGGCCACCCGCGGTCCCCCCCCCCCCCCCCCCGCTACGCCTCTGGAGGGCATGTGTGTTTATCTGTGCATTTGTCTGTTAACAGTTCAAAGCGCAAATTACATTTGGGCGTATGTGTGTTACACTTTACATTTACCTTTCTGTCAAAGCGACATCATATATTAGACAATAACTGGAAATTAAGTAAAGGCAATACATACTGGACTGAAGCTTCCGAAGTAATTTCGTAAATGTGCCCTTCAGAAAAACCAAGATGTATTCCAACCTAAAGAGACTTATGAGAAAACTTTGAAAATGTCCTCAAGTCCCTAAAGGAGGATTTAGGCAGCAAGGATCGGTCTGAAAAAGTAATGTCATACCCCACGATTCCCCTCTGGATTCAATTAACACATCACATGATTATATATTTTCATTTATGAATACAAATATGTATATTGTACATCTTATATAAAAGTGAAGAAAACTCAAAAGCCTTTTTACATCATTCATTAGTCTCTGAATAATTTCACACGGCATGTGTAGTATAGTACATACTGTAGATATGTGCAGGTTATATGCACAAACACTGACTTACTTGTTGTGTCAGTTCGTCCACTCATGTGAGCGAATGTCAGCGTTGGTGATGTTGTTGAGATTCTGAAGAAAGACAATGTGCAAGCCCTGACAAATTGACTAAAAATGTCAATTAAAGAAACATACAGTTCATGTAAAAGGCAGGGAAATATAGTAAGTTAAAATTCCTCCAAATGCTGGTCATCAGACGCCCTGGCGGTTCGGTAAGGATTTAGGTAAACCACAAGAAACCACTTGCACCAATACCTAGCTGTCCTAGAAGTCCCAACATCCACTACGACACTGCGCAGACTCGGACTCACAAGAGTTTGTCTAGATGCTGTTTATGGGTGTCACAATCCTACCCCCATAATGCACCGCGTATTCTGCATACATCAGCAGCGTACGTAAAAAAAAAGTAGTGATGTTGGTAATGTAGTCTGTTCAAATAGTTTAGATAGGCAAATACCATATATATGGATGTTTTCGTGGGAAGAACTTCACGGAATAACTATTAGTTTATAAGCATACGCATGTAAAATATAAACAGTATACGTTTCCCTCAAATATAACAATTTTTATATTAAAGTTTAACAGTTGAGATAAGTGGTCACGCTCGTCACACCAAGCTAGGTTTCGTTTCGAGTCGAAGGTGACTCTAGCGGAAGGGTGATCCACTAAATCACAATTTTGGAGTCGTCAGGGCCGTGCTTGAGGACAGTGTTAAGGTTGTAATAAAGAGGAGGACAGTCAAAAGGAACGTACCTTAAGTGGACATTCATCTGAATCCTGTGGGAGAGAGTTCACAAACTTGAACAAGACAACAAGAGAGATGACCCCATTCATCGTCCCAGAGGCCATGTCTGAATCCAATTTGACGTCGGGTTGTCGGATTACAAAGCTACCCTTTATACAAGAAGTAAGGTGTGCAAACCATCATGAAGCCAATTTGTACCCTCCTTCAAACTCTCGTAAAATCGAAGGCTGTTGTGACGTCAGTGGAAACATCCTAGGCGTCACTAAAGATCTTCTAAAACCAACTAAAGGGGGCAAAGTAATACGAGTGAAATAATTTTTTTTAATTTGTTAAGGTTTTTGTATAGCCTAATTTAAAATTCATGATGATGACATTGTTTCCCTGGAGTCCTGTCTGGGAGCTCACTACTAGCAACAATGTACGATTACGGTTTGATTGTCACTTGAAATGTCATAAAGTCATGAAAAGCTCCACTACAGGTCACACATTGCAACAAAATATACACAGTGAATGTGAAAGAGAACTCAACGAATTTCAATATTTCCTTTAATCAACTAAGTGTACAAGTACAATAGAGAAAATGAAACATACTGTGACAACAAGTTTTACCCTGGTATTCAAAAACATTTTGTAAAGATTTTCATGATTAATTTGCTCTCTCTAGAGAGATACATTGTACGTGGCAGATAGTTCTGCTATCAATATATATATATATATATATATATATATATATATATATATATATATATATATATATATATATATATATATATATATATATATATCCCGCCACGTCATAAGGTCACGAACCATGATCTAGACAGGATTATTGAGATGAATAGATATTTGAAAACCTAAAAACTGATTTTTTTTTAAATCCATTACAAATCATTAAACAGATTATTTTAATACAAATGGTCTGTTCACAATTAAAGCACCATTTTCCTCGACTACTAAGTGGTCACTTTATTAAACCTGCATAGACTGCAATTGTTCTGTATGTTTTTACACAGTTGAAATGCTAGTATGTCGTATTTAAATAAGAATGGCAAGTTACCAACAACACTTCAATGTTAATAGGATAATTTTTTTATGAGATCCAAATGAAACCAAAATATCATGACTGTTTGTTTGAGTATATTAGGCGTTTACGATCATATCCCTATCCCCCCCCCAAAAAAAAAATCGGGACATTAAACAATAGAGGATAATTTCTCAACTTCAGTATTTTTATCTCCTTTTGGCCTGCTTCACTGCATGGCACCGTATCTCCCATAGGTCACCTTTCCGAAAGAGGCACTTCCGGCACAGTACAGGATAATATCCGCTGAATCCGTTAGTTTGAACAAAACATTTGTGATCGTTATTACTATTTAAGACACTGAGGAATGAGATGTCCAGAATGCGATGAATGCAATACCGTAAGGCACATGTGTGAACACATAGAACAATGCAATCAGCAGCTAGAATCGTGTCACGTGCCTGTCTTGTCGTTTTCGTCTTCTTTCCTGAGCCGAGAGTGCACTGGCTTCTTGCATGTGTATGGAACCTACAGCTGCTTTTATGGTTAATATGGAAAGAACAAAGATGACGATACGGAAGGTTATACATGTGTAATTACCACATAAATGAAATATCGAACTGTGTACTTTCTATCGATGCGACACCTGCCATTGCGATAGTCTGTGGATAAGACCATGAATGGAGTAGCGGCAATTATGCATAAAGTTACCATAACAAATATGAAAATGGATACATTACGATAATTAGAAATCCATGTGGACGACAAAGGAAAAGTTGTTGTAATATATCGAGCAATACTTATAAATAAGACAAGCCAACTCGAGGTGAATTCATTCGTTTCGCTAATGATTTTACATGTGACACATGAGGCACGGCCAGCGGCTAAAACTTACATAAACCGACGTTCATCATCCATATTGTATCTGATGCTGTTAAAGACCACAGACACTTTTTCTAGCTCTCTTTGAATATAGCAACACCTTGAGAGCAAATATGTTTCCTGTGCACCCGCACATAATGGAAATGTATGTTAAATACTTGTTTACTGGAAAAAAACCACATTCACAGGGTGTTCATTATCTGTAATCTTATTGGTTGCATTCATTGATCCAAAGCTTTTGTTTATTTTCATAGAAACGTCAAAACTAAAGTTAGTATATAAATCCATTGGATATATATGCAGCTTCTGAAAATAAAAAAAAAATATATATATTACTTTAAGCAAACATACACATTATAAGGGCATAAAAAATAATACAAACGCATCATTTATACTAAAGATATTTCAACATCTTTATTAATATTCATATTTGTATCTGATATTGCCAATTATTTGACATATTTCGTTATCTGGCTCTTATCTGTCTGGATGGAAAATGTGCAAACCGGTAAGACTATTAAAGGTATCACTTAAAGAGACAGAAAAGTCTTTGTGAGATCATTTAAATAATGGCATAAATAATGAGTATATAATACAATGATTAAATATGAAAATATGCATAGAACCAGAATTGATACTCTTGAGAGAGAAAAATCATGATTGGAGGAGGAAATTCATATAGCATGTCGAATCTTATATTTGGCCAAATTTAATAGTTTTGCACAAATCAAACAAGCACATTATTCTCTTCAATCGGGAACAGACTTGTTTTGCTGCAATATTTCCGTGATATGTTAGGGTTGTTTGATCAGCAGTATTCGTAAATTACATATTTAACTTCGGAAGGTTCAACAAATTGTACGTACTGCAGTTTGCCTGGGTTTCACCGGGACATATGGCAGATACTAGATTTTAATTCCATGGTTTTATGGCCAACTTTGGAAACAGACCTGTTCTTTTCTTAATTTTATCAGAATCTTAACTTTACTTCTGGTAAAGCGAATTCGAATCCTGTGTCACTTGATCATCCTATTTTATAAACAGCTCGTACATCAAGCGAGAATTATCGGGGAGGGGTCGGGGGAGTCGACAGAGGATTTGGCTTTATAGGATATGTTTAATTTAATTTACTGATTTCAATAGAAATCCACATTTCTGCAAATAATTTGTCATTCATCCGAATTGCAATTTTAATTTAAAATTCTGATAAGGTATGGCATCGCAGCCTTGCTTGATGTAACCATTGAATTGTGCATGCATATATATATATATATATATATATATATATATATATATATATATATATATTCACCTCAGATTGAATGTTCTTCCTGTTTGTCAACATTGCTGTGTTTACAAACATGTTGTTGATTAACAAGTTTATATCACATTATTTGAGCAGAGAATATTAATGAATGATTAACTAGAATTTCTTGTGGTGCCATAGTATCCCCTTTTTTGACCCCCCCCCCCCCCCTTTAAGAGTACGCCCTCATCTTTAGCAGCATTTACTGACACTTGGAAAGCGATCATGTCATGCAAGATTTCAGGCCGAGACACCAATCCACTACTGAAAGAAAGTGCATCAATGTATTCTATAAAAACAGAATTTTAGGTGGCTCCAAGCGATTTTTACTCAAAGCAAATAAATGGATGTACGCCACCAAAAGACAAGTGCAGATGGCGTCACCAGTCCTCAATACAAGATGGAGGTATCTAAGATCTATGAACATGCACACTTTCAGGCCAATACGGCAAATCACTTCTGAGAAAAGGGCATTTATTTATACTATGAAATGGTAAGGTAGGTGGCGTCACCTATATGGTTCACAAGAAATCTCTTCAAGATTCATGCCAAATATCAGACAAACACATATGAGATATGAGCAATTTCCAGCTAAAGTCTTGGTGTATGTCCCACCCATCTGCGATTGTTCGGCTATGCATCTGCCACAGTTCTTGGATGCTTAACAGATGGCGACAAACCATCTGCGAACATTCGGCAAATATAACAGATCCTTTAGCAAACATTTGTCGAACTTTCCCAACTATCGCCGTATATTCACGGGCATGGTCAGTGGATTAGTCGGAGAACCTCAACGACCATAGCCGAAATATCACCAAGAATTCGAGAGATATTAGCCTAAACTTCGCAGAATAATCACAGGTCAAATCTATAATGGAACTGCTCCGTGTTTTCAACGTTTTCACGCAAGCAGTCTCAATCCATCGCAAAACATTTAATTCGCCGAACATCGCAAGAGGCCAAAAATAACAGTGGGACTGAGGCTCATTTTCGGGAACTATATGTAATTAAAAATTATTGTTAAAAAAACTTTTAAAAAGGATAGTTTGAATTAACATAAAGATACACATGATAATCTCCATTTCCATTTCAATTTTCTTTAAATAAACATATTTCTATTGTATTAGGACCTGGAATAATAGTAGACTTGAACGTTTACCTCAGTGATTGGACTTGGACTTGCATTCGCATGACCTGGACTAGGATTTGGAACAGTCAGTGTGTTTTGGAGGATCCCTCCCATACCTGGGGCTTGATTTAAAGAAAAGGGCAAATGTCCGGTTGACAGTTTTGTAGACAAAATAAAGATAATGATTTAGAGTAAAGTCCTATATCCTTTATTATAGGTTAATTAATATTGGACTGCAAGGACCTTGTTTCCGACATATTCACCAATGTCAAAGCAAATTACTAGTACAAGAAGCCTAGATGGGTTTATTCAACCACCAATGCCTTACCAGACATATGTGTTGGCATAAAATTGGTGCGGGGCCAGTCACTACACACATTATTAAAGAAAAACCTTTAAGATTTTGCCTCTCTTCTGGTGGTTCTCCTTTTAAAATGTGTTGGAAAAGATCAAGGAAAAATGCAGTATTTGCTATTTGTCATGATGAAATCCAAGCAAACTGCAGTATACAGCATGACCTATCATGGTACACACTCATTAAATTTGGTACAAGAGGCAAAAGCTATGGCAGTTTATGTAAAGAAAACTGCGATCATGTGTTCTGGCAGATTAAGGTTAAACTATTTATTTCAGATGTAATGAAGTGACACGTCATGGAGTCTATTGTTGTCTTCTAGTTTAAAGAACGCATTTCCTTTGCATTAATGTTCAATTTCATTTGGATTAATGATCTTGAGTTATACAGTTGGAAGATTATAAGACCAAATTATTCAGATGTATAATTATTGTTCGAAATATGGAAGGAGCTAATGTTGACAAGTTAAAGTTAATGGCGTTTAGACATCATGAACCTCTAAAGAAAGTAGGAACATCGTATTTATAGCAAAAGTGACATTATGCAATTTAGATAACGTTTGAGTATATATTTTACAATCAATTTATTATGGTACAAAACATAGCTGTAACAGTAAGAGAGGCCATTTGGTATCATCATCGCATTTTATAGAAAGTCTTGTTTCTAAAGAAAGAGTCACTTATCAATTTGTTTGATAGCATAATTAATCCAGTGTTCTTGTATGAATCCGAGTTGTGGGATTATGATAGGAGATTATAGAAAGAGTTTAGTATACATATTGTGAATATTTCATGAAATTAACTTCATCTACATCTAGTTTAGCTGAACTGGGGAATGTGTAAGATATCCATTACACGTTACTTGCATAATTTAATTTATTCATTACTAGGTTAGTCTAATTGGATATCTAGGTATCCAGGTGCATATAAAATATCTTACATAGACTTGATGAAAAGGGAAATGTCACATGGGGAACACGAATTAAACATATACTTTTCAGTGCCCGATTTGGATATATATGGAGGGGACAAGATATAAGGGAATCTAATTTGAAATTAAGGGTAGGAGATACGCTTGTGGAAAACTGGTACAGTGATGTTCAGAATAGCAGTAAGCTGTCATTTATATCTATATATATATTTATATCTATATTTATATTACTTTAGAGAAATATCTGGTTTATTGAGGTATCTGAAGCAGACAAGCACCAGCTCAATTTTCCTAATCTGTAACTATTCGAGACCTTAATAGCATATAATTAAATGAATCAGGTAGCCATTGACATTATAAACAGTCAATCACTTGACAAGTGGAAAATCTACATTATTTGGACTACCTTTCCAAAATCAACAAAAACACATAGTCTCTGCCCTCATCCGTATCCACATGTTTTTGCGGAATGATTCTAAAACCAAGGGAACGGGATAAATCGTTCTGGCCCAAGGGTTGCAGGAGCTATCCCGCCGAATACTGAACGAAAAAGCATCTTACCTTAAACTGAAATCGTATCAGAAAAAATATCAAAATATGACCATATACTTCACAATGATTATGATATATTCATCACCGGAGAACATATATTAACAAGCGACTTCAAATGATGACGTCAGTCAAAGCGACGTCATACGCGATTGACCTTTGTAACGTCGTGTTGATGTTACTGTTTCCATATAAACAGTTCACGCAACTATTGACATAGAAAGCCTTTTGTGTAGGAGCGTTTTGGGGTTCATTCGATTGATTAGGTCAAAGTTATGGATCAGGGAGTTTTTTTTTTGGTCAATTAAGATGCTCTTTTAACGAATAGCTATTAGAAAGGGGTAGACAGATTAATGTGGTTAGAGAAGAAAGTATTGGTCAGTATTGCATTAAATATGGTAGGATATGGTATAATACGCCATCAATTGAAAACCTTATACTTGTCCTAATGTCTGATGATAATATACAAATATGTGTTGTAGCAGTTCACACATATCATGCCTTCAGGAAGACAACATATCAGGTATATTGATACAAGTATTCATAGAATAGATTCTTATTTCAAAATAGTATTCTAATGGAAGTAACTTTCCATGTAAATACGGACTGGAAACATTAATGTTTAATGAGCGTGTTTTCAATTTTGCACTTCAAGTGTAATAATCGATATAATAATCGATCTAACTGGGCTAATATATCCCTTGCCTTTATCTCATTTGGTTATTTATTTTAATTTAGTTTATTTATATATTTATATTTATAACATGTATAAGAAATCTTTAAACCAGGTCTAGTCAACCTTGTATATCCAGTTCTCTGCGTGAGAATATTATATTAAATTTGTCCATTTGACTGATTGCTTTACAGCATACAGTTTTGTTCAGCCGCTAAACATGACTTTGATTGTTGAATAATATTTGGAACTGCAAGCGGAGTGTCCCCTATTTCTGAAATAAAGTTCTGTTCTGTTCAAAACGTTAAGATAAAAGGACGGCACATTTTAGAGCTGGACAGTGTCGGGGTGGAAATTGCGTAACTCCTTTTACTTGGATAAGTTGCACATGGATGTTGGCGGAGGGTTCAATGAAGGCTCTGAGTGCGAGTCAAATTGTGATATTATAACATTTATTTGTCTGTACCGCACGCTATGCTTTGATTCAGCCGGACTATACAATTTACCGACTTTAGTTACTGGTTGATCCAGCGCGATATACAAGTTGTACTTAAGTTAGTCACTTGCTGAATTGCTGTACATGTATGCATGCGATTACATCATATTCTCTGCTATCTGCCCTAAATCAGCGAGTTTCTAAATATCACTACACTATGGGAGAGGGCTTCCAGCTGCAATCCGCCTTCTGCCCCCTATATTCTAAATTCCTGTGAATTCACAGTTAATCATATACATCATCTTTTTGGAACAATTAACAATTAAAGAATTTAATTTTAATGCCTTACCCTTAATATGAAAATAGGTTTCGGTGCCGATATAACATATTTGTCATCCCCTC
The DNA here is from genome assembly GCA_026874595.1 of Sipunculus nudus. NCBI lineage: Eukaryota > Metazoa > Annelida > Sipuncula > Golfingiida > Sipunculidae > Sipunculus > Sipunculus nudus. The sequence continues at coordinate 39,380,035 of CM049316.1, forward strand.
CATCAACCTGTTTATTGGTTAGCAACAGGTCGCCCTCAGTGGTGCATAAGGACCATAACTCAGATATATTCCTCTAATGTTGCCGTAATGCATATTTCCGAGTGCTGCTAACTGTCCACATTTAAAAAAGATTATTTCAACAGCGATGTGTCTTATGTTTGTCGATTTGAAAAGGGTTTAGATGGCTAGGTCACTCTTCACGAATTTTTGTGATGCTCGATTACTTTTAAGCATTAACGTCAAACACTTGACCCGAAAAATTGGCAGTCGTCTAACATGATATGGCATCATCAGTTCAAGCGTCAGCCTAAAGTACAGTAATTGTGTGTCGCGGAATATGCTGGCAGCCATTAAATACTATAATAATACCTACTCACTTGTATTTGGGATTTTCGCCCACGCATGCACAAGCACAATCTTGATGCGTATGCTTAGCATTTGACATGTCTCTTAATAATTATATATTTATTCGTCATTAAAACGATGGGTTATTAACTCCATGATAATTTGTCAAACGAAAAATGTCAGATATTTATATTATTAGCCTACCGTCAGAAAGATATTAATTTCCACTTGTTCATTGGTTTGTGTGCTGTAAAGGGCAATAAGTAATGAGCGGATTTTTATAACATATTGTGGAGGGCCAGGGTAGAACAGTACATACAAGTTTAGGGAGTAATCTCTATAATAAATTTTAATTCAAACGATTGAATATGGATATCATTGTGACACAGGGATGCCTTGTTCACAGGGAGACCGCTCAATTCATATCTGTATGGGGCAACATTTATAAATACCAGGTGATAGTGACCAGATGAGCCTATGTTACTAGGGCATGACACTGTGCAGAAACCGCGGAGAACTCGAATTAATTTTAATTTAAATTCAATTCGCAATTAAAAAAAACATTGCAGTAATTTGAATATATTTCATTGGTGTGTAACGAGTAATATTACAGATGTTCTATTGCTTTTGAACAAGAACACAACTAAGTCTGAAATTTTGTTCAGATTGGTAGAATTTGCTCTAAAATTAGATACCATATCATTATAATTTATAAACTGTGGTTGACTTCATATTCGCGAGGTTGAATTTTCGGGATTTTCAATTTTTCATTGTTTCATGAAGGTTCCATTTTCGTGATCTCAAAAATAGCTCCGGAAAAGAACTATTTACATAATATAACCACTTTTATGTGAAATAATTATATCAAATATTATGTACACAGATTTTTTTTTAACAAAAAAAAAATATTGTTCGATAGTGTCAGATAATCGGAAAGATGTGATATCATTTAAGATCAACTTGAACAAACACGATTTTTTATTTATAAAAACCTTTTGCCAACCTTTTACTTTTCAACTTTGCCTTCAACAAGGGACCTGTCATTCACGAATGTTTTATTTGCGGGATAATTCTCCTTTCGCAAACCAAAATTCAACCACAGCATTCATTATCATGCAGTTTTGCCACTTAATGTGGTAGGGCCAAGCAGCCAGACAGGTGTAACTAGTTTTACTGGGCAATTGCGCCTTCAGATCAGGTAAACTGCCTAAATAGGGATAAAGGCTTAATTGGACTTCAAACGAGTGGCCATTAATACCCCGTGCAGTTTATATATATGCAAATATTCTTATTTGGTTGATGAAAAACATAAAAGAACTCAACATTATGAGGCGGTGGTGATCACAGTATATGCCCTTACAACAGGAATGTCAATCAAAGTCTATCGTGTGTTGCTTGTGCCGTCCAGTGAAGTGCCCTAGGTAATCAGAACCACTGGTCACTATATAGGTAACAGCTGGTCCAAGGACAAATAGCCAGTAGAGCAGCACCAGGCACACCGAATGGTATAACAATGGAAATATCCTTGAAAGTCATTAGACCAGAACAAGTCAGTTCAGTATTATCTGATCACATGATTTATGGCAGAGAAGGAAAGGGACGTCTCAGCAGGTCATACATATTACTCTATTCCTTTGCTTTTTTTTATCAAGACCGTCGCAGCTCTATATTATATATGTAATAATTACTATTACTTTGAAAAGCTCAAAATTTCTATTACTATTTATAATATTATCATTTTCTTGTTTCCGTTGTGCTGAAACTGCTGATACAAACAATTTAGGAAAAGTGTTTCAGAAGCATTTAAGCAGTTATCAGGCTGGCTCCTTGTGTCATCCATGAGAGGCATTTGTGTTTGAATTTAACCTAACACTGCAAACCTGATTTTCAAACTGACCTTGAGCAACTTCCATTGAGCAAACATTTGGGAAATATGAGAGTCGGAACTTTTTTTCATGAATTCAGATCAATACAATTGAGCCTGTAAAATTCGAATTCAATTCCAATTCATTCAATCTTCTCTTCAATTCTAATTCAATTCCAGTTCAATACGGTAATGACCCCAGGTCTGGTCAAAATGAAAAAGTAGAACAAAATCGACCCCAACATCCATGACCGGGTTTCACTCGACCCCAACATCCATGACCGGGTTGAAACTTTATATATGTGCAACTTATAACGGGAAAACATGTCTAGCTTGTTGTCAAAAGGTCAAAGGTCAAGGTACCATTTCAAAATAATCTCACTTTGGTTACCAAATGATAAATGCATGTCGTGAATGTTAGGCTTTAGCGTCATGCTAGTCAGCTGATGATCTTTGGCATCAACTCATTTGTTTGTCCTGGTTTACTTTGGCTTCAACTGCTGTGTTGATCCTGCTCCCGCTAGATTTTGGGAAAAAACCTGTTGGTCCTGTTTGAATATTTCACTACCCGAATTACTAGTTTTAGCACCTCTTTAATTACTCATGGGTGTATCGCCACTGGATGGGTCAACGTTACTGGCACGATCAAGGGTCTTCAGAAGACCAAGAAAGTTGTGAATTAATATTTGAGTGGAATAATGCAGCGGTTTGACGTTACCAACTTAAACGAGTTTGTATTAAGTCTAGTTTAAACCTCATACTGATTTCATTATTTTTCTTTAGTCCTGTCTTAAATAGTTACCATAGTGTCTAAGTTTCTACCAAATGGACAAAATACAAATAGATCGAATCTTTACAGCTCCTATCTCTGTTATTCTGTCATGGATCATACTCTGCAAGTTAATGTCAGCAAGGTTTCTAAGATTTTATTTTGTCATCTGAAAAAATACTTTCCTATTTTCCTGCCAAATCCTCTGTCTTTTCCTCATCTCAAAACTAAATACCATAAAGTCATAAAAACCTACAATTCAAATATTTGTTCAAGTGTTCACTTGCAGCTCTCCTATTTTTGCATAATGTCATTCAATGCTTCAATTTGATAAGAAAATAGTTACACGACAGTTGTGAAAGAGAACTCTATTTTAATAGTTACTTTAATCAACCTAAGTGCAGGTACCCTGAGAGTAAAGACATACAGATGGCACGTAACAACAGATTTGACCGGGTGTCTTTTAAATGATGCAATGTCTCTTCGAATTATTGTAATGTATTTTAATCAACTAAGGTACAAGGACAATGGGAATGAAAATAGATTAACAACATGTGTTGTCTGGGTATCTAAGTGTAATACTTTCCAGAGGGAGCTTTATTCGTTGTACCTGTCAGATGGTTCAAGCACTTATTCATATTTTTTTAATCTTTCCGTTCCTATATATGCTGAAGATGTATGAATATGCCATGTGATCATCCAGTTTCACTTGTCATGGCCAGTTATACATGATGCAACAAAATCACTTGACTTATATTGAAGGAGGGGGATCTCTTAGTATAGTGTGCCGTCATAACGGGTGCCAAGGGATCGAGAGTCACAGGTAGTTCACATAAATGTCAATATTACTGGATCCATTCATTTCTTGTCCGAAACGCCTAAATCCTTTATAATCTGCAAGGTGTATTCATATGGCATGAGGAGTCGCAAGGGCGTATCATTTGCTTCAATAGATCTTGCCAATACGTTGAGGTTTGAAATCGGAGGACTATTCCACTTTTTTTAAAGCTGGGCGTTATGCAAACTCCGAAACCCCTTCATGTTATGGGGACAAATTACAAACTTCAAGGTATATGGAGTGAAAATATCTTTTGTTCTGTTGAAACAGCTTCCTGTATAAATAATGCGAACGTGTTTAAGGGATGAGTAGCTAATGAAGCATCTGCCATCGGTCTAGGCGCTCTTAATTGTGTCCGATGTCGGGAATAAAGTGCCTTTTTTACTATTAGTTACTATTCGTTGTCCTGAATAGCGGGATGTTCTCCTTAGAGGGGTTCTTGACATAGTGAAAACGTTTGGTCTTACCAAAGACTTTCCGCAGCGCATGGTTTCACTGTATATCCATAAATATATTAATCAATTAATACGCGCGCAAAATACTATCAAATTGTCAAGGATTTAATGGTAGCCTAAATGCTATGGTAGAAATCCTCAGTAGATTATAAAATGTGTGATATTATTTATAAAGTAATTTTTATTTTACAGGTTATATAATATATGTCATTAACATATAATATCCGATTTTGCGTATCGGAATTTCACCTTACAGGCCTTGATAATTAATGTATGATGCAAATGAGCCAATAATATCACTAACCGCTTATATTTGTAGAAGAAGCATTTTATTACGAAGTTGTTATTTTCTCGATCATTTCTCTTTCTCGAATACTCCGAATTTAAACAATTTAGAACAAGTACTCAGAGTATTTATTTTCTATTGTCTTTCATAACACGCTTTCACCTGCTCATGTGCTTGCCTATGAATGAGGCGGGCCCCTCGTGGAGTATTTAAGGAATCGCCCGGTGTCAAAACCTTTTCAATCCTATAAATTAAAAATATAGTATGGTGATCCATATCACCTCGAAACTGTACCTTGGGAGTTGCCCCCGCCCACACATAAAATTTAATTTCAATAGGTTCATCTATTAAAAGTGATAACATGTTCTAAATCTTCTTGACTTAACACACAGATCACAAAAAGAAAAGTGGGTGTTTCCAACGTGCCATCTTCACGCGTACTCAGCGTGATATTGCGTACAAGTCATGCAACGGCATTTGCTTATTGATCGCAGATATTTAATATCACCGTGTATTTTAGACATACTGAAATGTTTGAATTCCAGGTAGTGGCTCAACCTAATAATGTCAAGGTCTACGGATCGATCCGTGACGGATAATTAATACAAAGCCGTGGAATTTAGAGTGGAAGTCAGATAGGAATTAAACAGGCAGTTTGTGAATTACCAAGCACCCCTTTAGGACAGAAATACAAAATGGTCTAGTGCAACAGCTGCATACGGGACCAGCTCGTTACCGTCAATTAATCTGATGGAACCTAGGATGACTGACGTGAATACGCATTGTCCCAGCTTCAGTTATATAGCGCCGGTCGGAGGCAGCAAACATTTTCAACCGTGTACCATATGTTTATCTGCGGTTAGGAATTAGATTATTTCTATAGTCTGCCTGGGTAGAGATTAAAATGCAAAAGATACCATAGTGTAACGGTAAGCTATTTATGTTAATAATTTATAGATAACATACGCATTTTATTCAGATGACCTAGTGTGTCGGCCCACACACATCCTGATGTAATATCACCTCATATTAATTAACTTATTTCTATGTTAGAAGAAGTAAACTAGCTGTACGGCCGCTTCATGGAACTTCATGAAAAAATAGTTTATTTATTATTAGACGCTACCCTATACTTCAGGACAATAGACACTTTAAGAGAGTGAACGTAAGTGATATTATAAATGTGTAGTTGTTTGTTCTTGTGTATTTATTACATATTTAGTTTGAAGTATTTCTGTGGATGGAATGCCCATAACAAAAGACGTATGTAAGAGATTTATTAAATGACTGATCTGAATGTGAAAGGTGTCATTTGATATAAATGTATGAAATACCGTCATAAAATAGACCATTCAGCGGACAAATGTCATATTGACAAAAAGGTGGACAGCAAGATATGCAATAAATTCGATAAATATCCAGCCCTTGTGTTCATAATATACCAAAACCCATGGTGCCATCTGGTTTTATCGAAATTTAGGAGACATGAAAAAGAATGCACAACGCCGATTCTGTCGTGCAATAGCGTAAACATACGCTGTATTAGCCGGAAAAAAAACACGATTTTATTTTGTACTCGAGAATGGACGTAATACATAGAGATCTTAACGCATTTTCATATAGACCTTACAGCTTTGATGTATTTATATCAATTCATGGTTCACATTGTAATTAATGATAAGTATTATGTATAATTGCAATGTTAGATATATAGGGCATGTCTGCCACTTAGCAGGCTGCAACTACCAGTCATTTAAATATACGGGCTTAACGCCATATGCACTGGTTTTACAAATATTGTATCGAGAGGGATTAAATTTTTGTTGTCATCTTACTTTACATGGGTCTACAAAGGCATTACAAGTTAAATAAGTATATTTAAATTGTAAAAACGTACTAAATATTAATAATAATTCAGTCAATATTAACTTGGCTCAGATGATTTAATAAGATTTGAAGTGCCATTATATAAAATAGCTCGTTTAGCGGGTTTGACTGTTATATGACTGTATATGTGTCGTGTTTTTTTTAAACGATAGGTCCATGGCCTGAATGAGGACGAAGGTATCCATATGATAAGAGTGATATGTTATTATTTGGCCTTCTGGATTTAGGGCTTTATATGCACATGGTGAGGAATAAACCAGAAGTCATAACCTGTCGTTATGTGTCGGGCTCGTAAAGACACTGCCATCAAACCCGCAGGGTGGGAGTGTCGAAAGTATATTTTTATCAAAATTGTCTATAGAAACATATGAGTGTTATATTTGTGTTTGTATTGGTTATAGCCCAGATACATGTTATGCAACACATAAGCTGTTGTGAGGGGTGTGTCATTCATTGCACAGCCGAGTAGATTTTCTCCTTGTTGTCTTGCAAATGATATAAACTTAACAGGGTCTGATAAATTCTTTTTCATATAATTTAAAGTAAGAGGATTTTACGATATTTATATGTCACCTCCAACTGATACACAAAAATATTAACACTTAATGAACGTTTTTGTGCACTTTTTCTACTCACCAATGCAATATCATTTGCAATATTTCAGGAATCCGGACAGTATAAAGATGAATTCACCGTCTCACGTCACATTCGCTGCCAATGGAACAATATCCGATCAAAGTCTTGTTTCCGGAACCACCACCTACCCAATGGCGCCAAAGACTGTTCATCTAAGAGATCTTGCAGATACGATATACGATCATTTTTCACAGATTTCTTTAATCTGTGGATGTATCGGTAACATTTTTGCCCTGACAGTAATGCTGTTCTCCAGGAAAACCAGATCCAGTGTGCCAGGACTTCTGGTGATCTGTTTAACGGCTTCAGACACGCTGCATTTGATCGCGGCCAGATTACACCACACTGCTAATAGTCTGGTGGAATGTATAATTTTTACTTCTCTGATGGATACTGCAGCATTTGCGTCAGATTGGCTTGTTTTGTACATAAGCATTAGCCGCTACATAGTTGTAGCTTTTCCACTCAGGGCCAGGTGGATTTCAAAGTACAGAAATAATATTATTTTAGTCAGTTTAATGTTCGCCCTGTGGCTCTGTTTATTTATCCCACTCTATGTTATAATTACCAAATACTCCAGAAACTTCGGATGTTTTGCTAAACATGCATTCAGGAATATCTATTTCAACATCGCTATAATACGTATGTCTTTATATGATGTCATTTTCAGCGCCATCATTTTTATTATGTCCATTATGACCATAAAGGCAATCGTGAGTTCCTCTCGTCTCCTTGTCAACGAAGCCTTGTCTTCTCGTGAAAGTCAACGGACAAAGCAGGACAAGAGGATAACCCTCTCATTACTAGTGATCGCTTTGTTTTATGTAGCAACCCACGCACCCTACGGGATCATATACGTCATCTATGTAAAGAACCTTAAATCAACCGTTATATTTTGCAATGATCATTCTCCAGTGCTGGTATATGTTGACATATTCCGCGAACATCATTCTGTACTGCGCAGGTAGCTCCACGTTCAGAAAGGAGACTGTTCGTCTATTTACATGCGTTGCGTGTTCAAACAAACTGCCTTTACCGAAGGTTACAAGTGGCCACAGGGGAAACAAAAATAATGTGAACAGCACTACTGACGAGCCGGAACAAATGGACACGTACCTGTAAGAGGTCCCGAGAAAGAAACCCTCAGGGTATTTAGTCTTATTTTGTTCGTAATATTCTGTGAATAGTTCATGAATACAAGTCTCAGCGATATGTTTTCTAACATGAACATCATACTTGACATAAAAGACAATTTCTATTGGGCTAGGGGTGTACTCGGCCTGAATTGTTCGAGTCCTGGCCTACAAATCCGAGTAAAACTCTGAGTCTGAGTCCATCGAGCCCAAGTCCAAGTGCAATTCCGTGGATTCGAATGTAGACTGGAGTCCTGGAATCAGTGCTGTTGTTATACTTATTATTATATTTATGATTATTATATTATTATTATTATTTGTAGTAGTAGGCATCCTCCAGTCTCAGAAGACTATGGAGTTGCGCTATGGATGGATGTTCTGGAACAGCAGAAGCGGATCCAGGGGAAGGGTCCAGGGGGTCCAGACCCCCCCCCCCCTTTTTTTTGTCAGCAGCCGCAACCTTTTTAAGGGTTTCAGACCAATATTTGCAGCCTGGACCAACCTTGGGAACTTATTCTAGGCTATGTCGTTAGTCCTCCTGGGTTGGAACCCTCCTTTTCCTAAATCCTGGATCGGCCTCTGAACAGCATCTTGTATGGCTGGTTAACCCAATGCGGGAGTGGCAGTCTCTCCCACAGCGAGTACACAAGAACTCTGCTGCTGTTTTGTGGGTTTGACTTCTTGCTTTCCTCTCCTGTCTTTGACTTGGGATTGTTGAGCTAGAGTCTCTTCGCGCTTAGTGAGGGTTTTCTATACTCTCTGCCGCCATGTTGTTCTGAGGCGATTGCTTCCTAGTTGTTCAGTACGATGGTCATGGTACTCATGTCTCTCTTGCAGACATCTTTGAAGCGGAGTCTACCTATGCGGCATGCTCCCTGTACCAGTTCACCGTACTTGAGATCCTTGGGGATGCGACCGTGGTCCATTCTCACGACGTATTTTTTTGAGTATGGCGTACATGCTGGGGATTTCAGCTCTCTTATTATTATTATAATAAAATGCTTATTGTTAATTAGTTGTTTTGTAATGTCCCCACCTTCACCTTTTGAAATGCAAATTAATTTTGACATGCAGGATTGATTTTCCCGGTTACCATTATTTTTTTTTGTTGGAATAAGTTCGTATGCTCACAGAAAAGTAGTTGCTACATTTATATTTGTCTTAACTTCCCAATGAGGGTTTTACTTGTTTCTTATTCCTTACATTTAAGAATTCAAGTATAACCAGAAATCTGGTTTATTTTGTCAAAGGTTTATTTTTAATCAAAAGTTTTATTAAATCATAAAGCTAAAAGAAAAATATTATATCGACAATGAAACTTTATGTAACAGCTTAGAAGTAACAGTTTATAACAAATCTAAATGTTAATAAAATAAGACAAAATGCATGTATTTGTCTTAGAATAATGACCAAATAAAAATTAAACTAGAAATCTGCACTCTAAGGACTGCAAGCCTCCGCCACGTGTGTGGTCCCTATAGTGGGATGCTCCTGAACTCCCGAACTCTTTGCATTCACCTATTCGGACCATATTCCCAGGTTTACACGTGCATAGGTGTCTGTACATTTGTGATAATTCCTTCATAAAGGTGCTGAATCCGGATCATGTGCCGGATCCACACCAAAATCTAACCAATTCTTTATTGGCCCATTCCCGAAATGAGCTGAAAATGTCATGAGATTCGATTCAGGTTTGCCTGAGTTATGTTATGAAACCCAAACACAATACACCTCCGGTGTGTTTCTTTGTGATACTGAATTGTTTCTCATTATTTTCTTTCTTTCTATCTATCATTCTCGTCGATACAATTTCAACAATTTATCTTTCACAAGTTCGGTATCTTTAGATATTTACGTTTTTTAATGTTTTTAGGTCCCGTGTGAGTGCATATATGTTTATTTGTGCATTTGTCTGTTATAGAGTGTAAATTATATTTAGACGTATGTGTGTGTGCCACTAGACATTTACCTCGGTGCCAAAGCTGCATAATATATTAGATCATAAATGAAAATTAGGTAAAGGTAATACATATTGAACTAACATTTCCGAGCTGATTTCATCACGGTATCCCTAAAAACCTAAAAAGTCCCTAAAAGTAAGATTTAGGCAGCAAACATTGGTCTGAAATACTTTATAAGTTGGTCGTGATTAAAAAAGGTCTGCCATATCATCTTAAAACCCCTCTGGATTTGATTCAGTGACCATATGATTATATATGTTTTATTTATGAATGTATATACATCTATGTACATCTTATAAACCAGTGATGAAACCTAAAAAAGCTTCTTACTTCATACTTTAATCCCAAAATTATTGTATACGGCTGGTGTAGTATAATACATACTGTGGATATGAGGAGTTTATTTGCAAAACATGTGACTTATTTGTACTGACGGATTCGTCCACTAATGTCACCGGAGATCAACGTTGATGATGTAACTGAAGAAAGGCAATGTGCGGGCCGTGACAAATCGCCCAAAATTTAAATCCAACTGGAAGCATCCAGTTCACGTATAAAACAGAGAAAGAAGGTTTCCATTCTTCTATATGTAAGCTGTCACCAGTCGTCCCGACGGTTCGGTAAAGATAGAAATATACCACAAAAAACCACACAGACCAATGGCTGTCCTAATACACCCAACATCTACTACATAGGGTTGGGATGATATTACTTTTCTATATCATGATAATGAAAAAGAATTTTTCGCGATATATCATGGTATCGTAATATAAGTATCTGGCAATAGTACTCAATCATTTGTCGCCATATCACAAATTTCGTGCTATCTGCCATGTCCGACTACTTATAAGTGGGCAAATCGCCAGTTTTCAGAGAATGTCAGTTTGTCCACCATTGTTATTTTGAACATAACCATATTAGAATAAATGTAATCCTTGAAAATATATGATTTTCTGAACACAGAAAGACCATGGTAATGTCATAATCTTTTTGTAATAACCCTAAAAGGGCATGTGTGTTTCAAAACTGTGGACAAATAAGCATATCATGATATCACGATAACAGGAAAGTTAATGATACAATTATCGCAGCTGTCGGATATGGTGATAATCCCAGATATCGGTTATCGTCCCAACCCTACTACTACCACACGGTGGAGACTCGGACTCACAAGAGTACGACTCTGCTGCTGTAGGGTTTATAGGCGTAACAATCTGACCCCACAACGCGTCTACATACGCCAGTGGGCGTACGTAAAAATGTAGTACAGAGGGTAATGTAGTCCCTTCATGTATGTAAGATTAGAATTGTGTGAAGCCAAATAACATAATAATGAGTGTTTTCGTGGTAAGGAATTCACGGAATAAGGAATATTTGGTTCATTTAAGCGTGTGAAATATAAACATAATAAGTTGCCGAGAAATGTAACACATTTTGATTTTAAAGTTTGACAGGTAAAACAATTGCCCCTTTTTTGGCCGGGGAGGGGGGGGGGGGGGGTAGCTTCCATGAACATGTATTTTTATAGCATGCCTTGGCATTTTTTATGTACATAAATTTACTTGACGTGACAGGTACCGGTTGCTCTCAGATTTTAACAGTTTTTATCCAATTTCTTGTAATAACTAAATGATATTTCACAATTGTTGTAAAATAATATTTCACAAATGCTGTTAAATAAAGCTAAATTGTAGTTATAATCCTGATTCTGACAAAGTCAGAGTCCCCATTCTACAGTCAGCATAATATGAGGTCCAGATGATCTATCTATGGAGCAGTTGCAGGCTATATAAATACTATCACCTCAATATAAATAGATATACGACATTTATAAATAACCTTTCATTAAGTTACGATGGATATGCTGGCAGTCATATACAATTATGAAATTATTCTCCTGGGCTCATTTACCTGGGATCCAGGGCATTAGCTGTTGAATATTAAGGATAGTATAAGCGAAGAATTATTTCCTCTTAAAATAAAGGCCTTGGCAATACAAATTGAATTTAATAAAAACTGATATATATATATATATATATATATATATATATATATATATATATATATATATATATATATATTATTCGTAACATATACATAAACAGGGGCTTAGTTATTCACTATATACTTTTTTGACTGATTAAAAATGTGGGTCCTTTATTTACGAATATTTCGGGCGTCTAACTTTTAGGGCTGGCTACAATTTTCGTATCCCAATATATTGCGATATTTGGCAGCGTATAGCGATACGTATTGCTATATTTTCATTGTATTAGATCTAAAGGAAATAAGTGTGCTTTCTGTTGCATATGTATATATATATATATATATATATATATATATATATATATATATATATATATATATATATTTATATATATATATATATTTATATATTTGTTATTATTAACAATTCTTTATCATATTAAATGTCATAACATTTATGCAGTTTATTGCAATTTATTTCGTATATGAAATATGGCGATATTTATGGTTTAGCCCAAAGATGAATAGATGGTGCGCACAATTACAGCCGTGTATAACACATCACAAGGCTGCACGTCCTTAAAGGGACCCAATCACCTATCTGACCTTCATAAACTAAGGGTACTCCCTTGGAGCTGTTATCACGGCACACAGGTTGCTGGTTCTGTTTATTTCAACGTGTTTATAATATGTATAGGCCCGAAAAAATAATCAAAACAATTTTGTAACAAGTGACCTTTCTCCCTCCGTATATATGCAACCTACCACCTCAGGCGGAAAGTTTTTCCTATTTGTCAACAATGCTCTGTTTACAAACATGGAGTTGGTAAACAAGTTCATACATCCTTGCGTTATAAGAACTTTTCACACCCAAAAGTTCCCTTAGATCATTAATTTATACAGACAGAAAGCCAGAAATTACATACATTCTTTTTTAAAAGGAAGGTGAATGGGCACCTTTAAACAAAAATACTGTTAAGTTGACAACTGCTCTTCCTGCATTTATCACAAGATTTGAGCAGAGGATATTTAATGATTAATTATTATGACCGTGTTGGGCACTTCTTTTTTTGAGTGTATCAGATTATTTTTCATATACCAATAAGTCATGGAGCAGATATGAAAATTTCCTGGGCCGGCCTTTGATCTATGGTATATTAGGCCTACTTGAAACTTCCTAAAATTCCTTACCTAAAGGGTAAAGACACGTTCAGAGCTTTCAATTTAAGCCTGCCATTAATCCCAACCTATTTAGATTTCTAAATGTGTGACTGAATTTTTTTTTCAGTTTTAGTCACCTTAACAAAATATCGAAAAGTATCGATATATTTGTCAACTGTATCACGATACACAATATGCGAATCACCGTATCGAGATATATCGATACTATCGCGCACCCCTACTAACTTTATCTACTTTTAATATCCATATTCAACCAGCCACATATTTTAGCCTACAATTACATGATGATGGTTCTGTAAAGGTTATCACTGATGTCGTCTGCCACAGACGTGACGTAAACAACTGTCTACATAATAAACAACAGAGATGCCTGAAATCCATGGCGACCACAATGGAGGGCTGCCCCCGCCGCTCTAATTCCGGTCTTCCATCAGCTCGTATAGGCTATGCATATCTAACTAATACCAGAGTGCAAATTCACTCATGTTTAGTGGGATCGTTTATATATTCAACTTTCAAATCATTCGAACTATGCCTCTGTATTCATTTTAAAAATAAATTGTCTCAAAGGCTAAATAAACCGGTTGTTCGCCGAAGATTTGCCGAAAAAAATATACGAGCGATGCTTCCCTGGTATTTTGCAGGTAAGTAGGCGTGTTATCGCGGACACAAAACCGAAGCTTTGAGACAAAATATGTTTGGGGTGCTTTGTCGGCTCGGCGGGCTGGGGATAAATTTCTGCTTCTGCAAGGTTCGATGATATTTTGACTCTATATTCTTGCGACAAAACTTCGCGACCACGAGGCTGTGTACACGCACCCGATACCTTGTGATGTTCGGCAAACTTCGTCGAGTTTTCGGCGGCCTGGTCGGAGAGGTCTTGCGATAATCCTATATTTCAATTGCGAATACCTCACCAGTCGTCGCGAGTTTTAGTGGGACTGAGGCATTTCATTTTCTGCTTTTGGTGCAGATGTGACCAAATCTGATCAACTTTCATAATTTAATTCTCTGCTTGTTTGTATTAAATTTGTCCATTTGGCTGATTGTTTTACTGTAGGCTCTGAATACATGTCAAATTGGGATAATTTTGATCTTATTACATTTATTTGTCTGTACCGCACGTTTTGCTTTGATTAAGTCAAACTATACATTTTACCGACTTTAGTTATTGGTTGAGGCAGCGCGATAAACTGGTTGTTATTTAGTAAGTCACTTGCTATAATAAATAGCCGCACGCCCATATATGCGATGCAACAAATTCTAGGCTACTTCTCTAAAGCAGGGGTTTTCTAAATATTCCTACCCTATGTTAAAGGGCTGCCAGTTCCTACCCCTCCTCTGCCCTCCCCCTCGATATTTTAAATTTCTGTAAATTCCCAATTAATCATATACATCATCTAATGGATCAATTTACAATTTACAGATTTAATTTTAATAGCCTTACCCTTAACATAAATATAAGGTTCTGTACCGAGATAAAATATATGCTACCCTCCCAGCCACCTGTTCATTGGTTACCAACAGGTCGCCCTCATTGGTATATAAGGACCATAAGTAATAGACCATATTGACAGCCATCTCCGTACAATGGCTAAATCTGCCTAGGTGCCAGGCTTAAGTACAGTTATTAATTGTGTGACGCGGAATATGCTGGCAGCCACTTAATACAATGGATTATACTCATTAACTTGTATTTCGGATTTTCGCCCACATTCACATACGGACACACTCTTGATTGGCATGCTTAGCATTTGACATACTTTTCTTTATAATGATATATTTAATCATCATTAAAACTATATCACGATAGGATCCGAGTCCATGATAATTTGTCTAACGAAAAATGTCAGATATTTGTATTATTATACTCCCGTCAGAACGGTGTTATTTTCCACTTGGTTCGTTGGTTTGTGAGTTGTTAACAACACAAAAAGTAACGAACAGATTTTGATGAAATGTTGCGGAGAGTTAGGGTAAAGCCTAAGGAAAAGTGCATAAACTTTTGGGGGAGTAATGACAGTAATAAATTTAAATTCAAACGATTTAATAAAGATATCATTGTGACACGGGTCTGCTTTGTTCATAGGGAGACTGCTCAATTCATATGTCTCGAGGCTCAATTTGTTATATCGGGTGATAGTGACCAGGTGAGCACGTTAGGCATGACATTGTGTCGGAAAACAGGGGGATCTTGGTCCTGATCCCCGAGGAGAAACCTCGTATTATTTCATAATTTTGGGAAACTGGCCGATAAGTAGACATCTGAATGTGTTTGCGAAAGTGAAAAAACGCTATTTTACATATTTGTTCCAGTCACAACGCAAAAGTAGAACAAAATTGACCCCACCAGTCGACAAACTTTACATATGTGCAACCAATCACAAGAAGAACTCGTCTTATTTGGTGTCAGAAGGTCACAGTACCATTTCAAGTTAATCTCAGTTTGATTTCCAGAAGATAAGTTCCTGTTGTAAATATCGGGCTTTAATCGACCTTTTCAACTACACTAGCGACACTAACAATTCGGGTCCGTTATATAAAAAAAAACGAATTTCTATATCTGAAATGATAAAAGCAACAGAATCCTGTCTTATCATTAGAGATGGGGTTGCTGTCAGTGTCTGTGACATATTTCTGCTTTCATTTAAGAAATCCGTAGTGCTGGCTTAAAGGACCCGAACCCCGAAGACGACCATTAAATGCAATTCGCATGCTTGTGGAAAAGGTCTATTTCACGCTAGTCAGCTAATGGATTTTATGATCAACTGATTGGATGGTCCTAATCCACTATGGCATCTACTGAGGTGCTGATTTGGATAAATTTGGTACAACCTGACTTACTGGTCCTGTCTGAATATTTCACTACGTGGATGTTCGCTTTTGCCACCACCTAAATCGCTTGATGGTGTAACGTCACTGGATAGGTCCCAGCTGCTAATGGCACGGTCAAGGATCTTCACAAGATCACTGGAGTTGTGAAATAATATTTGAGTGGAATACCTCAGCAGTTTAAATTAAGCGATTTTGCATAAAGACGCCATAGTTTAAACGCCACACTGATTGCATTGTGTCTCTCTATTCCTGTCCTGTAGTAGCAATATGGTCTATGTTTATACCAATTGGGAAAAAATCGAATTATCACAGCTCTTATTTCTGTATTTTCTGTAGCTCTGTCACGAATGCTACTCTGCCCGTAAATGTCAACAAGTTTTCAAAGAATTTATTTTGTCATCTGAAAAAGACTTTCTCATTTTTCCTGCCAAATCCTCTTTTGTTTGTCTTTCCCATCATAAAACTGAATACCATGTCTTCATAAATACCTACATTCAAATATGTATTAAAGTGTTTACTTAAAAGGTCTCATATTTTGACATGTCATGCAATGCTTCAGTGTCACAGTGCAGGCACCCTGAGAGCATAGACAAATATACTTTAGGTAAATACAGGTTTTGAAGGGGGCTGGGGTCAAAGTGCAGGTCTATACAGTGATACAATGTCTCGGTGATTTTTCTTAATATTTATTATTAATCAACTAAGGTACAATTTAAGTAAGAGTAAATAAATACAGACTATAAGAAACCACATATTTTGAACGCGTGTCAAAAGGCAGTGACCCAATATTTCAGCGGTATATTTTTAAAGATATTTTCATCAAACAAGGTACAATTACAATAGAAATAAAAACAGATTATAACTAACAACAAGTGGTGCCCTTTTGTCCAAGTGTATGTCTTTCCAGGGAACCATTTCCGAATTATCTTTCCTCTCTCAGGACAGCTTTATTCGCCGCACCTGACAGCTGGTTCAACCACTAATTTCTGTTTCAATCTATTAAAAATATGTCTGTTTATAGATTTGTTGAAGATGTTTGAATATGTAAAGTAGCTGTTTCTAGGTTTGTTTAAGATGTTCGAATATGTAAAGTGCAACTTGTTATGGCCAGTTAAACATTTGCAACATGATCACGAATTATATAAAGGAGGGGTATTATCCATGCCGTATCCATCACAGTATGCCGTCATACGAGTGAGGGCCAAGGGAGTGAGAGTCACATGTTGTACACATTAATGACAAATGCATTGGTCGGTTCCTTCATGTCCAGCACGCATTAATCCATTATATTCTGCACAATGAGCTTGACCCTGCGTTGGAGATTTCCAGATCGTATGCATGAAAAGTCGCACGGGCGTACCATTTGCTTCAATATATTTTGCCCCTGCGCGGAGAATAGAAATTAGGAGAACTTTTTGACATCAGTGAAAGCTCGGCATAATGGAAACATCGTCACGTTTGGTAACTAATTACAAACATCAAGGTAAAAGGAGTGAAAATGTCTTTTGCTTTCTTGCCACAGATACCTGTCAAAATAATCTGAACGTTTTTAGGAATGAGGAGCATACTGGAGCAAAAAAGTATTTATCCTGCCACTGGTCAAGGCATGACGGTCTTACGGTCTCCGAGTCAATGTTATGAGATCCGATCTGCCACAAACTGGTGAGATTAATTTCCTCATTCCTGACAGATATATCCCTTACAATTAACCATAAAGGTACAAAATCTAAGGAGATTACGCTTGATGCAAGGACTGCCCAGGGCTCAATGCTGTAATGTTTACGACCATCTGAAGACGAGAAAAATGGTCATCGTTTCACAATACGCTGACGACACAGCTATCTGGGCCACTGGTTCAAACGTTTGTTAATCACGCAACGCAGTCCACGCACAGCTTGGAATCAAACTAAATTCAACCAAAACAAATGGTTTTGATTAGTCGAGCCTAGAAACCAAACTATTTTGAAACCTCAGAATTTTTAGGTGAGAAATTAAAAGATTTTGACGCTGCCAGATCCTAAGGTGTCAATTTTGACAACAAAGCTAGTACCCTTACATAAAGCAAATCAGTCAAACGAATGTTGAGATGGATTGATGCTCTAAAGGCTGTTTGTGACATGAAGGACGGACCTAAACTGGAGACATCTACACAGCTATAAAAACACCTATAGGGCTGCATTATAGACATCTACAGATCTATAGCTTGCTAACATGCGGCTAAGACACCCTAATATAAATTAGAAGTTCATATATTTTTAAATAAAAATATATTTTTAAATTTCTTTTAGTTCTATGTCGTTACCTTATACAATACGCAAATGTTATCATTGGAGTTTATGTTATTCATTTATGAAATAAATTTATTTATTTTACAACGCTACGAAGATGTTTTTCCTGTCTAGAAATAGCTGCAACAACGATGGTGTCATTTAAAAGACTTGTAATGAGACATAAACATACTTATCAAAGGTGTCTTATTTTATTTAACTCCGCTAGAAAACCATCTATCTGAAATATTTGTCGTGACTTTGAAACTTGTATGCTAAAAACGAAACCGGATGGAAGACAGGATTATCGGCATTTACCATAAACCTTGCCATTTTGAACGGCTTTTTCGTCATTTTTAAACTACGTTAGTATGTGTTTGGGAAAACAGCATCAAACCGTGTAGGACAAAGCAGACATTTCAGACCTGGCATTACGCGGCCGGTTTACAACTTTCATACAATTAGGTGAAGCAGATATTATTTAGTTACTAGATAGTTGCTACATGAGTCTAATTTGGGCATTAAGAAAAACATGTAAGCTTCAGTGAATTTCACAATATAACAAAATCACAGGTGGACAGGGGTAGTAGAATAGAAAATAGAGCAAATTTCTATTTTCCATTCTTTTTCTATGTCAAATTAAATACACACGTGGTTTGCCAGGATATATTTTTTTGGATCACCATGTTTTAGGCGTTACCGCTCCTTTTATTACGTCACTTATTACAAAAAAGGAAACACATCGCCTTTAGGGCTATGCATTTGCACACAAAAAAATACCTTAAAATGTACTCCGGAAAGGTATAAAAACTATACTTAAAAACGAAGTTCATCTGAAAAGGAAATTTTGAACTTACTATTTTGCGCATCCCCCCCCCCCCCACACACACACACATAGAAACCGACATGAGTTGCAAGGTATGCGGATCTGGCATGTGGATTGCGGATGAAAATCGATATTTACGAAAGAAATAAATTAGATATCATTCTCGCGTTTCTGGCACGCGGGGGGTGTAGCGATCTTGGTCTGTTCATCATCGGATTCTAGACCGAAAATCCCAATGCATGACGTTCTTCCTATATGAGTGGTGCAAAATCTATAAACATAAGTTTTTTTTCTTTTAAGAATTGTTTATCGAATTGTAAGGGCGCCCCCAGTGCTGTATGACCCGAGATCTTTCGCCCTTGCTGATCATGATTTATACGAGAATGCATGGCAAAGTATTACCACGCAGGAATGGGGGTTGCTATGATGAATAGTGTGCATATATATGTATATATATATATATATATATATATATATATATATATATATATATATATATATACTGTTACAGGTGCTCTTTTTATTATGTGACTCGGGCGTAAATTGTTGTGGCACTCGTGTCTGGCCGCGTATTCCATTCTATGTGTAATCCGTACTGGTTGAACCCTCGTTGTTCGAGTAGTGGAAAATTCTCGGCTGGGGGTGTGAAGGTATATAAAGGGGCTATGTTTTAGAACCAAGAGGGCAGAGAGCAGAGAAGATTCCAGCGGACGCAGAAGCGTGTGTCAGATTCTAGGACCTTATCCGACTAATGCGGCAATTATAGATTTCAAAGACTTTCTCCTGGATTTAATGCATTTAGACTTCAGTTTACTTTCTGGATTGTCGCAAGAGCTTTACACTGGACTGTCATTCTCCGAGAGTTTACATTAAAGGACTTATCGTTGTGATGGTGTTGGTATCCAGGTACTGTGCAGATTATTTTCTATGGAATTGTATATATTTGTTGTTATACCGCTGTTTTACTGTATGATTTTATTGATTTAGTGTATTGTAATGTTAGGGTTGTTTTAAGAATAAATTACAGTGTTTTATATATATATATATATATATATATATATATATATATATATATATATATATATATCGCTACGGGTGCATATAAAGCGGACCGAACTGTCTCGCAAGTTTAACTTCGAAGTTTGAGAGAGGGACATGTGAGACCGGTATGGGTTCGAAACCGGGATCAGTCCAACATTTCTCTTGAGCAAAACGTTTACCTAACGTATGTGGGCTCGTCCGGGATGACACCCAACTTGGGTCCCAGGGAAAGGTGGTTTGAAATAAATGGGTCAGTAACCGCATGAAAGTGTAAATCCTGGGTTTATATAACTAATTTTGATAGCAGAACGTATATTCGATATGCTTGTAATGATCGCAGTGTAAATGAATTAGGAGAGGTAAAAATGTCAAATTTCTAGATTACTGATAGTTTTTATTTTCTGAATGAACGAAGTGATCGATAAATATATTTACTTTAATATCGCCAGTAGTTATTATACTAAACTAGGTTAGTCATATTTATCATCTCTGTTGTCGTATCATTTGATACTTAACCCGCAGTTCAGTTGCTACAAAATTTTAGTCCATAGATAATAGCATTCCCTGCCTAGTTGGACCGTTTGCAGGGTACAAATCGTAACTGGTTTTCATTGAATATTCTTGCTTAAAATCCAGATATTTGAAATCTCAGAACAATTTTCAGAAATATGATAAACACACTAGAGTCCATGATTTCACAGATCATGCCTGTCAACTGAATATCAGAATCAGGTCATGCCTGTCAACTGAATATCAGAATCAGGTCGTGCCTGTCAACTGAATGTCAGAATCATGTCGTGCCTGTCAACTGAATATCAGAATCAGGTCGTGCCTGTCAGCTGAATATCAGAATCAGGCCGTGCCTGTCAGCTGAATATCAGAATCAGGTCGTGTACTGTCAACTGAATATCAGAATCAGGTCGTGCCTGTCAACTGAATATCAGAATCAGGCCGTGCCTGTCAACCGAATATCAGAATCAGGTCGTGCCTGTCAACTGAATATCAGAATCAGGTCGTGCCTGTCAACTGAATATCAGAATCAGGTCGTGCCTGTCAACCGAATATCAGAATCAGGTCGTGCCTGTCAACTGAATATCAGAATCAGGTCGTGCCTGTCTGCTGAATATCAGAATCAGGTCGTGCCTGCCAACTGAATATCAGAATCAGGTCGTGCCTGTCAACTGAATATCAGAATCAGGTCGTGCCTGTCAACTGAATATCAGAATCAGGTCGTGCCTGCAAACTGAATGTCACAACACATTGGTGACTTGTATGATTGCATAAAACGTATGTGCATGCTAACAGAAGACAAATGACAGCAACTTTAAGTGAAACTTTCTTCGAAAAAAACTTTGACAGATTCTCATTTCTATCTGTACTAATTAAAAACATCAATAATGAATCGCAGGACTCGTCTACTAGCGCTACTTAAATACCAGAGCCGCTCCGCTCTCCACACCTAGGTAACTTAGGTCACATATACAGTAACGTATCGGCGATGCGTATCAAGGACCTTTAATCATTCATACTTTACAGTGATTTGCTCTGTTAATTCCGGGATGAACAATAACTGGTGTACAACTTATGAATAAACCACTTCTTTAAGTAGGCCACGCTCATAGACTGAGAAGATCACATACTGACATGTTGTAAAGGCTATACTGTGCAGCTTTTATACGGTACGCTTTAATTGTAACTTTATCATTCCTTTTAAAGATACAAACAAACAAAAATAATATATATATATATATATATATATATCTAATACTTATAAAAGGAATTCGGTTCACGTTTGTGCGCAATGTTCTCTAAAACCGCGTTGTGTACAATATTGTGCCATACATCGTTTGAAAGGTTATTATCCCCGCAGTGACATAGGCGATATGAAAATAATTTTTAATATACATATAATTTTGAGTGATTTTTTCCTTTTTTTACCGAGCACAGCCGAACTGCTTCGGCAATCCCGAGAATGCGGGCATCGTGGTCACTTAACCTCTAACACAAAGGACTATTGTTCATAAGAACAACGCTTGCTTTCAATGAGGGATTTGACCCACGTGCGTGGTCAGTAAAAGAGAAAAACACATGTTTCTCGCTTTATGAAATGGAGAGTTCAACCCAGGAAGTTTAATGACAAAACCTAATTCAAGGTCCCAATTTTAGGAACATGGTTGGGGTGGGGTGGGGTTTGGTTGGTCGCGGGGGTTTCAGGCCTCAAAATTTGTCTGATACGATGAAAAAAGGTTGCGGTGGCTGAAAATGGAATACGGACCCACTGCATGGAGTCCCGCTGGGTCCGATTCTGCTACTTAAGATGTATGCATATTTCTGTTTCTTTCTTCAGAAACAGTTTTCTTGCAACGTACATTTAATAAATCTTTCATGAGTTCCTCACATCAACCTATTCTTTATACGTCCAACGATAGAAACCAGTCAAATATAAAAAAACACTGTATGCTTCCGCGTCTCATTCCGGATCGCAATGTAAACCATCACTGTCCAGGTCTTCAAGGTAAACATACCAGGGTAAGATTTTTGCCACGAGCACAGCGCCACATAATAACAGTAAAAAATATTTGTACATATCGCATTCCGAGAGTATCCCACTAAAAATCTATATTTTCTTTTAACTTTTATAATAAAAAATGAGCCAACATCCAATATCTCAGTAAAATATCTCCCAAACCCTCGGTATCCCGGGTTTATCAGCTAGTATATATATATATATATATACAAAGCAAATTGTGGTGTAATGTCTATTTATTGGAAACTTCGGGCGTTTCGTGTTTCGTAAAGGCATGATTTCTGCGATCTATATATTAATAGCGTAAGGCGATTTTTGTGATTTTCCGTATCTCCTCTGATACCACCTTACGGATTGCCGTGAATTTCTACATACATGTGCCCCGGGTTTGTCCGAAGAGGTTCCGCCCACTTTTATTTGCAATGTGTGCGTATTAAGAGCATAATTAATAATGTATATATTTGGTCCCCCACGGGCGCCCCTTTTTGGCGTGGTAACACAATGGCCAAGATTGTGAAAGGTCTGGAGCCTTGTTTTCTGGGGGGCCTTCTGAGGGATTTTCGTGTATTGGCGAGGAATAATCCTCTGATCAAAGGAAGGTCTTTGAAAGAATTGTTTTGCAGCCATGCCTTCAACCGGGGTTCTACATGACCTGATATGCTTGAGTGCACATGTACCGGGTCCAGGGCCTCGGGGTCTTTGAGGGACAAGCGAGTCGCATGCGACTTAAAAACGCATTCGCAACTGAAAATCCTTGACGGAGGTATGCGTCATGTTCAACTGAAATTAGAGTGTCCGGTATGTGCTACAGCTTTATGCCTGCAAACCTAAATGATATCTCAGTCAAATATAACAAATAAGTATGTTTTAATTAAATTAATGTGGGATAGGACCCCCTCACATAAATAAATAATCGTCCTTGCGCCGTGCTTTACGCTTTCTTTTGTGTCCACTTAAAATATTTTTTTATTCAATCAAATTCATTGTTACAATTTTTCAATTATATAGTGAGATGCATGTTGAACATGGTGATGCTTCCTT
Source organism: Sipunculus nudus (assembly GCA_026874595.1). NCBI lineage: Eukaryota > Metazoa > Annelida > Sipuncula > Golfingiida > Sipunculidae > Sipunculus > Sipunculus nudus. The sequence continues at coordinate 39,403,914 of CM049316.1, forward strand.
ACAGTAATTCCCATTCAATGACCTTTGAACATTATATTTGGTAATGGAAGGGAGGGCCTCCCCACTATCACGACAAAAAGTGGAATCCCTGTGCATTGAACGGATGAGTTCATCCCAAAAATCGAGCAGTGCTCAACATCTGCGATACGTGCATGCGTTGATCGCAGCTGGTAATCGTTGCCGGAGGTACATGTATGTCATATTCAAGAGAGATTATAGTGTCTAACATTTTTGGACAGATTCAGTTAACAGAGGCGATGATCGGACGAGACAAATGTTGGAATGTGTCACCAGCTTTTTCAGGGTGCGATTTTGTCGCAATCGACATTCACGTGCGACAGCCGTAAGAAAATTCGGAGGGTCACTTTAAATAGCGATGTCAAATATAACATAGTTTCATATAAAATGATTTCATTTATCATATCAACTTCTCCGAAAATTTTCCGGCGAATCTCTTGGCTTCAAAAAGATTTTTATGCTTAACACCATACATATAATGGATCTATATATTAATAGCGTGCCGTGTATTTTGTGATTTTCCGTATCCCCTCTGATACCACCATGCGGATTGCAGTGCTCGCCCTGAACCGTGCGTAGCACGGGTCATTGCTAGTAAATATTAATTCTCATGGATACGTCTTTGTTGACATGATTACAACTTTACACAGGTCCCCGTATCGTTGTGAAGATTCATAAGGCCCACACTCTGACCATCCAGAGGAAGAAGGTGATGAGACTAAAACAAATAATAATTATGTTGATTATAAAAATGTTAATTAACGGTTTATTACTGTCCCTTGTATTAACTATTAATGTTTATATTGAATATTTAAATATTGAAATATGTAATTTCTCATTTATTCTGATACTTACATAAAGATTTGAAACAGAACTCTATGCTGAAACGTATAGTGAATACAAAAATTTAACTTAAGTGTATAGCTATTACTACACTCTAAAAATGGATCGGTTAAATTCAACCAAAAAATTGGTTGAAATCAACCGGTCTTCTCGGTTGATATGTGTCCAACCAATTAACCGGTTGATTTCAACCGATACCAATTGGTTGATTTTTCAACCAATATTTTTGGTTGAAATCAACCATGTGACTGGTTGAAATCAACCATGTGATTGGTTGAAATCAACCAACAATAATGGTTGAAAACAACCAATACTGAATCAACCAATTTGATTCAGATGAGCATATTGGTTAAAATCAACCAAGAAAATTGGTTAAGAAGGAACCAACTGAATACCCTAGCAAAATATGAAATGGTTACAAAATGCAGTTGAATTCAGCCACAATTGCCTGAAAACAACTAACATAAAAAAAATTTTGCATAAAATTGTGATGCAGTGTGCTCAAATATCATGGTGAAAAAGAATTAAATATACCTTTGTACCAAGTAATGTCAAGGAATATTCCTCAGCCAGTCAAATGAACAAAATAAAACACAATTTGCACTTTGCATGATACTGCTGTTCCTCTGATTGTAGAAATGTAATGAAATTGGAAATATCACTCTGTGTGGCAGTACAAGTGCTCTGATAACCTTGCATTCATACATCAACCTTTTGTCTGAAATGGTAGACACAAAACAAGAGCATTATATTTATAAAAATAATTGTTTAATAAGTCCAGTAAAATAACAATGTAACATATAATTAAATCATGCATGCAGTACACAACTTGTAACTGCACAACTGGCGACACAAGCCTCCATTTAAAAACATATATATACAAGTAAGATTTTCAAGAGTCCAATGCTAAAAATTGAATTTCAGGAAATTGAATTCACAATTACTGATAATTTAAAAATGGACAGATAGACAGGTAGACAAACAGAGTTAATCACTTTATCTCCCTTTCTGCTGAAGCTGGAAAATGATTAACATATGTTTGAAGTACTCTGGAAGTGCAGTGTCATGGATACCTGACTCATAAAATGATGAAACAAGAGTCTACAGTCAATACTGTTCCCTGATGACTGTCTTCATTCCATATGCCTGCATGCATCATGGTGTCTGAGAAACACAGCAACACTGAACTCAGTCACTGTTGATCTTCATCAAACATTTAGAAACTGAATTTCTAGATCTGAAAATACATCAAATTTCACATTAATAATAAAAGATGAAAATATGTGTTGGTGTTAATACTGTTCTAATTATATATATATATATATATATATATATATATATATATATATATATATATATAATTACACACACGCAATTTTAATCCAACCCCTTATAACTGCTTGTGATATAGGCATACTTCATGCACAAGGAAGTACAAGAGGGCGAGACCTAAACAGTGACAAAACATGCAATTACATATTAACAGTTTGTTATGATGACGATAGACTACCTATCATCAATGGATATTAAATTAGTCTGAACGAGGTAGGCCTACAAGTATAAATGTACTCATTATTGATTAAATATGTACTGTAACAGAATTCAGACTTTGTGCATATCTTGCAATCGTACAATAATACAAGAAGAAATACAACAGAATATGGGTCATCATAACATGATTTCAGGTGATGGAGATTTGCCCATTTCCAAAATTTCAAAGTTAGAAAGTTCCAAACATATTTGTTTTGCTTATCTGAATTTCAATGCTAAAACCATGTACTTTCTTAGAGTTCACAGAACATTAGTCATAGTGTCCAAACTTCAGGATTCAAAGGAGACCTCCCTAGATATTGAGTATGAATGGCCTAATGGTTAAATATATGCCCTGTCAGTCTTTCAGGCTGCTCAAAATTATGTTTTCGGCCCGTATCTCACAGAATAAAGTTCACTATGTCCTACAGTTTTTGACAAAATGCTATTGAATTTTCATATTATAATAGTTTTAATCTTTGCATTTTGTACATACAAAATGTCAACTGTGCTGACAGGAAAGCAAATGTGCAATGGTCAAGGTTGGACAAAATTTAAAGGTCTGATATTACCTTTATGACAATAACTTAAAAAGATTATAAAAATCTGTTATATGCTAGAAAAAAATATATAAATCTGTTATATGCTTGAACAAAATTTAAAAAAAATCTGTTATATGCTTGAAATTTTTTTTTTTATAAAAAAATCTGTTATATGTTTGAAAATTTGTTTTTATAAAAAAAATCTGTTATATGCTTGAAAATTATTTTTATAAAAAAATCTGTCATATGTTTGAAATTTTTTTTATAAAAAAATCTGTTATACGCTTGAAAACGACTCTTATCTTCAACATCTATCATGTAAAGTAAGTCGATATCTTTCCTGTTGTTTTCACAAGATACATTTTATTTGGGTAAATAACTGCTACAAATTGTGCAATTGTCACCCAATTTTTGACAATAAAGTGCAACAATTGGCTTTTACTGAAAAATGGAGGTTTCTCCTTAATTTCTCATAAAAATGTAGTCACAGTGACCAATATTCAGGTTTGTTAGAAAATAAGGACATCTACCTGGATGTCAAATTTTGGATTCACTGGTCCAGTGGTTTTGAAACGTGGCATGTATACGGAGATCGAGCTGGACAACCAGACCGATAATGGACAAATGACCATAGCTATATCTGACATAACGTATATACAGGTAATCATCTGAGCTAAAAATGGTGCTACATAAATATTCCCTTTAACATAATATCAATTATTCTCAATTGAATGATAGCTCTTATTTCTAGAATTGTAAGAAATCTAAAAGCCTAAATCAGTATATACCTTCTGAACATCAATAAATGCTGCCTTTGCTTCTGCTATGGTGGGCTTGGCATTTCATCCTCTGTGCTGGAATCAGTTTTGGCAGTAAACGAAGCATCATAGCACTAACGGCACCTGAAAGAAACCAGGAATAGAACAGAATGTCAACTTGTAGGACAATAACAGATTTACTACGAAAAATTTAGTTTCTCGACCAATAAACAAATTTCATGGAATGTCCACAGGCATTATGAAAATCATGTTCCTGCTGATCATGCAGTGGTCAAGATTTTGAAGCAAACTGGTTTGATAACCTTCCTTGTAGATATATATACCATAACACATGAGTGGTCATATGGAGTGATTGATAAAGGGACTATTTAAAAGTTAAATGTGTCCATTAGTCATTTTTCTCCATGAAATGCATTTAAAACTGTTTAAAATGTTAATGATGAGTCAGAAACAGGTTTAAAAGAGACCATTACATCAGCTTTATTATACATATAAAGATGTAAGAGGGCAGATTTATAAAAAGTCACATACATGTCACTCTCAAAATCCATCTGGAACCTCTGTATAAACAACAAGGGATCCATCAGTCACAGTGCTCAGTTGAAGTTGACCTTGAGGTAAAAATCTGAAAATGGAGGTAATGTCTGATATGAAGAGGTAATATAGACCATGGCTGGATGATATGATTGGTTTGTATTGATGAGTAAGAAATTGTTGCAAATAATATTTTGTGACCTGACCATGTGTTTTCTAATGTTAAAATTAAAGCATGTGCGCAGTTTGTGAACATTAGATGTATATTATTACCATAATCATTGGTTGGCTTTTTGATAAATTGATGACAGTACAGTAGTTTACACATTTGTTCGATTGGGTCTATTTTTTATTAATATTTTTTATATTATTAAATATATGTATTTTTTATTTTATAAAATGTATACAGTTGAAATATAACTTATGTTCCCAGTCCACAGGTGTAAGGACTTGGTGGTGGTGTGGGGGTGGTATGACCGGAGTTACAAAATCTCTGTATTATCAAAGTGTATATACAAAGGATTTCCACTTAATTCAACAAAGCTTACAGAATAAAAAAGTTCATTCACAATTCCTTATATTTTAAAAAAGGACAGACAGACTGGTAGACAAACAAAGCTGATAATATATGGTTCAATTATTTCTTAATTTTTTTATTATATCAATTTTTTTAAAGTTTAACATCTGAAATATTACACAATTGAGTATATAAGTTGTTTTCAAATTTCAGACTTTAATAGCTTAAATCCATACACATACAGCATATGAAAGTTATTTCAACAGTGCTTATAGGAAAAATATCATAATAAATATATATTTAATGATAACGGAGAGATGATGGACAGACAGAGCTGATCACTTTATGTTCCATTCTCCTGAAGCAATAATGTGTTTCAATTAGATCTTAATTTTTTCTAATCCAATTGTTTTTTAAATGAAATAAATTTTACACACTTGCACAGGCGCAAAGGAATCATTGGTAGGGGGGGGGGGGGAGGGGATTAACAACACTTCTGCATATATACATACAGGGCAAACAAAGCCTGATCTCCAATTCTGCTGAGGCAGGAAAATAATGAACAAATGTTTGTATTATATCCTCATTTTTTTTATCACATCAATTTTTTTAAATTTTAAGTATATATTTCTATACATTCCCAATATAACATATATATCTGAATATAAAAGTTAATTCATAATTCTAAATGCATCATCATATATCTCAATCTTGTCAGTTAACCCCACATCATGCACACAAATGCATATTTATTTTTTTACCACACAAATATATCTTTTAAATTTGCAAAACAATAAATATCTGAAAATAATACTTGAATCAGATTTCACAATTTTTCATTGTGCCTTTATTTATCTGTAATTTGCTTCATATTTTATAAATTTATGCACACTGATGGGTTTAATTTTAATATTTTAAAATCATTTAAAAGGAAATTGATTTCTTTAAAAAGGCTACATTAACCCAAATGGCTTCTTCTGGATTACTCAATGAATTACTCATTCAAGGAAAGTTTTGTATATTGGAGTGGAAACAGCATTACAGTTGAGGAAATACAGGGCAAACAATAACAATTACTGCATAACACTTGGTGGGTAGGGTTGGTGGGGGGGGGGGGGGGGGGGTTGATATGAGAATAACTGTACACCTGTCACAGCAGGGGATCTCCCCTAGTGACCTGTAACAAATCAGGAACCCTGGCATAGCTAACTTAACTTCTAGTGACCAGGAGTGGGCTGCCTGCATCTGGACAAAGCACGTGACTATAATAAGAGCCTGAACAAAAAAAATTCAATTATTAGCCTAATTTTTGAGCTTTTATTTTCTAATTTCAGGTTGAAACAAATTAAATACTAAAGTTTACATGCTGTGAAAATTTAATCAACAGTACTCACAGGAAAAAAAAAAGTGCCATGGTCAAAATTGAAGGTACTTATTTTATTTTTATGCTAATAATTTTAAAAAATTTAATAATTCAGATCTAATCTTGGGTATACAATTGAATCTTAATTTAAACAAAGTTATATACTTGAACGAAAGGTCTCTAGCTTCCAAAATTTTCATGTTAGGTGAGTAAATTTCCTGAATTTGTAATTTACAAAGTCCATTATATTCGGGCCCACAACTTGAAGAAATTACACTTAACAGACTTAATTTCCAGCATTTATATGGAAAATATATAGGAGAATACCAGTACTTCTGGTAAATATTAAGAAAGAAAAACAGACAGATCAGTGGTTTTGATATAAGGCAGTCCTGAAGTGTGATAATAGGTTTTTAATGAAAACCTGAGGTTTTTCCTTAATTTCTCAAAGGAATGAAGTCGCAGTGACCCAGTTTCCGGTTTGGTAGGAGATTTTGGGGACATCTAACAGTATGCCAAATTTTGGATTCATAGGTCTAATGATTTCAAAACGTGCAAATCTAACGGACGGACAGACGACGGACAATGGACAATGACTATAGCTCAGATAACGTATAGTCAGCCAAGCTAAAAAAATTAAGGCAGCTTCTGTAGTCTAACAGGTAGAACACATGATTTATACCTGGGAGGTGGAAAGTTAAAATCATAGCCTAGAAGTAGTGTGCTTGTCTTGGACGGGCCATGAAAGCCATGATTGTTACAGAAGATGGACAAGATACTGAAACTTGTACCACCGTACTCAACTGATTAGCAGACAGATTAAAATCATGTACAATATTTCAAAAAAAACTATACGCCTACTTATAAGGTGGTCCAAGATTACCTGCTGATGGCTCAGATGAATTCAAACCAGCTAACATCTTCATGCTGTCTGGGTATTTCACTGCCACCTGGTTCTTATCCTTCAGGATGGCTGCCATGTCATCTCATTTAGCCATCAACTCCATCATGCCTCCTCATCCAGATATATTCCGAAGAAGTCTCCCTCTACCTATGAATGTCAAGTTAGCCAAATCAAGAATCAGTTTGCTTGGAATAGTTTACTGATAGATCAGGTATTATATAAAACCTTGAATTCACCTACACAAAGTAAAATAATGAAATCATTTACATGATGAAAAAGATTGGGTGCCTCTGGCTTCTCACATTAGTATTGTAGGAGACTTTTTATTCTCAGGTTGAAGAATCTGACCATTGTAAACAGGATCATGCATGCAACACGTCACTAGTAACTTGTTTACCTTTAGCCTAAAGATCCATTGGGATTATAGTATCATCTGAAAGAGTATTTTCACTGGTAGGACTAGTGATTGTAATATAGATTTTTTTAACAGAAAATCAGGAAGTAATTACCCATATACAGGGGTGGATCCAGGATTTAGAAAATGTGTCATACAGACCCTTATGTGTGTGTCTGTGACTCCATCCCCCCCCCCCCCCCCGAGTCCTTGAACTTAAAGATAAATTGACGCCACTGGCTGTCAGAATTAGCAAACCTTAGATATCTCATTTACTTTATATCCAAACATGGGCCTTCTTCTCCACAAATCCAGGGTAACCTCGACACCCTGTCTCTGAAATGTACTCGTGCATCCTCTCTCTCAGTTCCTGATATTAATGCTGGAGCCACTTGGTCTCGAGCTTGATGGAGGCAGTGTCTGGATCTGTAACATAAAATTACAGGTACTCAGAAATACTATATATACCGTATGAATCTGTATTAAGCAGGCCCCAGGCAGAGCTGATTCATTTGGATTCAATTTGCATTTTTTTTGCAGGAAAACAAGTCATAATAGAATAACTACTTATTAAAACTACTTCTACTAAAATAATAGTTTCCACTTTACCAGTGAAATGTTCTGTATTAATACTTACTACCAAGAGTTATTCTATTTTTCAAGAAATGGAACAATTTTTCTTTAAAGGGGAAAACAATTTTGTACTGTTTAATAGAAGAAGGGGAACCTTTTATTTTTGAACACATAGTGCACACATGGAAAACAACTTGGCTTCATGTCATATTGCACCAACTTATAATTTAAGTGATAATATATATATAATTGTATATATATATATATATATATATATATATATAAATATATATATTAATATAATACACATGCACACACATATATATATATTAAATACACATAGCGGTATATTTTTTTAATACCGTTGAAAGTTTCTGTATTTGAATTGCCCTACCTATGTTTGATAATTTATGAAAAAAAACATGACGGTGCATGTATGTCCAGCACTTCAGCCCATGCTCAGTTATGCGTGACATGCTTTCTCAGACCAAACATGTACGCTCGCACTTGGTATTCTCTGCACCAAAGGTGTGTTGGCCCATGTAACTATTTAACTGGTCTTATGCCACTGCAATGATGTTCAAGTTCCACTGATAAAGAATGAAAGGAATAAATGGTATAGCACTGAGAACCTGACAAGTTGGTATTCTCACTGGAATTGGATTAAATCCTGTTGGGTCTCCAATAAAATATAGGCAAAACCTGCCTCCTCTTACCTTGATCATGTTCTAGGTAAATAAATCATTATTCTTGTAAGTCGTTTGAGTCAGGGTTACATTTGCACTGAAAAGACATGATTTGGGTTTTATCTGACACATGACTTCTTGGCCTTGACCCTTTTATTCCAAGCGGCCAGGGTCTTCCTGCACACAGAACACAGGGTGACCCGAAAGAAATGAACATGCTGTGTTAAATGATGAAACTTAAATTGGACAACACCAACAATTAATAAGAAAGCCTGTGAAAAGACAATATATATATGACAATATAAACATATATAAACACACATATCAATATTATGTAGGGGCACTTTCACACTAAAGGTTGGATATGAAAAATTGTTAAACAATGGTTCACAGGTAAGTTTTGTGGCTGAAAATATGATACATTTTATCATATTTGTAAAGGCCACACCAGCCTCTATAAACACAGAAAATTTTATAAGTCTAAGCCAATTTTTTAAGAAGTTCTGGCCATTTAAGTGTAATTTTCACCAAATTTTGGAGTCTCACTCACAAAAATGGAAGAATTTAATGTAAATATGACTGAAATTTGTATACCAGAACAGAAATATTCTAATCACAGCACATGCTGTAACATGTAAACTACAAGTGCTCAAAGTTTCATGACTTTCATAGTGGTGGTTTAAATTATCCAATCAATATCCTTCAGTATAATAATTGGTTAAAAAATTTTGCTGGGACCTGTCCTCTCCAGTACATTGCATCCTCACAAGAAATGTAATTCTCATGTTGCAAAACAAAATCCTGCTTTAAACAGCCAGTATTATATCTAATCATGTTTTGGTAACTATGGGCTGGGTATGCGTGTTCTTACACGGATGATTTGGCACTTGTTTTACCTGGTATATGCCTGTTAAAAAAATTGTCCTCTCCAGTACATACAGATAAAATTCACTTTAATGTAGAAAATAAAAGCCTATTTTAGTTTATATGTAACAGGTAGCTAGGAAGATAAATTCCCTGGTGTTTGCATTGCAACCCATCTAAAATTTTGTGGCCAGTTTAGCAATGAGAGTATCTGTTAAAATGTCCTCTCCAGTACAATTATTTTTAACATGAGGCATTCTAGAGGAATACTTCTCCAAGCAAGCTTAATATTTACTTAAAGTTTGTCCTAGCGATAAGTATAAAAAGACTGACTGGTTTAGGGAAATATTTTGGCTCATTATATAAATTAATTAGCATGTAACTCCATTCATTGTCAGTGCTCATGTTTAGATTGATGAATCTTCATTGATAAATTCATGATAAAGCCTTTCTTGTACATGTTCCTTCTTTGTACAGAAGTGAGAAGCAGACAAAAAGCATACCTGCAATAACTGCATGTAAATTGTGACAGTAGCAGACTTTAATTTTGTGTTACTTAAATGTACTGGAGAGGACATTTTTTTAACACGGGATAAAAGTGTCAAAAGTACAACCCTACAGTCTTTCAGATTTGCACAGAAGTTCTTGAAGCTTTCAATCACTTTGGATACCTAACCTGCTTACTTTTAATTTTAATAAATACCATGTAGTTTACTACAAAGACCCCTTCATCTATTACTTTGGTAATTATAAGAAATGTGTCTGTTTTTTATCTGTTTTTAACCAGAACCACATACATGTTAAGATTCTTTACCAAATTAGACCCGCTAGAAATAGTCAATCAGCCCAAATTTTCATTTTTACCAAAATCTAACATTTCATTATCTGGATCATTTACTCACTTCATGTCTCATATTTTATGTAACTTTGCCATATTGATGATTGCTGACGAATCAGCCCAAATTGTTTTAGCCAAAGATAATTTATATGAAATTACCAGTGCTTTCTGTTCCCTTGCCATCACACCAGCCATGAATACATTACTTCATGAAAGAAACCAATCAAATTTGCCAATACTTTTGCCTCAAGAGAAAGTCAACAACTATTGAAACCAAATGGTTTGGTAAAACAACTTTTGAAACTATGGTCTCCCAATTTGCTGGTACACATTTTATATGACACAGTTATCAGTGTTGGGCCAGTGGTGGTGAGGGTGGAGGCATCATGTGAACTTGGTCTTTGACAATGTGCTTTTCTTTTCCCATCCATTTTACCAAGTCTCACAGCAAAGTCTATGAAAACAATGATATCAACATTGTCTTCTTGTAAAAGCTTAATTTTCTGGTTCCAATTTATCTAAGTCTCAGAAAAGTTGTATTTTTATGTTTAAAATTCAAATTCAACGGTAATATCCTCACAAGTAAAAAGCCAAAAGCAAGTGAAATGTCCATTTCCACAACTGTTGTGTCACAATGTAAAGTACAACTAGGAGGACCCATATCTGTAGTTATCATATAATACAAAAATGTATGTCCCAAATTTTGAATAAATTAATGTATATATATATATATATGGATATTTTCCCCAGGTCTACAATAAACATTTTGTTTATGTTACATTTAGGTGAGCTATGTTGTCTATGAACCAATTGTTTAATGTATGCTGTAAAATAAGTTGAGAGATGTGAAAATTTAGAGTAAATGTGTTGGAAATAAAACATGAGTGCAAAAAAACACATTATATTTGCATTATGGATTGTGAACAAAACTGCTTCTGAACAAAATTCTGTGAAATATTCATTTTCAAGATGACCGTTTCTCCAAATTTTTGTTCAAAATATGTTGTCTGGAGTATAATTTATTTCAACAAAACAAAAGGTACAAGCCATCCAATATTTATTATCTCGCTTTATGTGTCATTTAATATCATGAAGTCATAATTGACTTACATTATACTTAATAACTGAAACTTGGGTATGTCTATTTTGTGCTACTTTAACCATAAGGTCCAAATAGTTGCAGATAAACTTGCCTCTGGAAAATGAGGTGGTCTTTGGTTCATTTTATGTTCAAGAGGTCCATAAACAATACAAGAGAGAGAGGGAACAAAAACATTCCTATGAATTCTTCCACAGTGCATGTTAAAATAATGTCCTCTCCAGTACAAATGTCGGTAAAAACTGTTATCATAAAAATCCAGTGACCACAGACTAAGGCATCAACATGTTTCCTGATTTCTTGAACTCTGTACAGCTGAACAACTTCTCTTACCATCTCTGTTACTGATTGAGCAGAGCAGAGTCAGAATAAGGACTGAGAGCATACTTCCTTTAATCAAAATTAAAATGCATTGTTAAATTTTTTATAAAAATATGAAAATTTCATAAAAAAACAAATGTGATTGCAGATTTTTTTACCATGCACTTAGGACATGATCAAATACATAAGATAAAGACATTAGGACAGACCAATGAGCAAAAATTAAAATTATGTAGAGCTGTGAAGAGAAAAAGATTATTGTAAAAACATGGGATGTTTGAATTACTGAATTCAAGGTAACTTTTATTAGTTCACAGGTAAAATGGTATACTAAACAGTTTCCTTTAGCTAAGATATATACCTTTTGAGGGGTTAACTTAATTTTGCTCTGTTAGGTATTCAGTTTTTACTCCCCAGTGAGACTAATCACTCAACCTTTTGTGTAAAAGTGCCCATATACACTATAATATATATATATATGTATATATATATATATATATATATATATATATATATACTTATTTAGTATATACTTATAAAGCATATATATATAAATATATATTCATTTAAAATATCTTTTGAAGATGTTACTGTTTTAATGTTATTTTATAAAGGAATATATTTGTTTTATATTCCTGTGACGTCACACAAACATGTTTTTAATATTTCATTTTATTTGTACTTAATTTCTATTCATATTAAACATTCAAATATTCATTGGAAGGGGCATATGACATATTAAAGGCATTGGAACCGAAGCCCCCCCCCCCCCCCCCCACACACACACAGACACATCCCACACAAAAATTGAAAGTTGGGGTGGGGGCAATTTAATGGAATAGTTTTGCCCATATGCCTGATATATATATATATATATATATATATATATATATATATATATATATATATATATGTCCTAAATTTTAATTGTGTAAAATTACCTGAAATCTCTATATTTTTTCTTAAACATTTTGTATGGGCCAACTTGGCCCAAGGTTAGTGTCCTTCTGTAAAGATTTCCTATGGGATTTTTGTCACCAATATATATTATATATAATATATATATATATATATTATATATATATATTTTTCAAAGAAATGATGTTCCCACGGGCCACGCCTATGTTTCTACTAAAATCTGTCAAACAAATAAATTTAGTCTGCGCATGCGCACTATTTGACAGCATGCATGGTTTCCTTCGTATCGTGCTCCCTGTGGCAGAACAGTCAGCCATTAATTTTTATTTACACCAAAACACTGCTTCATATTCATAAGAAAAATTAAGAAGGGTACAAGAAAATAAAAGAACATTTTCTCTTTGGAATATGAACATTTTTAGAATCGGATGACTTATAATAAGCAAGATGTTATTGGATTCTAATGGAGTGATCTAATGTTTTTTACATCATCAATCGATCATGACGGCAATGAATTTAGCGTGTCGGTTTTAAACTAAATACACTGGTTAAAGTCAGTTCTAAAAATACTTTACAGCCAAATTAAATACCAAAGCCAGTGAAATCTAACCAGAAAAATAAGCCTTACCCTTTATATGACCTGTGAAAAACACCCAGGTCCCTTGCTCCTGCTTCAACTTCAGCTTTTCAAGTATCTTCTTCACAAATTTGTCCATGTTGAACTAGAAGACGCTACAAAACACGTGGACTAACACGCAGCTCCTATGCAGCGTCCAATGAGGAAAGGCGATCGCGCACGTGCCCCCGTGTCAGAAACAAATCTAAATGTTACTTTGTATCAGATTATCAGTTTGCGGGCAACCAATTGGCCGCGGTCGGTGTCAACCAATATTCTGGGCTCTACTCGAACAATATTTGGTTGATTTTAACCAATATCTGCTTCAACCAATTAAATTGGTAGCTGTTTCAACCAATCCGTTTTTAGAGTGTATAAATCGTGTGTGGGTAGGATAACATAATTCTCAATATAATAAGGCCAATAGCAATATCTCCCATTTTTCTGAAATTAACAAATTTATTTGAGTTGAAGGTTCAAATGGCGCTTTACCTCTTAAAAAGATTCCAAGTTAAATTTTTTCCTTGTAACAAAATCAGCATATCATTTTTCGCAACACCATAAACAAGATGCAATGTACACCATGCCTGTACGTTACTGGAATAATCGGTAATACATCCAGCCGTGACAACCCGACTCAGCAGGCAATCGGATATTTGGGCTGGTAAGCCTACTTGAGTCGTAATACAAGTAATATCGAGGAATGTATCGCAGTGGTCTTGCATCAGGTTGCATTCATAATGTGGTAAACGGACAATAATCTCAATATTATGCTAAGAATGATGATTTAATGATAGTATACATGTGGGCTCACAACCCAAACTGAAACACCTTCTCCATGGACGCGGGATATTTCCTGTATCGCCTGCAAACTGCTTGCGTCCTGTAACCCGTGCGAGTCATGCTTGTGTTCATGCGGTCAAAAATTCAACCAACATGCCGAGGGGTTTACCGATTTGCTGGGTTAAAACGGTATTATTAGAAAAAATGCTAACGATTTGTCTGGTTTATGTTGATTGGCAGTGTACCTGTAGGCCATGAAGCTTTGTCAGAAATGACGAAAATATTTGCATCTTCATAAGGCCTTATAATACGTTCCTCATACTCTGATGTAAGGACACTCGGGCGCCAGTAATCTGGTAGTAATGCCAGAGGATCGATATGACGATATGATGCATCCTAAACAACCTCGTTTATTAGATCTATCGTTTGTGATTGTCCAATCGGGTTCTGTTTTCCTTGTTTCTGACCAATGAGCATAAGTCATCGTGACACTGTTGAATGGCAGATATTTTAAGGTACCATTTAATATCAAATTCTAAGTAAAATTATCGAGATTTATCGAGAAGCACCATTTTCTCCTTTGACATAAGGGAGTTCATCGAGTCGGACAACCAGTTCAATGTAAATGCTTACGGAGTGGTGGACAAGTTAATGACACGATATTTGAATTTGTATCGGGTTAATGAAATAAAATGTACCCGAAATGTAATTAATCCAAAATAAAAAAATGCCATCCAATGTTTGTTTATCCATACGACTGTTTCTTGTCATTTGAAATATGTTCATATAATACTGTATCTTTGTTCCATTTAATTTTTGGTTTAAATTTCAACAAACGATATAAAATAGATACGATTTGATTTTTTACACTGATTTTTAATTATTTTATATTTTTATAAGTATGACCGAACCAGATAGAATACACTGCATACCGCATATCGGTACGTCACAATTCTCCCATCGGGTATTCGGGTCCAGTGTGTAACACCAGAGGTCCTCATGGTCGTCAGGATTACGACAGTAATTAGCAGCGTCTGTGATGGTGTCATCAGGGTACTGGCCAGGGTCTGTCTGGGAGTGGTCATGTGGAGAAAATGTATCCCAACGCTGACACCATAGGCCACTCTCGGTCCTGTTCATGCGACCCGTGTAATTCAATCCTTTTCTATCCGGTGTACATTCTGTATAGGAAAATACGAACTGTTCTGAGGATAGTCGAGACACATGGTCATGATGTCCTTTGTTTGCATTATTTTTTATTTGAATACATAAAGCCAGAACGGTAATTTTGTATTGATAGGCATGGTTTAAAATATGGGCATTCTGAAATGTACACAGTATGGAACAGTTTTAGAAATTCAACTTCTAAGTTTAACGATAGACCTTTTCCACTACATTAGCGACAGCTGTTGGCGACGACTGACACTAACACTTTCAAAAAGATAAAAAAAAAGTACAATTAATGTCGTGCCGTTATCTGTTTAGCAAAGACAATCTGTTATTGTCATGCTTTTCCCTGATCATGTGACATATTTATTGAAACATTCAGTAAAGGGTAAAAAAATAAAATACCACCCTCCCGCGTGATTTCTGAAAAAAAGTGCCTGAGAACCATTCACATTTTTTTAATTTTGGCCTTATCGTTAGGGATGGGGTCGCTGTCAGCGTCTGTGGCATGAATCTGCTTTCATTTAAAAAATCCGCAATGCTGGCTAAAAGGACCCGAACCCAGCAGACGACCGTTAAATGCAGTGCGCATGCTCGGGTTAAAGGTCTATTGTTATTAAATCAAAGAGCCTTTCTTGAAATCTATACAACCTTCTTTGGTTAGTTATTTAAAATACACTAAACACACCCATTGGCAGAATATATTCCATTATTTCTAATGATATTTTCACAGTTTACATAAATTTATACGGAGTACTGTGGTAATAACAGACCATTAATCCTAATACATTGCACACTTCATTAGAAATAAAGTATACCCTGTTATATAAAGGAAAGGTACACTGATAGGGTCAAATGAGACTAGGTGGAATGTCTTAATGGATCTTTTGAAAATGTATATAATATACTTATTCCATTACAAACAAATAACCAGTGAATGCTGTAAGATAAATGGTTTAAAATTGTGGTAAATGATATTCATTCGCATAATGAAATATTTCGTTCTAGAGATAAACGTTGCTGAGAAAGAAAATGGTGAAAATGTCACCAGGTACTTACCTGTTGCTCTAGCTGGACTGTGCAAAGAGTTGGACAGAAAACATAGCAAAATTCCAGTTAGTTGTGGAAACATGTTACCTGGTCTGGCGACAGCTAACTAATTCAATAAGAACTCCTGGATAATATAAAGTTGTCATCGTTTCCATGGTTACTTATCGTGATATCCAGTGAGCAGGCATGAACGGTTCGCTATTTGGGCGATAGAGTGTGGCTTCCGATATTTAATTATTGACCTGCTGTAGTTCAGGTGCGGTTTTAGAGAAGTGCAGAGGGGATGCCCGCTAAAAGTATGAAAATCATTATAATACCGTGCAATCACGGTACTCACTAGCCCGTAAGTACGCAGTCACCCGAAGCTTATTAGATGGAAGGTAGGTTCCGTTAGAAACCTATCTCTTATGTAATGGTTTAAATATTTTGATAATTTGATATAAATTTAATTCCCCGTACATACTGAGGAAATTCCAACTGCGCTAATGCTGAAAAACGGAAAAAGCGCGAAAATTCAGACGCGCCAAATTAAACACTTCCACAGTATATACGTTCAGTACTAAATATGTATGCACACAGTCACCCGAAGCTTGTTAGATGGAAGGTAGGTTGCGTTAGTATCTTTTTTTGTATTGGTTTAAATATTTGATAATTTGATACAAATTTAAATCCCTGTACATACTGATTTTCGGGAAAATTCGAACTGCACTAATGCTGTAAAATGGAAAAAGCGCGAAAATTCAGACGCGCCAAATTAACACTTTCACAGTATACGCTCAATACAAAATAGCACTACCGAAGTCTGCGTCTCGCGCCGTCTCCTTCCCTGTGAGTCTACATACAACAAATATTTATAAAACCTATGCATTTCACACACTTTTTTGATCTGTTCTAAGTAAATGCCTCCGCCCCCAGGCTCAGTTGTTCCCGTTGTTATCCCCTAATGACCAGGTGCTTTTAGTCAGGGATCAGGTTGGACAGTTGATGTTCCTCGCATGATGTGTCGCACGTTGATAGCCTCGAGTTACTGGTAATTGAATATTTACAGAGTTCGAGCAGTACATGATTTCTACAGAATCACCGCTTTTATTTTGAAGGGATCCATTCACTTACCAACTTACCAATTATGATATATATACATGAAAGCTAGTGCCCTCGTCTTAAATATTGATAGCTGCCAATGTTTCGTTTTAAACCCAGTTGCCTACTCTGTACACGTAACGAGTGGAATTCTATAGTCCGTAACCGGACAGCACAGAACATAACCTAGCCCGCACCAAACCTGGTTGCTGTTTCGCAACATCACGATTTATAAATGTTCATCGCTCGCTGGCTCTATAGTCCATGAGCCCGAAAATGAACCATTGCTTGTGAGTTTAGGAATATTACATGCTGAATTTTAATTACCCCCTGGTTTTCTTTTTATACTTATTTTCAGGTGTTTCAAAACATATCAATGTTGCAACGCCCTCAAAACTAAAGTTTATTATACAAACCGCGTACTTTATTTTTAAATTTTGATCTGGGGTGACTTTCCATTGGTTTTATGGACCATAATTTTCTTATTATATGTAATTATTGTAAAGAATGTTGGCATCACTGAAATTGAGAGAACATTAGCTGCATAGTGATATATAGTTTTGCACAGGCCAGTTGTGCCACTGGTCAAGCCGCCATTTTGGACCCACAGAATACCTGCGCGGCCATAAGACCACAGATCAGTCGGAATTTATGTACGACATTTTTTACTATGTCAGCTTAGTCCCACCTGTGGTTGAAGACCATGTTTTAAATGACAGCAATGGCACTCAGCTGCTAATGAGAGACACAACGCGAAAACCAAAGCTAGAATATCTCACGATTGAAGATTGGTGCTTAGCACGTTCGATAGGCCCTAATCATGAATTTGGTGAAAATGAATGGAGAGTAAAACGAGCAATTGATAAAAGACTATTTGTCAAAAACAAATTAAGGTTTGTGAGCTTTTCAGGAAATATGAGCGGGTCTCAGTGCTGCATTACGACAGGGAATATAGGCATATGCTGGGCCGGTATGAATTCAGGTGGGCTACTGATGCACCTCATCTGTTTAACGTGCTCTGTGCGGAAGTAGCATGCACAGCTCCACAGTGTCAGGATAAGACAGACATTTAGGAAAGTAGATGGAAACAGAGAAATCTGTAGGTTTTATAACAGTGAACGGGAGTGCTGGTATGGAGACTCCTGTAAATACAGGTATGTGTGTAGTGCTCATGTCGCCTGCAGGCTCATACCCTGAAAGTTTAAGTAGCCTCCTTCTCCTCCGCTCAAATGGCACCAATTCCATCTAACGGCGGTGTGAAGTCTTGACCCAAGGCGGGTAAAACGCAAGTTAACTCAACTCTCGATATAAAATTGTGGAAACAATGTTTCACATAATAGATAAGGATGCTAAAGTGGTTAAAGCGGAATTCAGGAATCATAAGTGTGCAACAGACATTCCGGTAAGAGATACGGTTGAAAAGCTCATGATCACAGAGATTAATTTAAGTAACTTTTTAACCACGAGTGAAAAGCAAACTATTATAAGCCATCTGGGGAGTGTCCACAAAGCGGGCGGTGGAGTTCGTCTGATTCATGACTCTAGCCTTGCGAGAGAATACAATTTAAATACTTATGCGCCAGTATGTGAAAAACAATCTTACGAATCCGTTGATAGGGCAGTTCGCTAAAAAACCAAGACTCCAAAACGGCGAAATCCAAGAAGAAGACAGCAGTTATTAGTCCAAAGGTCTTGGCCCTCATAAGAAATCTGGCAGATTTTGAATGGACTGATTAGTGTAAATAATTTAATAAGCAGTGGCGTCAACTTATCTTCAAGGGAGGGGGACGAGTCACCCACCACACACATACACAAACACACATACATACCCACACACATACCCAAACACAAATACATACCCACATACATATCCAAACACACATAAACACCCACACACATACCCACACACATACCCAAACAGGCATACATACCCACACACATACCCAAACACACCCCGCCCTCAATTTCTAATATAATATGCAATTGCAATAAAATCATCTGTAAATCAAATCACTAATTGTATTTCTTTTAGTCCATGTGTACGTGTGTACCCCATATTCGACAAACAAACAAAAAATGCTATTTTTTAAGTGCAACAATTTTTGTTATAAATTTGTTTACAGAGACCTGTGTGTTTGACAGCAAGATTTGCTGTCCTTTTGCTTCCTTTTGCTTTGGTATATGGTATTGCTTTGGTATATTACTTTGCTTTGGTATATGTAGACTCTTTGTACCCCCTTTTTGACAAAAACATTTGGTATTAATGAACAAACGATTCTAGATGTTAAATATAGAGCAAGTGGACTGAGGAGATATGACAAAGTCTGCTATTTGTATGGTAATTAACTGTTTTCCAATAATTTGACCATAATTACCCACGAAAACCTTCCTGGTAACATTTATGGTAATGGGCCGTTAAAAATACGGTGGCCGTACTTTCTAAAAATACGTTCCTGGTAAATATAACGGTATATATTCGTTAAAGTATGGTGACCGTAAATCCTCAATTTTACGTTCCCGCAAACGTTTACGGTAGATTACCATCATTTTTACGGGCACTGTTATTCCCATTTACAGCCAACGTTAAATTTACGGTGTTCCGTTGGCAGCCATAATTGACGGAATACCACCGTATATATAACGGTCTGTGTCTGAGAGTGTGAAATAAATTGATGATCATCTTATTACGCCCCCCAACTCTCTGTCATGCGCACACACATATAAATATATTTATATACTTTTTTATTTGTAACGAGTTATATTTATCCTGCAGGAACAGATGTTAACAGCTATGCATCTTCACAGCTGTGGTCCGGCAGCAAACCTTGGTGTGCAATTTTTGCATGCCTCCGGCCTTCCGATGAACTCCAGTAAACACTTCAGATCTTTTAAATCACGGTCATTCATCATACATTAAATCCATTTGTGTTGTGTTTTTCATATTTGTTATGTTTCTGATAATAAAATAAAACATCATTGTGAAGAGGTTCAATGGATTTTTATTCAACATTTCAGGTGTTAATATATCACATGATTGAAAAATTAAACAAGATGTGTCATCATCTTGCTTTATTAGTTCTGGAATAAAATCTGCAAACAAAGAGACATATATGAATAATGATTTTTTATGAATGTATTTTTATCATTTTAGGTCTTCTATGAATGAATATTGCAAATAAAAGTTGCCAATTTTAATCATGATTTGATTCATTACACAGAAGTCTAGTAAATTACCGTTCATTTTAAAATATACATACAAATCGCTCTAAGAAAGAATTTAAGAAAGTCCTTTTCCAGTTTAATCTGCCGTGGAGCCTTTGTGCATCACATGATGTTCTCATTTTGCTGTAAAAGTTTAATTCTAATTCTTTGGTCAAATTCTTCAGCGGTACTTGTATAAATACAATGAACTAATCCTTTTATTCATGCAGTATTGAACACAAAGACACGTTTTGTGAAAAAAAGGCTATGTCAATTCTTAGTATAGTCATACTTGCATTATTTTATAGGCGCACTTCGAAATGAAATACATGTATATCAAGATATTTATTCGTTTAATTATGACACGAATGATTTCTATATGAAATCCATATGTTAATATGAGTGCCTGGGGATTTCCTTTCACTGTTATTGGAAGGAAGACATACTTTTGGTAATTTATCTAGAGGCTTACTTCGATTTTAACTATTGTTAAAGGTGATTTTATTGTGTGCAGCGGTCTTACAGATGATTGTTTTATTGTGCACACGTATGTTCCATGTTTTGTTGGCATTTTGTTTGTGTGCCACGCGTAGCTCGTGTTTTGGCGGACTCGCCTGGCCGGATGTTGCAGGCTCGGTTTTATCCGCATTGGTTGAACCCTAGATACACAGCGTTCCCGTTCTAGTATGTTCTATGAGCGTGTACTGTGTTAGATTCTTTAGACTGTTCAAGAAGTGGAAAAATTCTCGGCTTGAGGTGAAAAGTTATATAAAGAGGCTATGTTTTAGAGCCGAGAGAGAGGCGAGAGAATATTCCAGCGGACACAGAAGCGTGTATGTCAGTTCGTTGGACCTATTCCGATTAGTGCGGCAATTATATTTTCTTCAGATTTTCTTCTGGATTTGTGACGGATCTTATTTGGTCTTCAGTTTACTGTCGGGATTGTTACAAGAGCTTTACATTGGACTGTTATTCTCTTTGACGATTTGTGCTGTTTATCTGAGTTGTATGCTTTAAAGGACTTGTCGCTGTAGCAGTGGTGGTATCAAGGTACTGTGCACTTTGTGTATTAGGCTGCGTGATTAAATTGATTTGCAGTTATACTGTTGTTGTACTGTGTAATTGTACTGATTTAGTGTACTGTAATGTTAGGGTTGTGTTAAGAATAAATTATAGTTATTTGTTAACAAAAAACCACTGACTTCTTTATACATTCCCCTAGACATTTCACACTGCCTAGTGTTACAGAATCTGATTTTTTTTCTCCATTACAAAATTTATGTTCATCACGCGTACGTGATCTGTTGATATTAGGTTCTGTAACATAAAATTTGGGGCTCGTCCAAGATGCTTAATAGTTTTGAAAATTTATTTGGCCTTGACCTAGACACATTGTTTTATCATACATTGTTTACAGGATTACATATTATTTACAGAAGATTGTTCACAGGAATTATCTCAGTGGTTTTTTGTTATTGTTTTAACATCTTAACATGCCAGATTTCAAACCTGAGACATTTGTTGACGATCCCGACCCTGATCAACTTGAACAGTTGACAAAAGAACAGTTGTTACGTTTGGGACAACACTTAGGGCTAGGTGTGAAAAAAAAAGCTTTGAGAAAGCCTGATATCATTGCTAAAATCATGCAAGATCTAGTTAGCAAAGGTTTAATTGAAAAGGGTGAAGTGGAAACATGAGGAAATGACAGCCTTGCTATGGAAAAAGAATTAAAAAGTTGGAAATACAACATGAGCTAGCATTAAACAGTTAGAGTTAGAAAAAGAAAAACAGAGAGAAGAGAGGAAAGAACATGAAAGGTTAGAAAGAGAAAGACTAGAAAAAGAAATAGAAAGTGACAGACTAGAAAAAGAAAAAGAAATTGAGTTAAAACGACTGGAGTTAGAAAGACTTAAACTAGAACATAGTCTAAGTGCTGCCCAAACTCACAGTTTTGATGTTACTAAACACATTAGACTTGTCCCACCATTTCAAGAAAAAGAGGTTGTTAAATATTTCTTACACTTTGAGAAGGAAGCTGAAAATTTTAAATGGCCTAAGGAAAATTGGACTATGCTGTTACAAAGTGTATTGACTGGCAAGGCCAGAGAAATTTATACAGAGCTTTCAGTAAAAGCTGCTGCTGACTATGACCTGGTAAAACGGTAAATCCTAAAAGGTTATGAGTTAGTTCTGGAGGCTTAACGCCAGAAATTCAGAAATTGGGAAAAGCGCAAAGAACAGACCTACGTCGAATTTGCTAGAACAAAAGAGCAGTTTTTTTTTATCGCTGGTGTAGTTCTAAAAATTCAATGAAAGATTATGACAATTTGCGCCAATTGATTTTGCTTGAAGTATTTAAGCGCTGCATTAACGCAGATGTTACAACTTTTCTTGATGAGAAAAGTCCTGAAACACTTGACATTGCTGCTCAATTAGCTGATGATTATTCATTAATACAAGAGTACAAGAGCCAGGCTCTTTTCATGTAAATAAGGGGTACAACTCCTTTATTGACTCTAATAAAGAGTTTGGTGCTACGGAGGCCCAAGTGCCGTCTGAATCGAAAGAAGAATCCGTAGCTTGCGGGTTAAAAACCTCATTTGATTCCTGCGAGGAATTAAATAAGGCTAGGTCCTTTTATGACTCTTGCGAGAGTATTTCAAATGAGGCCAGGTCCTCTTATGACAAACAGAAGTTTGGAAAATTTCTCTGTTGACTCCCATGAGGTGTTTGATGATCAAACGGGTGTACATTCCTTAAATGACTCTGAAAAAGAGTTTATGACTGACACTGTCAATGTCAGTTCTTTGTTTGATGAAGCTGGGGTAGTAGATTCCTCTTCTGACTCTGAAATGGAGTTATCTGAGCCATTCATACATGATGATTTTGTATCACTTTCAAGTGATTTTTCAGAGTCTACCCCAATTAGAATTGTGAGGGACACTGGTTCAGGCCAGACTCTCATGTTAGCAAACATTTTGCCATTTTCTAATCGGTCCTTTACTGGTGCACATGTACTTTCTGACAAGCACACTTCAGTTCCGCTTCACAGTATCCATTTAAAGTCAGATTTAATTTCTTGAAATATTACTGTGGGTATAAGGATTACGTTACCCTTTAAGGGCATCATTGCTACTAGGCAATGATGTTGCAGGTGACAAAGTACAACCTGTACCAATAGTGACAGTAAAGCCATCACTTGATCAGGACACTGATCCAGAAAGTGAGGAAATTCCTGGTTTGTATCCTTCATGTGCTGTAACTAGATCTCTGGCCAAGAAAAAAACACATAAGGATAATGGTCCAGATAATAACACTCTGGGAATCACTAGTAACTCGTCTAATGACTCGCCCGTACAGGATGCAGCATTCTCAAGGTCAGAACTTATTGTGTAACAGCATAAGGACCCTGATATTTCATGTTTGTTTCCCTAGGCAGTTTCTAAGGATGAACTGTCACAGAACCCAGTTTGTTTCTCTGTTAAAAATGTATTGCTTATGCTTAAATGGCGACCACCTGAAGTATACGCTGATGATGAGTTGGCCATCAAACATCAAATAGTAATGCCCAAAAGCTTTCGCAATGAAATTCTAAGCATGGCACATGAGGCTCTTTTGTCTGGCAATTTGGTATAAATAAAACTTATCAGAAAGTTAGTACACACACACAATCCTCCTAAAGCCCCACTTAGGCCTATTCCTGCTTTCGAGGAACCATTCAGTAGGATTATTGTCGATTGTGTTGGACACTGCCCAAAACAAAATCTGGACATGAATACTTGCTGATTATCATGTGCGCATCTACTAGGTTCCTTGAGGCAAAACCATTGCTCAAAATTAATGCCAAAGTGTTGTCAAAGCTCTGACCAAGTTTTTTTACAAGGTTTGGATGACCAAAATCCGTCCAGTCTAATTTTATGTCTGGCTTCTTCCAGCAAGTTATGGTTGAGATAGGTATAAAACAGTACAGCTCTTCGCCATACCATCCTGAAAGACAAGGCGCCCTCGTGCTTTTTCACCAGATATTAAAAAACATGATTAGGACCTATTGCTATGACACACAGAAAGACTGGGATGAAAGAATCCACCTATTGCTGTGTGTTGTCAGAGAATCCTTTCAAGAGTCCTTGGGTTTCAGTCCCTTTGAACTAGTGTTGGACACTCAGTTCGCGGTCCATTGAAACTGCTTAAAGAAAAACTCTTGTGTGAAAATCCTGATTTTCTTAGTTTACTGCAGTATGTCTCAGACTTTCGCACTAAACCACACAATGCTTGTGAGATTGCAAAGTCAAATCTAAAATCTGCATAAATGAAAACAAAGTATGACAAGTACAGTGTAAGTAGGACGTTTGAGCCTGGTGAAAAGGTCCTTTCCTTACTTCCTATCCCTGGCAGACCTCTGCAAGCTAGGTATTTTGGTTCTTACATTGTTGACAAGAAAGTCAGTGATTTAAATTATATACTGTTGACACCAGATAGGCGTAAAAAGAAACAACTGTGCCATGTTAACATGTTGAAACCATACAGAAATAGCACATCAGATATTGTACAAAATGTTACCGCTGATTATCGTGTAAAAACTGACCCAGTTAAAGTAGATACTCATTGTAAGTGTGATGTAGACAATCAGTGTGGTTCAGTACCATTAAAAAACTCAGACGTGCTTAACAACCTATTTGCCAAACTGTCACACTTACCGCACAACAACATCAAGACCTCAAGAACCTGCTGCGGAATTATAAACATTTGTTAGTGACATTCCAACGCGAACTACAAAATTGTGCCATGACGTCGCTGTTGTCGAGGCAAACGCAGTCAAGCAACATCCTTATAGACTGAATCCAGTAAAGCAAAGGTATCTACAGGATGAGATTCAATATTTGATGGACAATGATTTTATTTAACCTAGTAACAGTAACTAGTGTTCACCGTGTATTCTTGTGCCAAAACCTGATGGAAGTTACCGTATGTGCACAGATTATCGAAAACTGAACTCTGCCACCAAGACTGAGACGTTCCCGATTCCGAGGATCGATGATTGTATTGATAGAGTCGGTAGCTCCAGATATGTCTCCAAGTTTGACTTGCTAAAAGGATTCTTGCAAGTTCCGCTGACAGAACGAGCGAAAGAAGTGTCCGCATTTGTGACACCGCAAGGACTGTACCAGTATAAAGTTATGCCGTTTGGCATGAAGAACTCCCCAGCCACGTTCCAGCGCCTCATCCATATGGCTGTCAAGGACATTCAGGGCTGCGATGCATATATTGATTGCCTTATCGTGTAAAGTGACACCTAGGAGAAACATCTGCAAATTCTTCGCGACCTCTTCGCGACCTCTTCGAAAGACTTATTTAATCTCTTTGTCAGCAAAAGTAACATTTTGGGGGTCATATTGTAGGGCAGGGTCAAGTGAAACCTGTTGATGCTAAAATAAGTGCTATTTCTGCATTTCCTAGACCAGAAAACAAAAGACAATTAATGCGTTTTCTTGGTATGGTTCGATACTACAGGAAGTTTTGTCCAATTTTTCTGCTGTTGCTGAACCTTTGATTAATTTTTAAAAGAAAAAGCAAAAGTTTGTAAGGAATGTTCAGTGTGAAAATGCATTTCAGAATTTGAAAGCAATTCTGCAAAGTTCGCCAGTTTTAGCAGCTGCAGACTTTTCTGTACCTTTTAAGTTAGCTGTAGATCCTAGTGATACTGCTGCTGGTGCTGTGTTGTTACAAGAAGGCAATGATAGCATAGATCATCCTATTTGTTATTTCTCAAGAAAGTTTAATGCAAACCAGAAAAACTATTCCACTATTGAAAAAGGATGTTTGGCTTTGATTTTGGCATTGCAGCATTTTGAAGTTTATGTTACTTCATCAGTCAAGACTATTATTGTCTTCAATGATCACAATCCCCTCGCGTTCATGAACGAGTTGAAGTGTAAAAATCAAAGATTGTTGAGATGGAGTTTGTTCTTACAAGATTACAACCTTGAAATCAAACACATTAAAGGGAAAGACAATGTACTTGCTGATTGCTTATCGAGATGTTTATGAAATGTTGTAAACGAGATGTTTATGTAATGTTGTAAATAAGATGGTTTTGAAATGTTGTAATAATTTAGTGATTGTTATCGCAAAGAGAAAGTTTTGAGAAAACTTTCGTTCTTCTTACAGAAGGGGGAGTGTTACAGGTGCCCCTTTTATTGTGTGCAGCGGTCTTACAGATGATTGTTTTATTTTGCACACGGATGTTCATGTGTTGATGGCATTTTGTTTGTGTGCCACTGCCTAAATCTCCATCAACAATTGAAACTGGGTCATGGTGATCTGTAATTTGTGAGCTACAAGCAGCAAATCTAATTTTGAGCACCCAGAAAGTCAGACAGGGCATCAGTCTTAAATGTTTGATATAAAAAATGTCTTCGCTAAAGGAAAGGGAGGTCATTGTAATGTCTCCTTGGACATAAAAATTAGCACACAATATGTTAGATGTACATGAATTTCAGCAGTTAACGCAGAAACTTATATTTGCAGCTAATGTTAACTAACTCCAAAACCAAAAAAAACATCAATTTTCTTGAAAATAATTTCAAGAATCCCAGACATCGAAAACACAGGCACAAATACCAAACTGAATCCCGAACCTTAATTCCTTGGCTTATCAGACATGACTCAACTGTTAAGAAGCCATATTTGCAGCCATATTGAATATCACCATAACCAAATACGGTATTGTCTTGGAGTTGGTTTCAGTAGATTCTTTGACCCTGACAACAGGGACAAAGATACCAAAATCAAACCCTACCTCTATTCCATGGAGTGTCATACATGTTCAAATATACAATGGCCATATTGACAGCCATATTAAATATCCCCAGAAACAAAAACAGTATAGTCTTGAAGATAATTTAAATAGTTTCTTGGGCCCTGAAAAACAAAGACGATAACACCAAAATCAACCCCCTACCTTGATTCCTTTGCTTGTCATATGCGATTCAATGGTACAGCGGCCATATTGGCAGCCATATTGAATATCACCGTAACCAAATACGGTACTGTCTTGGAAATGTTTTCAATGGATTTCTTGACCCTGAAAACATAGGCAAAGACATCAAAATCATTCACTTACCTCAATTACTTTTTGAGTTATGTATGATTTTATGGTACGGCGGCCATATTGGCAGCCATATTGAATATCACCATTACCAAATACGGTACTGTTTTGGAAATGTTTTCAACAGATTTCTTGACCCTGAAAACATAGGCAAAGACACCAAAATCATTCCCCTACCTCAAATACTTTTATGATAAGTTATGTATGATTTTATGGTATGGCGGCCATATTGGCAGTCATATTGAATATCACCGAAACTAAATACGGTATTGTCTTGTAACTGGTTTCAATAGATTCCTTGACCCTGAAAACATAGGCAAAGAATTACTTTTCGAGTTATATATGATTCAATGGTTCGGCGGCCATCTTGGACGCCATCTTGAATTTCACCCTTCCTGCCCACGATCCAGGATGCCTATACCAAAGTTTTTTTTACTCCCATAAGGGTGTCCTACCTGGATCAGAAGTCAAAATTAGGGGACATATGATTGCACACAGGACCCCCCTCAGCCCCAGGACTGTAACTAGGTCCGGGTCGGACGACGTTAAGCCCCAGGCCAGGACACGAGACTATCAGGCGGCAAACAGTATCTCTGGCTGACTGGTTGCCTGACTGGGGCTCTCTCAGATAGAGGGGTTTCGCAAAAATGGCGGGATATCGCTTGTCCTGCGGTAGAGAGTTTATATGTGTTCCTGATATAAATCACGCATTAGACCGTGCTTGTAAATCTGGGTAAGTGTAATTTATGTTTTAGATTAATTTATCAGCTGGTTATACAGAGTATCTGTTTTATAGGGAGGGGGACTGCATATAGCAGGCCAGATGAAGAGCAATTGGCGAAACACGAGTGTCAAGGTCCCAAACCAATGTCACACAGTGGATGCTTTTATCTTGAAGTTAATCACTAGGCATTTTGACAGGCCATATACTGTATACATACCGCATTTGGCTATGTATAGACAAGTCACGCTCAATCATCTGTTGGAATGACAATATAGAACAACTTATGTACTCCCAGGGTAGTGTGTAAAACCCGGAACCAACGGACCCTGGATCCCGGACCCCAAGTGAAACCTAATTCTTGAAACTCCAATGGTTCTTTGTCCAGACATTTTAGCAGAAAAGTATCAATAGACATATTTTAAATCATGTTTGAGTAAAAACATGAAAAAATAAATCAGTTTTGCAATATACTTTGACAACTAGAACACGGGTAGTCGAAAAGCGACTACGTGTATCCGCCTAAATCAGAGGTACGGGTGAAGTGGTGATAGGATATAGAGGTAATGGGAAAACCTTGTGAGGTAGATGACATATTACATAATGCTAAAGACCTATGTTAGATGTTTTAGCGGATACAGTTACAGTTATGCAGTTAAGAATGCAACATATCTAGTTGGGGGGTGTCAACTTGTGAATAATTCTACATCTGTGATAGTGGTGCGCCCCCAGTGTTGCATGATTAATAAAGTTACCCAGGCAAGGCTGTAGTGACCACAAAAGGTGTTCTGGAGGTTGACAATGTGAATATGTTAGAGCCTCTGAAAAACTAGAACAACTAAAAATACGGGTAGTCGACAAGCGACTACGTGTATTTGCCACCTGGCGCCACCTGCCAACTTCACAAGAAATCTATCCAAGATATATTTTCATGCCAAATTTCAGGTACATAAAGTCATTGCATTGCAGAGATATGCATGATTTTATCCCAAGGCAGACAGTCAGATGGACACTGTGCAAAAACTTTTGCAGGTGGCACCACCAGTTTTTGATCACCTGTCTTGATGATAAAGAGTCACATTTGATCTATAATCATGCAAAACTTCAGCCTGATCGGTCAAACGAGTCCTGAGATATCAGCATGGATGTCTGCAGTGCAAACGCACAGGTAGGGGGCGCGTCCCTGTCATATCAACGAAAAATCTATCCAAGATGTATAAACGTGCTAAATTTCAGGAGAATAAGTCCAACCACTGCAGAGATATGCATGATTTTATCCAAAGGCAGATAAACAGATGGCCGCTGTGCAAAAACGGTTGCAGGTGGCGCCACCAGTTTTGGATATAATGAGGGCTATATTAGACCTATAAATATGCAAAATTTCAAGCTGATCAGTCAAACCAGTCCTGGAGCGTAAATGGGGAGGAAGGGCATCACCTGTCACAAAAATCGAAAAAAAAATGTTGTATAAACGTACAAAATTTCAGCCCGATCGGTCAAACGAGTCCATAGATATGGGGGTTTATGTGTGAACATAGACGCACAGATTGACGCAGAATGCAGAGGAAAAATCAGAGGTCAAATCAAATTGGGGCGCAGCAGTTTTCATGTGACCCGAACATAATCTCCGGTTTCGTAAAATTCCGCCCAGCGGTTACGGTTCTCCGGACACCTACGCGGCGGCGGCGGTGGGCTGAAAACAGTATCCGCAAAACTTTGTTTTGGTGTATACAATTAATAATGAAGGACCCTGATGTCACGGGCTCCTTTTTTGAGTACACACTTTACCGTCCCATTCCAGCATAGCATCAATATGATTTAGTTATCGTGTTTTGTATCTATGTGTTTGCATGTACACTTCTTTTTATTAATACTGATACAATTGTGTTTTATTGAATCAGTCTACAATTTTTGAAAAAAAATATGTATACCGTCTGCGGAGTGAGCTATGTGTCACCAAATGGAGAAACTTGTGTCAGTGGTAGAGTCAGGTATAGGAAACACCTTTTATATAGAGGATCTGCTATTGATCGACGGAAAGTGGAATCAATATACAGTAGAGCGCCGTTTTTCGGAAAATCGAATTTTCGGCATTCGGAAATACGCCGTTCTACTGTACTTGTTTAAGGTCATTTTTCTCCAGGCCCCTGAATTTTACTAAATTTGAGTTTCTTTGCGAATATCTGATCGTAGCTTTACTCTTGTATAGACTACCTGGAATGTCTGGGTGTCAGCACACCAGTAAGGAGCAATGCGATCCATGTACGTACAAATGTTAAAATACAAATAATATTTCATATACAGCGAATTTACTTAACTCTCAACTTTGTTTTTTTCATTATTTGATTTATTTTTTTTTATTTGAATCGTTGACATAGTTATTTCACTATTTGGTTAATGCTTAACATGAGGTTATCTTTTTTATATATTCATTATAACTTTTATTATATATACAGAGAACAGTATGAAACCGAAAAAAATATTACTTAGTGGAGCGCACACCTGCCCTAAGGCTAAAAATACTCTTAGAACTGTCCCATTATCCGTATTCGCATCAACATTTAATGGTAGTCGAGTTGGGAGTAGGAGGGTACCTATGAATTAGGGGCATGGACAGTCGAGGGGTTAAAGGTTCGGCTCTCTCCGCGCTGGCGGGTTCGAACCACGGCGTGGCTATGAGAGTGGGTTGTAGGTTCCCGTCCAAGGCCGGTAGTTTGCTCCGGGTTCTCGGTTCCCTCCACCACTATACAGACTACTGAACGCATTCATCCGAGCCATGGAGACTGCCATGATTAGTTATATAAAGTATCTGTTCAATCAATGCAAAATAAATAAGTATATATTTATATATATATATATATATATATATATATATATATATATATATATATATATATATATCTTTCCAAAGTACAAAGTTTGTTATGGATTTTTAGCGAATTAACATTTGAGCTTATGCGATTGTGTGGCGTCGTCCGTCGTCTGTACGTTAAAGCCGCGTTCATACATCAGTTTTTTTAGCTGAGTTGACTGTAAGTCAACTAGGTATAGGAATTGCGCTTTGTCCATCGTGCCGTCTGGGAGTCCGTTAACAGGGCACAAATCGTAACTGCTGGTCTTAGAAACTTCTAAGTGAAAACAAGGAAGGTCAATGAAAAATTTCCTTGGAAACCTGAAATTATGTCACTGCGACCTATATCCTCCGACCTATGGGGCTTGTAAGTACCCCGTAGAATAAAAAAAGAATTGATACAAACATCTTGATAATGCATGGATTGACATGAAACTTGCCTTGAATTAAGCGGGGGATATGGTGATCAGCTCCGATTGTCTTTCCGTGCGTCCATCCGTAAACAATTTTATGCGACGCGATATCTCAAATAAATTTGACTCGGATCTTTTTTCCAATTGTGGTAGCAGTTGTATCTTATAGGTCTCCAGAGCTCTTAAGTTTTTGGTCACACTTGGATGATTTTTTTATTTTTTTAGAATATTTCAATACAAAATCTTTACATTTCATATCAGACACTCATTCTTAAAAAGTGTTACTGGGAACTACAGGAATTACTTACGAGAAATACGATTGATTTTTATCAAACTAAGCAGAAATATAAATCAATATAATATCTCGCCTAATTTTGATTTACAGCAAGATCCACGCATATTTAATTAGGTCACCAAACTTTGGTGGGACCATTTGTGTAGTCGCTCATGTAGCAAAATCACAGTCCCGTTGGTGGCACCATTAGTGTAGTCGCTCATGTAATAAAATCACAATCCCGTAGGAATTGAATGCCCAAATTGAGATAGCACTTGTTTTCACTTCATTAAGGTGTAAGTTGATGGAAAAAGTTAGGTAACAAATTTTGTTCAGCTCCCTGACCCAAAAAAATCTAAGATGGCCGCCATAATAATATAAATAGCCTAGATATTGCTTTGATATCGTAACTATTGCATCAATATGAATAATATTGGATCGATTTATAAGAGTTTGAATGTCTACTCCAGGAGCTGTCAAAAGGTTGGGGGGGGGGGGGGGTCCAGACGCCTGGTACACTTCGATGGGTTTCAGTAGAATCCTTTGTCTGAATCTCTTCGGAGTTTACCTGAATATGGGCGGAAATAGGTCAGCTATTATCGTAATTGTCACAAAAAGATTGTAAGAGTAAAACAGAAAAATATGCCAACGAAAGAAGACAACACATCTGCATGTACACAGGGTCATACTTGGCGGTCCGTAAAAAAAATTGTTAGTGTGTACATGTAAATGGAATATGGCGATTTCAAATACTTGTACCTTTTAGAACCCCGTAGCTTAATGTCGGATAATCGGGACCTCACCTTTAGATACCACTACCACGGATTCTAATATCACGGAAATACTATTAGTCTCTTACACAGACACACGGTGGCGCTCCGCAAGCCCCCAGTGGGTCTGTAAACGGAGACCATTTTGGGCCTGGGATTCCGCCCGAATCTATTCAGATGAGTTCAAGCTGCGCATGCGTGGTACGCGATTCCATTCAGGTACAGCTGCAAGCGAGTCATGGGCAGGAAACACATTTTCGCTATCAAAAGTCACCCAAATTAGGATAACTGACGCTGTGTCATTGACGTACGGCATATACTCAGGTTATTGCAGCTTCTAAGTATCACTCATAAGGGTACCACATGTGCATTCATGATGACATACTGTATTAAACGTTGCACTTCCTGATATCGCTCAAGTCCATGTTTGTACGTTTTGCCTGCATGCTTCGTGTGCCAGACTGTTATCAATTAATAAATAAAATATCAAAGTACGACCATAATTTGCTTTTTATAAATAAAACTGTTTAAATAGTATCATATAATCAGTGGGCTAGCATTAAACCTGTACTGCCAAAGTTTTTCTTCCAAGAAAGTTTTCTTAGTGCCACGCCCCCTTTTCTTTGGTTGGTGTGTGCGCGTGTGTGTGTGTGTGTGTGGGGGGGGGTTATATTATTATTATTATGTGATATTTAGATACAACAAAATATTAATTATGATTTTCATTTTGTTTTTATTTTTGCACTGGATTAAATTTTTATGTATTTTAACAACAAATTATTATTCAAATATGGTTCCTTTACTGCTAAATGTGACATGTGTAACATCCTGATTACCTTAAATGTTTAAAGACAAATTCATTAAAACAATACATTAACTGAAAAAATAAAAATAATGCAGTTCAATTATAGATAGTATATATGCTTTTCCACCTTCTGATATAAAGATACATGCAATCAGCAATAATCAGTATGACCCAATATATAAGCATTGTGTTCAACAAATAGCATGTGTTTATTAAAAAAAACCATTAAATCAGAGAAAACCCTGTTATGTTATAGTCATGCTGAGTTCATAAATAAACTTTCCCAGATTTATTTCATTGTTTTATCATTGCAAGCATTTCATGAATACACTCTATTGATATCCCTATTTTTAACAAGACATGATGACCATACAATATAACCATATCCTATTTATGTTCTGTAATGCATTTGAACTTTAATATCATCTCTTACAGAATGAAAGGTCTTAAACTCTGAATGAGTTTTAATAAATATGCTGGCAGAACATGGCAGTGTTGTAGAATTCCAGTCTGGACTTGGACTCTAGTTCAGACTCAAGTTCACTTTTTAAGGACTCTGACTTGGACGCTAGGGTCCTGAACTTGGACATCTACTTAGACTCGCAGGTATAAGGACTCAAGAAATCAGCCAGAGTCCATCTCAAGCAGAAGCGGATTGAGGGGGGTCCTGAGGTCATATGCTGCAACCTTTTTTCAGGGTTTCAGACAACATTTTGTGGCCTGGATCCCCCTTTTATCAGGCCTCGGGACCTTATTTTGACTGTTGAGTCCAATAAAAAAGAAAACTCACATATTATGTTCAGATTGTGCACATGGGTTACCTACTAATTGAATATTATAAAAAAATAAGACAAATCATACCAAGATTTAGCTCTGTATCAGGAGTTAAATCTAATTAAACATTTAAATAAAGCACACTTGAAAATTAATAAATTTGCATGATTATCTCAAATATCCTTTTCCAAGTTCTTTTAATAAGAAAATTTGTGTCAAACTTGGACTCTGCATGTACCAAATGACTCAGATTTGAAGAAGGTGGACTTGGACGTAAACCTTAAGGACTCAGATTTGGAATTGGACTTGAGTGACCTGGACTCTGACTTGCACTTGGACTTGGATGGGGTGGACTCAACTACATCACTGGACCATGAACCCTCATGGTAGGAAATGCAAATCATCTTTCCTTTAAGATCAACTTTTCAGTATATATCAAAAGAATACAGAATTACACAAGACTGAAGCAGTCAGATCTAAGGCAACAACCTGGCATGTGTCAGCTTATCTACTTATTACTTTATATCAGGTGCTTGATTTGAGAAAAAAAAAACTTATGTTTTTATGGTTAAAGCACTAACTTGTGTGAAATATAATGTAAAGTTACATAGACCTGGTATGGACTCTTTGTTTTTAAGCAAGTCTGGTCTTTATTATTGGTATCTCCTTTACTTTGATTTCCTATATTTGAATTAGTATTTTTGTTGGACCTTGTGGACTTTCATAAGTATATATTTTACCATAGAAGAAGATCTGTGCTTGTATCCATGTTTTATTAAGGATTTGTTATATGTATTAACATTATATAGATATCTAAATACAATGTAGTTATTCACATGACATGAATAGAATGATCATATGTCTATGTGTCTGCATGCATAGTATTTGACCACGGTCTTGTTCAAATTTACAGTCATATACACGTAATTGGCACCATGTAAATGCTGTCCTTAAACAATTTTCTTCTTTATGTAAAGTGATCTTAATTGCTTTTTTCCTACAAAAATACAGGACTTTTTATTTCCACATGTTGTGGGTGAAGTAGGAATTTGATTTTTTTTTTCACATGAAATCCACATTGAAAATTTATTAGTGTGCAAATCAAGGTTTATAGGTTTCTGCTTTAACTTTCACCTCCAAAAATGCAAGTAATTTATTAATGCAGCAGACCTATACCTTAATATATGAATCACATAGACTAACACGGAGCATGTATTCACCTATTTTTCATCCAATCTACCCCTAAGCATACACCCCTATAGAGACAGTGGGCTTTATTTTGTCATGGACATAAGGGTGCTTCTTCAGTATCTTACTGGATCTAAAACTTTAAATTTTAGAACTGCACCAGTCCCAGAATTACTAGTAGTACAACAGCATGTTCTTTATTTACAGCTGAACATAATATAGTGATCAGCTGTTGAGATGTACCCTGCTATATATGGGAGCATGTCAGTTGCAAAATAAAACCCAGTTTGAGTTAAACAGTTTTAACAAGGTATTCCTCAGAATTGGTTTTACCACTAATTTCTATTATTCAGAGTGATGTGCTTTGTACATGCAACCCAACATTAGTTAAAGTGCAAGTTGCAAATGGGTGGAAATAGCTTCCTTCAGACAGGGATGATGTGGTCAGAGCCACTTAGCTTAGCTACCTATGTTCACAAAATGTGTGCTTAACTTCTTTTGACCAATTCAAAAGAAGCTTATCTTTAAAAAAATATTTTAATATACTGGGCACAAACCTGGGGTATATAATGGGTAAAACCTAGGAAAAATACTTTTAACCAAGGTTTTATCCACTGGATTGGGTAAAATAGGATTTACCTTGGTCAAATAGCAACCCTGAATGTACTACTGCTTATTGTCCATAAATCAAATATGGAGTGTCAGGTGACTTTCCTTTTCAAACAATAATCCCCACTACACCATGTATATGTATATTTTATATCCTTAGGTATCACCTAGAGATCAAAACTATCAAAAAGACATGGATATTACTGTGAATGCAATAAATTAAATTAAGTGAGCCTTTCAATGCTGGTTGACTGGCTTTGATTCAGTGAATTATTTGATGCATTGTTACATGCAGCCCTTATATATACTGATAGTCATATGTGAGAGAGAACATGTGGACAAATGTTAATGGAAGCAATGAAAGGTACTGACACTAGGTTGAACCTCAACTGATCTTTAATACTGAACATATATCATAAACATTGCTAATATATTGCATTTCCCATCAAGAAACATATCTGACCAAAAATAATAAACAGAAATGATGCAACAGTGAATGCAATTTTATCAAGCACATGCTAATAAATCTTTAGCATTATAGCCTTTTATCGATGACATTATGCCTATACATGTTAAACTGCAGTGCAACATTCCATATCTGAGCACACCTCTATATCCAAGTGGAGATGATCAAATCGGACAAGCTATTAATACACAGGGTAGCTGGTATTTTTTACAAAGATGTAACTGAACTGCAAGCATTAATGCCATATCTTTTCACATTAAAATTTAAGACTGATTATCCTTTTAAGATATCTATGACTCGTACTTTTGGTCCTCAGACTTGTCCCTGAGTTAAAATGTTATTCATAGTGGACCAGTCACAACTGGCATCTGTTTGACTTTTTTTAACCACTGAAAATCCAATTTAACCTTAAACAAAGGTCTCCCCCTTCATAAAACACAGTTGGGCAAACTCAAACTTTGTCAATTAATTTTATTTGCTGCAAACAAGTTCCATCATTTGTCTTTTAAAGTAACATGTCTTCATTTTTATTCAAGTATATTTATCTATCAAACGCCCTCTTTTCATTCATAAATCAGAAGTACTGCACATATTTATATGACAAATATATATTTTAATTTTGAATAATTTGTTATAAGGTTATGGCATGATACTTGGAATGTATATTACACAATGTATGACATATAAGTTAAAATATATGAATCTTAAAATATATGAAGTACTGCACATATTTATATGACAAATATATATTTTAATTTTGAATAATTTGTTATAAGGTTATGGCATGATACTTGGAACGTATATTACACAACGTATGACATATTAGTTAAAATATATGAATCTTTGTGCTGAATGTGCACCAGGTCATATAATGAAATTATACATTCATCCTGTTGCAGCATGACACTTTTTAACCAACAGAATATATACTGGGATACATACATACATGCCTATATATATATATATATATATATATATATATATATATATATATATATATTGGATCTAAGGCCCAGTAAAGTAACAACCGTTGAATATATTTATAAAGAACATGACACTATAAAAAATATATACAGGTATACTATAAAAAAAGTATTATGCTTGAAATCTAATATGATTTGGGGTAAAATATGATAAATTTTGCTCTTTCTAAGTGCATGGTTTTGGGAGAATGTTGTCCCACAAATTTTTGACAAACCTCAGGCAATGGGCAGTTTTCAGAAAAAAAAGCACATCAAGACTTACCCTGACGACAAGCTTTGAGCTGAGGGGCACATCGACCTTCTGTATAGCCTTAGGGTTTGACATGTATGCATATCCCACTTCGTGTCCTATGCCCATAAAACTGACATTATGCTTCCGTAATAATTAGCAGTTGTATTTACAATAAGTGTCTATTGTTCCTTCATCATGAAGCCCGATAGTAAAAAGATCCCGATGAAGTACTCGTCAGCTGACAGCCAGCACCATGTGCGCTTGTTTATTGACAGAGCTAAGCAGGGGCTTTCCCGGGATTGGCCAATGAGAAAATTGAGTAAATCTGGCCAATCAGCGAAAGCCTTTTATTCCCCATCCACAGGCTCAATCGGAGCCTGTAGGAGAGGCTAAAATACTATCAGACCTGCATCGACCAGAAGATGCGTGTGAATAGGAAAACCATAATGCCACACCAACTGGTTATAAGATACGCTCAGAGCGTATTCGATTAATATTGAGATGGGCAGTGGAATATATAATATAAGGATAACTGTTTCAAATGACCATATATATGTATGTAGGTAAAGTCAACATGGATTCATCTTGAACATGGTTGAAATTATGTATTATATGTCAATCCTAAGGCACAGCAATGCCTGAAAGATATTCAGTGCATGGGAACATCGGATATACTTGTTGTTTTTCTGCTACAGACCTATTGTATAAATTATAAGGTGTAACCGTTGACCATGCAACTACGTTACGGAGGCCGATGATGCTGTGTAAGAAATTCAGTGTTAAATTTGGCAATCTGAACCGCTCCTATTGAATTCAAGAAACAATGGAAGATCTCTGATGAAGGGTCCCCCCTTTGTTTGGAAACTCCCTACTGCATGATAATACTCTTTATTACATACCTGTTATACATGTTGGTAATATTGGGGGATTAAAGACAATGAAATTTAAAAAACTATGTTGAAATCAATGGTCAATTCATGAATCAAAACACCTGTAATAACACGGTAGTATAATCGCATAATAAAAACCTCAAACGTTTTCTCCCAAGCGTTTCTCTGTGCACACGATATGAAAAACCTGATATAAATAATGCCTCCTTTATAGGGAGAAAGTTTTAAATATGCAATTTAAAGAATATTTTAAGGCATAATTAAAATCAGAAATATGAGGATTTTCTGCTCACCAGCTATTATTCCATCAAATGTCTTTCGATAATGTGATTAAACCTTCGTGGGGCTTAGCTTAAATATTTATATTTTAACAAGTTAAAACTTAGGTTATAAACTGCACGGTCCATACATTCAATGTTACATACATGTTAAATGTTGATTCAACACGTAAATTTAATTTTTGTGGTAAAATAATTGATGTGGAAGTCTATGTTTAACTTTGCAAATTTATTTACTTTTGCAGTCTAGGCAGAGCACATGTAATATGAACAGCCGACACCAGCCCAGACTGGGCGCCCAGCAGACTAATGGGAAGGCTGTGCGCATGCCTTACTCAGACACAAGTCGGATTTGGAGATCTATACCCTGGTGTTATGACCTGTTATGTTATTTTCGTGGTAAAATAATTGATGTGGAAGTCTATGTTTAACTTTGCAAATTCATTTACTTCTGCAGTCTAGGCAGAGCACATGTAATATTAACAGCCGACACCAACCAGGCTGGGCGCCCTGCAGACTAACGGGAAGGTTGTGCCTGACTCAGACACAGGTCCAATTTGGAGATCTATACCCTGGTGTTATGACCACGCAGAATGCATTTAAGGAAATACCCCCTTTCTAAGTATACATATATTTATATAATATAGTTATCTTAACGGAGCGAATCACATATACGTCAATTAAAAAATTAATTGCTGGGGAATTAAAATGAAATCTGAAAACAAAATTAATCACGAATAAACGGGAAAAAATAAAATAACATTAGAGGTGTAAGAGCTCAACGGGCCGGGGGGGGGGGGGGGGGCGCAGTTTTCACCATTGGTAACAGCTGATGGTTTACATTATTATGGCATTTGCATTATGCACACTAGACAGTGATCCCATCCAGGCGTAATGGGAAGGTCGTGCCCAACGGCCGTGTTTCATTCAAATACGAGTGCGCCTTTCGGGGGATCCTCGGTGATATGGCGCAGCAATGGGGATGATTACGCACCCAGGACCCGCAGGTGCAGTAGTCATTTGGGCATGGATTAAAGCCAGGATATAAAATGAAAGGTAGCGTGTGATGCTGCCCTGTCACGTAGTCCGAAACCGGAATAGAAATCTGCAGATATACATATATGTAGTTAAGTTTGCATTGGAAAATGGAGGCGGCTACATCCAACAAAAATAAATCATAAGAAAAATATTCCATCCATGGTGTTACCCTTTATCCCCGGATCTACATAGTCCGTTTCATCCCACAAGTGTACCGTAGAGACATTTAATTCCTGTAATGCGTGCAAACTTTAGGAATGATGCGCACTCATACGCAATTTTACATATGAAGTTGTGCCTTCTTTCCTGCTGATCAAATATAGCTGAATAGTTTTTGTGTGCATTATTTGTTTTTATTTACCTTTTAGAAGTACCTTATCTATAACTTGTAACAAATAGACTTGTTTAAGCTCAAATTCAGATAAACTTTTTAGAAATATAAAATATCCAGATAATGCTTTCTACCGATTCCCCTGTTCTACAAGGTACTTGATAGTGTAATATGACATGAATATTTCTGTGTCAAGATCACCAACAAGGCTTTTGGAATCTTTGAAGCTCTCATATAACCACACAAATTGATTCTAAACGATTGTTTTGTTTTAATATGGTTGGCACCCAAACCATGTAATACTACAATGACAGAATGTGCAATATGAAAAGAGATCACGAGCATCAATTTCATAAGGTCTATTTCCTTTTGAACACCATATCACATAACAAAGATATTTTAGTGCTTTAAAATATTAGTATACATACATTTGACTTTGACCTTGCGTACCCTCTGTGAGCTTCGTCAATTCCTGGTTAGTTGTAAGCAACAGCTAGAGTACATTAAAAAAAGTATAAATCGACTCGGTTATCTAATATCATTAAGTTTTATGCGACAATTACACTATTTTATCAATATATCTATATTAAGATTGCCATGGCCGCCCTTTTGGATTCCCTAGGATCACAGAGCTCAGAAAATTTCCTTTTCAGTTGCAATCGACAGAACAAATTCTAAAACGTATAAATCGATCCAATATCATTAAGTTTCAAGTGACAATTACAGTATAACAGCATTATCTCTATGATATGGAATCTTGGATTCCTTGG
The DNA here is from genome assembly GCA_026874595.1 of Sipunculus nudus. NCBI lineage: Eukaryota > Metazoa > Annelida > Sipuncula > Golfingiida > Sipunculidae > Sipunculus > Sipunculus nudus. The sequence continues at coordinate 39,445,038 of CM049316.1, forward strand.
GTTCACAGGGTTTATAAAACATTATAACCTGCATTAATTCATCAGCTTAAGAGCAAATAAATTGCAAAGCAAGCACGTGCAAGTACACTATATCCCAAAAACATAATATTTTCCATGGGTGAAGGCGGCCATCTTGGATATCCGGTGTTAGAGGGATCTAAAAATTTGTTACCTAACATTTTTCAATAGTTCATATCCTGTTTATGCTAAATCGATCATTTCCAAAATTTGGGCATCAAATTCCTACGTAAATACATCACAGTCTACAATACATGGTGATTAAACAAAAATCTTATGGATTCTCACGAAACTCAGTATACATAATTACCAATAAAGTTTCTCACCTGAATTAAATTCTCACCAAACTTCATGCATATTAAATTAGGTCAGAGGTCCCCAGAAAACCAACGCGCGTATTATGCATGTTTGCGTTGCTCTTTTTATGAATTTTAACATTTTGCATGCAACACACATCTTTCAAATGCATCTTTCCTTAAGATTGCTGGCATATCTTAAAGGTTTCCTTACCTGTCAGGATAAGGTAACAGGTTGACGGATTGTGGGATTTATTTATGAATTTTCTAAACTTAATGTCAATCATTTATATGCAATGCAGTTTCTTAAAAAGTCTTACTAAAATCCATTTGTAATTAACAAGGCATATATATATATATTATTGTTATTCTAGCTTAATAAGTTTTAGGTGCATTCTTAGTCCATTTTGTGATTTATTTTTCTACATGTGTCTTTTTTTTACTTTCCAGCAAAATAGGTTCTCTAATTAAGTCATCAAAAAACTCTACCGAATTTTGCTTATCTTTTGCTATTTGCATTTACTTAGATTTTATAGGAAAATGCGAAAAAAAACTTTTAAAATCTTCTTATATATTTTTGCTGTCTGCATTTACTTAGATTTTATAGGGAAAAGAAATTCACAGGAATGATCCGAGAGATAAGCCCTCTCAAGTTAGTTCAAATGGTTTTGGTTTTATAAATTTTGGATGAGTTACAGGAATTTGAACTTAGTCATTTGGCCAATTAAGCATACTGACATAACAATCTCAGAAACGACAGTTGATATCATCAGCAAGTTTTGTGCAAATGTTGGCCATATGACTCGTATTTTAAATTGCAGTTTTTGTGGCGCCACCTACTTCAACCTGTTTTTTTTACCGAAAAAACTCACATAATTTAAGCTTCTTTCAGTTTAAAAATGGTTAATGATGAAACTGTCAAGCTAAATCATATATTTTTTACAAGAATTATCTTTGCGTAGGGTTCTTTCAATTGTATAAGAGAAGATTTGGTTAATATTTTGGGTACAGTCATAGTAAACTGCATGGAATTGGTCTTGTGGCCATAAGTAAGCCTATTTCAAACTGAGGACTGCACTAGTCTTCTTCTGCAAAAGTGTTGTTTCAACTTCTGTAACACTGCACAGAAAAAATCGTTCGAAGGCTTTTGTTCAAGTTTTTCTGTAGACAGGTTTTTCTGGCCAAAGATTCAAATGAAACCATGATAACAACGGTTAAGTTTGTATTATAAATTTTAATATGCAAATTAAGGCCCTCTTTGCCGAAATTTCTAGTTTCTGCGATATCTCAAGAAAGAACCATGATAATTGAACAAACATTATGTCTATACCCTTGTTGCCAAGGTCAAACTTCAAATGAAACCAAAAAGTTTTGTTCGTATTTTAAATTTAAATATGCATATAAGGGCCGCCGTTGAAGAAAATTCTACTGTCTTCAAAACATTGGAAACAAACATGAAATATGTTTCCCAAGGAATTTGTTAGTTTTTGCCAAGGCGCAAAAGAAGGGTCGCATACGGATTCCTGGGAAGTTTATATCTGTGTGCGACATAAAGGACAACTTGTATCAATGCCATGGTTCAACGTTACAAGGCGGAATTCACCTGACAGTGCAGGGCGGATTACCCTGAATTAGATGAATACGAGGATTAGCCCTGAGTCTCACTCGATCACTATCGTGTATTTATATTGTATAATATAGGTAATTCTTGTAACATGAGAAACAGTTTCCACAGCATAAATGAAAATTGAGAATGACTGACTATGATTGCAAACATTTGAACACCATAATGTGTGTGGAATTCATTAATTCGATCTCTTTATCTACAACTTGTTGCAACTGAAAGAATGAAGTAATGAAACTTGATGTAAATACGAAACGCCAAGTGAACGCTAAAAAGTTAATAGTCACCTTAGCAATTTGAGTATATTATTCAAAAAGTTCAGGGAAATGTATTTTTTATTTTAAATTTTTGTTTTTATAATAATATATATACATAAATGATTTTTATATAATGTATATTATATATATTATATATTATATTATTTGTAACACCGCTGACACTCTCCTCCAAAGTCACTTTAATAATATATTTATTATTTTTAGTGAGAATACAATATGCAAAATCGATATAACTGTTTAGGAGGAGATTTGTAGGGAAATTCACCACCCTGCAGGGGCATTCCCCTTATGCATATTCAAGTTTTGCATGTATGCATCCCCCCCCAAACTCACACACACACTTCATGACCTCACTATATGAGACCCCCCCCCCCCCGCTTTCCGAATCCTGAATCCCCCCGCCCCCCTGTTCTCGTTATCTCTAGTTTGACGAAGAGGCAAACAGTTTGTTATTATTTTTTTAATTATTAAGTCATACTGCGTATTACACGAAAAATACACCCAGGCCTCTATGATACATTCTCTAGTTGGTCTTTACTTCACCAGTCACCAAACCTTCTGAAGCCAGCTGAGAGGAATTATTTTTAAAAAAAGTTAAGAGCGTTTGTTCTCAACATATGAGCTTTTCATACCCATTGTTATCTTATAGTTCGACCTGGCTACATATTTGACCTTAGTAAAATAATCCTATTTACTCTAAGAGAAGCCACCAGTCTCTCTGAATTTAACGAAAGTTAAATACATATTTGTTCGTGGAATATTTTTATGCCAAGTCATTTTGTACGATATGTTATAATATTGATAGTGAAATGTTTGAATATATTAGTGGAGTAATGAGAGTTTTAACAGATAATTGAAATATTGATATTTATCTGTCTTATTTAATACTGTAACCTTCTGATTGTAATTCTTTTGTCAATAGGACTTTAATTTCATATTCTTATAATAATATGTTTAGTGATTGTTGATTGTATTCTAGTTATGTAACAGCATTTTAGAGCATGTATCATCATGGATTTTACGCTTTACTGTATAAATTATTATTATTATTATTATTATTATTATTCTTATTACTATCTGCTCCCCTGGAAAATCCACGGCTCTATCTGATGCATATTTTTGTAATGAGCTTATATGAACTAAATGACGCATATTTTAATCCTAAGGTTTTTGCAGGAACTTTTGTCATGTGTTTCACTTATATGATATAAAGATTACTTCTGCTAGAATTCTCCAGGAACACCCTAGATAGGCCCAGAAAAATATATTCCAACAGTATTGAATTTTTGGTTTAAAGGGGACCATTCACCTACATTTTTTATAAAGAATGTATGTTATTTCTTGCTTCCTCTGTGTATATATTAATGACTAAAGGGTAATTTTTGTTGTGAAAAGCTCTTATAAGACCTTCGTGAAGGATATGTGATCTTGTTTAACAACATGTTTGTAAACACTGCAATGTTGACAAAGGGGAAAAACATGTAACCCAAGATGGTAGGTTGCATATATGCGGAGGCAGAATGGTCATTTGTCGCAAGGTGCCATTTGCAAAGCACTAACTTATCTGAGTTGCTACCAGATGCCCTTGTTGAATTTGTTTAGATATTTTGGCCGGTCCCCTGACATTATAAACAGGTTCAAATAAACAAAACAAACAGCCTGTGTGCGGTGATATCCATGTTTTCTGGCTTATTTTATATGAGAGCTCAAACGGGTAACCTTTAGTTTATAAAGGTCAGGTGATTGGACCCCTTTAATACTGTAAATTGTCATGGATTAAGCAGGTCTGATGCAAAATTGACAACTCTTCCAGATAAAAAGAATGCAGGCTGATATATTTCGATAAAAGCATTTAGCAAAGAAACCACTTAATCCTTGGTTCGTTGCATTGTCTTTCAGCAGATGAACGGGCTTCCTTAAAAAAACTTGTTTATAAACAACATATAATTCGGCCGAATTATCAAAACCATGTTTATCATGGAAAGATACTCCTGAATGTATAAAAATCAACATACCTGTAAACCTATAAAACGTTGATCGTGTAAAGGGTCTCAGTTCTTTGTGTCCATTCAACGGGGAAATGCTCCCTATTAAAAGATTCATCTGGGCATGTGTTCCGCAACTAAATTTAAAATCTTTACTTCCTTCTGACAGAGTACAATTCCTTAACAGGCGATATAATGGAAATGGGTTTCAGTGGGGATTACAGGTCGCCTCCTGAAACAGCGTGTCAGGCGAAAAATGATTGCTGAACATTTGTAGAGGGTTACGGTAAAGACATCAATAGTCTAATTCATTTTAGAGATAATATGAATCACCACAATATATATTTTCTTATAAACCATTATGACAAAGGAACATTTTTTGTCCCCTTGTGGAAGCCACCCATTCGTATTTATTTGTTCTGCCACTCGCAAGGTGGAAGTCTGTACGCTCTGACTACATATTCTAGTTTGTTTTCAATTTTAAGATGTATTGGTGATATGTTTATGTTTCACAGTCCCTACAGACATTGGATCTTAAAAAAATATGTGAACCCCCCCCCCCCCCCACCCCCCGCTCCCAGACCCTACCCACCCAACCCGAATGATAATATAGTTGTGGAGCTTCTTTTTGAAAAAAAAACTTCAAAAACTTCAAAACACATGACTTGGCCGAACTTTTGAAACCATGGTTATCATGGAAAGATATTTTATTAATGTATAAAAATCAACATACCTGTAACCCATAAAAAATGTCAAACGGTGGTCACATCACTGGACTCAGTGCCAACTGTTGACCATACTGAAAAGCCTTCGCATTGAAAACGGAGCCATGTGGTCTTTGGTTTAAAAACCTTTACTTCCTTTTGAGAGAGAAAATTCCTTTAGAGACATTACAATGGGTTGATCAACGGGGATTATAGGTGACCCGCTTGACCGCGTATTCCACGGAAATGCCTTTTGGGTAGGACATACGCTCTATCCACGGTCTTAAAAGGCCAGTGAAAATCCCCGAGGCGCTTCCTGAAAAAGCATCACAGGCGTGGAGGACCTTACAGCACAAAAGAAATAGGGGCACCTAATGTGGAAATATAAAAATTATTAATTATTCAGCTTAATAGGGCATAATCCCGCAAATTATAGCAAAATTGTCCTAGAAGAGCACACCACCAATACGTCTGCCGAATTTGGAGAGTCAAATCAGAACGGAAGCAGGGAAACCGTGGTCTAGAAAAAACCCAACTCCGTATTAATTATAGAGATTATTATTATTATTATTTATATGTATCGGTTCAATGTTATCATCTTGCGTTTTGACCTTGGGTTTGAACTTTACCTTGAGTTTTGAGGAAAGTTTGTCCTCAATTAAAAAGTACTACTGACCAGAGATATGCCACAGGAATTGGTTCTTTAGTATTCATATTTCCTAAGGTCGAAAACAATTAAATATGTAAAATGCCCTGACTTTCACCTTGCCTGTTGACCATGGACTTACAAGAAAAAATGCAACATTGATTTTTAGACGGAAACAGTTATAAGGTTTATATCAACTAACATGATGTAGATTGATAATGTTATAAGCTTTATTTATAAAAATCTCACGAGAGTTTATAATTTGAAACTGACCCTTGACTACGACAACATGTCATCGAGATACGATGTCATCTGACGGCCACCGCACATATCTCCGCTTGTAATCATGCGACACGTGTAAGTCTCGAAGTAAAAAAAAAGGCATAAAAAAGGATATACAGATCAAGAGTGGAGAATAAACTAGTGTGTTTAGCGAGCCTGATTTTTTGCAACTTGTGGTTTAAGGGCGAGGTTCCGTGTCAGACATCGTGGGCGCCGCCCTGCGTGAACTTACCACGTGTTACCAATTAAGGTCACCGGGCGATTGGACCTGGCAATCTTTGTCTGCACCTAACGGATTCCGGGAATCAGGGATCGGTGGTTGTGGCAATGTGTTAGTTTATTAACACTTAATCGACAAGGAATTCCCTATGCGATTTTGTTGTTAAAAATTATATATATGCTATATAAAAATGAACTCTTTGGCTATGGATGATAAATGTTACACGGTCGGTCGGTTCCGATCCTGGCAACTTCCTCTCTCATCAGATGACCTGTTTCTCATTGTTTTGAGTACTGCAGACGCACATAAATATAGCGATATTAAATTGGATTTGCGTTTAACGTAACTGAACATATTAAATATACGAATATATACTATTTTCACGTGTTTCACGTGTCCTCGTGTGGTTTAAAGTCCGGTCCGGATAGGCCTAGATCATTCGGGGTACCGTCCAACAGCATATGTAACACTTGTTAACAAGGTTCGGCATGCACACAGAAATTTTACTATGTTTTAGCCGAGTTCCGTGGTCACAACCGCCTCCGCCGCTTCAAGAACTCCTAGGAAACCGCCGGACCGATCTTTCTGAAACACAGCATAATTATCGGATTATATGTGAACTGGTAAAATAGCTAATATATCAGGAGTGGTTCAATGTATCCTCCTTCTTGGATAGCTTTTTCCACGTATACATGACATGTGGCGCCACCTACAATCACGTATTTGTAGAATACATCTATACATTTATCTCGCGTAACGTCCACCCTTAAATCTGTTTTAGATTAAAACTGGTCATATATCAGGGGTAGATGGCTGTATCAGGCCGATATTTTTGCACGTTTATTTCTTGGGTAGCTTTAACGTAGACAAGACAGTGCTCCATCTATCATCTTGTTTTCTGCTTAAGTGATTTTTATGTTAATCGCTTTTACACGTTATTGGTTCATGATGCGAGAATATTCACTGTTATTTTACACAGAAATTGCTTCATATTGCAAACATTTTGAATGAAAAGTATAACGCTACTTCCTCGGGGGGGGGGGGGGGGGGGGGGCACCAACTCCTACTGTGCAAAAGTAGGAGTTGCTCCCCTGAGATAGTATGATATTTACATGTTATTAGATTACATAATTTTTTGCATGTACCAGAATTCAGTCGAATGAATTCTTCTGATCATATGAAACATTTTACTCTGCAACAATATGATATACGAATTATAAATATAATTTGTTAGAGTAAGGTATATACAATAAATTGCATTTCATTTAATTTTGTTTAAATTTTATAATAAAAGTATTTAATTTTATTTAATTTTAACATTTCAGTCAATGTGTTAAATAAACTGATTAATTTTTCAGTCAATTTGTTAAATTCATGAAAACTTTATTCATTTTATAAATTGCGCGAGTAAATAAGGCAATTTGTAAATGACCGAAAAGTTTAGGCAATTTACAAATTGACTGATTTTAGACATTTACTGTAATATATATGCGTATACGCGTATCGGTACGTATGCATATGCAACACGCATGCATAATACAGCCAGAAAACAGAGGCTATGCAATTGCATTAATACATTATGCGTATGGAGAAAAGTCGGGCCAATATAGTATAGAGCTGTATGAATAGAGAGAAGTCATCCGCCAGAGGTTAACCCTATCACGGGCGTCAAAGTATGGAATTTCCCCGTCCGTTACCATGCGTATGGCTTTTAGATAGCTGTCGTTAGCGATCGAAACATGCTGCTAGGCATACATATATTTATATACGCATACTTACTGCATTTGCGTATATGGAATCACTCCAAAAGAATATTAATTTTGAGCGATTCCTAGCTGCATACGCATACGTAATGCATATGCACAAATGGAATGATGACGTGCAAACTGATGGTCACTTACGTAACTGATAACTTGATCATCGTATATTCAGTGGATCTAGTCTTAAAGTCTATCTAATAAGACAACCAATTCCTGAGGTTGAGGGGTAGAAGGGTTCGGGGGTCTTATTACACAGGTTTCACTGTACAGTCGATCCCGTTTAACTGAATACCCTATCAAATTTAAGTTGGGGGCTGCTGTCCTGTTAAAAAAAAGAGAATTGCCCTATCCTATCTGCCAAATGAACTTGTCTCGGCAAAAAGCATATTTTTATGAGCAATGCTTTAGCAAAATGTGAGAGATGGAACGATGTTATTCAGTTCAGCTCAATTTATCATAGCCTTTTGACTTCAAATCTAAATCATTTCCAATAAATTCAAGTTTTTTATCAATTCATTGCCAATTTTCCTTGAATTCTACTTTATTTCAGAATTGGCCGTGGTCTAAACATTTTATTTATTGCATATATCTGCTGTTATGGAAAGTAAATAATTGTACAGGTTGAAATATGAGGATTAACGTCTTACTTAAACAGCAATGAACAGGACGTGATAAAATGTGTCTATATTGTAACACACCAACAGAGGTCGCTGATCCACAACAAGCCCCTATCCAGGCAAAAAGCCTTTTTGATATATAAATCCGATGACTTGTTCCCTAAATGTAACCGATGCACTGAAAATCAAAAATGTGTACGGGAACACATTTAGCGCGTTCCGGAACTCAAACACATCAAATTTTGCTGTGTATGAGGCATTAAATGTGTTTCGTTTAGTCAGAACACACTCACTGTGTTACCAAACGCATTATTCCGCTCAAACACATCTGTTTTCCAAAATGTGTTTGGAAATGTGTTTGGGAACACATCTACTGTGTTTGAGTATGTGTTTCAAAACACATGTAATGTGTATGCGCCTTTCCCCGAGAGGGAGTTGGTTGTCACGTGATACATAACCGCCAAATTCAAAAACAGTCTGGTCTTTGTTCGGGTGGCCCATCATCTCAGCAGACATAACTGGCAGAGTACATGCTGCAAGGTCTGAGGTAAGTTAAGAATGTATTGTTTTTTCAAAATCGGCTATATGTGGAATGTCTTAATTATATGTACAGTCAGTAAGAGCACTGAGTGTTAATTATCCAGATTTAGATGATGATGCCTGCATTGCATGCCTGCCTGACTGCGACATTGCCCCTAAAATAATATGTATACAGTCATGCAGTTTACAAGGAATGTGCAAGGAGATTTATATTATACATGTATATAACATATTTTTGTCGTACTTAACAACTTAACATTACCAAAGACGTTATTATTATATAATTCCAACTGTTCACTGTATATGCATGTGTATGCATGCAGGGCCATGCACAAAGTTCATGAAGCTTCGCTCAGTACAGGGCACATGTAACAACTGCTGATAAGACAGCAGGCAGCTTGTTGTAGAACAGGGTCAGGTTTGTTACCCTATAAGGTTGTCACAGTCGCAGCGTGCTTTTATACAGCCACACTCTTGTTATGTTGGTGACTTAGCTACATATATGCCCCCCCCCCCCCTCCCCACCCGAGTAGTAAATGCTAATATACAACTGCACAATGTTTCATGCCTGTTTGTTTTTTCAATTTCTTATACGTTCGTTTTCTTATTTTATAGGACTTAAGCCCACCCAAGTCTTTATGCTCTTCAAGAAGAGGAGCGAAATGAGGCTGTCTCAAGACTGCTGGTGATCCAATTAAGAGAGCCACATCATAGATGAATGCACAATTACTCCAGACTCATTGAAATTATATTTACCATATATTATGACATTTCGGCAACTTGCACTCTACATATATACCCCATTTCTGTATATTATAGTATGTGCATCACTTGGTTTAGTTATAATCTGGGGTGTTTTTCTCAGATTCTTGGCCTGCATACTACAGAAAAACATCATTAGAGACCTGTGTCTCTGTATTCAATAAGGACAAGGACTATAATATATTTTTTTCATAAACTGAATAAATATACGGTGAAAATATTATGATAAATGGTTCAAATTTGTGTAACTGCTTTTGTTATTTGTTTTCTGTGTTACAGGTGAATATACAGCTGAATTATATGGATTAGATACTTTTATTCCTTACTTATTCCAGTCTCAAGACCAGGCAAGCTACATGTATTTGGAACTTTTGCAGAACACATTTTAGCACATTCAGAACACATCAAATGCGTTTCAGAACACATTTATATTATCATACACATTTACTGTGTTTCCGTACACATTTAATGCCTCGTCCCAGATACAACTCTCTAACACATCTCTATGTGTTTCCAAACACATGTGTGTGTTCCGAAACACGTCCATGTGTGTTCCGAAACACATTTATATGTGTTCCCAAACACATCTATGATGTGTTACAAAACACATTAAATTTATCATACACATTAATGTGTTTCTGTACACATTTTAATGCCTCATCTCAGATACAAGTCTCGTACACATTTAAATGTGTTCCCAAACACATTTTTGGTTTTCAGTGTGGTACTGTACTGTTGTGAACATTTGATTTTTTTTCCAAGGTGGTCATGTCATTGTATTTTTCAAATATTTTGAAGATATGGTTTTTTTTCGTTCTTTCTGCTTAGTAGGGACTAGTGTTCGGAGTTGCCTTCATGACCATAATCAATCACTGTTATCATGTCAGCAATCAATGATCGAATATAAGTCACTTTGTGTAGTGTTTCGGATCATTTGTAATTTCATTATTGATTACCAGTAAAAATTGGTTGACCTCTAGGATATGAAAATTCTGACTAAATGTATACCTGTACATCCTTCCAGCTGATCTAGTGGCCTACATGTTGGTTGCCCATAAGAATGGACTCCTCCATTGATTTTTTAGGGATTCACGCAATGTGGAGTTCATAGATTGCCCCTGCAGTTAACTGTGATTATAACACTCCATACACAACTGTGAGATTTACCACATATATCCACTGATTAATGTTCAGGACATCTATGTGTATTGTATATTTGACCACTGAAAAAGATTACCGTTCTATTCTCAGCACTATTTTGCAACAAGAAAGTGAAAATATTAACATAATACTATAGTACACAGGCCTTAAGCATTATCCAGGAATGCCACCGAATGCAAGATGTCTGCCGGGCTGTTAATGCTTCCATTCAATCTGGACAAATACAATTAGTTGTTGATGTTTACAGGTGCTTCATGCTTTCCAGAATGGATTTTTTTTTTATTACAGGCCTTTCGACATGCAACATAATGTGAACATTGGTATGTTAAAACCATCGGAAATTTTTTTTCATTCAATTGCCGTTCTAAGAATAACAGATCGTATCGTGCTATAACCCCAGTTAACCCTTTGGTGGACCGGCGACGCAACAGATACCTGAAACCTGTTGCGTCGACGTCGGTTGACGTGTTGGATAATGTGTCTAAAACTGTTATAACCTGTATGTATAGTATTTAGTATATAGTACTTACATTTATATGTATTAGTAAATAAAGAATCTTATAAAAGTTTGCTTGCATAAAGTATGGAAAAACATACCTTTCCTCCTAAAATATCCAAAGTTTTTTTTGTAATAATAATTGATTATGGTGCTGCAAGATCGATCAGCATCATCAATGAGCTGATCAGTGATTACAATAGATCAATTGTCCCCTCATTCATGGTTCTCACATCTCATTTTATCAATACAGTTAACAGTTGTGTATATCACAAAGTTTTGCAAGAGAGCACTCCCGTGCTGCACGCTCATTGGCCAGTTTGTAAATTTCTATTTTTAGTTGTATCTTCATGTGAATTCTCTTAAAGATTTTTTTATTTCTTATTACAGATATGACTTCATCTCAGTGCCGATTGTCAACCCGAGGTTTAAGAGGGAATTTTGTGGTGGCCCTGCAGAGTACAGAAAGGGTGCCTTGACCAGATCTGATTTATGTGTTTCAAGAATTGGTAAGGTCAAAGCTGGTTTGGATATCTTTCCAAGAATACCTTTAAAATGCACTTTTCAGGCAAAATGAACATTTGATATGCCATATTCAACACCTGCAAATGATGAAATAAGTCAGATTCAGTCACATCAGAAGGAATTATTAGAATAACTAATTTAAATTAGTTGTGTAAATAATCTTTACACAAAACGTTAAAACTGGATGACGACTCAAGGCAACATCGAACGATAGGGAATTATTGATCAGTATTGGTAAATTATTTAAAGATTTGATATGATTGAATAAGTGCAACATACAAGATCTATAGCCATTTATATATCAAGATTTTGCTTTAGGAGTTTTTTCCGACGAATAGACACCTTATTCACGGAGGATTCGCATAATTTCCCTTTCGCGAATATAGTGACTTTGAAAGAACCTCGAAGAAATAGTCAACCACAACCATTTATAATCATGATGTAAAGTGCTCTCTCATTATATAATAGTATCCGACAAGGTTTTTTCGATTAGCTTTTCTAGCCCATGCAGGCAAGGGAAAATAAACAGTGGAACAAAAATAGGGCGCATGTTGTATGATAACAATACCATGCAAATACAAACCAAGATTTTTCACGTTTTTGAAGTAAAAAAAAAAAGATTATCATATAGTTCACGGGCACCGCGGGCGTCACTTTTAACCCTCCACATAAAAAAAATTATTTTGATTTTCACCTGAGTTTTCTTCTTTGTTTTCTTTTCTCCTAGTTTTAGAACTAGTAGCGCATGTTTAGGGTCACGCTGTCTAATTATCATCAACAGAGGTGTAGATTTACTTAATTAAACTAAAATTAATCAATAATTCATGAGAAAATACATGTATTATTGCAAATGATTATGTACCTTTTGAAAGAATATAAAAAATATTTGTGAGCCCTTTTCATAAAAACCTTAACAAATTACAAGCAAAGAAATACTGCGGTGAGTAAGGGCCACCTTTAAATGGTTAAACAGAAGTGACGAACAGGATATAATAGAATTGTTTGCAAAATATATACTCATGACCGTCATTGTTTATTCTATACCTGAAATCATCTATCGAAATCTTCCTTGTGAGCAGATAGTGATAAATGCTACAAAAAGATATTTAAATTATATCAAATGTTAAATTTATGATTGAATTTAGGTGACAGAGGGAACAAATTTTTGTTGTATGAAAGAAATTTGAGATTTGTGCAATTAAACAGACATCCTGCTTGTTTGGCTTGGTTTCAGTGTCCACAAGGAGATGTTTACACTTTTTTGAGGAAAGGTCAAACATTTATGAGGCACTATATTGAGGCTTGTTGGGATCAAGGCTGGGACTTCCCACTGTGTAGCTGAAAGCCTTAAAACCACTAGTCTATATACTGCCTTTGCACTGCTTCTTTATTTATCAACAAACATGTATTGTAGATTGGGGCTCTCGGGTAGTGGCCAGAATCTCCCCATGGTACCTAGACTCTCAGGTAGAGACCATCAGGAAAAATTCAGAAAAGGTCAGTAACATAGCATAATTTCTGTGTTGATGTCCGCTGTTGGGACCTTCTTTATATAAGGATAGGTCCGTGGCCCTATTATTGCATTGGTTAACATACGAAGTGCAATAATCATTATAATGTAAAAGATGCAATGTCTGGTGTGAAGAATAAGTTATTACGCCAAGACATTACCCCTATTTTAACATTTTGGCTTGGACTAGCTTTGTCCTATTCCCTGTGAGTGGGAATTTTCTGATATTAGTCCATTGAAGTATTTCAAATCTTACATAATGTTTAAGGAAATGCATCTTATGTTATAAAGTTGTTTTGCCATTAAAAATAACAATTTAGCATACTTACGTTGAAGTATAAATAAAACTGGGATATTTTAAGTAAAATTGCTGAATAATTAAGTTCATGATGTGTAATCCCCGATCGATGGTGTTAGTAATATATGCAGTATTTGAGTGAAATATTTTGCTCCTCAGGCCTTTTATCGGGAGCTTCATTTTACCTGCCATCTGAACGTACTAGCGATAATTGTGGAGCTACAAGGACCTCACAATATCAACGTGGCCTGCATGCTTAATGATCATTTATCGACAACATCATATAGGGGACGCAAACGTCAGGTCTGTATACATACATGTTAAGGGCAAAGCTCTTGTTAAGTTGATGACTCCTAGTCCATTGGATGTCTGTTTACTTGGCATACAGCATAACCTTTTAAGGATCAGACCTGGAATTTTGCAGACATTTAGGTAGAGCAAAGTCATTTATCATACATGAAACTAGGTCACTGTAACACTGTTTCTTTCAAAGCAAAGGAATATTTCCCAACTCCGCTAACTTGTCTGCCGGTTTTGTTGCGTAAAATGAAATGAAAGCTTTGGAAGCTGCAGTTTTAGTTTTCAGAAATATGTTTTAATATTTGAAATTTTGTGTCCATTATTTCAATATCTGTAATCATCTGACTTCTCAACCAGGTTCATTTTCTCAAATGAAATTAAATCCTGAATTTATGAATTTCAAAAACTAAATTCCTAAAATAATGAAGTAAAATATTTGGATGTAAATAAAATTTAAATGATCACTCTGAAATTTAAGTTAAATTTAACTTGGTCCAGCACGATTCCGACTGTCATGTGATTGGAATTTTTGTTTACATTTGAACTTTTGGTTAACATAGATACATTTTTTCTAGGTATTAAAACACGGCAAAGTTATTTCTCAAATTTAATTTTTTACACTTATAGTGTGTGTTATGGTAAGGCTGATTGAGCTATACCAGAAATGTGTATTCAATTACTCACCTGATAAGAATATTTATGAACGTATTCAGGAGTTATTGTGCCATTTATCTAATTAGACGTCACTTTTTGTCAGTTTTGGGTGCGGGTTTCCATCACATCGAAAGAAGATGATGTTGAGGACTGCTGTGAAGGTCATGCTGGCATGGGGGAACTTGGAGGAGAACGAAAAAAGAAACATGACACGTGGAAATGGTAGGTATTCTTTATCTCAGCTGACTGTACCATAGACATACACATTTGTTTGTTTTCTGATGGGAAACTTGCTTTGTTCATTTATAAAAATCCAGGTTTTCATTACTTCTGGTGAATTAATGCTACAGAAAGCACAATGCTTGAATGAAATAGGCCAGAAATTTCCGATCCAACAGCACGGAGGATGTTTTGTATATAACAACTTATGTATAACATTTGGGTCGAGAAAATAATCCTACCACATTTCAAACGGAAATCTGGCAAGTCACAAAAAAACAGATTTTTGCAGATGGTGTTCACCAATTAGTGACCTTTCAACATCCGCACATATGCAACGAGCCAACTAAGGTTATATGTTAATTTTCTTTGTCAACCTCAGCGAATGTACTCACTTACAGCTTGTACATTATAAGTTTATGCGTTCTTCACAGAAATGTTACTTTTCCCAGCAGTTTATATATGTGTAGGCAGAGCAGTCGAATAAACACCATACATAAGGTATAGTTCTCTCATGTAGCAATTTCCTGATTCTGATGGGTTTATTCTTCCAGGTGGAACACTTTTCGTACGGCCTGTGACAGTCACAAGAAAATGGGCGTGGCCTTGGAGTTGACAGCAGATCTCCCGGACCCTGGTGTTATTGACCGATGGTTCGGAGAACCAATTAAGGTTGTGATAGTTCCTACACAGATCTTCTTGACGGACCAAAACGGATTCCCTGAACTCTCCCTGGCACATCAAGCAGTCATACAGAGGTTTTGTAAGGTACATTGATCACATTTATATTGAACATGTATCATTTAAATGCTTCTGTGATATGTGTCCTAATTATGTCCGCATGGCGGCGGGAGATGTGTTTTTGCTGGGGTTGGTTTGTCTGTGTGTTTGTCTGTGAGCACGTTACACAAAAAGGTATTGACGGGTTTTTAATGCATTTTTCAGGATAGCTCGGAAAGATACTTAGAACAATTGATGGAATTTTTGGGGCCTAGTATTATGGGGGTTTATAGCATGTTTGTTTACACATGATCGTACGTGCCATTTCCATAAAAGGTGTCAGTAAATCAATGAACGTACAACATGGGAGCCATTTTATTAGGGAAAATGTTGCATTAGTAGTTGGCTCAACTACTTATATGGAAAAGACTCTATCGATTTTTAAGTCACTATGGCAAGGATCAAGAATGCAAGAACCACATTTTGAACAAGCTCATAAAAATATACTTATAGAAACGTTCAGCTACGAGTTGAGACCCGTGGGTCCCTAGTTAATAGATTCGGCTATACCGTGTTTCAGTATGACTATTTACTGTAAAAATTGATATTGCTGTTCAAGAGCCAGATTTATCATTGTAGCTGATCCCTGAATGAACTTTCTGTATTAACTTATATCTATAACCCAAGGGATTAATGGATTTTTTTTTTTATATTGGATTTAAAAAAAAATAACAATATGGCAAAAAAAAGTGTAAAATTTAAAATTCCAATACTAAAATTATCAAAACGCCTCTCTGACAAAACTATGAGCTTGTTTATCGGAAACTGTTATTAAATGCAGTGCTGTGCCAATTTTGACAGAAAAACCATAAACCTAAGCTGGTAGGTTCCGTATGTGTGGTTCATCTGACTAGCCACGAAATGTATTTGTTGAATGTGTTTTGATTATTTTGGCGAGCTCCCATTACGTTATATATTCATGGGTATAACCAAAATAAACTACCTGTCTGCGGTGAGATCGGATTTTTTTTTGCAATTTTATCAAAGATTCAAGGGATTATTTTTAGATAATACTCATGCCGCCAGATAAAGGCGCCTTTAAGAACCAAGATTGCGGCTGGTGTGGCATCTATTTGACCACTGTGTTTAAATACCTGAAAATAAATGTTTCTTTGATAATAAATATTTTATAAAACAGTCAATTAGTTTTACCGACAGTGCTGTGTTTTACCAATAAATTAATATTTCGCACCATAAGGTTAATTATGCACTGATGGTTATTCTTCCAGCCATTTTGCTATTCTAAAAGCTCTTATTGTCAAGGATGTTTCATTAATTCCTTTATCCTTGAGAGAAATGAAGGTTACCCGCCTCACATTTGGTGCACAAGTTGTTCCTTCAATGCACTTTGAAAAGATAAAAACTGTTTACCTTGACTTTGACTTACATGTCATATCAGCTGGATTATATTTCGTCATCTTTATGATTCCTGGTGAACGTAAAAACATACTTTTTCAACGGTCCAGACTACATCTGAAGGGAATATCAACTGGTTTAAGATGCTAAATTATGAATGCTATGATTGTTATGCTAAATTGTCTTGCTAGCCATCTGAGCATCATGACTAGTGGGTCACTTGTTTAGGTAAGCCTTTTAACATGAACTGTTACATATATAGCCCTTTAACCTATTTTCATTATACAAAGTTTAGATGAATCACTATACTCTCTAAATTTTCGGCGAGGCAAACATTTCTTGACCAAATGACCCATGCAGATCCGATACTCGCCTAATTAGCATAGCTTCTGGGATGATGATCCAAACAGAATGGTTATCACTGTGGTGCTAATCCAGAGAAACTGTCACACGTAAAGCCGAAAACTCAGAGTCCTGGCTACAATTGCAGTTAATCCGATTCTTCAAACGTCCACACAGTTAGAATAAAACGACTCAATGTTAAGGTCCGTGTGCACTGAATTGTAACTCCTGGTCACATCAGATGGTGAACCTCATCAGAAGACCGAGTGTGAGAAAAATGTGCTAGGTCCTGTATTGTCTTGACATTTACTCCAACACGATGCTTTTTTAGAAAAGTAGCCGCCGACGTCGACGCAACAGGTTTCAGGTTTCTGTTGCGTCGCCGGCCCACCAAAGGGCTAACTGAGGTTATAGCACGATACGATCTGTTACTCTTAGAAAGGAAATTTAATAAAAATATTTCCTATGGTTTTAACAAACCAATGTTCATACAATGTTGTATGGCGAAAGGCCTGTAATAAAGAACAGCCATTCTGGAAAGCATGAAGCACCTGTAACATCAACAACTGATATTATTTGTCCAGAGAGAATTGAAGCATTAACAGCCCCGGTAGACATCTTGCATTTGGTGGCAGTCCTGTATAAGGCTTTAGGCCTGTGTACTATTATGTTCATATTTTAACTTCCTTGGTGCCAAATAGGGCTGAGAACAGAAAAGTAATGTTTTCTAGTGGTCAAATATACAATACACATACATGTACTGAACATTAATCAATGGATATATGTTAAAACACAGAGTTGTGTATGAAGTGTTATAATCACAGTTAACTGCAGGGGCAATCTATGGACTCCACATTGTGTCAGTCAGTAAAAACAATTGAGGAGTTCATTCTTATGGGCTAGTAGAAAAGATGGCTGGACCAAATACTCTTATCTGGTACAATAATATAGTAAAACCTGTCAATGCTCTCTGGCGATTATGTCAAAAACAACATTTTGATGTTTATATCATTTTCTAGGATTAAACAGTTTAATTTCCATTTCCCCTACCATTAAGATTGGGTTTGTGACAAATTTATTAAAATGGCATCACTCTCATCTGTTAAGGTTCTTTTAGTTTGAGTAAGCCTTGTACATGTGTGCGCCAAAGCTGTTTGGTGGGTAATATAATCCGACATCAGGTCATAAATTGATCATTTGATGTATTATCACCGTAGAGAATATTGGGGAGTCTCAGGTTTCTAGATTTTGGCTAATGTAAAGACCTTCTAAACCCACCTAACCTCATTTCTGACCTTATTTAAAGCAATTAATGGGAACTTGTTATTCTAGGTTGAAGGTTATGGAGTTATGGTCATTTTAATTTCTCTTTCCCCTAAAATTGGTGACCAATAGTTAAGTTGTTATGGTAAGCAGAACCACACTGAGTAAAGCTTGATTCAATATTAACAACCTTAAAATCAAATTATAGTTATTAAGCAATGAGAAAAAAAGGTTTGGTTTATTGGGGGGGGGGGGGTGAGGTTAGATGAGCCCTTCCAGCCAAAGGAATATTGCATTTATTATAATATCTTGTTTTCATATTATGAAAGTATATCCAATATTTCATAAAAAATGATTTTCCATTTATCAGATATTGTTACTGATAATCAGTTAATGGCGGTCATCCTAGTAATAATATGCGACCATAAGTAGATGTTAAGCATTTTGTAATTTTTTTTTTGGGGGGGGGGGGGTAAGATGAGCTCTTTCAGTCAAAGGACTATTGTATTAATTTTAATATATTGTTTTCATGTTATGACATGATTTTCCATTTTCAGATATTGTTACTGGTAATCAGTTAATGGCGGTCATCCTCGTAATGATATGCGATCATTAGTAAATGTTAAGCATTTTATAATTTAACACTTCTAAACAGGTGTACTTATCATGTATACATCTGGTTATGGTCTCATTACGGGGCCGACGACGACACCTTGAATTTCCTATATATTCCTATATTTTCCAGCACTTAGGCCTAAATCACTTATATACTCATATATTTTCATTGCACAATCATATATCTAATAAAACTGTTAATATTGAATAACTATTGTTATACAGACCTGCTACAGGCGCGGACCCAGGATTATTTTCGGGGGGGGGGGGGGTCAACAGGTGTCATTGTGTGATTGTTCCTAGATATTTACCTGTCATGGTTTAAAATTGGTCTAAAAAAAGGTTGGTGGTTGAGAGCAGTGAGGGGGGTAGGGGGTCTCGACCCCTAAACCCCCCCCCCCCCCCTTTAATCTGCGCCTGCAGCTATCATTGAAATCATTCCATTCTTCTGTAGAACTATGCATTTAGGTTTTCGGGTCACATATGTACAGCTATTTGATTTGAAAAGATATTTAGACGCTGCGACAGGAACAAATAGTCATTGCAAGTAATTGAGTAAAATGCGATTGTGCGGTGACAATTTTCCTATATTTTTGCTGAAAATTCCTATAAACTGCTATATTTTTGTATCTAGTGCTCCTATAAAATTCCGATATTTCTGCAATAGCCTGGTGGGAACCCTATGCTTGTAATAATTACAATTTCTCCAGATTGTAGTGAAATATTCTTCTTACAATGTTCTAATATTGTATATTTTTACATTGTAGTTAGATGTACAGTTGATCCTTTCCGGTGCAGACAGACATCCAGACAAAGGGCTCCGTACATACCAGCAGTACCTAGACCATGTCTGTCAGGTGAGTGTACACACCAGCAGTACCTAGACCATGTCTGTCAGGTGAGTGTACATACCAGCAGTACCTAGACCATGTCTGTCAGGTGAGTGTACGTACCAGCAGTATCTACACCATGTCTGTCAGGTGAGTGTACGTACCAGCAGTATCTAGACCATGTCTGTCAGGTGAGTGTACGTACCAGCAGTACCTAGACCATGTCTGTCAGGTGAGTGTACGTACCAGCAGTACCTAGACCATGTCTGTCAGGTGAGTGTACATACCAGCAGTACCTAGACCATGTCTGTCAGGTGAGTGTACATACCAGCAGTACCTAGACCATGTCTATCAGGTGACTGTACATACCAGCAGTACCTAGACCATGTCTGTCAGGTGAGTGTACATACCAGCAGTACCTAGACCATGTCTATCAAGTGAGTGTACATACCAGCAGTACCTAGACCATGTTTGTCAGGTGAGTGTCCATACCAGCAGTACCTAGACCATGTCTGTCAGGTGAGTGTACATACCAGCACTATCTAGACCATGTCTGTCAGGTGACTGTACATATCATCACTATCTAGACCATATATTTTAGGCGAGTTTACATACCAGCAGTACCTGGACCATGTCTATCAGGTGAGTGTACATACCAGCAGTACCTAGACCATGTCTGTCAGGTGAGTGTCCATACCAGCAGTACCTAGACCATGTCTGTCAGGTGAGTGTACATAACAGCACTATCTAGACCATGTCTGTCAGGTGAGTGTACATATCATCACTATCTAGACCATATATTTTAGGCGAGTTTACATAACAGCAGTACCTGGACCATATCTGTGAGGTGAGTGTACATACCAGCGGTATCTAGACCATGTCTGTCAGATGATTGTATTTACCATCAGAAACTTGACCATGTCTGTTAGGTGAGTGTACATACCAGCAGTACCTATATAGACAATGTCTCTCAGGTGAGTATACATACGAGCAGTACCTAGACCATGTCTGTCAGGTGAATGTACATATCACCATACTTCCTAGAGCATGAAACTCATTAATTATGCCAATCTATACAAACCTTTTCCAAAACACCTTCTGTACTTTCAGTTACAGTTTACATAATTTTAAATCTGCAGGTCGGGCGTCCTGAGATATCAAAATTCAGCTATTATAAGTTCATTCCATGCACTTAGTTTACATTGGATCGATTTACTTTGCGGGGATGCCGGTTGGCCACTATGCAATTAACGTTTTGGTTTGTGGACTGAACTTAATGTAAGCATCCGTATCATTTTAAACATTTTTAGTGTATTGTTTGATATTTCAGGGTCGTAATACTCCTGACAGTCAAGCAGTTTATATGAAAAACAGAGAAGACTTCCTCATGCCACCCGCACAGGTAATGATCCAGTTTTTGTTCGTTAAAGGTTGTAGAAAAGTCAGTTAATCTGTGTCCTTGACAGTCGAGTTGTACAACTCTCCAACACTCTCCTATGACCCGGGTTTGATCCCTGGCGTGACTGTGAGCGTGGGATGTAGTGGCCCGTTAAAGGCCAGTGGTTTGTCCAAGTTCGCAGGTTTCCGTCACCAATACAGACTACGGACCTCCAACGTTTGAACCAAAGAGAGTGCCGCGATTAATTTAATGTACAAACAATGTCAAATAAATATGTTTATATTGTTTTCTATTCTTTTATTCGCACAGGATGGATACTGATACAGATATGACATGTTCCTTTCTTAGTATTAATGATCTTCTTGCTGTTTCAACAGTTAATATATTAAATTTGTCTTTATAATAGATGGTAGGAACATACCGTCACTGGAACCATGACTTGTACTGTCTGTGAAAATATGACTCCATAGCATTTCAGCTGGACTTTTTAGGGCCTACAGAGAGTGGTAACACCAGTCTAGTCAAAAACTGCACTGCGATTCCTTACTTTCACAAAGTTATCACTGTAAAGAGCTGGTAGTCCTAACATCAGACTATGAGTATGGATTCACTACAAAAGAATCATGTTAGTGTGATAAGGCCAAATAAAAAAATTCTCAGGCAGGTTCTCAGGCACCGCCCGCATCAATTTTAACCCCCCCCCCCCCTCCCGCACCAAACATTTTAATTTTTTTTCCAACTTTCAAGAAGATAAAATAATACAATTTTAATACGATATCCTTTGATATGTAGTGCTTTTACCTGTTTAGCAAAGAAAAACTTATTTTCAAGCTTTACCCTGTTCATATGACTTTTTTTTAAAAGTGCCTGAGAACCATACCTTTTTATTATTTGGCCTAATCAAAGCATCATTTTCATACATGGGGAAACCTGTTTAACTTCCTGCAATTTGCAGAACCTAGCTGTCGGTCACATAATCCACACCGGCTGCCTGTAGCTCAGCGGATAAACTTTAAACTTCCTTTGATTACATTCAAAACTCTACATGGTGTGTCTCCTGGATACCTTAGTGACCTCATTCATATACGCTCGGCTGACACCTCTCTTGATACTCCAGGTGCCTTAAGATCAACTGGTAACATGTGACGACAATGCCTTCTCCATAGCTGCGCAATCATTATGGAACAATCTTCCTAAATATCTTAAACCTACTCTAATCTCTCTACTTTTAAAACCAAACTAAAATCTTTCCTTTTCAGAGAAAAAGTTGTCAACTCACAATGACTGGGTTATTTTAGACTGTTAGATAGTTTTAGTAGAATTTATATCTTGTGTCCTTCTGAGAAGTTATTTTACATGTCTTTATTATGTATTTTTTTTTAAATCTTATGTTCTGTTATGTGCATTTGAGCAGTATCACAATGTAAATAATAATAATAATAATAATCCATGAAGGAAATGCTTGTATCCAGTCAAAACTTCAATAAACAAGCACAGCGATTTATGCTGAGGTATTGTTTAGTTATAATTTTCGCAGTATCATATTGTTGCATATGGTAGATGAAATGATATATTTTTTGCAAATGTTTGGCTTGGGCTGGTTTATTCTAAGTTCCATGATACTTTAGACGTCTCATTATGCATTATCCATGATTATTGATTAATTACAGCCTTTGATGGAGAACCTGGAATCTGAAATATATTCTATGTTATCTCAAGCCTTTTAGAATAAAGGTAATCTAAATATTGGACAATTACAGTACTGGGATTCGTCATTTATATACTATAGCCCGTTCCACCACCCTTGTCCACCTGTTTCTTTTTGCGACGGTTTTAGGTTAGACAAACTTGCCAAACAAAACTTGCACCAATGAGGGAATGAGGAAGGTGTGTGATATTTGGTGTCATGCCTGATTGGTATCATTACTGTTTTGACGGCAGGTTAACTTGTCTGTTATATAATGGTTATTCATGGCGTCCCTGACACGTGACCTTTGTTCGTCCTTCTGGTAAGTGTTATTGTGGAGTGTATGACGTAACAGTGAGTCACGTGCACGAGAATACAAGCCTAAAGGCCCGGTCAAAACCCACCGTGCGTGTGTTTAGTCCGTACGTTTTTTGGGTGGCCACGGCCGCAACGTTTTTCTGAAAACGTTGGGAGGAAGTGGCAAGAGCAGGGAGGGAGTACGTCAACGCATGTCACTCGCACGGTTGTGCATGGTGTAAGTACGTGGCCCGTGAGCGGTTGCGTGCATCGTACATTGCGCATGTGGTGAGTTTTGCGTGCTTACAACGTGCCTGTAACGTACGATCTCCGTGAGATTGCCACGTTATTGTACGGATGCCGTACTTTCACGTGCTGCTCACCTACGGTGTCCTTACTCACTCGCATGTTTTGACCTCTGTTAGGATGTCAT
Source organism: Sipunculus nudus (assembly GCA_026874595.1). Lineage (NCBI taxonomy): Eukaryota > Metazoa > Annelida > Sipuncula > Golfingiida > Sipunculidae > Sipunculus > Sipunculus nudus. The sequence goes on from CM049316.1 coordinate 39,468,935, forward strand.
CACCGTTTACTGCCTGTCCATTTCTTAAACTTGGTATTAAGCCGTTGATATAGAAGAGTCTAGTTTCTTATAAAAAAATGACACCAGGAAGGTAATATTTTCCAAAATAGTTAACATTTTGCTCTTTCTTTTCTCAATCCCAAAAATTCGAGTTGTTAAAAACATTATCACAAAAAAGCAGGTTGACCGGGAAATATTATCTAAAGGCTTGGCTTCAACCTATACATGGGACAATCACAGTACTAGATGTCGTCATTTATAAACGTTAGTCCTCATTGCTAAGATAACTGGAAACATTTGTTAAATAAATTTAATTTGATTAGTTGCTTAGTCTGATTTTAAAAAGAATCAAATGCAAAGCATTTTTCTGTTATATTCTTATACATTAAAACAGATTAATTACAAATGTATAACATAAAATGGATGGATTATTATTATAAACGAGAGCAAAATGAAGTCAACAATTTTTGTTCCTTGGCATAACAGTCGACCTAGTTGAGGTTGAATGAAATGTGGGGAAAAAAAACACCGTCATTTTATGTACTCCAATTCACTTCACATTTGCTAGATTTATTTATCAATCAGTGTGGTATCAATTCATTTTTTAACGATTACTGTAGACATAAGTGATAAAAAAAACAGATTCTGTCTTTCAAGAATCTTAATGGTGCTTGGAGCTGGGCGAGGCCCCCTAGTCAGAGCGAGTCTAAATGCTGCAGCTGAAGCAGAACGTTTGCTCGAAGTTTATGCGATAGATAAAAATCCAAATGCTATTATAACGTAAGTATCACATTTAATATATATTAATACAAGATATATTCATCACATGCAAACAATGCCATTAGAAATGTTGCTTATCCAAAACCTTGAAGATTTGCCTTATGATATACCTCATATAAAATTGTGCTGCTAATTAAAAACATACTCTATAACTCTTTATGGTTCACATTTGCTAAAAATAACATCCATGTTTATAATAATATAAAACATATAGAATAATTAATAAAAAAAGAAGAAACGCACATTTGTCATTGTTCTGAATTTGCTGTTATCAGTGAGAAGCTAAAGTTTAATTACTGAACTTTTCTATTTTTAATTCTTTATTTATAAGTTATCTTTACTCTATAGATTAGAGAATATGAAACACGAGATGTGGGGAGAAAAGGTTACCGTGGTTTCGACAGACATGAGATAGTGGGAGGCCCCTGAGAAGGCCGACATCATAGTCAGTGAGCTGCTTGGTGGGTTCGGTGATAATGAGCTCTCTCCAGAGTGCTTAGATGGAGCTCAGAAACTTCTCAAAGGTATATATATTGCATTTTCTTCTAAGATTACTGTAGTATATATAATACATTTCTTCTTTTTGCATGGTTATACCTTTATTTACTTATTAAATGAATCGAAATTTTATATTTGCCATTGTTTAATGATATAAAAGCTATTTGTAGGAATAAAATGCTATTGGAATTATCAGTATAAATATTATCTAACTTAAGAAACATTACAGACATAATTGTGAAGTATTTAGAGTATCCAGTTGAAGTATAATTCTGTATTATCATTATCAAGCCAAAGTATAATGCAGTATCTGCAACAAATACATGGCTGGGTTATTATGCACTAAAAGCAATATCAAACTGGCTTCTTTGGTCCGCGGGTAGAGCATAAGGCTCAAAGGCAGGAGATTGTCAGCGATGGGATTTTTCACAGTTAGTCCCAACCTAGACAGAGTGTCCGTCTCTATAATACAGAGACGGAGAGCACCGCATGCATTCTTGTGGTGCCCTGTCTGATATTACTAAATGTCCCTCCTTTGACCAAATTACCAAACATAATCTAGCTAACATACCCTTAACTACGACTCCTTACTTGTTTTCTTGCTCAAATAAGAAAATTAAACATATATTCCAGGTGCAAAAGTTAAGAAGCGATGCTCGCAGGTTTCTAACCAAACATGACATGTTGCTTTAGGTTCAAGGACATAGGGAGAAGCCAGTTTTCAAAGTCCTTCCTCTGATTGGCTGTTAGGTTTCAGGCTCATTCATCATGGAAATCCAACTTAATTCTAAGTATAAGATTTACTGCCTGGTCCCTAAAATAGTGCCATCTTGTGAATAAAACAGAAAGTGCAAGCAAAACAATGGTTCCAAGCGGGGTTAGTTGCCACCTGCAAATTTTCTCGTTTTCACTTATTAGAAATGGTTCACACACCCAGTTAAGACCCAGGTTTGTTTATCTTAAGCTTATTATCTGATTTATCTAAATTTCTGTGTCCTCGCTTGCACACCAATATTTTCAATAGAGTGCTCGTAAGCCTCACTTGGAGGCTTACTATGTAGGCTAGTCCCAACCGGGGTGAGTGCTCTGCAGGCGTAATGGAAAGACTGCTCAAAGGTCCTGTATAACGCACAAAGGGGTACAGATGTTCCTCAGTGTTATACCCAAGCAGTTTGGATTATTACACAACCAGGACCCGCTTATGCTTTGCACCAAGCCAGGTTGACACCAGGTTTATTGTGTGTGACCGCCCTGTCACATGATCCGAAATAGACATGAAACCCTTCATATGTACATGGTATCTAGCCACCATTACAGTAAATGGAGGCAGTCAACTACACCAAAAATATTTAAAAATAGCATAAAAAGTATCCATTATGTGAGAAGCACAATAACCATATAGGGTCCTGCCAGGACAGAGCTTTTCCCGGGGCTTTATGTGGCGGGTTTCGGACATTTCGTACTCATTGGCTCGGCACAATCCCCAATACTCCATTATAATACCTCTAAAGGAATGTTACTTCTCAAAAAGAGAGGATGGGTCTTAAGTCCAAGCGTTAAATAAAGAACACATGACTGCTTTCATATACGAGCGTGCTTCCGTTTGGATAACAGATAGTAAAGAAACCACTGCCCCGTATATATTTAGGTGATTTGTAAAAGCCTGTAATAGAATATCAAGGAGCGTTCTTCTCCGCAACATTTTATATAAATCCCCCCCCCCCCACACACACACACACACTTTTTTTAGTAGGGGCGGTTGGTCAACGTAAGGTATATATATATATATATATATATATATATATATATATATGTATGTATGTATGTGTGTATGTATAAAGTTTGATTACCCTCCCATGCCTGTCATCCCGCGCCCTCACCCCCACCCTTGCAAGTCATTTCTACACCCCACGAGTCATTCCTCCACCCTTGAAGATTGATGTGGTTATATGCATCGTCAATTGATCGCATTCAGGACAGGTTTGTTTTCTTTAGTTTTTTATTCTGTCATTTGTCCCCATAATTAATCACTAAAATTTGTCCCCCCACCAGTGCCCTTCTCTCTTAGGCGCTTGAGCAGAAGACATTATGGCCTCAACGCGTATCATGACTGTGCCACCCTTTTTTTTGGTGAGGTGGGTGTTGGGTGAGATTACATGCATTTTGCGCGCCCTGTTCCACTCTTAACAATATAAAGTCTTCTTTATCTAAGCATAGATTAGTGCGAATACTGTCATCGAACTCACTTAAAATTGCATTATTTCTTATTTGTTTACAATAAGGCCATTAATATTTAATTAATTGTTTTTCGAACGGAGCTGAACAAACTTTAAGGCAGGAGGAGGGGAAAAATAAAAACTGAAAAAGTATCATCGTTAATTAATTATGTTATCAAGTCATGTCATTAATATGCTACTGGCAATTGTAAACAAAAAATAAATAAAATATGAGACTTTTTTTAATCATTTTTATAAACTGTTATTATAACACAAACTTGGTACACATGATTACCATATTCTATATCATAGGTAGTGGTTTAATAATCTCAAATCCAGTTGTATGTTCTTCCAAGTATTTATTTTATGCAAAATTTCACTTAACACTCAATTGATCATGGTAAAATCAAATCTGATTTAAGTCTTTGGCATCAGTTTTAAATATTAAACATAAACATAAAATATTTCAACAAAAAGATCTAACACATCTTCAATTAACATTGAGAAACCTTTCTACGAATACAAAAAAAATTCCCCAAATATTTAAATGAAATATTATGGTCATACTGTCAACATACAAATGAAAGACGTTTTCAAAAAGTAGGACATTTAGGATATCCAGTATAATTTTACCATTAAAAATAACTTTTTTTTTCATATAAGAAAAGTTCAATATTTTAAGTTAAAGCTTTGTTACAATTTTAAATCATGGTGTTTGGCCTTCATTTTTTTGTCAGAGAAACGTTACACATTCAGAGGAACTTAACAGAGATGTTACAGATAAAATAAAAAAAAATAATGAATGCCAAGATAATTTTCCAGGAATCTGTCACAAGATTTCAATGTTAAGCTTTCTCTGTTAATTTTTTTGAACAGACAGGTAAAAAAAGGTAAAAAATACTAAATCAACATTATTTAATGTCTGAATACCTTAAGAGTAAATAATAAGAACCTTGATAATAAAATTTTACCGTGCAACCTATGTTTTGTCATCATAAGGAAAACCCACAGCCTTTTCCTCAATAAAATTACTTAATAAAAAAGACAAATCATTATGGTTTCTTGTCAGGTACTATTATTTCCGCCGGTTGGCGTGACCGGCGGAAATAAAAAAAAAGTCGAAATTTCATTTTTATTTTTATTTTATTTTTCCAGTTTTTAGGGTTGGCGGGTTTGAGAAACGACACATTAAAAAATAATGACCTAGGGTATATGAATTTATCTTCATCATTCATATGAATAAATCCTTAGTTCTTGTCGTATATAGTTTCCTACAACTCATTCTTCTGTCTAAATAAACAGTGCATTGACAAATAAAATGATCCTCATCCTCTACTATTTTACTGTCACAAAGTTCTCAATATGATTTCTTCTATTTTCATTTTACTGTACCATCATGACTCTTAATCCCTAATGTTCTTGAAACGTCCGTTTTCTAAAGGTAATATTCCACTCCTTAGGCCATGAGTGATCTTTGTTTCCGCGGTAAACAAAATGTTAAGGATCCTTCAGTACTCACTTTCGACTTTAAATTCACATATTTTCGTAATGTTGGTAAATGGTAACATTCACAGGGCGATAGTTGGACGGTATTATTGGACCTCGGAGATCATCCTCGGGTTTTAGCTACCACTTGGTGTTTTAATGAATGGACTTCAGTGTAGCCCCATGTATGCCTTCATATGTATACAATAAAAGGTCATATTTTGTTATCCTGTCTCTGCGGACACAGTGGACACGTGTGACTACAGATTATTTTTCTATTTTATTTGATTTTCCTGTAACAATTATGGACGCAGTTTTCTGGACAAACTGTCACTTGTGTGGCAGTCTGCGAGAAAGGCCAAAGAGCAGACTGTCCCAGTGATCCGAATGAATGTTTTGATATTTCATGATTTTTTTATATTTCATGAATGTTTTGATATTTCATGAATGTTTTGATATTTCAGATGATGGCATCAGCATTCCTTACAGATACACCTCCTATCTCGCTCCGTTGATGTCGTCAAAGTTATGGAACGAAGCAAGATCATGTAAAGAACCCAACAAAGAACCGGAGGTAATAAACAATATAATGAACTGGTAAAGCACAATAGATCTCCAACAACTGAACAGTATTTTCACAGGAACAGTTACACAGTAAACATTTATGTCCAAAAGAGCAAGAAGTATAGAAATCCTCCCCTTTGTAAGTCCACTGAAATATTTATTGCAAGACTGCTTTACACTGGTCTGTTACACAAAAATTTATATTTTTACCCTGATAAGGACATGCACCAGGCATGGATCACAGCACTATGGGAGACCTAGTCACTGTTTGTATGTCTATAACAGATATTAAAGTAAATAAATAATTTTATTTCAAAGATTGAAAGATTCTTGAAATCATTATCTGCAGATACAATCAAAGAAAAAAAACTCCGGGCTCCACCTGGCTATAATTCCTATAGGTTTTAATGATAAATGTTGTCTGCAATATTTTCCTTTATTTCCCAGCATTTAGACTGTAACCACCTATATTTCCCTATATTGTACGTTCGTGTTTTCATTATATAACTGTAACAATTGCATAAGTATATATACACCTGTTATTATTGAAATTACTGAGGTCTATCGTTCATGTAAGTGTTTTAGTGAAGCAGGTAATGCCAGATAAACCAATAAAAATGACATTTAAATTCTGCTTTGAGAACTGATTGTCTCTGTAAGTGAGCAAGAAATACAAATGCGCAGGTGCCTTTACTGGTTGAAAATTCCTATAAACTCCTATTATTTCTTTATTTCATCAGTAGCCTGGTAAAAGCCCGAAAACGTGTACATCATATTGTTAAATTTACTCCGTGTACATTTATAAAACCTATTATATGAAATGTTCCCCAATTCATTTTTAGGCCTCTTTTGAAGCTCCGTATTGTGCATACCTACGAAACTGTATGTTACTTGGTGACACCAAGCCAGTTTTTACATTCAACCATCCGAAAGGTAAGCAAGTCTGAAGTTGCTCCTATATTCCAGTATGTGGAACCGTTTTGCAAGCCTGCAACGTGCATATATTTTATATGCCCGTCTTCTATGCCCGTCTGTTCATCCGTTTGTTAACTTTTAATGTCTCCATAATAATTTATCAGGGCCTTTAACAATAGATTACCTCGCATGAGTTCTGTTATAGCCAACACCCATTCATATTTTATGATGTCAAGGGAACCAGGCTACTTTTCGATTAACTCACCAGGAATATAATGGATTTTTTTAATGAAACTTTATAGAAATTAAACCGATATATATCTCGCCTAAGTTTGATTTTCTGGCAAAATCCATGCATATTTAGTGTGTTGGACGTCACAATGGTGGCGCCATGTTGACTTACCAATATCTGATGGATTTTTATGAAACCCATAAATGTTAAATGAGGTCAGAGGTCACAAGCCATGTGACACTTCGTATAATGCACCCATGTATTAGAACTAGATTTTTTTCTCCTTGCATTTAACTGATATAACTGTGACGAATAGTGCGTCCACTGTTGCCAAGACAATATTTCAGTCACACTGAATCTGATAACCGATAATGAAGTGACTGAGTTTCTTGGGAATTAAAACTAAATACAGTTAAAATTTCCCATTCGACAGGATATTTGATTGCTTATCATTCCTCTTTTTTAAATATTTTTTTTTGTAGTTGTTTAGACTAAAAAAATGCACTTGATAATATTTTAAATTTTTTCCATATTGTTTCAGTAATTAATATTGCTGGTTTACTTAATCTTTATATAGATCTGGCTTTCATGCCATAATACATGCATAAAATATTTAACTCTATTTTTCAAACGCCAGTCTCAGACGGGACACATTATGGTTAACCTTTGTCCATGTGTCCGTCTGTTTGTAAACTTTAGTGTTGCCACGATAACTTAAGCCTTGGTCACAACCGGCAAACAGACCGTAGGAGCCCGTACGGCTGGTTGTGACCAAAGCTTTACAAGGGCTTTGGTGGATTTTTACAAATCTCAACATAACTGTTTACAAATAGATGATCCAACCCGAGTTTGATTCGACTCAAAATCGACTCATAAACAATGATAGACGATATTATGCTTCTTTTTGGTGTCGCCACGACAGCTGACCACGAATATGGTGGATTTTGATAAGCTTAGGCGCAAGCTTGATTCCTAGCAACATAAATGCATAATTTATGAGATCAGAGGTCATCAGACTGGGGATGCCTTGATGACCTATCAAAATTGTGCTAAAAAATTCTCACCTGATTTTATTTGTCGACATTGTCCATGTATATTTAATTAGGTCATTTTTAATGCGCTAACATGGTGCTCTTGTCATATAAATCAGCTGAGATGACGATCACTTTGCTTGGTAGAATATATGATAAATTTAGAATTTAGACAGGTATGGACATTCATATTTGCCATCAGTTGCAATGAATATTGGATGACATTATTTTTAATTGTTTCAGTTGACTTTGATAACGACCGTTATACTATTCTTGAGTTTGAGGTGAAACGGGACTGTGTCGTGCATGGCTTCGGGGGATATTTTGACACATATCTGTACGGAGATGTATTTTTAAGTAAGTACATATATGTTGATAAGATCAATGATCCCCCACCCCAATTTCAGATTGGACAGTATCACAGAAAGAGTTCCCTGTTCAAAGAATCGTTTGGTTACATCTATAAATTTGATTTTTTAGTATTTTGGGTTTGTCGTGTTACAATTTTTTTTCACATTTAAATCTCTGAAATTATATTCCTTTTTGTTTTAATCATAATCTGTAGTTTTTTAACAAATCAAGTCATTATATCATTAAAAAATCTAGTCCCTTTGTGTCAGACCTTTTAGCATTGACTTAATCATGTTGATTGTTCAGGGCTTGAAATTAAGGTTTGACAGCCTAGACTAGTTCAACCATTTCTTCTCCCAAATGTCAGACTATGCAAGTTGGTCCCATATAAACCTTTACCCTAAGGCCTGAATATTTACAAATCTATATTTATCAATTTTGAAATCATATTATTAATACCACTTTCATCCTAAATTACCTGTGTTATATATAAATACTTGAGGAAAAAATATATTTCTAACATGCAATAACAGATGCCGTACAATTGTTTTGAACACATTTTTTTTGGCTAAATCATCACCTATTTTTGTAGGCGAAGTATATATTCATATTAGGCAAGTAAAAGCTAGATGTTACTTGCCTGACTGGGAAAATTAATGAAAGCCCTGCTTATTAAATATTTTTTTCCAAATAAGCATCCAGCATTTTTGTAAGGAATATTTAAATATTAAGTGCAAAAGGGATAAAAAATATTAGTGTTAGGCCTTGATATGGTCAGAATTGTAATCCTAGTTTGACAAATGCAGGTTTTTGAACTTTACTTCTTTCCAGATATTAGGCCATCAAACCACTCCCCTGACATGGTGTGTTGGGTCCCTTTGTATTTCCCTATCAGGGTAAGTTATTATAAACATTAAGTAGCTTTTACACAAATCTCGTATAGTGTTTAATGTCAGAAAGCATTGTTTGACGAGAAATATGAGAGAACTATATCTGTAGAAAGTTAAGAAAATGCTAAAAAATAACTTCTAAGAAAACATCTGTCCCAATGTGTCCCAGAGGATATTCAAAATTTACTTTTATTTGAGATAGGCGTATCTAGTACCTTGAGGTAAGTATGAGGAATTCCGAGTTATGTAATCATTCAGAAGTCACCGAAGAAACTATTACGTCGGCTAGTTGTTTTATTTTAAAAATGTTGTTGAGGGTGTAAAAACTCAATTTTTTTTTAAATTTTCCTTTACTAGAGATGTAAATATCTCACATTTTGCTTAACTGTGCTTTATTTGAGATGTAAAGTTTATTGAAAATGTTAGTGTAAACTTCAGGAGCCACATATTGTCTATTGTCTCTTTGTTACTTTTGATCATGAAGGAGTTCATATATATGTTGGCATTGCATTAACATAAATGATAATATGCTAGTTTTGCAATTCCTGGTAATTTAGTTGAGAACTTATTTTTTATTGTCTAATTTTAGGATCCATTTTTCATGAGGGCTGGCACAAAACTTGTGGTCCATTTCTGGCGACGTAGTAACCAGAAAGATGTAAGGTATGAATGGTGCATCTCGGAGCCAGAGCCTCATCCCATACACAATCCAAAAGGAAGATCACACTTAATGGGACTGTATTGACATTCTGTATCTTTACGGTAGAGCGGAGAGCAGATTTATGTCAGTATGAATACATCGGACTGGACACTATCTTAAAGGGGCCCATTCACCTAAAAAGCATGAACACGAAAAATAGTTTCTTCCCTTTAAATAAATCTGTACCTGCCAAAACATTGACTTGACACCGTTTGCTTACTCCTGTAAACGAGTGTTGAGAACAGAGGTACGGACGCGATGGCATGTGTCAACATAAACAAAGTGAATGGGGCCGTGCGCAGCGTGAAGCCACAACACGTGTCAATCAGGAGATGCTCTGACTGACTTAGCCAAAAAATATAATAAATGTTCCCGCGTGTTGCCCCTATGAATCGGACCTCCGGTCACGCAGTCTTGTTATGGTAAACAGACACACGTGGAGACGCACCAACAAGCACGTCATAACAAGGTGTTAAACAGCCGTATGCGAGGAAATGAGACTGTGCGCTGGGATGGTTCTGCTGGGAAACCTTTGTATAAAGTAACTGAACTGTTAGTTTGAAGGAAAGGGATAATATGGATCCTGATTATGTCCCTTTAACATCTTTCAGTGTGGTTCAGCAGCAGTATGACCATAAGCAGATTACTGAATGCACAAGGTGTGTACACAACACATAAACAGCAGATGCAGATTTAATAAGAGTTCTCTCTGTAAACACAGCTATATAAACATTATTATAATAAAGCAGATGTAATAGCCAACTGCCATTAATATAACTATTTAATTGTACATGTGCCATATATTCATAATGTAAGCTTCATTGGTAATATAGCCGTAGTCGTTTGAACAGCTACTCTCTTGCATCAAGTTCAACCCTTAACTGTACAGATAAGACTGCGAATTGTCACACTCGGATTGTTAATATTTTAATATGCCGTCGGCGGGGGACATAGAAATGATAAGTGTACGTCCGTCTCTACGTCCGTCCGTTCGTCACAGATATGTTAACGCAATGACTCGAATGGAATTTGAGGTACAGACACCAAACTTGCAGCAGTGATGTACCTTATCAAGGGCTAGGTAAAGTTTGAACATGGTTGACCTTGTTGCAATTTTCAACGTCAAAACAGCGAAAATGCTGTTACCGCAATGACTCGAGATAAAATGAGGCGCGGTCACCAAACTTGCAGCATTCATACAGCTCATGAAGAGCTATATGGATGACCTTAACGCATTCTTGAAGGTCACATAGGCGATAATGCTAAAATGATGTTAACGCAATAACTCGAAAAGAATTTCAGGCACAGTCACCAAACTTGCAGCTTTGAAGTACTTCATGAAGGTCAAGTTCGAACATAGATGACCTTAAACCAGTTTTTAAGGTCACAGAGGATATCTTCTTGGGTGATATTGACCCATCTCTTCATACACGTTTTCAATTTTTTTTCCAGCTATTTTCCACAACAGGGGCTGGGCGCAACTTTTCTATTGTTACATATTACTTTGTATAAAATACATTTAAGTAACCGCAGAAGATATATTTAAATTTTCAGTATTTACTGACAGGTAATTTTCATTTTGTTATGTCACTCTGTGCCAATACCTATGAAACTGATTTAACTGAGGTAATTACTGGTTAAAATTCGTAAAACTTTTGAACTTTTATATCCTGTAACTGATATATCACAAAATGACTCATCCATCTCGGTCAGGTGAAATATTTGCAATTTCAGAGAAACACACACACACACACATATATATATATCAAACATTCTCACTCCAAGGATATTATAAATTACAGGTAAGTAACAGTTAAAGCATATAATTAACTTTAAACAAATGCGACCCAACAGGAATATTATACAGGAAATTGAATATGTTTTTACCTGAAATACTTTTGACCTAGAGACCACATACCTTAATTCTGTTAATATGCAACTTATATTTCCACCTGTACAGTTAAATGAAGATAATTACAGGTATTTTTTTTTTATTTATAAACAAACCACATTTTTTATGTTTAATGATACCATATTACATCCTATACTATATATAAAAAACATATTTCCCTTTATAAGTTAAAATAGGTCTTATTAAGGCTAAACGTAAGTAACGTGAATTATTCCCTTTTATTTTCAGGTTTTATGATAACCTTTAGCCAGTGCAGAAAATAAGGAAATGTTGCAAAAAATAGGTACAGAGTATTATTTTCTTAAGACTTTGAAATGTGTTGTTAGAATATATTATTTTATTTTAATTATGAATGTACAGTCATGTATCAAATGATACATGATTTTTCTTATTGGTTGCCGGTAAAATATATGAACCTAAACATGTGACTTAAGATGAACACATGTAGTTTCTTTCATTCATGAGCCGTATTTGTGTACAATTAACAATGTTGACTACAAAAATGTACAGATTCCAGTATACAAAACATGAAGGTCAGGTGCTTATCGTACCATTGATTAAATTAACCGTTTTGTTGCGTTTGATTTGAAAATGGTCTTTTTAATGTGCATATATTTTGCAGTTTTTAAAGTATGTATTTTTACTACATTTTACTGTACAGTCCTGTAATACATTGTAAGTTATTTTTTTATTGGTAACATGTACATAATTATGTTCTCTTGTACAGGTGAGTTCAGGTAAACACTTGTAATAATATTTTCGCAAATATTTTTATGCATACTGTATATTTATCCATGCAGAATATCCAAAACATTTATGCTAGTATACACAATACAGTTTAATCATACGCGTGCTAATTGCACCAATAAATCAGGTTACCTGTATTATATTCATCTTTGAACTACAATTGATCAATAATTTTACCTGTACGGCCAGTTACAAGAAAACAAATGTAAAATGCCTGCCAATTGAACTTGAGTCGATATGGCATAAAACATATCCAGAAATACCCAGTTTTGAAGCTATGGGGTTTGATCCTTTCACGAGCGCTTTGTATGTAGTCAAGTGGTTATTTCGAGTCGACAATGATTTTGCGAGTCGTAAAGTGGTTATTTGCGAGTCGCTAAATGATTTTGCGAATCGTGGTTATTTGCAAGTCGCTAAATGATTCTGTGAGTCGTTGAGTTGTTATTTGCGAGTCGATTAATGATTTTGCGATTCGTCCAGTGGTAACTGACGAGTGCATAAATGATTTTGCGGGTCGTCATGTGGATATTTACGACTCGAAACGGATTTGGCGAGTCGTCAAGTGGTTATTTACGAATCGCTTAATGATTTTGCGAGTTGTCAAATGTTTTTTTTTTTTTTTTTTTTGCAAGTCGAAAAATTGACACATTTAACAACTGGATTATCGGTAAATGGGAACTAGCGGGTCACATATTAGTTTTTGTCTGTTATAACTCTAACTGGATACATGCATAGGTGTATAGGATTTGAATGTTTATCCCTTGTTTAAGTTTTAACTTTAAAGGAATCAATGAAAATTTATATGTAGAGTTTTTCATAAATCATTTGGAATTTCAGATTACATTTGTAAAGTTTGTTGCAAATAAATCTGTAGGCTTAAAATTCTTTTTTTGTTGAGTTATTTGATGTGGGGACATTTTTCTTGAAGGCAACGTTCCATGGTCTGCGCTGTATCATTAGCATGTGGTATCAAGCGTGAAACAGTGAGTCACAAATGCACCAGAAGATATATTAGCCACATAGGAAATAGTATATGTTACACTAGCCATACATGCATGGTAGCCTGAAAACAAGCTGTCAGACCGTAAATGGTGAATCGTAAAATGGAAACTGTCCTGAAAAAAGTGACTGTTTCTTGGGTGTTATTGATTTTTTTAAAGATAATGAACAAAGAATTGGCCATGGTTACGTTATCTTTTATATACCGAATATCTAAGCAAAATATCCAACAGAAATAATTAATTCATAAATAAATAAAGGGTCCATTGATGAATACACAGACTGAAGCTTTCGCCACCGATTTTCTTATTTGTATTTTTTTTATGCAAAAACAAGCTTTTATTCGCGGAGCCACCCATGTTGACATACTTTGAAAATATCTGTTAATTTTGGCTTATAATGTCACTTCAGGACCATTCGTAATGATCACAAACTTGAATTAATTTTAGTGATTGCATAGTGAATGGGTGCAACAGCAGGCTGCTATTTGTGCACAGTTTATATACTTAATAAGTAAATTAAGAACTCAAAAGACAAGCAGAAAGGAAAAGAATGGAAATGCAGTCAAGTCTTTATTGATTTTCTTGCTGGATCATGATATGTCAGTTTGATACAACATAAATGCGATATATAGCTTAATACTTAGACAATATTAAAGTTCAATTCAAACCCAGGACGTTGGTGTATACTTGTTGAGGCCGCTACGTTGCCCTTTGAATAAACGTGGGGGTCTGTCTCCAATTTCCCTGTCAGTTCGAGGTTGGGAGGCATATTCCACTTGGTTTAATTGATTGCCCTCCCTCGAAGGCACTGAGGTGAAAGCATCGGTCATACTCGGTTAGCTTAGAATGTGCGAACGTGCACGCGGCACCGTGGCGTCGATCTCTGCTCTGTCGTCTCCTGCAGCCTGGTCAAACTGCGTTGCAGGACTACAACACGTTCTTTGGAAATCTTAAAAACATTGGAACTTATAATGATTGTAACAATGGAAATCTGATACTTGACACTTAAGTCAGTTTTAAATAGAACATTAAGGTATATACATTTACGTAAAACAAATTGGGACACGTTCCTATTAAAGAGTATAGCTACATGGGTTATATTTACAGGCATGAGACAGAGTGTGGAAGGGGGGGGGGGTGTCAATAAAATAAGCACCCTCCCTCATAAATTACGTGCGAGTTAATTTGCCGTCTTCTGCGTAAAAGGTAAATCCAACGTAAATGTGTTTATAATGATCATTATGTCACAACTATTAATTCTGAAAGGGTATATTTATACCTAGGCTGGCACTCTCGCATGTTCTTATATATTTATTCTTCGATTAACATTTTTTTCCTGACCTCGAACCAGTGAGGAATGACTGCATAATTTCCCGTATGGGAAAATCCACAAGAATCACCTTTTTTTAAAGAATGTCTTTGTCCACTTCAGGCCCACAAATACCAATTGCACATGTTCACGGACTAAAGGATTTGCTCTTCTATTTAAATAACAACGACTTGTTTTATTATGGATGGTTCTTTTGACATCCTGCACGACACCAAGGTGACCAGGTGTTCCCTCGCAGCAGAACACAGGTCATCGCGGGTTGTCTGCTGTGGGGATAAAGCTACGGAATATAACATACTGAAATTGGTCTATAATGGGTGTGTGCACCTTTTAGACTTTAGTGTTTTATATACATGTGATGTATGCGGGCCTAATACCCAAGCATGGTGATAATGGACGGTATCATGATGAGGTGCAGGCAGGATTTGATGCCAAACTTCCTACGAAAAGAAGTCCAGGATAGAATGCTCGTCACATCCGTTTTAGCGCGAAGGGTTTCCAAAGGGCAGGTATGCAGAGAAATTAGGTCCTCTGTCACAAAAATAATAGAGATGCAGAGATGCTCTCATTTAAAGTCGTGTTGACCGATGCATGATTTTGTGAAAAGTTTGGTAATAAAGTGTCCACCGCCGAAAAGATTTTGCTTGGTGAGCTTGCGAGAGGTAGCCCTACTTGTGGCGTTCTGAAGATCGCTGGTGACAGACATAACCCATTTATCTTGCACCCAATCTATACAAGTCCACCCAATCATCTCAGCTTACACCAGGCTTATTCACTTTTCTGTCACCATCGAGTTTGCCTTGGATTCCAGGTTATGTCTTTATGAACAGCTTTTGACATCTTTGTCCGCCGGTTTCCAAAAACGCCTACAACTGTGATTTACGACAAGGCGTGTGAGCTACATGTGTTTGCCCTTAAACCGTGAGCCGCGCCGCCTTTAGAATACCAGGTGTTTGGCTGATTGGCTCTAAAACCGTGTCGGATAAACCAGTTGTACTGAATGATACAGTATGCAAATGGGTGAATCTCTTGTGAAAATTAACCCCCTGATTAACGAACAAGCAAACGCTACTCAAGGACGTTTGGAACTCAGGTTGCGTACATACCGCCGTCCAATTTAATACGCCACACTCCTTTATTTAAGGCAGTTCGAAATACGGAAGTGAAATTGAGCGCAAGTTCGTCCAAATAATGAGTAAAGTCATTCAGTGCAAAAGATGTGCATGAAGTCTAAGCCAGGCCTGGGTCAATTCTGAATAAGAATGGAATTGAACTGAAATATATGAAAATTAAATGTGTTGAAATTTAGTTTGAATTGAAGTTAACAGACTCGATTGAATTGATCTTAATTGATGAACAGCTCCAGCCCTCGCATTTTTTTCCTATTGCGTCTGACTAAAAGGCTGCTCAAGACGGAGTTGATAGTTCATTTTGGAAAGATATCATGTACGTACAGTGCTTGGTTAAGTCAAAGTAAATGGTTTCTCATGACTGCGTCCATAAGCATAATCATGATAAATACCTGTTCTCCTGCTTAATCACATACATGTATTTATGTATTTAGGGTATCAGCAGTTTCAGCAAAACAGAGATTATACATACATGTCATAATAACATAAAATTCAAGCTTTTCAAAGTAATATTAGTGGTAATATAGAAATATACTCTCGTTTTGACACTTTAGAACCCAAAACAGAATATTATCTTGTATTACTATACCTTTGCTGGACCGATGTGCAAGGGCAACCTGTCACAGTGATCACTGAACCTGATTACCCAAGGGTCAGGACAACTCGTAATAGCCATGAGGTAGAAAAATATTTCAAATAGACTATCCTGGTCTTTGAAGACTTATCACTATAAACATGCTTGTACATGGCTCATGAGTACTTATTCAAATGTAAGGTGATATAATAGTAATCGGGTGCCCCATTTATCATGAGTAATTATTCATGTTTTTCATCGGACATAATGAATATTTGCATTATGTTTATTTATATCAAATACTTAATTGCGTGAAGTCTCTTTTTCACAAATAATCGGCGACTTCCAGGATTGTGAACTGAACCTGAAATGAATAAAAATTATTTGCATTGAATTGGAATTGATCCTTTTCTCCTTTTATATCTTGACAACTCTAAATAAACGATAGCGACTCGCTGTTGACCACAATGTGATCTACAAGATCATATTTTTTTCTTGTTAAATATACTAGACTCTCTGCTGTATACTGACTACTCTTTTAGCGAGTCCCTATTTTAACCACTTTACGAGAACAAATGCATCTGTTATACTTGTAACGTGGTAACTCATATCTCCATCTTGACGCCTGCTATCGACCGGTTTCTGCACGTAGGCGACTCGTAAATAAAAAATGACGAGTCGTCTTTTAAAATTCGACGAGCAGAACTTGTAACATGTTAACTCCTGTTTGCGTCTTGATGCATTGTTTCGACCCGTTTTTGCACGTTAGCGACTCCTTGATAAGAAATGATGCTCAATAATGCGGACTCTGCGTTCAGTTCGCGCCCGGTCCACTGTTTTGATCACTCGTTTTCAGGAGTAAGCAAACGGTTTCAAGGCAATATGTTGGCAGGTGCAGATTTATTTGCAAGAGAAGAAGCCTTTTTTCGTGTTAATCCAACATCCTTTACAGGTGAAAAGGCCACTTTAACACTTGTGATATGAAAAGAGCATCGCCCCCTGACTAGAACTAACTGCTCTTTCACTCGATGATTACATGGCGTTTGAGTAGCGGAATAGGCCTAGTACACCTAATGACAAGCATGGAAATTAATATCGGAGAATAAGGAAACAAATATGCAAACTGCGTAACGTTTGTATATCTGATTAAAGCATACCAACTTCAAAATGCACATTATAGACTCGAATTCCGAGGTTTTTATCTTCGTTTTCCTCTGCCCCACAAACACAATGAACAGCTGGACTGGTTCCCGCTTCAATTAAGTTTTCCGTGTCCAAGGGATATGATGAAAAAGGCACCAGCCTATGGAAGATTTTTGTGCGCCACAAAGTAGTCCGGGTTGTTGCAAATGCCTCTGATCAAGAGTAACAAACAACCACCTGCATTTTCGCTCATATACGATAATTTTTAATGCTTATTCAAGTAAGTATTCTGCAGAGTTTCATTTAGGTTTTGGACTATGTGACAGGGACTTACACGCGATCATCCTTTCGTTAATAAGTTTCGGTATACCACCGCTCCGAGTATTGGTTGTGTGTCATCCTTAATGCTGGGTCGTAATAACTAGAGGCCCCCAAAGGCGCACCTGTTCAGGTTTGGGACAACGTGATAGGGGCTTAATTACACGCGATCAACCTGTCGTTAATAAGTCTCGTTATACCACTGCTTCGAGTATTGGTTGTGTGTCATCCATAATGCCGGGTCGTAATAACTGGAGGCCCCCAAAAGGCGCACTTGTTCAGGTTTCGGACTATGTGACAGGGGCTTACATGCGATCATCCTTTCGTTAATAAGCCTCGGTAAACCACCGCTCCGAGTATTGGTTGTGTGTCATCCTTAATGCTGGGTCGTAATAACTAGAGGCCCCCACAGGCGCACCTGTTCAGGTTTGGGACAACGTGATAGGGGCTTTCACGCGATCAACCTGTCGTTAATAAGGCTCGTTATACCACTGCTTCGAGTATTGGTTGTTTGTCATCCTGTTTGCTGGGTCGTAACACAAAGAGACCCTCCCAAAGGCGCATTCGTTTGTGTGTGAAACAGCGGCTGAAATTCGAACTCACGATGTCCCGGCTATGAGCCTTTTGATCTACACCTAGACCATAAAGGCGGTGTATATACACATGTATATACCTACACATGAAAATACAGCTTAAGTCTTAAGAATATTTCGTAGGTTAAATGTATTTTAATCCATATGATTACTTATTTTTCCAGTTTCAATCAGATGGTTCTAAATATATTTTTTTTTTTCGCATTTTGTGTGAAAATATTATATATTCTGTCTGCAAAATGAAGTATGCAGTTGCGTGCCAGAATGCTTTCAAGTATCCCAGCGAACACTTCGACAACCCGTCATCTGTATTAAATGACCAATGGTTATAGCACTGAAAGGAGATGGTTCATGCTTAATTCACTCTACACTCACCATATTCAAAAATGCTCTGTCTATTGAAACTTTGATATGAAATCGAACAAATGCAAAGGCCAATGGCCATACCAATTGTTGTTGTGTATTATGCTATGGGGAACACGTATACATAATACGTGTTTTATACGCATGCATATTAATGTGAATAATAAATGCCAATCACTAATATGTTTAATCATTTCTTATTGATTTTAAAATCAATTAAAGTTTCCATTTCTTCAAATATATTTAGCTGCACAATCCAGTCTATATGGCATTATCACGTGGAGGAATGATCCAAGTAGTTCCTCGGCTTTCCTTCATTCCACTGTTTATACCTGTTGCCCACGTATATTTTATATATATACATATACGTATACATATATAAGTTAATGGTTGGATCATCTATAGTGTTCAACGAATAAAGCTCGCCAGAATGAAAGGTAAATATGGAAATGGTTATCTTAAGAGACATGGAACCAGCCAGTCGAAACCTGTTGATAATTGTTATACTCTGTTTCTGTTTACATTTATTTTGCCTGTACCTTCGTTTTTTGAAGTTACTATTAAAATTAATTTTTGAATCCTCTTTCATAGTCAGTGTGTAGATGTTTTCGCATGGCATTGGAACTTGGCCTAGCATGATGACAAAATTTGAGACCTATTGAGCAAAAATTTACACATGTGTCAAGGGTAGGTATTTCTCATGAAGCTATGATTTTTAATTTTACTATCACAACGAATAAACGAGGATTGGTGGTAAAATTGGAAAAATTCCTTTTCAGATTACCATAGAATGCTTTAATAATGACTGACATTAACGTACAATGTTTTTCTAAATTGTCCTAATCTGATATTATTTCGGCCTTATAACAGTTTTTGATGGACACTTTATCCTGCCAGTGAATCCTGTGATCTATCTAGTGACGTCACAACATCCTTTCCTCTTACCAGAGTTTTGAGGAGCTAGGGTACATGCAAGCGTCATGATGGTTTAAAAACTGCTTTTATAGAGGTTAGCTATTGCCTCTGATACAGGCTCTAATACATGGTACACAAACTCGGCCTCTTTAATGGTTGCATGGTCTTTATTTAGAATCTTAATTACATTATCAACGCTGATGTCCGCTTACATGAATGGACGGAACTGTGGCACGGAATATGTTAAGAGAGAGGTCATAGGTGCAGTAAATATCATACTTCACAAGCTTTATACTATTATTTTGATACTCCTGGAAGATGTAAACAGCCTTTTGTTTCTTAACTTTTACACATGTAAGATATGAACATGATTTCATTCATAAAGATAAAATATGATCATATGTTGCATGAAGCGAATCCAGAAGGGGTTCAGGGGGTAAATCACATATTAAAATACTTGTTGATAGAATCATTTTATACTCGAGCACGAGTTTCAAAGACTGGATTTCAAAGAAAGCAGACTTGAACTCAAACATCAAGGATTCGGATTTGGATATTCTGAACTGTGTTGCAATACAGCGTGATACTCTGTTATGTGACATGTTATGTGCACCACATTTATTTAATATATTACATCTTATACAGGCGGTATTTATTGTTAAAAAGATTGTGAGGTAGATTTACATTACAAAATAAAAATGCAAATAATCAATTCGTGTTTGTCTAATAAAACAAAGCAGACCTGTTTCAGCATTTGAGTTATTCATTACTAGAAATTAAAGAAGAAGGAATTTAAATAGTAGATCGGGAAAAAATTAGCTCGGATAGCAATACGAAAATGTCAACACTTTAATATTGTTCTAAAATTCATTTATTACATATATTACAATAAAGCGAACCTTAAATGGTGTATATGTCACAGACAATGTGTAAAATCAATCAGGCAATTTATAAAATGACCGAAATTTTCACACATTTTACAAATAGTCTGAAAAATCAATCAGTTTGACACATTGACTGAAATGTAAAAAGAATGAAATACGATTGTTATACAATAATAAAGATTTAAATGACACTGCATTTATGTCATACACCTTAGTCTTATAAAATTTTAATATATTTTACATCATACAATTGCATAATGCAATGCTGCATATAATAAACACGTCCATTTGGCTTAATTCTGGTACTTGAAGAAATGATTATGTAATCATATGAGATGTTAATATTATACTGTCCCAGGCATTCAATTTCCTTTTGCACTTTGGAAGTGGATGTTCACGGAGTGTCCCCCTGCCTCAGTGTGGGATATTGTTACAATTTTCTTTCGCAATATCAGCAATTTTGGTATCAAATGACAAGGAATTTTCTCGCATGAGAAACAAACAACATATAGAAGTGTCCCCTGAGAACCCCCCTCCCCCCCCCCCCCTCCTTCTATCCGTAAGTTGTAAGTTGTTCTTCCACATTCGATTCACCTTTACCGGAAGCTGGAGCAACTGTTGACTTTTTGCATCATTGGCAGATTTAATTCACTGTTGACAGTATTGACAAGCGTCAATACAGTAGATGCTACATCTCGATGTTAAAATTTATCAATTCTTTATATTAAAAAAAAAACAATATTTGTTAGCATTTTTCAATGAATACGTGCATGGGTGGATATATTTGATTATTTTTCACAACCGAGGCTAGTCTTCCAAGTCACGGCGATTGGGCATTGCCGATTGATATGCCGTTAAAATCAACGCAATTAATATCAGTTAACATGTTTTGTACAGGTAAAAGCTATTGTATTACAGGCTCTTGTGCTATACAAGGTGGCGGTGGGAAAATATGTACAGCCGTGACATTGCAGGCCTCGGCTCCCATCACGGTACAAAGTCATCAACTCCGACGTGTACGAAATGTTCACTCAGTCATTTTTCTGGATCCACGGTACAACTGCTGGTTAAGGTTTAAAAATTCAGTTTTAGTTCTTGGGAGACTATGTTTTATGTCTTTATATCTGTATGGTTACTTTTCGGGTCCTTTTACAGATACGTGTCCATTTGTTCCGGTTCGTCAGGGTAGCTGTTCACATTTTCGTTTCTCCTACGGCAACACGTAACCTTCGATAAAATCAGCTTCTCTGAGCATCTAAATAGCCGAACAGTCGCTTCCCTGAATGTGGAGCTACCTGCGCAGTACAAGATGATATTCGCGGAATATGTCAACATATACCAGCACTTGAGGATGGTCATTGCAAAATAGATAACGGTTGATTTAAGGTTCTTGGCGTAAATGACGAATATGATCCCATAGGGTGCGTGGGTCACAACATAAAACAAAGCGATTACTAGTAAAGACGATGTTATCTTCTTGTCCTGCCTCTTCCGTTGACCTTCCTGAAACGACAAGGCTTCGTTGCCAAGGAGACGAGAGGAACTTACGACTGCCTTTATGGTCATCACGGACATAATAAATATGATGGCGCTGAAAATAACATCATATAAAGCCAAGCGTATTATAACGATATTAAAATAGATATTCGTGTATGCACGGTTGGCAAAACATCCGATGTTACTCGAGTATTTAGTGATTATTACATAGAGAGGGATGACTAGATAGAAACACAGTATAAACATTAAACTGATTATTATAACATTATTCCTATACTTTGAAATCCACGTGGCCCTGAGTGGAAAAGCTACAACTATGTAGCGGCTGATGCTTATGTACAAGACAAGCCAGTCTGAAGCAAATACTGCAGTGTCCATTAGAGAAGTAAATATTATACATTCCACTAGACTATTAGCAGCGTGGTTTAATCTGGCAGCAAGCAATTGCAGCGTGTCTGAGGCTGTTAAACATATCATCAGAAGACCTGGTACACTGGATCTGGTTTTCTTGGAGTACAACATCACTGCAAGGGCAAATACGTTTCCGATACATCCACAGATTAAAGAAATCTGTGAAAAATGATCATATATTGTATCTGCAAGATCTCTAAGATGATCAGTCTTTGATGGCGTCGGGAAAGCGGTGGTTCCGGAAACAAGACTTTGGTCAGAAATTGTTCCTTCGGGATCGGATGTGTTGTTAGACGACGAATTCATCCTTATATTATCTGGATCCCTGAAAATATTGAAAATAAAATCACATTGGTAAAAAGACAATAATGGACAAAAAACGTACATAAGACTTAACACCTTCACACAATGTATCAGTTTGAGGAAACATAACATATGGCTATAAACTCTTAGTTCATGTGTGATTGAAAAACAATCAGACCTGTTTATATCATTTTGAACGTAAATGCTACAGTGTTCTTTCGACTGATATGTGTATTAATAAATGACCCACTTTCAGAGCGCCCGAAACAAATTTCTCGGTTTATTCATTCCGAAATTGTCCATTGGAAATTACCTTCCATTAGGAAACTGTATTTTTATTAAATATCAACTGTTTTGGGTCTTAAATCCAGCAACCCTATGAGAGCACGTGCAAGAATGTTACATGATACCATGCACGGTTTCTCAATACATATTGCAGAAACATTGGAAATTACCTTCCATTAGGAAACTGTATTTTTATTAAATATCAACTGTTTTGGGTCTTAAATCCCGCAACCCTATGAGAGCACGTGCAAGAATGTTACATGATACCATGCACGGTTTCTCAATACATATTGCAGAAACATTAGAACATGGAGCATTTTATACTTATAGAGCATATTATTCTTGTCCAACATGCAGCGTGGCTTTCCTCCGTACGCTCAAATCCACCTGTATGATAGCTATCTGTTATATAAGAGACTTGCATGCATATTAGCCAAGCAAGGAATGCACGCGGTTAAATCTCATCAGCATAGTAGCTCATCTCCACTGGTTTCACTGGGAAACACTTTCATAGCTTACCGGAAGGCCTATGGAAAATCATGGGCATCCACATGAATATATGAGACAATCGAATTAAAACATATCCACCACACCTGAGACATCGTTTCTAACAGATCTGTCCTCAGATGTCACTGTCAGAATTTGCAGATAATACTTATGCAAGCTTTCGCCGACTGAGGTGGATTATAAGTTTTAATTATCTCGGCTAATGTCAACACGGAATACCAGTGAACTCCGCCCTGCACGAACCTGGCTACCCACTCCGGCCGGAGTGGGTGTAATGCAAGTTTATTGCATGAGGGTGAAGATAACGGTAACGGTATTACCAGAGAGAAATATCATAATTAAGCCTTTTGAATTTCAATTTTATATTCACAAGACAAGGAATAATCTTGAAAGTGTAACCTGCGTCCAAGGGTTCGTCTAAACCGATTGCCTGTTCAGTTCCTCTCTGGCATTCTGTCTAAAGTTCATGGCGATGACAATGAAGCTCCATCACCGATCGATCGTGGACCTTGACATTAGCTTCACATTCCAACAAGAAACACATTAGGACCACTACCTGATATTTCCAACATTTCAGTAAGTCTAAAGTGCATCGTGATATTACATATCTGCTCACAATTAGCAAATGCCATTCCGTGACATGTCTGTCTGGATTCGGGTGTAATTTACAAGCCCAGGACACATAACGCAGACGTAACGCTAACGTTGCATTGTGTTTGAATATATATATATATATATATATATATATATATATAAATCTATGAAAAAGAAATTCATTGTACTGCAGGGTTAAATGAACACCCAGATTTATGGCTTCTACACGCAATTCTATATATGTATAGCAAAGAAAAATTATGGAAAACATGATAGATTCACCAGAATGAGTTTAATTTTTCTGTAAATGCTGGATAATAATGAATGTTTTGGCTCAATGAATTTTTCAAATTTTTTTTACGAAGTTCGAATATCCATTAATATTTGCTTTAAAGGCAAGTTGGCTAACTTTAGATTTTTAATATTTTTGGGCCCAACATTATAGCTTGTGAATTAGTGAGTCTTAACAAAAATTATCAAGGATCTACAACCAATCCTACAGGCAGACTATAAAATGACAGAACTATTGAGGGAAATACCCAAGGTATCCTTCAGACAATCCAAAAATCTCAGACAAACCCTGGTAAACAACAAGAAATGTCACGTACCTATGCAAAAAAGAGGGATGCAAATCAAATGTGCACTTATAACCACTGGAGACAATGTAAATATCAACAAACAGGGAGAAAGTACAGGGAGATTTTCAACTGTGAGTCTGAGGGGATAGTACACTGCTACGCTCCCGAGGCAGCGGAAATCTCGCGCTTCTAAAGAAGCTACTGATTTTCCCGCTGCCTGCTTTGGTCGTTTATGATGCACTTAAACACCAGGTGGTGGGCCTGTCTGCTGAAAAACTGCTGATGTGACTAGCAGCCAACCAAATGCCAGTCAACAAACACTCGACAGACATCAGGCTTCGCCCAGAAACCACGTGTGGGGCCATTCTCTCTGAGCCTGTGGCCTGTTCAAACGGTTGCCGGGGCGATGAGCTGTCACTCAAAACAACATTAGCTCCGTGTATTCCTCGCTTGGCTGGTAAACCGTTTTGTCTTCCAGCACAGGGTCTCATCTGATTGGACCAAAATACAGTGCTCCCCTCTGGTGTAGAGATTCAGGATAATAGGTCAAAACAAACAGCGCTTACGATATAGGTGGTAGGTAAAGCGCTGTGTAAAGAGCGTAGTATATTGCATACAGTGTCATACCTGACCAACAACAGCTTACATAGCAGAAACAGGCCAGACCCTTAGACATATATGGCCACAGACAAACAATACATTCTAAGAACGTCGTTGTTCTAGTTTTGAACCACTTTCCAAAGGACACCCTTTTAAAATAGCCTCAGACATGAGAATAAATATCCCAAAGGGACATCTCGAAGACGCACACCTAGGAATATGGGAACTTAAATTCATTAAAAAAGTCAACTGAATCAAGAAATACTGATCAAGGACAATATATACCCATGCACCAACTACAAAAATTAAGCAACAAGATTAAACAATTTTCCAACAAAGCTTTTACATAAAATATCATTTAATTTCTTTTCTCATACTGGCAGTTTTTGTAAAACTAAGGACAGCAGACTTATTGATCAATTCAAAATTAGGAAGTTCTTTCCACACAGGTCCAAAAGAGTAAATCTCTGTTCCCTTCAAACCCTGGATTTTAAAAAAACTACAAGATCATGAAGCGCATGAAACAATCCTGCCGACTTATCACGACAACTGGGTAAACAACCACAAGGCTTCAATTCTACCTGAGTAGGAAGGGGCTGTGGACCCAAAATTATAAGACTTTAGTGATAATTTTATGTTAATACTTTTGATTGCCTCCTCATTCCGCAGGCGGGTATGTGTTCATCCCGGTGTGTGTTTGTTCACAACATAACTCATGCAATCATGAGCGGAGTCTCATGACATTTTCATGGCATTTCTGGGATGGGCCAAGGAAGAATTTATTAGATGTTTGAGTGGATCTGGTGCATGATCCGGATTCAGAAACATAATCAGGGAATATTCACAAATGATCCTCGGAATATGGGCCGAATATGTGAATGCAGTCAGGGTTTTTTAGCACCCCACAATATGGACCCTGTCCCACATGGCGAAGGCTTGCATTCCTTAGAATGCAGTTATTGGGTTAAAAATAGGTTTGCCCAGTTTTTTTTTTTTTTTTTTTTTTTAATTTTTAAATAATTTAGATATATATATAAATGACTTCCTTCATTCGCTTCCCCTTGGCAAATAAAAAAATCATGAAGGATGAATTAATACTGCGACGTTTGCTGGTATGTTTAGTTTGAAGATAATCAAAGATATTGCATGGAATACATGAAGTGACAGTTCTTCGCTACAGTTATATACCACGAATACCTGTCTGAAAACAAAAAAAAATACAACCAAAGTACAAGTCAATTCATAGAATCATGACTAAAAAATCGGATCTTCGGAATCAATCTTCAATTAAAATATATAATTCCAGGGAAATGTTGAACTTATTAATTAAAATGTAAGAACTATTTGGCTCATTTTGGCTCGCACAAGGAATATCATCATGTCCGGTAAAAGCACAAAACTAAAAGTTTCATTTATTCATCTTCTGTCATGTTACTCATTCTCTCGTCTGAATCTTGTATGTTCCAACAAAATTAATGTAAAAATCAACGGATATTGAGACCATATTCACCTAAATTTAACGACTTTTTTTACAGGTTTTCAAGAATGCGAGTAATTTGTGTTTCATCTTTGCAGGATTACACAAATATATGACACGAAACTATAGAATAACCGTTACCTGTCAGCCATGGGACATATTATGGGCATAATATGGACTACAGAAGACAGGTTGTGTGATCAGCTTGAACACTTTCCGAGGGAGGAACCGGCGGTGTGTGAGTTTGCGCAAAACCTACCAATGTTGCGAGACAAACGCTGCAAGACTGCAGGCATCATTAATATGCAATTAAGAGTAGCTTAGGCCCATTAAAACGGACTTAATTATCTCCACACAGATTCGTTTAAAAACCTCTAAAGAAGTGACATCTTGGTTAGACCGACTATTTTGTATGGATAAAACATGCTTTTGAAAAAAATAAAACTCAAACAATGAATTTTCCTGCAAAACTTCTTGATTGATCGAAGAGTGAAATCTGAATGAATTGCGTGAGCATATATGTAGGTGTTCACCAGTTCCGCATTGCTTGAGAGACCTTAGTTAAATAAAAGTAGATTGAAATTTTGTTGCTTGGTAAATTTATTTATATCATTATTTACACCACACAATTGACCTTTCTCACAAAATCAGTGACACCCATTGAAGTTGGTTCGGTGGGAATATTGAGAAATATTATCATGTTTAGAAATAGCTCAGATTGTTAAGGTCATCACATACCTTATAATTTATGACAAGCCTTTTTAGTGCGGTCTACATGGCGGTAACTCTGACTCTCATAACACATGAAACAGCTGCCGATTGATTAATTACAAGTAAGAAATGCGCATGCGCATGAACGTGTATACGTGTTCCCCATAGTATAATAGACAACAACAATTGGTATGGCCATTGGCCTTTGCATTAGTTCGATTTCATATCAAATTTTCAATATACACAGCAGTTTTGAATATGGTAAGTATAGAGTGAATTAAGCATGAACCATCACCTTTCAGTGCTATAACCATTGGTCAATTAATACAGATGACGGGTTGTCGAAGTGTTCGCTGGGATACTTGAAAGCATTCAGACACGCAACTGCGTACTTCATTTCGCAGACAGAATATATAGTATTTTCACACAAAATGCGAAAAATAAATATATATTTAGAACCATCTGATTGAAACTGGAAAAATAAGTAATCAAATGGATTAAAATACTTTTAACCTATACCAAATATTCTTTAGACTTAAGCTGTATTTTCATGTGTAGGTATATACATGTGTATATACACCGGCTTTGTGGTCTAGGTGTAGAGCAAAAGGCTCATAGCCGGGACATCGTGAGTTTGAATCTCAGCCGGTGTTTCACTCACAAACGAATGCGCCTTAGGGGGGTCTCTTGGTGTTACGACCTAGCAAACAGGATGACAAACAACCAATACTCGAAGCAGTGGTATACCGAGGCTTGTTAACGACATGTTGATCGCATGTAAGCCTCTGTCACGTAGTCCAAACCTGAATAAGTGCGTCTTTGGGGGGCCTCTCGTTATTACGACCCAGCATTAAGGATGACACACAACCAGTACTCGGAACAGTGGTATACCGAGCCATATTAACGACAGGATGATCGCGTGTAAGCCCCTGTCACGTAGTCCTGAACCTGAACAAGTGCGCCTTTGGGAGGACTCTCGTTATTACGCCCCAGCATTATGGATGACACACAACCAATACTCGAAGCAGTGGTACACCGAGGCTTATAAACGACAGGATGATCGCATGTAAGCCTCTGTCACGTAGTCCCAAACCAGAACAAGTGCGCCTTTGGGGGCCTCTAGTTATTACGACCCAGCATTAAGGATGACACACAACCAATACTCGAAGCAGTGGTACACCGAGGCTTATTAACGACAGGATGATCGCATGTAAGCCTCTGTCACGTAGTCCCAAACCTTAACAAGTGCGCCTTTGGGGGGCCTCCCGTTATTACAACCCAGCATTATGGATTACACACCCAATACTCGGAGCAGTGGAATACCGAGGCTTATTAACGACAGGATGATCGCATGTAAGCTCCTTATAATTAATGACAAGCCTTTTTAGTGCGGTCTACATGGCGGTACCTCTGACTCTCATAACACATGAAACAGCTGGCGATTGATTAATTACAAGTAAGAAATGCGCATGCGCATGAACGTGTATACGTGTTCCCGATAGTATAATACACAACAACAATTGGTATTGCCATTGGCCTTTGCATTAGTTCGATTTCATATCAAATTTTCAATATACACAGCAGTTTTGAATATGGTAAGTATAGAGTGAATTAAGCATGAACCATCACCTTTCAGTGCTATTACCATTGGTCAATTAATACAGATGACGGGTTGTCGAAGTGTCCACTGGGACAACCAATACTCGAAGCAGTGGTACACCGAGGCTTATTAACGACAGGATGATCGCATGTAAGCCTCTGTCACGTAGTCCCAAACCTTAACAAGTGCGCCTTTGGGGGGCCTCCCGTTATTACAACCCAGCATTATGGATGACACACAACCAATACTCGGAGCAGTGGAATACCGAGGCTTATTAACGACAGGATGATCGCATGTAAGCCCCTGTCACGTAGTCCCAAACCAGAACAAGTGCGCCTTTGGGGGGGCCTCTCGTTATTACGACCCAGCATTATGGATGACACACAACCAATACTCGAAGCAGTGGTACAGCGAGGCTTATTAACGACAGGATGATCGCATGTAAGCCTCTGTCACGTAGTCCCAAACCTTAACAAGTGCGCCTTTGGGGGGCCTCCCGTTATTACAACCCAGCATTATGGATGACACACAACCAATACTCGGAGCAGTGGAATACCGAGGCTTATTAACGACAGGATGATCGCATGTAAGCCCCTGTCACGTAGTCCCAAACCTTAACAAGTGCGCCTTTGGGGGGCCTCCCGTTATTACAACCCAGCATTATGGATGACACACAACCAATACTCGGAGCAGTGGAATACCGAGGCTTATTAACGACAGGATGATCGCATGTAAGCCCCTGTCACGTAGTCCCAAACCAGAACAAGTGCGCCTTTGGGGGGCCTCTCGTTATTACGACCCAGCATTATGGATGACACACAACCAATACTCGGAGCAGTGGAATACCGAGGCTTATTAACGACAGGATGATCGCATGTAAGCCCCTGTCACGAAGGCCCTAACCTGAATGAAAATCGTATATACGCGAAAATGCAGGTGGTTGATTGTTACTCTGGATCAGAGGCATTTGATAAACCTGGACTTCTTTATGGCGCATGAAATTCTTCCGTAGGCTGGTGCCTTCCTCATCCTATCCTTCGGACACGGAAAACTTAATTGAAGCGGGAACCAGTCCAGCTGTTCATTGTGTTTGTGGGGCAGAGGAAAACCAAGATAAAAATTCGGAATTCGAGTCTATAATGTGCATCTTGAAGTTGTTATGCCTAAAGCAAATATACCAACGTTACGTAGTTCGCATATTTGTTTCCTTATTCTTCGATATTAATTTTCATTCTTGTCATTAGGTGTACTAGGCCTATTCCGCTACTCAAACACCATGTAATCATCGAGTGAAAGAGCAGTTAGATCAATGCTCTAATCATATCACAAGCGTTTAAGGGGCATATTCACCTGTAAAGGATGTTGAATTAACACGAAAAATCTTCTCTTGCAAATAAATCTGCACCTGCCAAAATATTGCCTTGAAGCCGTTTGCTTACTCCTGTAAACGAGTGTACAAAACAGTGGACCCGGCGCGAACTGAACGCAGAGTCGGCTTCACTGAGCATCATTTCTTATTTACCAGTCGCCAACGTGCAAAAACGGGTCGAAACCAGGCATCAAGATGCAAACAGGGGTTACCATGTTACAAGTACTGATCGTCGAGTAGTCAGAAACGACTGGTTACTTCTGATTGACGTGTCACCAACGTCCAAAATAGAGTCAAATATTAACAGCTGCATTTGGTCTCGTGAAGTGGTTATAATAGAGACTCGCTAAAAGAGTCGTCAGTATACAAAAGAGAGTCTAGGATATTTATCCAGAAAAAAATGATTTTGTAGATCACATTGTGGTCAACAGCGAGTCGCTATCGTTTATCCAGAGTTGTCAAGATATAAAACGAGAAATAAATCAATTCCAATTCAATGCAAAGAATTTTTATTCAATTCAGGGTCAGTTCACAATCCTGGAAGTTGCCGATTATTTGTAAAAAAGAGATTTAACGCGATTAATTATTTGATATAAATTAACATAATGCAAATATTCATTATGTCCGATGAAAAACATGAATTATTACTCATGATAAATGGGGCACCCGATTACTATTATATCGCCTAACATTTGAAGAAGTACTCATGAGCCATGTACAAGCATGTTTATAGAGATAAGTCTTCAAAGACCAGGATAGTCTATTTGAAATATTTTTCTACCTCATGGCTATTACGAGTTGTTCTGACCCTTGGGTAATCAGGTTCAGTGATCACTGTGACAAGTTGCCCTAGCACATCGGTCCAGCAAAGGTATAGTAAAACAAGATATTTTGTTTTGAGTTCTAAAGTGTTCAAACGAGAGTATATATCTATATTACCACTAATATTACTTTGAAAAGCTTAAATTTTATGTTATTATGACATGTATATATAATCTCTGTGTTGCTGAAACTGCTGATACCCTAAATACATAAATACATGTAATGTGATTAAGCAGGAGAACTTGTATTTATCATGATTATGCTCATGGACACAGTCATGAGAGACCATTTACTCTGACTTAACCAAGCACTGCACGTACATTATAGCTTTCCAAAATGAATTAACAATTCCGTCTTGAGCAGCCTTTTAGTCAGACGGAATAAGAAAATTAAATGCGAGGGCTGGAGCTGTTCATCAATTAAGATCAATTCAATCGAGTCTGTTAACTTCAATTCAAACTAAATTTCAACACATTTCATCTTCATATATTTCAGTTCAATTCCATTCTAATTCAGAATTGACCCAGGCCTGGTTTTGACTACATTGTATATCTTTTGCACTGAATGACTTTACTCATTATTTGGACGAACCTGAACCAAATTCCATTTCCGTATTTCGAGTTGCCTTAAATAAAGTAGTGTGGCGTATTAAATTGGATGGCGGTATGAACGTAACCTGAGTCTAACCGTCTTTGAGTTGCGTTTGCTTGTTCGTTTATATGGGGGTTAATTTTCAAAACAGATTTATCCGCTTTATGAGTGTTCATATTGTATCCTTCTGCACAGCTGTATATCCAACACGGTAGTAGAGCCGACCAGCCAAACACCTGGTATTCTCAAGGCGGCGCGGCTCACGGTTTAAGGGCAAACACATGTAGCTTACACGCCTTGTCATAAATCTCAGTTGTAGGCATTTTTGGAAACCGGCGGACAAAGATGTTGAAAGCTGTTCGTAAAGACATAACCTGGAATCCAAGGCAAACTCCATGGTGACAGAAAAGCGAATAAGCCTGGTGTAAGCTGAGATTAGGTGGACTTGTATGAATGGGGTGGACTTGTATGGATTGGGTGCAAGATATATGGGTTATCTCTGTCACCAGCGATCTTCAGAACGCCACAAGTAGGGCTACCTCTCGCAAGCTCACCAAGCAAACATCTTTACGGCGGTGGACACTTTAGTACCAAACT
Source organism: Sipunculus nudus (assembly GCA_026874595.1). Taxonomy (NCBI): domain Eukaryota; kingdom Metazoa; phylum Annelida; class Sipuncula; order Golfingiida; family Sipunculidae; genus Sipunculus; species Sipunculus nudus. The sequence continues at coordinate 39,501,449 of CM049316.1, forward strand.
TTTCATAAAATCATGCACCGGTCAACACGACTTTAAATGAGAGAGCATCTCTGCATCTCTATTATTTTTGTGACAGAGGACCTAATTTCTTTGCATACCTGCCCTTTGGAAACCCTTCGCGCTAAAACGGATGTGACGAGCATTCTATCCTGGACTTCTTTTCGTGGGAAATTTAGCATCAAATCCTGCCTGCACCTCATCATGATACCGTCCATTATCGCCATGCCTTGGTAAGGCCCGCATACATCACATGTATATAAAACACTAAAGTCTAAAAGGTGCACACACCCATCATAGGCCAATCTGAGTATGTTATATTCCGTAGCTTTATCCCCACAGCAGACAACCCGCGATGACCTGTGTTCTGCTGCGAGGAAACACCTGGTCACCTTGGTGTCGTGCAGGATGTCAAAAGAACCATCCATAATAAAACAAGTCGTTGTTATTTAAGTAGAACCGCAAATCCTTTTGTCCGTGAACATGTGCAATTGGCATTTGTGGTCCTGAAGTGGACAAAGACATTCTTTACAAAAAGGCGATTCTTGTGGATTTTCCCATACGGGAAATTATCCAGTCATTCTTCACTGGGTCGAGGTCAGAAAAAAAAACTGCTAATCGTGACACCATTGGCAAGTAAGTATAAATATATAAGAATATGCGAGAGTGCCAGCCTAGGTATGAATATACCCCTTCAGAATTTATAGTTGTGACATAATGATCATTATAAACACATTTACGTTGGATTTACCTTTTACGCAGAAGACGGCAAATTAACTCGCACGTGAATAATTATTGTAATATTTATACATACAATACACTAACTACAATAACGAATAACTCAAATTAAAAAAAAAGTAGTACAGCACCAGCTTTTTGTATAGTATTATAAGTGACATTGCTGATGATGATAAGAAATATTTCGATTTCTTCTTTTTTTTATTTAGGCATGGTCAGGAGGTGTTCGATCACCGGCGTCAGAACAGCGATGGACTACCACTCGATCTATTACTCTGCCAACTTTACCTAACGCGCTTACCGAGCTTGTTTTCCAAGAGTGTGAGGATATCCTCATTGCAATGGTCCGAGCAAGCAAAAGTGGCACAGGTCGCATTGTATGGGGCAGGTGAGATTGCAAGCCGTCATGGTGGCTCAATGGTAATTCCTGGACCACAAGTGGTGTACAAATTGGGATAAGCCTTGCACAAATGAGAACCCTGACTGAGGCCAGATTTAACCACTGTGAGGTAAGTTGAAAGATCAATCACTCAAAATTACAAGAGAAAATCAATTCATGTATTTGGCAACATCATTATATAACATATTAAAACAGGCGCGCTTGTAAACGCTGCATGGGAGATTTTTATTAATAAGTCTGGCTGTGCTATTTAATCACCCATCATTGTTTTGCATAAAATAGTTCAATATTGACCAAATTTATTGTAACACTTCTCAAATAAACTCGTGTAACAGTTGTAACTCGATTTATAATAACGGAAATAAAATCAATATAATTAATACGGAGTTGGTTTTTTTCCAGACCACGGTTTACCTGCTTCCGTTTTGATTTGACTCTCCAAATTCGGCAGACGTATCGGTGGTGCGCTCTTCTAGGACAAGTTTGTTTTATTTTGCGGGATTATGCCCTATTTAGCTGAATAATAAAAAATTTTAATATTTCCCCATTAGGTGCCCCTATTTCTTTTGTGCTGCAAGGTCCACCACGCCTGTGACGCTTTTTCAGGAGGCGCCTCGGGGATTTTTTACTGGCCTGTTCAGACCAAAGCGCATGTCCTGCCCAAAAGGCATTTCCGTGCAATACGCGGTAACGCGGGTCCACTATAATCCCCATTGATCCCCCATATCCATTGTAACGCCTCTAAAGGAATTTTCTCTCTCAAAGGCAAGTAAAGATCAATCCAAGGACCACATGACTCCGCTTACAATGCGAGGGCATTTCAGTTCGGTCAACACTTGGCACTGAGACCAGTGATGTGACCACCGTTTAACAATTTTTGTTTATGGATTACCTAGCCTACTTAGTAAGCCTCCTAGCGATGCTTACGAGCACTCTATTGAAAGTATTGGTGTGCGAGCGAGGACACAGATATTTAGATAAATTAGATAATAAGCTTAAAATAAACAAACGTGGGTCTTTACTTGGTGTGTGAACCATTTCTAATAAGTGAAAACGAGAAAATTTGCAGGTGGCTACCAGCCCCGCTTGGAACCATTGTTTTGCTTGCACTTTGTTTTATTCACTAGATGGTACTTTTTTAGGGACCAGGCAGTAAATGTTATGCTTGGAATTAAGTTGGGTTCCCATGATGAATGAGACTGAAACCAAACAGCCAATCAGAGGAAGGAATTTGAAAACTGGCTTCTCCCTGTGTCCTTGACCCTAAAGCAACATGTCATGTTTGGTTAGAAACCTGCGAGCATCGCTTCTTAACTTTTGAACCTGGATTATATGTTTCATTTTCTTATTTGAGCAAGAAAACAAGTATGGAGTCGCAGTTAAGGTTATGTTAGCTAGATTATGTTTGGTAATTTGGCCAAGGAGGGACATTTAGTAATATCAGACAGGGCACCACAAGAATGCATGCAGTGCTTTCCGTCTCTGTATTATAGAGACGGACACTCTGTCTATGGATTACCGTAATGTTGATTTTTATACATTCAACAATATATTTCCATTATAACCATGGTTTCAAAGTCACGCCAAGTTCATGTGTTTTCTGAATTTTTTTAAGAAGCCCCACAACTTAATTATCATTCGGGTTGGATGGGGGGGGGGGGGACGGGGAAACATGAAAAAATATCACCAGTACATCTTTAAATTGATCACAACCCATTATATGTAGTCAGGGTGTACAGACCTCCACCAGAATCTTCTTAAATATCAGTCATGTGTTCACGTGTATGCGTTTCATGTGTGAACACTGTCATGCTTCAGTAACACGAGTTTACCTTGCGAGTGACAGGACAAATAAACACGAATGGGTGGCTTCCACATGGGGACAATGGAATGGTCCTTTGTCATAATAGTTTATAAGAAAATATATATTGTGTTGATTTTTATTTCCTCTAAAAAGAAATGGATTATTGTTATATATTTTTCCCTTACCCTCTACAAATGTTCAGCAAAAAATTTTTCACCTGTCAAGCTTTTTCTGGAGGCGACCTGTAATCCCCATTAAACCCCATTTCCATTATATTGCCTGTTAAGGAATTTTACTCTGTCAAAAGGAAGTAAAGATTTTAAATTCAATTGCGGAACACATGTCCACATGAAGCATAGGGAGCATTTTTCCGTTGAGTGGACACATAGAACTGAAGCCATTTACACGATAACCGTTTTATAGATTTACAGGTATTGTGATTTTTATACATTCAGAAGTATCTTTTCATGATAACCATGGTTTAAATAGTTCGGCCGATTTATGGGTTGTTTATAAAAATTTTGTTTTTAAAAAGGAAGCCCGGGGGGATTGCACACCCTTTTAATGGTCCTCAGTCTCTTGGGGACTTTGAAACTGTGAAACATTGTCATGGGTCAGAAACGCGGGTTCACGAGGCGAGTGGCAGAACAACTGCATACGAATGGGCGACTTCTACTCGGGGACAAAGGAATAGCCACTTTTATTTATTCCTTTGTGGAATCGTGAATATGGCACTTAAGAAAAAATATATTATGGTGATTCCGATTACCTCCAAAATGTGAAGGATTACGGATGCAGTTTTACTCTACCACTCTACAAATTTTCAGCAAAATCTGTATATTTCATTTTGCGTTCAATTGCTGAAAGACAATGCAACGAACCAAGGCTGAAGTCGTTTCTTTGCTAAATGCTTTCATCGAAATATATCAACCGGCATTATTTTTTATCTGGGAGAGTTGTCAGTGTTGCATCAGACCCGCTTATTTCATTACAATTTACAGTACTTAGGGGTCCAATCACCTATCTGACCTTTATAACCTAAAGGTTATCCCATAGAGCTTTCATATAAAATAAGACAGAAAACGTGGATATCACCGAACACAGGCTTTTTTTTTGTTTATATATATACGCATATATATACACACGTATATATACACACATATATATATATATATATATATATATATATATATATATATACCTTTTACAGTGTCTCTGAGTGGCATATTTAACTATATATATATATATATTATATACATATATATACTTAATCATAATTCAAATAATTATTATGTTTTAGAAAATAAGTTATTTTGTGAATTCGTAGCAAGGTTTAGATATAACATTTTTTAGTAAAAAGATCAAAAGTCTTAAATTCAATTTATTAATCTTTTCTTTTGCAATATTATAATATTATTTTCTTAAAAGTGGGGGGATGTTTACATTGACCATCCCCCCCTTACCAAAAAGTGGGAGGTATATATACCCCCATCCCCCCTATATTGACGCCCCTGTGTGGAGGCCCGCCAATATATCTAAACAAATTTAACAAGGGCATCTGGCAGCATCTCAGATAAGCCAGTGCTTTGCAAATGGCACTTCGCAACAAATGACCATTCTGCCTCCGCATAAATGCAACCTACCACCTTGGGTTACATGTTTTTTCCTTTTGTCAACATTGCAGTGTTTATAAACATGTTGATAAACAAGTTCACATATCCTTCACGAAGGTCTTATAAGAACTTTCACAACGAAAATTATCTTTTAATCATTAATACAGTGAAACCTCGTTGTGTCGAAGTCGAAGGGACCCTCTTCGACACATCCGAGGTTCGACACAAGCGGGTTTTAATTGGTAATAATTTTACTAGAGTTGTCCAGAATATCGAGTCTGTAACTTAAACATAAGCGGGGTATTCGACTAAAGCGATTTCGACACAATGAGGTTTTCACTGTATATACGCAGAGGAAGCCAGAAATCATTTTAATTCTTTCTCAAAATGTATAAGTGAATGGTTCCCTTTAAACCAAAAATTTAATACTGTTCGAATATATTTTTCTGGGCCTATCTTTTTCACATTGGCAGCTATACGTTTCGCGTACAAGAGACTTCAACGACATATGCATATGTATACAAATAACACGTGTCTGTAAACATGCCTTGGACTATACCCTCAGCTGTCTACACTGAGTAAACATCGTGTTTCACGATGTCGCCTGAGCTTCAACTAATACAAAGCATCTTTCATATAATTTCACGGTAGAATGCTTCTTGATACAATCATTATATATACGATATTTCCCAAGCAATGAAGCTGTCGGACCTTTGTTATTTATCGGAAAAAAAAACTTCTCACTTAAAAATTCGTACACCCTGTATATGCCTCGCGTCTCTTTCCAAAATTTATTTTTTGTGTGATTTCTAGAATAGAATAATTTTTCTTTCTATGTTGATATTTTGGTGGAGGGTGTTCCTTGAGAAATCCAGCAGAATTAATCTTTATTTCATATAAGTGAAACACATGACATAAGTTCCTGCAAAAACCTCAGGATTAAAATATGCATCATTTAGTTCCTATCAGCTCATTACAAAAATATGCATCAGAAAGAGCCGTGGATTTTTCACGGGAGCAGCTAGTAATATTATAATATTAATATTATAATTATTATTATTAATAATAATTATTATTATTTTTATCATCATTGTTGAAAATCTTAATTAGGCAAACCAGTATAGTGCTCTTTCCGTTTAGGATGAACAAAGGAGAAACAAAAGATGCACCAACGCAGAAGCTATACGCCTACAAATCTACAAAATGCTATGTTCGAAAAACTAATACTGAATAAAAAGTAATCGCCAGTAATATCCCAGTAATATGTCCCAGTATCGCACGTGTACCCCGCCCAATCCTATTGTGCCCCCGAGGACAATAGGATCAGCGTCAGTCATTAATATAAATGTTCCCCCCAATACGCACAAAGCATAATCTCGTAATCTCGTAAAGTTTTGGCTTTTCAAACCACGCCTTTAGCTTCATTCTAACAACATTCACCGGATGATCGGGTCGCATCCCGTGAAACAGACTGTAGTGAATTTACAGTGTTGTTTTTCTTCAGAGTTAATATATATATATATATATATATATATATATATATATATATATATATATATATATATATATATATATATATATATATATATTGTTACGGGGTGACAAAAAAGCGGACCGAACTCTCTCGCTAGTGAAGCTTGCTTTTCTAGCGAAGCGGTTGGCACGCCGGACATGTGCGACATGGGTTCGAATCCGGGATCGGCCCAGTATTTGCCCCCTGAACAATTTGTCTTCGTAACAAAAATGGGGGCTCATCCAACGTGACGGTTAACTTTGTAGCCCAGTGAAGAAGCTCACCAAAGTGTGACTCCTGAGATAATTAGTCTTGTTCTGATAGCAGAACCCTCTTTAGAGGGGGTGTGTCACGGGGTGACATAAAAGCGGACCGAAGCGGTGGGTACGCCGGACTTGTGCGCCACCGACATGGGTTCGAATCCCGCATCGGCCCTATGTTTTCCCCTGAGCAATTTGTCTTCGTAACATATTCGTGACACATTTGTCTTCGTATATATATATATATATATATATATATATATATATATATATATATATATATATATATAATGCCAAAGGTTACTAAAATAGAGAGTATATTGAGGAAAATCCATAAGTGCTCAATGTATAATTCCTGCAGAGCATAGTATATTATCACGTACCTCCCTGAATCTGCTACCGTCGGTTTCACGCCTTTGGCGATCGTCCGGCAGATTGACCGGTGAGTAATTTCGCGTGGTGAGAGACGGGTCGTTGTTATGGTCTGGTGGTTTTGTGGGGCGGCTCCGGTGCCTACATTCGAGTCTGAGAGATTAGTTCGGATCTTTTGTCCCTATTACAAAATATTGTGTATAATGGTAACAGGTTTTGTGGGTTACGTGATAATATATATATATATATATATATATATATATATATATATATATATATATATATTATATATATATGTGTGTGTGTGTGTGTGTGTGTGTGTGTGTGTATTTTCTTGGTACCAGTTGAAGCGAGACGCTACGAAATGTTTGAAAAGTTATATTTAATGCGTTTTGAGCGGAAACGGCTTATTTTGGGTAGATAGGCAATCAGAATAAGGATAAAAAGTTTGATTATCGATAAGATATGCCAAAACGACGAAGAGGGAGGGTGTTTATTTTATTGACCCCCCCCCCCCCCTTTTTTTTTTTTTTTTACACTGTGTCTCTTGCCTGTAAATATAACCCATGTAGCTATACTCTTTAATAGGAACGTGTGCCGATGTGTCTTACGTGAATGTATATACCTTAATGTTCTATTTTAAACTGACTTAATTGTCAAGTATCAGCTTTCCGTTGTTACAATCAATATATTTTCCAATGTTTTGTAAGATTTCCAAGGAACGTGTTGTAGTCCTGTAACGCAGTTTGACCAGGCTGCAGGAGACGACACAGCAGAGATCAACGCCACCATGCCGCGTGCACGTTGGCACATTCTCAGCTAGCCGAGTATGACCGATGCTTTCTCCTCAGTGCCTTCGAGGGTGGGCAATCAATTAAACCTAGTGGAATATGCCTCCCAACCTCGAACTGAGAGAGAAATTGGAGACAGACCCCCACGATTATTCAAAGGGCAACGTAGCGGCCCCATCAAGTTTACACCAACGTCCTGGGTTTGAATTGAACCTTTATATTATCTAAGTATTAAGCTTTATATCGCATTTATGTTGTATCAAAGTGACATACCATGATCCAGCAAGAAAATCAATAAAGATTTGACTGCATTTTCATTCTTTTCCTTTCTGCTTTTCTTTTGAGTTCTTGATTTTCTTATTAAGTATATAAAATGTGCACAAATAGCAGCCAGCTGTTCCATTTTTAACTATGCAATCACTAAAATTAATAATGCATAAAAAATGCATAAAAATACAAATAAGAAAATCGGTGGCGAAAGCTTCAGTCTATGTATTCATCAATGAACCCTTTATTAATTTATAAATAAATTATTTCTGTTGGATATTTTGCTAAGATATTCGGTATATAAAAGACAACGTAACCATGGCCAATTCTTTGTTCATTATCTTAAAAGAGATCAATAACACCCCAGAAACAATCACTTTTTCATGACAGTTTCCATTTTACGATTCATCATTTATGGTCTGACAGCTTGTTTTCAGGCTACCATGTATGTATGGCTAGTGTAACATATACTATTTCCTATGTGGTCAATATATTTTCTGGTGCATTTGTGACTCGCTGTTTCACGCTTGATACCACATGCTAATGGTACAGCGCAGACCATGCAATGTTGCCCACAAGAAAAATGTCCCCACGTCAAATAACTCAACAAAAAGAGAATTTAAGCCTACAGATTTATTTGCAACAAACTTAACAAATGTAATCTGAAATTCCCAATGATTTATGAAAAAGTCTACATATGAATTTTCATTGTGTCCGTTAAAGTTAAAGCTTAAACAAGGGATAAACATTCAATTCCTATACACCCATGTATCCAGTTAGAGTTATAACAGACAAAAACTAATATGTGACCCGCTAGTTCCCATTTACCGATAATCCAGTTGTTAAATGTGTCAATTTTTCGACTTGGCAAAAAAAACCATTTGACAACTCGCAAAATCATTAAGCGATTCGTAAATAACCACTTGAAGACTCGCCAAATCCGCAAATATCCACATGACGACCCGCAAAATCATTTATGCACTCGTCAGTAACCACTGGACGAATCGCAAAATCATTAATCGACTCGCAAATAACCACTTGACGACTCGCAGAATCATTTAGCGACTTGCAAATAACCACGATTCGCAAAATCATTTAGCGACTCGCAAATAACCACTTTACGACTCGCAAAATCATTATCGACTCGAAATAACCACTTGACGACTCACAAAGCGCTCGTGAAAGGATCAAACCCCATAGCTTCAAAACTGGGTATTTCTGGATATGTTTTATGCCAAATCGACTCAAGTTTAATTGGCAGGCATTTTACGTTTGTTTCTTTTATAACTGGCCGTACAGGTAAAATTATAGATCAGTTGTAGTTTAAAGATGAATATAATACAAGTAACCTTTTTTGGTGCAATTAGCACGCGTACGATTAAACTGTATTGTGTATACAAGCATAAATGTTTTGGATATTCTGCATGGATAAATATACAGTATGCATAAAAATATTTGCGAAAATAATATTACAAGTGTTTACCTGAACTCACCTGTACAAGAGAACATAATTATGTACATGTCACCAATAAAAAGTTAACTTACAATGTATTACAGGACTGTACAGTAAAATGAGTAAAAATACATACTTTAAAGACTGCAAAATATACACCATTCTCTATTCACCAACAATAACTGTTTTCTTAAACTGCACATTAAAAAGGACCAATTTCAAATCAAAGGTAACAAAACGGTTAATTTAATCAATAATACGATAAGGACCTGACCTTTATGTTTTGTATACTGGAATCTGTACATTTTTGTAGCCAACATTGTTAATTTTACACAAATACGGCCAATGAATGAAAGAAACTATTGTTTACCTGTGTTCATCTTAAGTGACATGTTTAGGTTCATATATTTTACCGGCAACCAATAAGAAAAATCATGTATCATTTGATACATGACTGTACATTCATAATTAAAATAAAATAATACATTCTAACAACATATTTCAAAGTCTTAAGAAAAGTATACTCTGTACCCCCTTTTGCAACATTTCCTTATTTTCTGCACAGGCTAAAGGTTTTTATAAAACCTGAAGATCAAAGGGAATAATTCACGTAACTAACATTTAGCCTTAATCAGACCTATTTTAACTTATAAAGGGAAATATGTATTTTATATATAGTATAGGATGTAATTTGGTATCATTAAACATTAAAAATGTGGTTTGTTTATAAATTTAAAAAATACCTGTAATTATCTTCATATAACTGAACAGGTGGAAATATAAGTTGCATATTAACAGAATAAAGGTATGTGGTCTAAAGGTCAAAAGTATTTCAGGTAAAAACATGTTCAATTTCCTGTATAATATTCCTGTTGGGTCGCATTTTTTTAAAGTTAATTATATGCTTTAACTGTTACTTATCCTTGGAGTGAGAATGTTTGATATATATAAATATATATATATATGTGTGTGTGTGTTTCTCTGAAATTGCAAATATTTCACCTGACCGAGATGGATGAGTCATTTTGTGATATATCAGTTAAGGAAATAACGGTTCTATAGTTTAACGAATTTTAACCTGTATTTACCTCAGTTAAATAAATTTCATAGTTATTGGCACAGAGTGACATAACAAAATGAAAATTACCTGTCAGTTAATACTGAAAATTAAAAAAATATATATCTTCTGCGGTTACTTAAATGTATTTATACAAAGTAATGTGTAACAAGGGAAAAGTTGCCCCCCCCCCTTGTCGAAAATAGCTGGGAAAAAAGTTTTGAAAACGTGTATGAAATCTGAGATGGTCACCCACCAAGATAACCTCTGTGACCTTAAAAACTGGATAAGGGTCATCTATGTTCGAACTTGACCTAGCCCTTCATGTAGTACTTCAAAGCTGCAACTTTGGTGACTAGGCCTCAAATTCTTTTCGAGTTATTGCGTTAACATCATTTTAGCATTATCGCCTATGTGACCTTCAAGAATGCGTTAAGGTCATCTATATAGCTCTTCATGAGCTGCATCAATGCTGCAAGTTTGGTGACCGCGCCTCATATTATTTTCGAGTCATTGCGGTAACATCATTTAATCATTTTAGCTGTTGTGACGTTGAAAATTGCGTCAAGGTCAACCATGTTCAAACTTTACCTAGCCCTTGATAAGGTACATCACTGCTGCAAGTTTGGTGACTTTAACTCAAATTCCATTCGAGTCATTGCGTTAACATATCTGTGACGAACGGGCGGACGGAAAGACGGACGGACACTCATCATTTCTATGTCCCCCGCCGACGGCGTCATCGGCGATAGACAAGAAAGAAAATTAAAATATGAACAATAGGAGTGTGACAATCCGCAGTCTTATCTGTACAGTTAAGGGTTGAACTTGATGCAAGAGAGTAGCTGTTCAAACGACTACGGCTATATTACCAATGAAGCTTACATTATGAATATATGGCACATGTACAATTAAAGGTTATATTAATGGCAGTTGGCTATTACATCTGCTTTATTATAATAGTGTTTATATAGCTGTGTTTACAGAGAGAACCTTTATTAAATCTGCACCTGATGTCTATGTGTTGTGTACACACCTTGTGCATTCAGTAATCTGCCTATGGTCATACTGCTGCTGAACCACACTGAAAGATGTTAAAGGGACATAATCAGGATCCATATTATCCCTTTCCTTCAAACTAACAGTTCAGTTACTTTATACAAAGGTTTCCCAGCAGAACCATCCCAGCGCACAGTCTCATTTCCTCGCATACGGCTGTTTAACACCTTTTTAAGACCGTGCGTGTTGGTGCGTCTCCACGTGTGTCTGTTTACCATAACAAGACTGCGTGACCGGAGGTCAGACTCATAGGGGCAACACGCGGTGTTTCGGCCAGCGGGAACATGTATTATATTTTTTTGGCTAAGTCAGTCAGGGCATCTCCTGATTGACACGTGTTGTGGCTCCACGCTGCACACGGCCCTATGCACTGTGTTTATGTTGACAAATGCCATCGCGCCCATATCTGTGTTTTCAACACTCGTTTTCAGGAGTAAGTCAATGTTTTGGCAGGTACAGATTATTTAAAAGGGAAGAAACTATTTTTCGTGTTCATGCTTTTTAGGTGACTGGTCCCCTTTAAGACAGTGTCCAGTCCATTGTGTTCATACTGACATAAATCTGCTCTCCGCTCTCCCGTAAAGAGACAGAATGTCAATACAGTCCCATTAAGTGTGATCTTCCTTTTGGATTTTGTATGGGATGAGGCTCTGGCTCTGAGATGCACCATTCATACCATACATCTTTCTGGTTACTGCGTCGCCAGAAGTGGACCACAAGTTTTGTGCCAGCCCTCATGAAAAATGGATCCTAAAATAAGACAATAAAAAATAAGCTCTCAACAAAAATATCAGGCACTGCAAAACTTGCATATTACCATTTATGTTTATGCAATGCCAACACATGTATATAAAGATCTCCTTCATGATCAAAAGTAACAAAGAGACAATAGACAATATGTAGTTCTTGAAGTTAACACTGACATTTTCAATAAACTTTACATCTCAAATAAAGCACAGTAAAGCAAAATGTGAGATATTTACATTTCTAGTAAAGGAAAATTTAAAAAATGTGAATCATTTTTATATCCTCAAGAACATTTTTAACATAAAACAGCTAGCCGACGTAACAGTTTCTTCGGTGACTTCTGAGTGATAACATAACTCAGAATTCCTCCAAACTTACCTCAAGGTTCTAGATATCTCAAATTAAAGCACATTTTAAATATCCTCTGGGACATACTGGGACAGATATTTCTCAGAAGTGATTTTTTAGCATTTTCCTTACTTACTATACAGATATAGCTCTTACATTTCTGGTCTAACAATGTATCCTGACATTAAACACTTTACAAGAGCATATTGTGTAAAGCTACCTAATGTTTTTAATAACTTACCCTGATTGGAAAATACACAGGGAACCAACTCACCATGTCAGGAGAGTGGTTTGATGGCCTAATACCTGAAAAGAAGTAAAGTTCAACAACCTGCATTTGTCAAACTAAGATTACGATTCTGACCATATCAAGGCCTAACACTAATATCTTTTTTATCCTTTTTGCAATTTATATTTAAATATTCCTTACAAAAATGAAGGATGCTTATTAGGAGAAAAATATTCAATAAGGAGGGCTTTCATTAATTTTCCCAGTCAGGCAAGTAACTTCTAGCTTTTACTTGCCTTACATGAATTTATACTTGGCCTACAAAAATAGGTGATGATTTTGCCACATTAAAATGTGTTCAACCCAATGTATTGCATGTGTTATTGCATGTTAGAAATTTTTTCCCCTCAAGTATTTATACAGATAACACAGTTATTTTTAAATGAAAGTGGTATTATTAATATGATTTCGAAATTGATAAATATAGATAAGTAAATATTCAGGCCTCAGGGACCAACTTGCATAGTCTGGCGATTGGGAGAAGATTTGGTTGAACTAGTCTAGGTGGTCAACACTTAATTTCAAGCCCTGAACAATGGGACTACATTTTTTAATGATTTAATCAAATGATTTAATAATTTAATCTTCACGAAACTACAGCTTATGATTAAAACCAAAGAGGAATATAATTTTAGTGATTTAAATGTGACAAGGCTACCTGTAAATAAAAAATAAAATTGGAACACGAAAATCCTAAAATACTAAAAAATCAAATTTATAGACGGAACCCAACGATTATATGAACAGGGAACTCTTACTGTGATACTGTCCAATCTGAAATAGGGGTGGGGAAACATTGATCTTACCAACATATATGTACTTACTTAAAAATACATCTCCGTACAGATATGTGTCAAAATATCCCGCGAAGCCATGCACCACACAGTCCCGTTTCACCTCAAATTCAAGAATAGTATAACGGTTGTTATCAAAGTCGTCTGAAACAATTAAAAATGTCATCCAATATTCATTGCAACTGATGGCAAATATGAATGTCCGACCTGTCTCAATTCTAAATTTTTCAAATATTCTACCAAGCAAAGTGATCGTCACCTCAGCTGATTTATATAACAAGAACACCACATGAGCGCAATAAATATGACCTCATTAAATATACATGGTCAATGCCGAAAAATTAATACAGGTGAGAAATTTTATTGGTAGGTATTTATAAAGAATTTAATGTTAAGCTACACAATTTTGATAGGTCATCAAGGCGGCTCCAGTCTGGTGACGTCTGATCTCATAAATTATGCATTTATATTGCTGGGAATCAAACTTTCGCCTCAGCTGATCAAAATCCATCATATTCGTGGCCAGCTGTCGTGGCGACACTAAAAAGAAGCATGGTATCGTCTTTCATTGTTTATTAGTCGATTTTGAGTCGAATCAAACTCGGGTTGGATCGTCTATTTGTAACAGTTATGTTGAGATTTGTGAAAATCCACCAAAGCCCTTGTAAAGCTTAGGCACAACCAGTCGACCGGTCTGTAGGAGCCCGTGCGGCCGGTTGTGAGCTAGGCTAAAGTGGCAACACTAAAGTTAACAGACGGACGGACACATGGGCACAGGTCAACCATAACGTGTCCCGTTTAAGACTGGCGTATGAAAAATGATGAAATATTATATGCATCTATTATGGCATGAAAGACAGATCTTTATAAAGATTAAGAAAACCAGCAATATTAATCACTGAAACGATAAATAAAAGATTTAAAATATTGAGTCATTATCATGTGCATTTTTGAGTCTAAACAAGGCAAAAAAAATATTAAAAAAGAGGAATGATAAGTAATCAAATATCCTGTTAAACGGGAAATGTTAACTGTATTTCTTTTTAATTCCCAAGAAACTCAGTCAATTTATTAGCGGTAATCAGATTCAGTGTGTTTGAAATATTTTCTTGGCAACAGTGGAAGGACTATTCGTTATAGTTATATAAGTTACATGCAAGGAGTGAAAAAATCTAGTTCTAATACATGGGTGCATAATACGAAGTGTCACATGGCTTGTGACCTCTAACCTCATTAAACATTTATGGGTTTCATGAAAACCCATCAGATATTGGTAAGTCAACATGACGTGACGTCCGACACCCTTAAATATACATGGATTTTGCAAGATATCAAACTTAAGCGAGATATTATATCGGTTAAATTTCTGTCAAGTTCATAAAAATCCATTATATTCCTGATGAGTTGATCGCGGCAACACCACAAAGTAGTCTAGTTCCCTTGACCTTATAATATACGCATAGGTGTTGGCTTTAACAGAACTCAGGCAAGGTAATTTATTGCCAAAAGCCCTGATAAGTTATTTTGGAGACACTTAAAGTTAACCAACGGATGGATAGACGGGAATATAAGATGGGCATATAAAAATATATGCATGTTGCAGGCTTGCAAAACGGTTTCACATACTGGAATATTGGAGCAACATCATACTTACTTACCTTTCGGATGGCTGAATGTAAAAACTGGCTTGGAGTCACCAAGTAACATACAGTTTCGTAGGTAGACCCTATACAGGGCTTCAAAAGAGGCCTAAAAAGAATTGAGAACATTAACATTAAATAATAGGTACTTTACATGTACACTGAGTAAATTTAACAATATGATATACACGTTTTCGGGCTTTTACCAGGCTGCTGGTGAAATAAAGGAAATTTATAAAAGGCTTGAAAACACAGGGATTTATAGGAATTTTCAACCAGAATAGGCAACTGCACATTTGTATTTCTTTCTTACTTACAGAGACTATCAGTTCTACAAGCAGTATTTAAATGTCACTTTAATTGGTTATTTTAATTGGCATTACTTGCTTTACTATAACACTAACATGGACAAAAGACCTCAGTAATTTCAAAAATAACAGGTCTATATAATAATACTTCTGCAATTGTAACAGTCATTTAATGAAAACATGATTGTGCAGTAAAATATAGGAGATTCAAGTCTAAATGCTTGAAAATATAGCAGACATTTTCCATTAAAACTTATAGGAAATATAGTCAGTGGGACCACTGAGGTTTCTTTGCTTGTCTCTTGTAATAATGATTTCAAGAATCTTTCAATCTATGAAAAAAAATTATTTATTTACTTTATTATCTGTTATTGACATACAGTGACAAGGTCTCCCATAGTGCTGTGATCCATGTCTGGTGCATGTCCTTCTCAGGGTAAAAATATAACTTTTGTGTAACAGTCCAGTGTAAATCAGTCTTGCAATAAATATTTCAGTGGACTTACAAAGGGGAGGATTTATCTACTTCTTGCTCTATGGAACATACATGTTTACTGTGTAACTGTTCCTGTCAAAATACTGTTCAGATCTATTGTGCATTTTAGTTTATTATATTGTTTATTACCTCCGGTCCTTTGTTGGGTTCTTTACATGATCTTGCTTCGTTCCATAACTTTGACGACATCAATGGAGCCACGTAGGAGGTGTATCTATAAGGAATGCTGATGCCATCATCTGAAATACCAAAACGTTCCTTTGGGTCACAGTAATATTCTCAACTTTGGCCTTCCTCGCAGACTGCCACACAAGTGACAGTTTGTCCAGAGAAGTGCGTCCATGGTTATTACAGGAAACCAAATAAAATCATATACAATATGTGGTCACACATCTCCACTGATTCTACAGACAGGGGCGTCAATATGGGGGGGGGGGGGGCTATGGGGGGTATATACCCCCTCTATTTTGCAAGGGGGGAGGATCTATGTAATCATGCCCACTGAAATTCAGAGAATAATATTTATATATTGGAAATGAAATATATCATTATTAGAATTATGCATTTAAGTTCAATTTCTCAATTTAAAATGAAATATTTTATACCTAAACCTGATTTAGAATTTACATATACTGGAAACAGAATACCTTATTTTCCAAAATCCTTATACTTAATTGTAATATATTTAAATGTTTCACACAGACAATAAAAAAGGTATGTATATATATATAAATAGTGTGTGTGTGTTTGTGTGTGTGTGTGTTTGAAAAAAGTTGCAAGTCATTTCCCCCCCCCCCCCTTGAAGATAAATTGACACCAATGTCTGCACAGACAGGAGAATACAATATGAACTGTTATTGTATATACATACATAACGCTACAGCCCCATTTAAACACTTGGACAAATTTCCGGGGTCCTCCTCCAACCCTACTGGTACTTCAAAGGCCATCAGGGGATACAGACCTGATCAGCAGTGTGATAATGATCCCAGTGGGGAGCCATTATAATCTTTTCTTTCTTTGGTTGCCCAGGGAAGGAAAGAGTGGGGAAAAAAGCTTGTACTGGTCACACAGGGTCAGTGGTGTTAATATCCAAATGATGTAACATAGATGGGCCTTGCTGGAGCAGTGACTGCTATATCTGGTTCATGTTCCTGCTACAGATCCCTATCGGGCTGGAAGTTCTTCTGACTGGCTACAGATAGTTTTTTTTTTGTGTATGGGCTCCTTTCATTATATAAATATATATATATATATATATATATATATATATATATATATATATATATATATTAACTCAATATATCTGCAAAACAAACACAAAACTATATTGTCTTCCGAGGAAGTCTCCAGATCTTACGAATGTTGATTCTTCTGTTTTTTTCTAGCATCATTATTTTTTGAAGATTCAATTGTTGCTTCCAACTTCTTTCTTTTTTCAGTGAAGTTTTTTTCAGTTCTTTCATTTTTTCCCGTTAGGGGTATTAGGACTCCAAGGTACACCTGTACAAACCGGTCAAATTTTTTATGTGTATACACATTTTTCAGATGTTCCTCCAATTTCACCACGGTTTGGTGTATTTTTTTTTATATCCGGGACTTCAGCTAGGTTTGCATCTAGGCATTCAAACCTCCAAGCTTCACAGTTTGGCCCTGCAGCACTAGCAGTGCTTACAACATATGGTTCAAACGAGTGGCGTGGGCTTTTACGGAGTATCAAATGGTATTAAAGAAACACTGCCCATTTTCATTTGACTGGAATAAATAAAAATATTTAAAAAATGAAGGAAACTATAAACCAGGACTGTACCATTTACCCTATGATAATTGAAACGATGTACATCATTATGTGCAACTGAAAAAAAAAGTTTCCAATATTCAGAATAATGATTGTGTATATTACCAAAATAAAACTAAGTATACTTTATTTCTCTGACTTGTTCATCTGTGCATCCGGATGTGATTGTTGTGTGATACTTACATGTGAGCCCTCGCTAAGCCAAGCCCTATCTGATTTCCCAGTAAAAACCACAAGCCCACCTGGCCCTACCGAGAGCGAGATGTGTGTATCCTATCCTCTAAACCCAAAATCATAACTCCGACCCTGGGCCGTGCCCCGGACCTGCGGTTTCATTCTCAATTCTGCCACATTTTGTATTAAATGGCCATATTTTTCGATAAATCCTCAAATAGACGCCACAAAAACTGTTTGTTCATGGGTAGTAACCGTACTACTTATATATATATATATATATATATATATATATATATATATATATATATATATTGTTACGGAACCTAATAACAACAGATCACGTAATCGTGACGAGCATAAATTTGTTACGGAGATAAATAAAAATCAGATTCTGTAACACTAGGCAGCCTTAAATGTCTGGGGGAATGAATAAAGAAGTCAGTAGTTTTTTGTTAACAAATAACTAAAATTAATTCTTAAAACAACCCTAACAGTATGACACACTAAATCAATACGATAACACAGTACAACAATAGTATAACAGCAAAGCAATATAATCACACAGCCTAATAAACAAAGTGCACAGTACCTGGATACCACCACTGTCACAGCGACATGTCCTTTAAAATGTATAAACCAGATGAACAGTTCACACAAATCTTCTTAGAGAATCACAGTCCAATGTAATCACAAAATCATTCTACTATAATCCAAAGTGAAATCCTTGCAGTGATCCGAAAAGCAAACTGAAGACTATATAAAATCCATCACAAATTTAGAAGAAAAGCTGTAACTGCCGCAAATGCAGGAAAAGGTCCACTCTTCTGTGTCTGCTGGAATATTCTCTCACCTCTCTCTCTCGGCTCTAAATCACAGCCTCCTATTTATAACTTCTCATCCCAAGCGGAGAACTTGCCACTTCCCGAACAATCCAAAGAATCTAACATAATACACAGTACACACGCGTTACAGGAAACATCTAGAACAAGAATGCTGTTTTTGTACATGTCAGGGTTCACACGTGGGCCGACGCGGCTCAGCCAGGCGAGAAAGCCCCAGATTAGCATGACCCTGTTTTTACACGCGGGCCGCACCCGGCCAGCCAGAACAAGGAACGCCGTAGCATAGCAACGCCAGAGCTTTAGCCAAACACGAATCAGAATGCCAAAAGCACACATCAAAAGAGACATGTCAACAGCTCACAATAAAACAGGCATCTGTTACAATATATATATATATATATATATATATATATATATATATATATCCTATAATTTCCATAATGTAATATACTGCAATATGTGTGAAGGGGTGGGGCTTACAGGGACACTTAAGTCTGGACTTGACTCCAAGTCTCGACTCAATTCGAGTCCAACATCACTGAACCCTTCTTTGTATGTCTATGTGTGAGAAGATGGTGAAAACACTAAGACAGGAACATAAGGAATCACTGAATAAAATGAAATTTTGTAAATGTCCCTTAAATTCCATAATAGGGCGAAAGTATACAACAGACTAATTTATTTTGATTTATTATGATTTTTAGCATATTAAAATCAACTACCTGATTCTTAACAAATGTCCGGGATGACGACAAACTGTCTCGCTAGTGAAGCTTGTTTTTGTGGTGAAGCAGTTGGAAGGTCAGACATGTGCGCCACCGGAATGGGTTCGAATCCCGGATCGGCCCATTATTTTCCCCTGAGCAATTTGTTTTCGTAACAAATGGGGGCTCGTCCGGGATGACGATAAAACTATGTGGCCAAGGAAATGATGGTTTGAAGTAATTGAGTAATTACCGCCACCTAGCTCACAAAAAGTTTGACTCCTGGAAAAGTTAATCTTGTTCTGATAGCAGAACGCTCTTATGTGGGGTGTGTTACAGGGTGACATAAAAGCGGACCGAACTGTCTCGCTTGTGAAGCTTGCTTTTCTGGTGAAGCGGTTGGAACGCCGGACATGTTACCCACCCACATAGGTTCGAATCCCGGATCGGCCTGGGATAGTAAATCATGTTCTGATAGCAGAACGCTCTTATAAGGCGGTGTGTTACAGGGTGACATTAAAGCGGACCGAACTGTCTCGCTAGTGAAGCTTGCTTTTCTGGTGAAGCGGTTGGCATGTGCCCCAACGACATAGGTTCGAATCCCGGAACGGCCCAATATTTTCCCTGAGCAATTTGTGTTCGTAACAAATGGGGGCTCATCCAAAATGACGGCAAACTTGGATAAGGCTTTTAGTGCATCATAACCTAGCCATGTATTTATAGCAGAAACTGCATTGTACTTTGGCTGAATGATGATTATAAAGGGTTATACTCTAACGGGATAATCTATATACTTATAATTATATATATATATATATATATATATATATATAGAATTACATACAATTACATATATGTACTGTTTCTCAAATTGGATAATATTTTAACTGATAATTCTGATAGCTTTTTATTCTTACAAATAACTTTATAAATTAATATCATTATACAATGGCAAATATAATATTTTGCTTCATTTAATAAGTAAGTAAAAGTATAATCATGCAAAAAGAAGAAATTTATTTTATATTCTACAGTAATGTTAGATAAAACTGCAATATATACCTTTGAGAAGTTTCTGAGCTCCATCTAAGCACTCTGGAGAGAGCTCATTATCACCGAACCCACCAAGCAGCTCACTGACTATGATGTCGGCCTTCTCAGGGGCCTCCCAATCTCTCATGTCTGTCGAAACCACGGTAACCTTGTCTCCCCACATCTCGTGTTTCATATTCTCCAGTCTAAAGAGGTAAAATATTAACACACTATCAACTGATAAATAAAGAATTAAAGATAGCATGCTTCATTTATTAAACCTTAGCATTTTACTGATAACAGCAAATTAAGAAAAATGACAAATGTGCATTTTTACTTTTTTTTTATTATGCTACATTTTTTTATTATTACAAATATGGACATTATTTTACTAAATATGAACCATTAAGAGTTGAACAATATGTTTTCAATGAGCATACATATAACTCTAATATGAGGTATATCATTTAGCAAATGATCAAGGTTTTGGATAGGCAAATTTTCTATTGGTATTGTTTGCATGTATGCATGTAATGAATGTATCTTGTATTAAAATATAACAAAGGGGTTACTCACGTGATAATAGCATTTGGGTTCTTCTCTATGGCATAAACTTTAAGCAGACGCTCTGCTTCGGCTGCTGCATTTAGACTCTCTCTCACTAGGGGGCCTCGCCCAGCTCCAAGCACCATTAAGGTTCTTAAAATATAGAATTAATTTATCAAATATGTCTAAAGTAATAGCTAGAAAATGAATTGATACCAAAGTGATTGATAAATAAATCTAGCAAATGTGAAGTGAATTGGATGCAGTACATAAAATGAAGGAGTTTTTTTCACATTTCATTCAACTTCAACTAGGTCGACTGTTATGCCAAGGAACAAAAATTGTTGACCTCATTTTGCTCTCGTTTATAATAATAATCCATCCATTTTATGTTTTAATATTTGTACTTAATATGTTTTAATGTCTAAGAATATAACAGGAAAATGCTTTGCATTCGATTCTTTTAAAATTAGACTAAGCAACTAATCAAATTAAATTTATTTAACAAATGTTTTCAGTTATTTTAGCAATGAGGTACTGTTTATTCAATTCAGGTCTCTTACTTCAGAAGGATGGATGTAGCTTATTGATTCAATGATCATTGACACAAACCCTTCATGGAGCCATAAAGGCAAAAAGAGAAATTTCATTTTCAAGTAGTGAAAATAAAGATTACCTTTATAAAAGCATGTAATGGAATGGGCTAACGTATATAAATGACGACTTCCAGTACTGTGATTGTCCCATGTATAGATTGAAGCCAAGCCTTAAGATATTATTTCCCCGTCAACCTGCTTTTTTGCGATGTTTTTTAACAACTCGAATTTTTAGGAATGAGGATAGTAAGAGTGAAATGTTTAACTATTTTGGAAATAATTACCTACCTCATGTCATTTTGTTTTATTATTATAAGAAACTAGAATCTTCTATAGCAACGGCTTAATACCAACTTCATGAAATGGACAAGGCAGAAAACGGTGATGACATCTTAACAGTTGGAGGTCAAATAGAAAAGATGCACCTATGTTTAGAGGACCAATGGTCAAGAGCTTTCAACCCACTGTTAGGCTTGTATTCTCGTGCAAGCAACTCACTCTTACGTCATATATTCCACCATAACAATTGCCAGAAGGGCGAACGATAGTCACTTGTCACGGACGCCATGAATAACCATTATATGACAGACAAGTCAACCTGGCCGTCAAAACATTAATGATACCAAACAGGTATGACACCAAATATCACACATGTTCCTCATTCCATCACTGATGCAAGTTTTGTTTGGCAAGTTTGTCTAACCTAAAACAGTCGCAAAAAGAAACAGGTGGACAAGGGTGGTGGAACGGACTATAGTATATAAATGACGACTTCCAGTACTGTGATTGTCCAATGTATAGATTACCTTTATTCTAAGAGGCTTGAAATAGCATAGAATTGTGATCATACAGCTATTGTTTGTTCACTCACATGACTTTGGTATTTTTTTCTTCCTCTGAGACTTTATCAAGCACCGCTAGGTAAACTGCTCTATGGTACTGTGCGTACTTGACGGGATCCTCCTCAAAGACCTCATATATTTCAGATTCCAGGTTGTCCTTCAAAGGCTGTAATTAATCAATAATCATGGATTATTCATAATAAGACGTCTAAAGTATCATGTAACTTAGAATAAACCAGCCCAAACCAAACATTTACCAAACATATATCATTTCATCTACCATATGCAACAATATGATACCGGAAAATTATAACTAAACAATACCTCAGCATAAATCGCTGTGCTTGTTTGTTAGAGTTCTGATCGAATACAAGCATGTCCTTCATGGATTATTATTATTATTATTATTATTATTATTGTACAGTGTGATACTGCTCAAATGCGCTTTACAGAACATAAAATGTTTAAAATAGATAATAAAGACATGTAAAATAACTTCACAGAAGAACACAAGATATTAATTATACTTAACGTTAAAGATAACAATCTAGAAAAAACAGTCATTGTGAGGTGACAGTTTTCTCTCTGAAACGGGAAGTGTTTAGTTTGGTTTTAAAATTAGAGAGATAAGAGCGGTTTTTAAGATCTATAGGAAGATTGTTAAATAATTATTGCGCAGCTATGGAGAGGGCACTGTCTCCACATGTTATCAGTCAAGCTGAAGGCACCTGCAGTAAAGAGGTGTCAGTCAAGCGTAAAGCACGGACATGCTGGTATTGATGAATGAGGTCACTAAGGTATCCAGGAGACATACCGTGTAGAGTTTTGAATGTAATCAAAGGAAGTTTAAACTAAATCCGCTGAGCTACAGGCAGCCAGTGTAGATTATTTGACCGACAGCTAGGTTCTGCAAAGGTGCAGGAACTTAGACCGGTCTCCCCATATATGAAAATGATGCTTTGATTAAGCCAAATAATAAAAAGGTATGGTTCTCAGGCAATGAGACACTTACTTTTTTTTTCAAGAAATCAACGCAGGCGGGCGGTATTTAATTTTTTTACCTTTTTTGTATGTTTCAATAAAAATGTCATATGATCAGGGAAAAGCATTAAAATAAGTTTTTTTTTTTTTTTTTTTTGCTAAACAGGTAAAAGCACTACATAACAAAGGAAATCGTATTAAAATTGTATTATTTTATCTTCTTGAAAGTTGAACAAGGCCTACAGGCCTAATGCGAACCTGTGCAATGAGATTACACCAGGTATAATGCTTCAATGCTGGACCATTACTTTTCAAGAACATGTGTAACATGTATATGAACAATGCAAGTACTAAACACTTAGAACAAGAAACAATTAAACATACATCACTGCTGCAATTCTGGCATGGGTGCACACAACACAAAAACTAGAATATGGGTAGTCAACAAGCATCTACCTGTATCTGCCAATATCAGAGTGGGAAAGGTGAAGTGAGGAATAGATTGAGTGGCAAGGGGAAATAGAGTGAGGTGTGTTGCATAATAGCCTGAATGTCTGCAGCCGAAATGTGTATGTAGGTGGTACTACCTATCATAATATCAAGAGGCTGTCCAGGATGTATACACATGCAAAATTTCAGGTGGATAAGTCCAACCAATGCAGAGATATGAGATCTGTACACATGCAAAATTTCAGGGGAATAAGTCAAACCAGTCCTGAAATATAAGCCTGAATGTCTGCAGCATATACATAAATGTAGGTGGCGCCACCTGCCAAAAAATCCAGAAAGCAATCCAAGATGTATAAACATGCAAAATTTCAGGTGGATAAGTCAAACCACTACTGAGATATGAGTGATTTTAATCCACGGTAGACAAACAGACGGACGCTGTGCAAATATGGTGGCAGATGGCACCACCAATTTTGTGTATGATTAAGAGCTATGGGAGATCTATACACATGCAAAATTTCAGGGGGGTATGTCAAACCACTGCCGAGATGTGAGTAATTTTATCCCAAGGCAGATGAACTGATGGACGCTGTGCAAAAATTGTGGCAGGTGGCACCACTAGTTTTGCATATGATAAAGAGCTATGGGAGATCTATACACATACAAAGTTTGGCCCAACTGGTCAAATGGTTCCCGAGATATGAGCTTGGATGTCTGCAGCTTAAACATGAATGTAGGTGGCGCCACCTGTCATAAAATCAAGAAAGCTATCCAGAATGTATACACATGCAAAATTTCAGGTGGATAAGTCCAACCAATGCAGGGATATGAGTGTTTTTGAGTGGCTGATGAACAGATGGATGCTGTGCAAAAATGGTTGCAGGTGGCACCACCATTTTTAGTGTATGTTATAAAGCTTTCCAAGGGCTACATTTGT
Organism: Sipunculus nudus; assembly: GCA_026874595.1. Taxonomy (NCBI): domain Eukaryota; kingdom Metazoa; phylum Annelida; class Sipuncula; order Golfingiida; family Sipunculidae; genus Sipunculus; species Sipunculus nudus. The sequence continues at coordinate 39,526,300 of CM049316.1, forward strand.
GCAAAATCTTTAGCTTTATCGGTCAAACGGTTCCCGAGATATGTGGGTTTATGTGTGGAAACATACACACAAATGAACGCTGGGCAGAGAGGAAAGGTCAGAGGTCAACCAAAAATGAGGGCGCAGCAGTTCACATGTGACCGATCATAATTCCGAATTTTAAAAAATTCTGCACAGTGGTTATGAAGGAGTTCTCCGGAAACGTATACGGCGATGGCAGCAGCGTCGGCGTCCGACTGAAAACAAAGTATCCGCAAAACTCTGTTTTGGCGGATACAATGATTGTAGCTGGCACCACCTGTATGGCAAACAAACCCCTCCTATGAAATAAGCAGGGACATACACTGTGCAAAAATTATTGTAGGTGGCGCCACCAGTTTTGTACACTATAAAGCGACTCGATATGTATAAACATGCCCAATTTTAGGCTGATGTATAAAATTAGTCTGTAGAAAAAAGCAGGCGCATACACTGCAAAAGTCAATGTAGGTGGCACCACCTGTCTTGTAAATGAGAATACCATCAAAGACGCATAGACAGGTAAAAATATCAATCCAATACATCAAACTTCCCCAGAGTTTGATGCACTGGGCTGACAAGGCTTAGGTGAGTAAGGCAGTTGCCCCCCAGTGACCTGTGACAAATTGCTGCCTCAAGCTACTGCACTGAGTGAACTGACCTGCACCTGGCTAGACTGAGTGAACTTTTGTCTTGTACCTGGCTGCACTGAGTGAAATCTTGACCTGTTGCATAATCTGACACAGCTGGCAGTCTGCCAAAGCTATAAATAGATTCAGGCTGAAATTGGTGCCAAATATGATGCAGTGTCTGCCAAAGCTATAAATAGAATGCAGCTACTGCACTGAGTGAACTCTTGACCTGCACCTGGCTAGACTGAGTGAACTTTTGACCTGTACCTAGCTGCACTGAGAGAACTCTTGACCTGTTGCATAATCTGACACAGTTGGCAGTCTGCCAAAGCTATAAATAGAACGCAGCTACTGCACTGAGTGAACTCTTGACCTATACCTGGCTGCACTTCTTCCAAACCTGGCACTGTGCCAATACTATTTATAGAGCTGACATCATCTTGGCTAATGGCCAGGCACTGGCAATCTGCCCATGGTAAACCAAGTGCTGCCATCTGTACACAAAACTGGTCCCTACTTGTAATAACTTTGAAATTTATTTTCCCAATACAAAATGCTTTTCAGCCGACTTTTATGTAAAATTATTATGGATACATACTGAATGCAAGATTAAAATACAAATATCTCATTGATGGCAAATTTTTTAATTAAGTTGAGTAGGGATACCAATAATTTTATAATCCACGTACAGTTGTCTTTATATAGCCACAGAGAGCTGAATATCCATGATTGTAACATTGCCTGGTATGATGATAGCTTAAATCATAAATCTAAATTCTTTAAAAGCTTTTAAAAAAATGTTCTTGTCAATATTAACCAAAGATAACCTGAAATCTAAATGTCTAGTGGCATGATGTAATAGATGCTGATAAATTTGGTGCCAGGCTAGATGTAACAGCATCACACAGCTAACATATATGGTAAAATGACTCAATTCAATCTCCATAATTCAGCCAAAAATCATTCATGTGGAACCATTAACGACATTTATTATAAGAATAATTGTAGGGATTATTCTTGTAAAAGATGCTTCAGTGGCATCAGTCGAAAAACGTTTTGCAGGTTTATAACTCATATAGGAAGATACAGCAAACTGCCTAAGTTCATCTTCCCGTAACTCAGCCAAAAAGCACTGAACCAAAACCATTCGAACAAACTTGAATTATCAACATCTGAGGATAATTAATGTGTGAGATTTAAGAATTTGGTCAAGTGGTTTTTGAGAAGAAGATCTTTGTAGCCACTGAGCTAATATGGGCTGTTATGGCATATGACTAAATTCAGCTTCCCGGGCCATAACTTAGCCAAATTCACTGAAAAGTGACCATTTGAACAAACTTCAGAAAGCACTACCATAGGATCATTTCTGTGCGATATTAAACATTTTGGCCATATGGTTTCAGAGAAGAAGTTTTTTGTAGCCCTCAGTGTGATACAGGCACTGATGACCCCGTACAAAAAAGGCCGATGCAGGTGGCGCCACCAATACCTCAATTTCAGGTATGATTTATGTGACCAACATTGGCATAACATTTGGTGATGATAGCTCCAGCCGTTTCTGAGATTTAAATTTTAATATGCTTTTTTGCATAGGTAACAAAGTTCAACCTTCTGTAACTCGGCCAAAATTCTCTGAACTGGAACCATTCGAACAAACTTGAGAAAGATTGTTCCAAGGATCATTTCTGTGAAATATTGAACAATTTGGCTGGACAGTTTCGGAGAAGAAGATTTTTAAAGCTTTTTTAGCTTTTTCCCTATAAAATCTAAGAAAATGCAGTTAGAAAAAAAAATAAACAAAATCCGATATAGTTGTTGGATGATTGATTATTTGCAAAATATTTGGTGATGCTAGCCCCTGCCGTTTTTGAGATAGCTATGGTTAACGTACAGACGACGCACGACGCACGACGCACGACACACAACGGACGACGCCGCACCATCGCATAAGCTCACAGGTTCGCTAAAAAAAAATAAAAATGTTGATGCGGGGGTTAAAATTGAGAACTATGCCTCCAATTTTTTGGCCTTATCACACTAACATGATTCTTTTGTAATTAATCCATACTCATAGTCTGATGTTAAGACTACCAGCCCTTTACAGTGATAACTTTGTGACAGTAATGAAGGAAATCGCAGTGCAGTTTTTGACTAGACTGGTGTTACCACTCACCGTAGGCCCCAAAAAGTCCCACTGGAACGGCCATTTGTATCATATTTTCACAGACAGTACAAGTCATGGTTTCAGAGACGGTATTTTCCTACCATCTATTATAAAGCCAATTTAATATATAAACTGTTGAAACAGCAAGAAGATCATAAATACTATGGAAAGGAACATGGTGCCAGTATTGTATCAGTATCCACTCTGAATGAATAAAAGATTAGCTAGTAATATAAACATATTTAATTTACATTGGTTGTACAAAAATTATTCGCGGCATCACTATGGCTCAAACTTTGGAGGTCCGTAGTTTGTAAGGGTGAAGGAAACCTGCGAACTCGGACAAACCACTGGCCTTTAACAGGACACTACATCCCTCTCTAACAGTCACACCAGGGATCAAACCCGAGTCGCCAGAGGAGAGTGTTTGAGAGTTGTACCACTCGACTGTCAAGGACACTGATGAACAGACTTCTCTGCAACCTTTTATGAACAAAACAATGGCTCCTTACCTGTACGGGTGGCGTGAGGGAGTCTTCCCTATTTTTCATATAAACTGCTTGACTGTCCGGAGTCTTCTGACCCTGAAATATTAAACAATACATTAAAAAAATGTTTAAAATGATACTAATGCTTACATCAAGTGCATGGAATGAACTTATCATAGCTGAAATTAGATATCTCAAAACGCCCAACCTGCAGTTTTAAAATTCTGTTTGAAGGTATAGAAGGCGTTTTGGAAAAGGTTTGCATAGGTTTGCATAATTTATGAGTTTCATGGTCTAGGTAGAGCTGGTATGTTCACTCACCTGACAGACATAATCAAGTTACTACTTGTTTGTACAATCACCTGACAGACATTGTCTAATTACTGCTTGTATGTAAACACACCTGACATACATTGTCTAGGTACTGCTGGTATGTACTCTCACCTGACAGACATGGTCTAGGTACTGCTGGTATGGACACTCACCTGACAGACATGGTCTAATTACTGCTTGTATGAAACACACCTGACATACATTGTCTAGGTACTGCTGGTATGTACTCTCACCTGACAGACATGGTCTAGGTACTGCTGGTATGTACACTAACTTGACAGACATGGTCTAGGTACTGCTGGTGTGTACACTCACCTGACAGACATGGTCTAGGTACTGCTGGTGTGTACACTCACCTGACAGACATGGTCAAGGTACTGCCGGTGTGTACACTCACCTGACAGACATGGTCAAGGTACTGCCGGTGTGTACACTCACCTGACAGACATGGTCAAGGTACTGCCGGTGTGTAAACTCACCTGACAGACATGGTCAAGGTACTGCCGGTGTGTACACTCACCTGACAGACATGGTCAAGGTACTGCCGGTGTGTACACTCACCTGACAGACATGGTCAAGGTACTGCCGGTGTGTACACTCACCTGACAGACATGGTCAAGGTACTGCCGGTGTGTACACTCACCTGACAGACATGGTCAAGGTACTGCCGGTGTGTACACTCACCTGACAGACATGGTCAAGGTACTGCCGGTGTGTACACTCACCTGACAGACATGGTCAAGGTACTGCCGGTGTGTACACTCACCTGACAGACATGGTCAAGGTACTGCCGGTGTGTACACTCACCTGACAGACATGGTCAAGGTACTGCCGGTGTGTACACTCACCTGACAGACATGGTCAAGGTACTGCCGGTGTGTACACTCACCTGACAGACATGGTCAAGGTGCTGCCGGTGTGTACACTCACCTGACAGACATTGTCTAGGTGCTGCCGGTATTTACACTCACCTGACAGACATGGTCTAGGTACTGCCGGTATGTACACTCACCTGACAGACATGGTCTAGGTACTGCCGGTGTGTACACTCACCTGACAGACATGGTCAAGGCACTGCCGGTGTGTACACTCACCTGACAGACATGGTCTAGGTGCTGCTGGTATTTACACTCACCTGACAGACATGGTCTAGGTACTGCTGGTATGTACACTCACCTGACAGACATGGTCTAGGTACTGCTGGTATGTGCGCAGTGCTTTTTCTGGATGTCTGTCTGCACCGGACAGGATCAACTGTACATCTAACTACAATGTAACAAGTGATCCGTGGGTCATGACGCTAAGCCGAATGACATGTTGACACTATGTCCTTGCACAGAAAACTAATTAAGGTAATGTAGGTTGCATCACTGTTCATGCATATTAGCTTAAGTTCATCAGGACCCATAAGCACAACAAATCTGATGACAAAACCAACCAGCCTTTCATGAGGAATCTCGTAATTTGTGTGTATTTTGCATTATTTTAGGGTGTTCAAACATATCCCAAAACTCTGAGAATATAGTGTGACCCAATTTCAGGTTTCTGGGGAGAACTTTTAAGGAACTCTCAGGATGTTAAGTTAGAAGATTCTGGGACAAAAGGTTATGATTTGTGCCCTACGTTGGTGTCAAATTTTCAATTATTCTGAGGTTTGCTTATAAGCCCCATAGCTCAGAAAATATGGGTAACAGAGACCTAAATACACGTTTCCAAGGAGATTTTCATAGACCTCCCTGGATTTTAGGTTAGCAGATTCCAGGTCCAATGTTTATTATCTGTGCCCTGCTTTGGTATCAAAAATTTTAATTATGATGGGAGGTGCTTTTGACCACATTTTTTTAAGGTTAAAAAAATAGAGAAAAAAATCGAAAAATACAGGTGGCGCCACCATTCTGCAACAACTGATGTAACACCCCATGATCAATATCCATGCAAAGAATCATGGTGATCAATGCATTAGTTATTCAGATACTTTAGCTTTTTTTATCAAATTTTTCGCTATTCTGTGGGGTACTTCGGAGCCCCCTAGCTAAGAATATGGGTAACAAAGACCTAATTCCAGGTTTACAGGGAGACTTTTCATGAACTTTTCTGTATGTAAAGTAAGGAGATTCCAGGCCCAGCGGTTACAATTTTTGCGCAGTTAACAGATGACAGCATCTTTTAGGTCTCAAAAATAGAGAAAAAAATCGTAAAGAATAAAAAAATACAGGTGGCACCACCAGTCTGCAGAAACTGATGAAACACTCCATGATCAATATCCATGCAAAGAATCATGGTGATTAATGCATTAGTTGTTCAGATACTTCAGCTTTTGTATCAAATTTTTCATTTTTCTGGGGGATGTTTCGGAGCCCCATAGCTTGAAGACTATGGATAACAGAGACCTAATTCCACATTTCCAAGGAGACTTTTCATGTACCTCTCTGGATGTAAAGTGAGAAAATTCCAGGTCCAGCGGTTATGATTTGTGCCCTGTTAACAGATGATGGCATCTTTTAAGGTCTAAAAAACAGAGAGAAAAATTCGTATAAATTGAAGAAATACAGGTGGCTCCACCAGTCTAAACAATTTTCATTATTCTGGGGGGTGTTTGGAGCCCCATAGCCTGAAGAATATGGGAAACAGAGACCTAATTCCAGGTTTCCTAGGAGATTTTTCATGGACTTCTCTGGATGTAAAGTAAAAAGATTCCAGGTCCAGTGGATACGATTCGTGCCTTGTTAACGGACAGACGGCCAGAAGGCCGGATGGCCGGACAGCCGTCAGACAAAGAGTGATCGCTATAGCTCAGACGACTTACAGTCAGCTGAGCTAAAATTGTACAAAATATGAACCACAGGGTTCCCACCAGGCTACTACAAAAATATCGGAATTTTATGCGAGCACTTGTGACAAAAATAGCAGTTTATAGGAATTGTTCAGCGTAAAATATAGGAGAATTTTCACTGCACAATAGCATTTTACTCGGTTGCTTGCCATGACTATTAGTTCTTGTCGCAGCATCTAAATATTTATTACTATCAATTAGCTGTACTATAACACAAATGTTACTGTAACACGTAAATTCATAGTGCTACAGAAGAATGGATGATTTCAATGAGAAACGCAGGCGTAGATCCAGGGGGTGGGGGGGGTTGAGGGGTCGAGGCGTTCTGATAATTTTAGTATTGAAATTAAAATTTTACACTTTTTGGCCATATTGTTATTTTGTTAAATCTAAAATGTGTTAAAGCTCATTAGTACTCCATCCAACCCAAAAAAAATCCCTTGGGTTATAGATATGTTGATACAGAAGTTCATTCAGGGATCAGCTACAATGATAAATCTGGCCCCTGAACAGCAATTTTTACAGTAAATGGTCCAAAATGACCTTATTCATACTGAAACGCAGTATAGCAGAATCTATTTACTAGGGACCCATGGGTCTCGACTCATAGCTGAATGTTTTTATAAGGATATTTTTATGAGCTTGTTCAAAATGCGGTTCCTGCATATTTGACCCTCGCCATAGTGACATAAAAATTAATAGAGTCATATCTCTATTAGAAGTTGAGCCAACCAGAAAGATGAAAACTGGGATGTATCAAGAGGTAGGTGAATAGCTGGCTTTAAACAAATTTAATTAAAATAGGGGGATCATTTATCAAATTATATCACGAGAAATAAGAAAGGTGGTCAGGGAGTACAAAGATCCGCCAAGGCGGCTCATTACCCCCATGTGGCATTATCAGAAATGCAACATTTTCCCTTATAAAATGGCTCCCATGCTGTATGTTCATTGATTTACTGACACCTTTAAGGGAAAACGGTACGTACGATCCTGTGTAAATAAACCTGTTATAAATCCCAAAAAATCACCCGAAAAATTCAATTTATCTGTGTATCATTACGGAGCCATCCTGAAAATTGCATTAAAATCCGTCAATACCATTGTGAGTATGGTGCTCACAGACAAAGATACATACAAACAGAAAAAACTACTCCACCATACACAAATCTACCGCCGCCTGGCGGAGATAATTAGGACACCCAGACATATCACAGAGGCATTTAAATGATACAGTTTTTATATAAATATGATCAATGTACCTCACAAAACCTCTGTATGACTGCTTGATGTGCAAGGGAGAGTTCAGGGAATCCGTTTTGGTCCGTCAAGAAGATATGTGTAGGAATAATCACAACCTTAATTGGTTCTCCGAACCATCGGTCAATAACACCAGGGTCCGGTAGATCTGCTGTCAACTCCAAGGCCACGCCCATTTTCTTGTGACTGTCACAGGCCGTGCGAAAAGTGTTCCACCTGGAAGAATAAACTCATCAGAATAAGGAAATTGCTAAATGATAGAACTATACCTTATGTTTGGTAACTATTCGATTGCTCTGCCTACACATATATAAACTGCTGGGGAAAAGTATCATCTCTGGGAAGCACGCATAAACTTATAATCTACAAGCTGTTAGCGAGTACATGCGCTCCTGTTGACAAAGAAAAATAACATATAACCTTAGGTGGCTCTTTGCATATGTGTGATGTTGAAAGGTCAGTAATTGCTAAACACCATCTGCAAAAATCTGGCTCTTCTGTCTTTCCAAAATTCCGTTTGAAATGTGGTTGGATTATTTTCTCGACCCCAATGTTATACATAAGTGGTTATAAACAAATCACCTCCGTGCTGTTGGATCGGGAATTTCTGCTCTATTTTTATTCAAGCATTGTGCATTCTGTAGCATTTATTAACCAGAAGTAATGAAAATCTGGATTTTAATAAATGAACAAAGCTAGTTTCCTATCAGACAACAAACAAATGTGTATGTCTATGGTACAGTCAACTGAGATAAAGTATACCTACCACTTCCACGTGTCATGTTTCTTTTTTCGTTCTCCTTCAAGTTCCCCCATGCCAACATGACCTTCACAGCAGTCCTCAACATCATCTTCTTTAGATGTGATGGGAACCCGCATCCAAAACTGACAAAAAGTGACGTCTAATTTGATAAACTGCACAATAACTCCTGAACTTTCATAAATGTTCTTATCAGGTAAGTAGTCGAATTCACATTTCTGATATAGCTCAATGAGCCATACCATAACACACACTATATGTGTAAAAATTTATTTTGAGAAATAACTTTGCCGTGTTTTAATACCTAGAAAAAATGTATCTATGTTAACCAAAGGTTCAAATGTAAACAAAAATTCCAATCACATGACAGCCAGAACCGTGCTGGACCAAGTAAAATTTAACTTAAATTTAATTGTGATCACTTAAATTTTATTAACATCCATATATTTTATTTCATTATTTTAGGAATTTAGTTTTTGAAATTCATAAATTTCAGTTACAGGATTTACTTTCATTTGAGAAAATCAACCTGGTTGATAAGTCAGAGGATTACAGATATTGAAATAATGGACACAAAATTTCAAATATTAAAACATATTGCCGAAAACTAAAACTGCAGCTTCCACAGCTTTCATTTCATTTTACGCAACCAAACTGGCAGACAAGTTTGCGGAGTTAGGAAATATTCCTTTGCTTTGAAAGAAACAGGGTTACAGTGATCCAGTTTCATGTATGATAAATGACTTTCCCCCTACCTAAATGTCTGCAAAATTCCAGGTCTGATCCTTAAAAGGTTTTGCTGAATGCCAAGTCAACAGACATCCAATGGACTAGGAGTCATCAACTTAACTAAGAGCTATGCCCTAAACACGTATGTATACTGACCTGACGGTTGCGTCCCCTATATGAACTTAATGATAAATAATCATTAAGCATGCAGGCCAGGTTGATATTGTGAGGTCCTTGTAGCTCCACCATTGTCGCTAGTACGTTCAGATGGCAGGTAAAATGAAGCTCCTGATTAAAGGCCTGAGGAGCAAAATATTTCACTCAGATACTGCATATAATTACTCACACCGACGAACTGGGATTACACATCCCAAGCATCATGATTTTAATTTTTCTTAAATATACTTAAAATATCCCAGTGTTATGAATACTTTAACCGTTATCATGTTACATGGTTATTCTTAATGGCAAAACAAGTTAATAAAACCAAGAAATTTTTCCTTAAACATTATCTAAAACATACTTCACTGGACAAATATAAGCAAATTCCCACTAACAGGGAATAGGACGAAATAGGTCCAAGCCAAAATGTTAAGATATTGATTGAATTTGGGGAAAAGTCTTGGCGTAATTATTTATCTTTCACGCAAGATTTTGCATATTTTTATATTATAATGATTATTGCACTTCATATTGTTACATGTATCTGTTTTATAGTGTTACATGTATCTTTTTGTTATGCGCAGGGATTAGCGTAGGGTTCTGTTTCGTGTTAGGCTCAAGCCCTGGGCGTTGCTATGGCGTTTAGAGACACAGCGCTCGGTGTATTCCGTACTGGTTGAACCCTGACGAGTAGGACACAGCGCTCGTGCTAATCTGGAATTTTCTGGGCTGTTCGTGCTCTTTGAGCGCGTGTGTATTGTGTATTGTTGTGTTCTTTGGGATGTTCGGGAAATAGAAGTTTCTAGGCTTTGTGTGAAAAAGCTATAAATTAGGGGCTGTGTTCAGAGACAGCAGAAAGGGAAAAAACAGGGAGCACTAAGAGTGTTACCTTCTTGTCAGTATGTGGACCTTCCCGATAAGTGCAGTTTTGTCAGATATTTAATACAGATTGATACGGACTGTCTCCAATTTCCTTTGGATTATTACTGTTTACGTGGATCATTGGTTTTAAACTATTCTTGTTGAGTTGTGACAGTGGTGGTATCCAGTATCAAAGCCTAGAATCCGGACACTCTGATACTGTACATTTTATTTGTTATACTGTGCATTTGTATTGATTTAGTGTATTGTAATGTTAGGATTGTTTTAAGAATAAATTATAATTATTTGTTAACAAAAACCACTGACTTCTTTATTCATTCCCCTAGACATTTCACGCTGCCTAGTGTTACAGAGTCTGATTTTTATTTATCTCCGTAACAAAATTTATGCTCGTCACGATTACGTGATCTGTTGTTTTTATTTTCCGTAACAATATGTTAACCAGTGCAATAATCAGGCCACAGACCTATCCTTATATAAAGAAGGTACCAACAACGGACAACAACACAGAATGTATGCTTTGTTACTGACCTTTTCTGAATTTTTCCTGATGGTCTCTACCTGAGAGTCCAGGTTTAACCATGGGGAGATTCTGGCCACTACCCGAGAGCCCCAATCTACAATACATGTTTGATGATAAAAAAAAAGTGGCAGTGCAAAGGCAGCATATAGACTAGTGGTTTTAAAGGCTTTCAACTATACAGTGGGAAGTCCCAGCTTTGAGCCCAACAAGCCTCAATAAAGTGTCTCATAAAGGTTAGACCTTTCCTCAAATAAGGCAAACATCTCCTTGTGGACACTGAAACCAAGCCAAACAGGCAAGGTGTCTATTAAATTGCTCATATCTCAAATTTCTTTCAGACAAACAAAATTTCTTAACCTCTCTCACTTCAATTCAAATCTCAAATTTCTTTCAGACAAACAAAATTCTTATCCTCTTTCACCTTAATTCAATCATCAATTTAACATTAGATTAGTTTTAAATATCTTTTTGTTGTATTTATCACTATCTGGTTACCAGAAAGATATAGATAGATAGATTCCAGGTACAAAATAAACAATGAAAGGTCGTGAATATGTATTTTGCAAACAATTATATCTTGTTCATCATTTCTGTTTAACCATTTAAAGGTAAAGGTGGCCATTACTCACCACAGTTATGGTTTGCTTGTAATTTGTTAAGGTTTTTATCAAACGGACTCACAAATACTGTCATCTTTTTCAAAAAGTACGTAATAATATGTAATAATATATGTAATTTCTCATGAATTATTTATTGATTTTAGCTGAATGCATAAAGTTGTTATTGAGTAAATATATGCGTCTGTTGTTGTTAATTAGACTGCGTGACCCTGTACATGCGCGACTAGTTCTCAAACAAGAAGATTAGAAAAGAAATGAAAGAAGAAAACTCAGAAGTAACACCAGTTAGGCCAAAAAAATAGAAATCAGTTTCTTTTATACCTTTTCTTGTATGTTACGTTAAGAATGTCATATGATCAGAGAAAAGCATGATAATTACATAATTTTTTTCTAAACCGATAAAAGCCCTAAATAACAAAGGAAATCTTAGCAAATCTTTATCATTTTATCTTCTTGAAAGATGAAAATCAAAATATTTTTATGCGAGAGGTAAAAATTGACGCTCGCGGTGCCTAAGGATCATACCTTTATTTTTTTACCTGAAAAGCTTGAAAAATCTTGATTTGTATTTTCATGGTGTTGTTATCATACGGCATGCGCCCTATTTTTGTTCTACTGTTTTTTCCCCTTTCCTACATGGGTTAGAAAAGCTATTCGAAGAAATCTTGTCATATACTATTATATTTTAACGAGAGAGCACTTTACATCATGCATAAATATATGGTTGTGGTTGACTTTTTTTTCGTGGTTGTTTCAAATTCACGATAAGGGAAATTATGCAAAAATAAGACCCCCGTGAACAGGATCCCTTTTCATCGAAGGAAACTCATAAAGCAAAATCTTAATTATATAAATGGTTATAGTTCTTGTATGTTGCACTTAATAAATCATATCAAATCGTTCAATAATCTGCCAATACTGATCAATAATTCCCTCTGGTTCGATGTTGCCTTGAGTCGTCATCCAGTTTTAACGATTTGGGTACAGATTATTTAATATAACTAATTCTTATTAGTTATTCTGGATATATTGTGTAGTTTACACTATTGGCATATCGCAAAAATTGGACCCCGCGAATATTAAGCCAACCACAATATGCAAATATATTTGGTATGTATATAGGTCCCTTTAAGCATTTTATGTAGAACAGAAATAAGAAAGAACAGAAAAAAACTTCCATCTGGTGTGACTGAATCTGACTAATTTCATCATTTGCAGGTGTTGAGGATGGCATATCAATTGTTCATATTGTCTGAAAAGTGCATTTTAAAGGTATTCTTGGAAAGATACACAAACCAGCCTTAACCTTACCAATTCTTGAAACACATAAATCAGATCTTGTCAAGGCACCCTTTCTTGACTTTGCAGGACTACCACAAAATTCCCTCTTAAACCTCGGGTTGACAATCGGTGCTGAGATGAAGTCATATCTGGAATAAGAAAAAAAGTCCTCTAAGAGAATACACATTTAACTACAACTAATACTAACCATTAACAAACTGGCCCATGTGCGTGCAGCACGGGAATGCTATCTTGTAAAACCTTGTAATATACACAACGGTAAAATGTATTGATAGAATAAGATGTGAGAACCATGAATGAGTGGACCATTGATCTATTGTAATAAGTGATCAGCTGGTTGATGCAAGTGATCTGTTGATCGATCTTGCAAGACCATAATCAATTATAATTACAAAAAAAAGTCGGGTATGTGATGAGCGAAGGTATGTTTTCCATAATTTTGCAAGCTATCTTTTATAAGATTCTGTATTTACTAATGAATTCTTAGCTAAGTACTACAGCACATACAGGTTTTTTAGGTTTATTATACAACATGTCAGCCGCCGACGTCGACACAACAGGTTTCAGGTATCTGTTGCGTCGCTGGTCCACCAAAGGGCTAACTGGGGTTAAAGCACGATACGATCTGTTATTCTTAGAAGAGCAATTAAATACAAAATATTTCCTATGGTTCGGTGGCATTCCTGTATAATGCTTAAGGCCTGTATACTATAGTATTATGTTCATATTTTCACTTCCTTGGTGCAAAATAGTGCTAAGAACAGAACGGTAATCTTTTTCAGTCGACAAATAAACAATACACATAGATGTACTGAACATTAATCAGTGGATATATATGGTAAATCCCACAGTTGTGTATGGAGTGTTTTAATCACAGTTAACTGCAGGGGCAATCTATGGACTCCACATTGCATCAGTCACTAAAACAAGGAACTGAGAAGTCCATTTTTATGGGCCTCCAACATATAGACCTATAAAGCAGCTGCGGGCATGTACAGGGATATATTTAGTCAGACATTTCATATCCTAGAGGCCAACCAATTCTTACTGGTTATCAATCATGAAATTACAACTGATCCGAAACCCTACACAAAGTGACTTATATTCGATCATTTATTGCTGACAATATGACAGTGATTGATTATGGTCATGAAATCAATTCCGAACACTAGTCCCTACTAACCAGAAAGAACAAAAAAAACCTATCTTCAAAATATTTGAAAAATACAATGACATTACCATCTCAGAAAAAAACAAGGGACCCATTGGTCACATCGCTCAGCTGAATTTTGGAAAATATTAGTAACTGCAAAATATTTTTATTTCTTTTGGTTTTTCATGTATATTATCATTAGAAAAACTATGAGAAAATGGCCCTGCTAAAATGAAACTCTGTAATTTATACAATAATGGACATGAGCTAAACCATTTAGTGATGTACCAAGGAAACAAATAGGCCTACGGTAAGTGTTATATAAAAGAAACATTTCTTAAACAAATAATGTGTGAAGGTAATTAAGTTTTCAAAAGTTAAATATATGGCCATATGAGTTAAAAATTAATCCAACAAAGTTTGACCAATATTTCTAATTTTAATACCAAGTTAACAGTGTTATTCACACCTAGGCCCAGCCAACTTTAAGAGATATGAATGAAATGCTACAAAGTATTTATATCTTCTTAAATCTTGTCAGTTAGTACTTACAATAGATCCTAATATTTTATCACATTTAAATATAATGATTAAATTCCTGAATTTCTTTTCTTTAAAACTATCAAAATTGTCCAAGTCTCATCAAAAAGAATTTATTCAACATTAAAATTATAAGATTCATCTTGTTTATTAGTCCTGTGTATTGAAGGGGTGGGTGGGGAGAGGGCTCTCTGTTGTTACCGCTCTTTGCTGAAAAAATGTTAATTTTAAGATTCATCAAGTTCATAGTACAGGTCTGTCAACAGACACCACCTGAGGGTGGGTAGGGTAGTGGGGGGGGGGGGGGGGGGGAGGAGGAGCGGGGGTTGCCAGAGAAAAAGGCTCCCTGTGGCAACTCAGTGGAGAGAGCTGCACTGAATGACCTATAGTCACCTAAGTGGACTGCTTGACAATGTAAGGTAATACAACTAGAGCCTCCAAAATAAATTCAATTACTAGCCTAATTTTGCAGCTTTCATTTTCAAATTTCAGATTTTAACAGATTAAATCCTTATGTGCACATGCTGTGAAAATTAAATCCACAGTACTGACAGGAAAAAACGTGCCGTGGCCAAAGTTGGGCAAAATTTAAGGTACCAATTTTTATTTTTGCTAATATTTTTAAAAAATTAAAAAGATTTTGATCTAATTTTGGGTATACATTTAAATTTTGATTAATTAAAGTTGTATTACTGATATTTTTGCCAATATTTTAAAACAATTTAACAGATTTTGATCTAAATTTTGATATACAATAAATTTTGATTAATTAAAGTTGTATTACTGAAAAAAAAGTCCCTACCTTAACACTTTTGGTCTTAAGTGATCAAATATCTTTCCTGATTTTTTACAAAGTCCAATATGTTTGGACCCATAACTTTTTTAAATTTAATAATACTGACTTAATTTCTGGCACGTACATAGGAACTGTATAGAGGAATATTTATGGTAAATATGAAGAAAACCAGATGAGTGGTTTTGATATTATAGGCAGTCCTGAAGTGTAAAAAATAGATTTCTAATAAAAAATTTCCTTAAAGTTTTTCCTTAATATCTCGAAGTAACGAAGTCCTATTGACCCAATTTTCGGCATGGTAGGAGATTTTGGGGACATCTAACTGTATGCCGAATTTCAGATTCGTAGGTCCAATGGTGTCGAAACGTGCCAGTCTTACGGACGGACATCCGGACAGACGGACGGACGGACAGACAGACAGACGGACGACGGACAATGGACCACGACTATAGCTCAGATGACTTATAGTCAGCTGAGCTAAAAATCAAATGTTCACAACAGTACAGCACCATTGGTTACATTGAGGGAACAAGTCATCGGTTTTATATATCAAAAAGGCTTTTTGCCTGGACAGGCTTGATGTGGATCAGCGACCTCTGATGTTGTGTTACAATATAGACACATTTTATCACGTCCTGTTCATTGCTGTTTAAGTAAGACGTTAATCCTCATATTTCAACCTGTACAACTATTTACTTTCCAATAACAGCAGATATATGCAATAAATATAATGTTTAGACCACGGCCAATTCTGAAAAATTGGAAGTGAATTGATCAAAAACTTGAATTAATTGGAAATGATTTAGATTTGAAGTCAAAAGGCTTAGATAAATTGAGCTGAAATGAATAACATCGTTCCAGCTCTCATATTTTGCCAAAGCATTGCTCATAAAAATATACTTTTTGCCGAGAAGAGTTCATTTGGCAGATAGGATAGGGCAATACTCTTTTTTTTAACAGGACAGCAGCCCCCAATTTAAAATTGATAGGGTATTAAATTAAACGGGATCGACTGTACAGTGAAACCTGTGTAATAAGACCCCCGAACCCTTCTCCCCCTCAGCCTCGGGAATTGGTTGTCTTATTAGATTAGATGGACTTTCAGACTAGATCCACTGATGTTACGGCACCTAATATCAACAATCACGTATGCGTGATGAACGTAAATTTGGTATAAGGTTACTGCTTGACTGCACGTGACTCGCCAACATCGACGTCATGGCACAATATGTTAGTTCGCGATAGAATGTCACTAAACAAATGTTCATAATTCAGCAGCAGGTTCTTGAGGTTTTGTTGTAGTTGTGCGGTAAGGTGTGACAGTTTGGCATCCAGGTTGTTAAGCACGTCTGAGTTTTTTAGTCGTACTGTTCCACAGTGAATGTCTACATCACACATTCAGTATCTACTTTAACTGGGTCAGGGTCAGTTTTTACACAATTAACGGCAGTAACATCTGATGTGCTATTTCTGTCATAATATGGTTTCAATATGTTAACATGGCACAGTTGTTTCTTCTTACGCCTATCTTGTGTCCACAGTATGTAATTTAAATAACTGACTTTCTTGTCAACAATGTAAGGACCAAAATACCAAGCTTGCAGAGGTCTGCCAGGGATGTGAAGTAAGGCAAGAACCCATTCACCAGGCTCAAACGTCCTACTTACAGTGTGCTTGTCATACTTTGCTTTCAATTTACTTTTCACAGATTTTAGATATGACTGTTTAGCGCAAAAGTCTGAGACATACTGCAGTAAACTAAGAGAATCAGGATTTTCACACAAGAGTTTTTCTTTAAGCAATATTAATGGAAGTTCAGTTCGTGGTCGATTTCCGAAAACTAGTTCAAAGGGACTGAAACCAAAGGACTCTTAAAAGGATTCTCTAACAGCAAACAGCAATAGGTGGATTCCTTTATCCCAGTCTTTCTGTGTGTCATTGCAATAGGTCCTAATCAAGTTTTTAATGTCTGGTGAAAACGATCGAGGGCGCTGTTACGTTCCCTTTTGTAATAACGTCCCCTATTGTAATAATTATTACATTAGGGGATTCAAATGAGCTGTTTCTCATAACCCCTATTGTAATAACGTGCACTTTTGTTATAATTATTACATTAGGGGTTGTATTTGTAACCCCTATTGTAATAACATTGTTATTACATTAGGGGTTGCGGTTGCAATGGTTTTTGAACACCAGCTTTGGTAATAAAATGTGAATACTGTTGAACAACGGATATTTCGATACCTTTGAACATAATAATATGAATAATTTGATTTCAGCAAAGTATATCAGCATTTATTGCGATATTGTAATGGTATATATTAATGATTTGTTTTTAAATTAAACATAATAAAGAGCTATTGTATTGTAAATATTTAAAATAAAATATTTTAAATTTGATAATTTAGCGAGGAACACATACGTTGGTGCTCAAACATGGTTTGTTGCACATCGTACAGAATTACGTTGGTGAGCATCACTCACACATGGTTGAGGATGTCCGGGTGTAATTAATGTTTTGGCGTCACAATATTTCGTGGTTTAAACATTGAAAGGTCCCTAACAACAGCGTCATAGGTGTTTGTTAATCCCCACCTGACGTCCCCGCGGAAAAGAAACCGCGGGCGGGGAAATGTTTAGAAATTGCGTCAGTCGCCCGTTTGCCTGCTAACACTAAACATCGGGGAAGGTCAGGTACCGTATTTTGTTCAGCTTTTTGCAACTAGAATTGGTTATATCGTTGTGATTTACGCAAATTAAAAGCAGATATACATATAGATATATATATATTTATTGTATTTATTGGTAAATTTGTGGCAAACGGGCGGCTCATTTGTATATATTACTTGTAATAATTTTGTGATTAATCCAACCCAATCAGATCCCTGCTTATTGTTACGCTTAGGGCGATGGGTGATGGAGTGTGATATTAGTGTAAAAATTGAGGAACATGCTTAAATTTATTATTTGAGGAATATGTATAGCCTATGTTCTTCGGCTTCTGTAAAATTAATATACACACGCACACACTTGCACACACACTTTTGCACAAGTCTTGTGAAATGTCGCCAAACATAAAATAAAATGTTTTCCGTATTTTTTGTCTTGATGTTTTCGCTCAATTTTAAATTGATGATTATTAATTTATTATATTGATTTTTCAACAGGGTTGTGTATATATTGCATGTATGTAGTAATTTTAATAGTGACTGACCCTTCATTCATTACAACAGGCAGCGTTATTATAATCATTAATAACTGTACTATTTAGGTCTAAATTGTCTAAAAATGACAATTATCAAGACATTTTTTGTATGTCATATATTTGGACACGTGATAAAAAGTATGTTTACGCTTAATAATCAACATAACATAATCAAATAACTATAAGTTCTTAAATTATTGTCTTTTTTATTACATGGGGCAACGTTATTAAAAGTGGTTAAGCCCCAGTAACCCCTATTGTATTAAGTTCGTTATTGTAATAACCATTCAATAACTAATGTCATTTACAATATAGAAAGAGTATTTTAATATTTCCTTAAATAAACTGTTGTTAATTGTGCTACTACTTATATGTCTATAAATTATAACTCTTCATATGTTACAACTCATGTACTAAAAATATCTATAATATTTATGTCATTAATCATTATTACAATAGGCAAAATTATTCCAATAGTGGTTGGGTCTGAGTAACCCCTATTGTAATAAAGTTTCTTAATGTAATAAGCACTTAGTAACATATGCTACTTACGGGAAAAAAGGTGTTTTAATAGTTATTATAATGCCACAGTTACATGGTTTACAACTGTTAAAATGTCTTAATGTGTCTCTATGAACTACAAAAATATCCATGACATTTTTCTATCATAAATTTTTATTACAATAAGCAACGTTATTACAATAGTGTTTGGGTCCGAGTAACCCCTGTTGAAATAAATTTCCTTAATGTTATAACCACTTAATTACATATGTCATTATCGGTATAAAAGGTGTTTTAATTTGTATTAAAATGCCACAACTGTTTGGTTTACAATTGCTAAAATGTCTAAATTATAACTGTTTTTAATGTGTTCCCATAAACTACAAAAGTATCCATAAGATTTTACTATGATAAATTATTATTACAATAGGCAACGTTATTACAATAGTTGTTGGGTCTGAGTTACCGCTTATTTTAATTATGTTCCCTAATGTAATGAACACATCACAATTACATATGTCATTTACGGTATAAAAGGTGTTTTAATGTTTATTTAAATGCAACAGTCATATAGTTTACAAAGGCTAAAATGTCTATAAAATATAACTGTTCTTAACGTTTCTCCGTGTACTAAAAACATATCCATAAATTTTTCTGGCATTTTTTTTTAAATTTCAATAGGCAACGTTATACAATAATGGTTGGGTCACAGTAATCCCTTTTGAAATAAAGTTCCTTAATGTAATAAGCTTTAGTGCAGAAACATTTTGCAGGTAGAAGACTGTTATTGGTTGACAAAGTAATGATGACCAAACATCACCGAAACGTGACCATTCGAACCATCTTAGCTTGACGGTTTCGGGGAAGAAGATACCTGTAGCAATTCGGCTGAAACTGGCTTTTAGGCACATTACTAAGTTCAAAAGCATCTTGTTAGGAAAAATCATTGAAGTAGAACAATTTGAGGATGATTTACAAAAAAGTATGCTTGTGAGATACCAAAGGAATTGAAGTTTTGCAGAAGGAGATTATTGCATTTTGTCTGATGCAGGGTGACTTGATCCAAGGGCTAAGGTCACAACTTCCAAAAATAACTGAACCAGAATCAGACCACAAATTTATAGGACCATTTTGTATTTTTTATTTATTAAAAAGCTGCCTTGAAGTCTTCAAGAAGAAGATTTGTAAAGGTTAAAAGTACTAGTTTTAGCTAGTTGAATATGCGAGTAATGAAACCAATATTTGCAAAAATTTTGTCGATGCTATCTCCTGCCATTCCTAAGAAAGTATGTGTAATGAACAGCCGACGGACAATACCGAACCTTTTTATGTCACCGGTTCGATAACAATACGTGTCCCTCTTGCCTCCTTTAATTGCCACCACACATTAAGGTTCAAATAATATTGTAATAGTACAGGAATTACAGCATTCACTGTGTATAAATATATATATATATATATATATATATATATATATATATATATATTAAATCAACAACTGTTTAACGTAGAATATTTAAAGTAAATTTAAGTAATAGGAAAAATAAAAGGAACAGAGCCATGGTGATAGTAACAAAACTTAGTAAATGAACAGTAAGTGCCTGATTTCAGTAAGTGCCTTTTTATTCGTTAATGCAATTTTGAATTTTAAGGAGACAACATTAAATGTGTTGATGTGTATGAATGCCTGTAAATAAACCTAAACGTATGATAAAGCAACTATATTTTGAAAAAGAATACTTGTTTATTGTTTAATTAGCATGCACTTGTTTCACGTTGGTCGTTGCATATATATATATATATGCATGGGAACCCACACTCCGACCTCCTGTCGAACTCAAGCGCACCTTTCAAATTGCAAGACAGACAAATATGTCATTCTCAGTAACCCAACAATCTGTCTGGAGATCACTGAGAATATGGGTTTAACAGTGAAATGTATTAACACCTGTTTGTTACTATCCTTGTCTTGACCAAGACTGTTGTGACAAAACGTTGTATGACATTCAACGTCAGTTCCCATGACAATAACTACCCTATAAATGACACATAACTATAGTCTAATACCGTGGTTATTACATTATTGGACTAATTACAATTAGGGTTACTTTGTCCAAGCTGTATTGTAATAACCTTGCCTCTTGTAATAATGGATTCGGGTAATATTGTCCACAAATAACAATAGAGTTCTTGGAATAAAATGAAAATAAAGAATAATTCCCAAAATAAAGCAATAATTTTCTTTAAATTATTCGTCCATATGTTATTCTGGTTGTATAAAAAGCATTTCACAGTCATACGTGGCTTATTTTTATTTAGGTATTAATAATTTGATATATAACATTATAGTATAATCTATTTATAACGTATATTATTATAAAAATAATAATTTACGGGCAAAGGCAGCGATTCATCAGCCCTCTCAACAGTATTTAACAGTTCATCACTGTAACAGTAAGTGTTTGTTAAAATCACAAATGTAATTTGGTCAAGGGAACATAATATTCATGAATCGATGGTACTTTATTAATATTTATAACATTATAAATTACAATGAACATGTCTATAGCATCGGTCTGTGTGTGGTATCACAGTATTCACATTCCTTTTATCAAAGCTGTTGTGCAAAAATCATTGCAACCGCAACCCCTAATGTAATAAAAATGTTATTACAATAGGGGTTGCAAATAAAACCCAAAATGTAATAATTATAACAATAGTGCACGTTATTACAATAGTGGTTATGAGAAATAGCTCATTTGTAACCCTTTATGTAATAATTATTACAATAGGGGACGTTATTACAATAGGGAACGTAACAGGGCGCCCTGATTTTCAGGATGGTATGGCGAAGAGCTGTACTGTTTTATACCCAGCTCAAGCATAACATGCTGGAATAAGCCAGACATAAAATTAGACCCTTGGTCAGACTGGACGGATTTTGGTAAACCAAAAGTGGTAAAAAACTTGGTCAGAGCCTTGACAACACTTTAGGCATTAATTTTGCGCAATGGTATCACCTCAGGGAACCTGGTAGATGCGCACATAATTGTCAGCAAGTATTCATGTCCAGATTTTGTTTTTGACTGTGGTCCAACACAGTCAACAATAATCCTACTGAATGGTTCTGATTGGGCTTGCCTACCATCCGGCATGTTTGGCATGATTTACAATATTGTGCAACATCTGTCCTGAGGTTAGGCCAATAGAAGTGTGTACTAACTTTCTGATAAGTTTTATATATACCTAAATGGCCAGACAAAGGAGCCTCATGTGCCATGCTTAGAATTTCATTGTGAAAGCTTTTGGGCATTACTATTCGATGTTGATTGCCCACTCATCAACAGCACATACATCAGGTGGTCGCCATTTACGCATTAGTTCTCCATTTTTAACGTAGAAACAAACTGGGTTTTATGACAGTTCATCTTTAGAAACTGCCCCGGGAAACAAACATGAAATATCAGGGTCATTATGCTGTTCAGCGATAGGTTCTGACCTAGAAAATGCTGTGTCCTGTACGGGCGAATCGTTAGACGAGTCACTAGTGAGTGTTGTTATCTGGACCATTATCCTCATATGTGTTTTTCTTGGTCATAGATCTAGTTACAGCAAATGAAGGGTACAAACCAGGAATTTCCTGACTTTCCGGATCAGTGTCCTGATCAAGTAACGGCTTTTCTGTCACTATTGGTATAGGCTGTACTTTGTCACCTGCAACATCATTGCCTAGTAGCAACTGAATTCCCTTAAAGGGTAAAGTAGTTCTTATGGCCACAGTAATATTCCGAGAAATCAAATCTGACTTTAAATGTATACTGTGAAGCGGAACTGAAGTGTGCTTGTCTGAAAACACACCATTAACATTAAGAAAATGGCAAAGTGTTTGCTTACATGAGTCTGGCCTGAACCAGTGTCCCTCAAAATTCTAATAGGGGTAGAGTCTGAAAAATCACTTGAAACTGAAACAAAACCATCATGTATGAATGGCTCAAATAACTCCATTTCAGAGTCAGGAGAGGAATCTACTACCTCAGCTTCATCAAACATTGACAGTGTCAGTCATAAACTCTTTTTCAGAGTCATTTCGGAATCTACATCCTTTTTATCATCAAACTCCTCATGGGAGTCAAGAGAGGAATTTTCCTCAACAGAAAAAAAACTTCTGTTTGTCATAAGAGGACCTGGCCTCATTTGAAATACTCTCGCAAGGGTCATAAAAGGACTTAGCCTTGTTTAAAGGATACTCCTCGCAGGAGTCTTGAAAGGACCTAGCCTTATTAAATTCCTCGCAGGAATCAAGTGTGGTTTTTACCCCGCAAGCTACGGATTCTTCTTTGGATTATGACTGCACGTGGGCCTCTGTAGCATCAAACTCATAATTAGAGTCAATAAAGGAGTTGTACCCCATATTTAAATAAAAAAAGAGCCTGGCTCTTGTACTATACTATGCATAGACTTTGAAACAAACCAGAAGGTTTGCTATTTGGTTTATTTGTAAGTTTCCAGCAGTCAGATATTAGATGACCTTCCTTCTTGCAGTAATTACAGATTTTCTTCGCGAATGACTGGTCTTTGTTAGACTTAGACAGAGTGGACGTGGACGGAGGTGTAGCAATGGACTTTGTTGAACTATCAGGACTACTAGTACTTGGTGACTCCGCTTTAAACTTCTTTTGACCATACTGATTTACATTCTTGTTTGTGAATGACTGGTTTGATTTGCTAGTAAAGCACATTTTTTGTGTGTTAATAAATAATCATCAGCTAATTGAGCAGCAATGTCAAGAGTTTCAGGACTTTTCTTAACAGGAAAAGTTTTAACATCTGCGTTAATGCAGCGCTTGAAATCTTCAAGCAAAATCAACTTGCACAAATCGTAATAATCTTTCATTACATTTTTAGAACTACACTAGCGATCAAACAGCTGCTCTTTTGTCGTAGCAAATTCGACGTAGGTCTGATTTATGCGTTTTTCCCAATTTCTAAATTTATGGCTATGAGCCTCTGGAACTAACTCAAAACCTCTTAGGATTAACCGTTGTACCAGGTCATAGTCAGCAGCGGCTTCCACTGAAAGCTCTTTATAAATTTCTCTGGCCTAGCCAGTCAATAAACTTTGTAACAGCATAGTCTAATTTTCTTTAGGCAATTTTAAATTTTAAGCTACTTTCTCAAAGTGTGAGAAAAATTTATCAACCTCTTTTTCTTGAAAAGGTGGGACAAGTCTAATGTGTTTAGTAGCTTCAAAACTGTAAGTTGGGGCAGCACGTAGACTATGTTCTGTTTTAAGTCTTTCTCTTTCTAACCTTTCATGTTCTTCCCTCTCTTTTAATGCTAGCTCATGTTGCATTTCCAACTTTTTTTAAATTCTAATTGCATAGCAAGGCTGTTGTCAGTTTATGATGTTTCAACTTCACTCTCTTCAATTAAACCTTTGCTAACTAGATCTTGCATGACTTTAGCAATGATATCAGGCTTTCTGAAAGCTTTTTTCACACTTAGCCCTAAGTGCTGCTCCAAACGCTACAACTGTTCCTTTGTCTACTGTTCAAGTTGATCAGGATCGGGATCGTCAACAAACGTCTCAGGTTTGAAACCTGCCATGTTAAGATGTTAAAACAATAACAAAAAAACACAGAGATAAATCCTGTAAACAATGTATTGTAAACAATATGTAATCTTGTAAACAATGTATGATAAAACAATGTGTCCTGGTCAAGGCCTAATAAATTTTCAAAACTATTAAGCATCCCGGACAAGCCCCGAATTTTATGTTACGGAACCTTACATCAACAGATCACGTATGCGTGATGAACATAAATTTTGTGAAGGAGAATCTGAAAAAAATCAGATTCTGTAACACTAGGCAGCGTGAAATGTCTAGGTGAATTAATAAAGAAGTCAGTGGTTTTTTGTTAACAAATAACTATAATTTATTCTTAAAACAACCCTAAAATTACAATACACTAAATCAATACAATTACACAGTATAACAGCAGTATAACAAGTAGTATAAATCAATACAATCACACAGTAAAATAAACAAAGTGCACAGTACCTGGATACCACCACTGTCACAGCGATAAGTCCTTAAAAATGTATTCTCTCGGAGAATAACAGTCCAATGTAAAGCTCTTGTAACAATCCCGAAAGTAAACTGAGGACCGAATAAGATTCGTCAAAATTCCCGAAGAAAATCTGAAGAATATCTATAATTGCCACACTTATCGGAATAGGTCCCACAAACTGACATACACGATTCTGTGTCCGCTGAAATATTCCCTCACCTCTCTCTCGGCTCTAAAACACAGCCTCTTTATATAACTTTTCACCTCAAGCCGGGAATTTTCCATTTCTCGAACAATCTAAAGAATTTAACACAGTACACACGTTCAAAGAGTATACTAGAACAAAGAACGCTGTGTATCTAGGGTTCAACCAATGCGGATTAAACTGAGCCTGCAACATCCGGCCAGGCGAGGCCACCACAACACGAGCTGCGCGTGGCACATAAATCAAAACGCCAAAAACACATGGAACATCCGTGTGCACAATAAAACAATCATCTGTTAGACCGCTGCACACAATAAAAAGGGGCACCTGTAACACTGAATATACGAGGATAAAGTTATCAGTTACGTAAGTGACCATCAAGTTGCATGTCATTATTCGTTTTGTGCATATGCATTACGTATGCGTATGCAGCTAGGAATCGCTCAAAAATTCTGTTGGAGTGATTCCATATATGCGAATGCAGTAACTGTGCGTATATAGTTATATGTATGCGTCTGCGGCATGTTTCGATCGCTTACGACAGCTATCAAAAAGCATGGTAACGGACGGAAAAATTCCATATATTGACGCCCGTGATAGGGTAAACCTCTTGCGGATGACTTCTATACTTATACAGCTCTATACTATATTGGCCCGATTTTTCTGTATACGCATAATGTATTAATGCAATTGTATGGCCTCTGTTTTCTAGCTGTATTATGCATGTATTACAGTAAATGTCTAAAGTCAGTCAATTTGTAAAATGCCTGAACTTTTCGGTCATATTCAAATTGCCTTATTTACTCGGGCAATTTATAAAATGAAAAAAAGTTTTCATGCATTTAACAAATTGGCTGATAAATTAATCAGTTTATTTGACACATTGACTGAAATGTTAAAACAAATTAAATACTTTTATTATAAAATTTTAAAAAATTAAATGAAATTCCATTTATTGTATATACCTTATTTTTACAAATTATATTTATATTCCGTACATCATATTGTTGCAGAGTTTAATGTTTCATATAATCTGAAGAATTCATTCGGCTGAATTCTGGTTCATGCAAAAATAATCATGTAATCTCATAACATGTAAAAATTATACTTTTGCACAATAGGAGTTGGTGTCCCCCTCCGAGGAAATATCGTTATACTTTTCATTCAAAATGTCTGCAATTTGAAGCAATTTCTTGATAAAACTAGAATACGGGTAGTCGACAAGCGACTACGTGTATCCGCCAAATCAGAGAAGGACGGGTGAAGTGAGGCATGGATTGAGTGGCAAGGGGAAATAGAGTGAGGTGTGTTGCATATTACCATGGATGTCTGCAGCCGAAATGTGTATGTAGGTTGTGCCACCTACCACAAATCCAGAAAGCTGTCCAAGTTGTATGCATATGATAAATATTAGGCAGAAAAGTCAAACCACTACATGTAATTGAGTGGTTTTATCCCACAGCAAACAATCAGAAGGACTTGTACAAAAAGGGTTGCAGGTGGCCGCTCCAGTTTTGTGAATGATAAAGAGTTATGTGAGATCTATACACATGCAAAATTTTGGCCAAGTCGGTCTAACGGTTCCCGAGATATGAGCTTGGATGTCTGCAGCGTGAACGTGAATGTAGGTGGCGCCATCTGTCATAAAATCAAAAAGCTATCCAGGATGTATATGCATGCCGAATTTCAGGTGCATTAGTAAAACCACTGCAGAGATATGAATGATTTTAACCCAATGCAGATGAGCAGATGGACACTGTGCAAACATGGTTGCAGGTGGCGCCACCATTTTTATGTATGTTTTAAAGCTATCCTAGGGCTACATTTGTACAAATTTATTTTCCTGATCAGTCAAACGGTTCCCGAGATATGTGGGTTTATGTGTTGAAACTGACGCATAAATGGGTGCTGGGCAGAGAGGAAAGTCAGAGGTCGAGGCCAATTGGTTAGGCACCAGTTCACATGTGACCCGATAATTGGTGTAAGTTTTGGAAAAATCCGTCCAGTAGTCTCAGAGTAGTTCTCTGGAAACGAACACGGCCGCGGCGGCGGCGAAACCCGGTCAAAAACATAGTATCCGCAAAACTTTGATACAATAACAGGGAATATTCTCGCTTCAGAAACCAAATAACGTATAAAAACAGTTAACATAAAAATCAATTAAGCAGATAACAGGATGGTAGGTGGCGCCCTGTCTGGTCTTCGTAAAAGCTACCCGAGAAATAAACGTGCAAAAATGTCAGCCTGATACAGCCATATCTACCCCTGATATATGACAAATTTTAACCTAAAACAGTTTTAAGGGTGGACGGTACGCGAGATAAATGTATGAATGTATTCTAAAAATACGTGATTATAGGTGGCGCCACATGTCATGTATACGTGAATAAAGCTATACAAGATGGAGGATACATTAAACCACTCCTGAGATATGAATGATTGCTTGGATGGAGGCCAGGTGGTGCCACGGGTCTTGATTACGAGATTGAGGTATCCAAGATCTACATGGACATACATAATTTCAGCCTGATATATTTAACCATTCCTGAGATAAGAAGTACGCACAGGTGCACACAGCACAGCAAAGCTCCTTCCCTGTTGCTTCTGCCAATGACGACGACGACGACAGTGCTGACCTCTTGGAGTAGTTTGTGACGGCAG
Source organism: Sipunculus nudus (assembly GCA_026874595.1). Lineage (NCBI taxonomy): Eukaryota > Metazoa > Annelida > Sipuncula > Golfingiida > Sipunculidae > Sipunculus > Sipunculus nudus. The sequence continues at coordinate 39,554,138 of CM049316.1, forward strand.
CACTGCCAACGACGACAGTTTGTGGCGGCAGCACTGCCGACGACGACAACGACAATCACAGCAAAGCTACTCCCCTGTTGCTTCTGCCAGTGACGACGACGACGACAGTGCTGGCCTCTTTGAGTAATTTGTGACGGCAGCACTTCCAACGACGACAGTGTGTGGTAGCAGCACTGACCACGACGACAGTCACAGCAAAGCTTCTTCCCTGTTGCTTCTGCAAATGACGACGACGACAGTGCTGGCCTCTTGGAGTAGTTTGTGGCAGCAGCACTGCCAACGACGACATTTTGGGGCGGCAGCACTGCCGACGACGACAACGACAGTCATAGCTGAACTCCCTCCCTGTAGCTTCTGCCAATGACGACGACGACAGTGCTTGTTTCTTGGAGATGTTTGTGGTGGCAGCACTAACAAAGATGACAACGACGACAGCAAGACTGTAGCTTTCTCCCTGTAGTGCCGCCAAAGACGCCGCCAGCGACAGTGTTTGCCTCTTGGAGTAGTTTATGGAGGCATCACTGCCGAAGTAACAGTTTGTGGTGGCTGCACTGACGACAACGACAGTCACAGCTAACCTCCCTCCCTGTAGTTTTTGCCAATGACAATGATGACGACTGTGCTTCTTACTTGGAGATGTTTGTGGTGGCAGCACTAATAAAGACGACAATGACAGAAAGACCTAAGCTTTCTCCCTATAGTGCTCGCCGACGACGACAATGTTGGCCTCTTGGAGTAGTTTGTGGAGGAAGCACTGCCGACGACAACAGTTTGTGGTGGCCGCACTGACGATGACAACACAAGTCAGAGTAAAGTTCCCTCCCTGTAGCTCTGCCAATGCCGATTACAACAACAGTGCTTGTTTCATGGAGATGTTTGTGCTGGCAGCACTAATGACCAGGACGGTGACTGACAATGACAGTGTTGACCTCTTGGAGTAGTTTGAGGCGGCCGCACTGCCGCCGACGACGACAGAAGGAAAATCATAACACCACTGTGTCATATTCCTAATAGTTGGTATTCACTGAATGGTGTGTATCGCAAACTGTTCCACATTGCCACTGTGATAGTGTTATAGCTTATTAATTGTCACACATAGTCGCAGAGGTAGCATATCTATACTGGGGTTTGTGTCACAGACTGACGCAGCCAGAGTATTGATTGTCCATGCCGGCTTCAGAGTGTAGTTAAGCATCACTCATCGCAGTGGTAAGATATATATACTGAGGTGTGTGTCACAAACTGTCGCACTGCGACATTTTGTCACTACGACATTTTGTAGCTTATTCTTTATCACACATTTTTACTGAGTTGGTGTCACAGACTGTCCCAGGGACAGTATTGAGTAGTGCGTGGCCGGTTGAGAATGTAACTAACCGTTGCACACTGTTGCAGAAGTAAACCGTCGTAAACTGTCACACATTGTCAAAGAGGTGAGATATATACTGGGGTGTGTGTATCACCAATATCGCACATTGTTGCTGCAACAATGGCAGCTTGATATGTAGCTATCTGACCTATATATTAGCAAACTGTTGCACATTGTTGCTGAGGTAAGGTATATATTGGGGTGTATGTCGCAAAATGTCCCACATTGTCACTGCGACAATATTTTAGCTTATTAATTGTCACACATTGCAGAAGTAGGATATACACTAGGCACATGTCACTGAGACAGTAGTGTAGCTTATTAATTGTCGCACTTGGTCACTGAAACAGAATTGTAGTATATAAATTGTAGCACTGGCACATAGTCACTGCGGCAGTATTGTAGCTTATTTATTGTCGCACATGGTTGCAGAGTTAGGATATCTACTGTGGTGTGTTGTTGCACATTCTCACTGGAACAGTACTGTAGCTTGTAATTTGCACACCTTGTCACTGCGAAAGTATTGTAGCTTATTAGTTGTCGCACATAGTCACTGCGACAGTATTATAGCTTATTAATTGTCACATATAGTCACTGTGACAGTATTGTTGCTTATTTATTGTCGCACATGGTTGCAGAGTTAGGATATCTACTGTGGTGTGTTGTTGCACATTCTCACTGGAACAGTACTGTAGCTTGTAATTTGCACACCTTGTCACTGCGACAGTATTGTAGCTTATTAGTTGTCGCACATAGTCACTGCGACAGTATTATAGCTTATTAATTGTCAAATATAGTCACTGAGACAGTATTGTAGTTTATTAAACTACTCCAAGAGGAGCAGCACCTCAAGTAACAAGCACTGACATTGTTGTCGTCATTGGCAGAACCAACAGGTGGGAGCTTTGCTGTGGCTGTCGTTCTCGTCAGTGCTGCCGCCACAAGCATCTCAAAGAAACAAGCACTGTCATCGGCGACGGCAGCAGAAGTTACAGTGAAGGGGCATTCCCTTGACTGTCGTAGTCGTCAGTGTGCTGCCGCCACAAGCATCTTCAAGAAACAAGAACTGTCGTCGTCGGCATCACTGGCAAGGGCTATTGGGAGGAATCTAATGTCTTGCTGTCGTCGTCGTCAGTATTGCCGCAAGGACAAGCAAGCTAATGTCTCGCTGTCGTCGTCGGCAGTGCTGCCTCCGCAAGCATCTCAAAGAAACAAGCACTGTCGTCGGTGGTGGCAGCAGAAGCTACAAGAAGGGAGCTTTCCTTTGACTGTCGTCGTCAGTGTGCTGCAGGCACAAGCATCTCTAAGAAACAAGAACTGTCGTTGTTGGCATCACTGGCAGTCGCTTCTGGGAGAAAGCTAAGGTCTTGCTGACGTTGTCGGCAGTGCTACCTCCACAAACTTTTACAAGAGGCCAGCACTGTCGTGGTCGGCGTCACTGGCCATGCTACTGGGAGGATGCTAAGTTCTTTGTGTCATCGTCGTCGTCAGTTTTGCTGCAAGGAGAATCTAAGGTCTTGCTGTCGTCGTCGTCGTCAGTATTGCTGCAAGAAGAAGCTAAGGTCTTGCAGTCGTCGCCGGCAGTGCTGCCTCCGCAAGCCTCTCAAAGAAACAAGAACTGTCGTCGTCGTCGTCATTTGCAGAACCTTTCGGAGGGAGCTTTGCAGTGACTGTCGTTGTCGTCAGTGTGCTGCGGCCACAAGCATCTCCAAGGAACAAGAACTGTCGTGTTCGACATCACTGGCGGGCGCTATTGGGAGGAAGCTAAGGTCTTGCTGTCATCGTCAACAGTATTGCCGCAAGGACAAACTAAGGTCTTGCTGTCGTCCTCGGCAGTGCTGCCTCCACAAACTTTTCCAAGAAGCCAGCACTGTCGTCATCGGCATCACTGGCCATGCCACTGGGAGGAAGCTAAGGCCTTGCTGTCGTCGTCGTCGTCAGTATTGCCGCAAGGAGAAGCTAAGGTCTTGCTGTCGTCGTCGGCAGTGCTGCCTCCACAAACTTTTCGAAGAGGCCAGCACTGTCGTCGTCGGGCTCACTGGCAGAACCAACAGGGAGCAAGCTTTGCTGTGACTGTCGTCGTCGGCAGAGTTGCCGCCACAAGCATATCAAAGAAATAAGCACTGTCGTCGGCGGCGGCAGCAAAAGCTACAGGGAGGGAGCTGTCCTTTGACTGTCGTCGTTGTCAGTGTGCTGCAAGCACAAGCATCTCCAAGAAACAAGAACTGTCGTGGTCGGCATCACTGGCTGGCGCTTTTGGGAGGAAGCCAAGGTCTTGCTGTCATTGTCGTCAGTATTGCCGCAAGGACAAGCTAATGTCTCGCTGTCGTCTTTGGCAGTGCCGCCTCCACAAAGTTTTCCAAGGGGCCAGCACTGTCATCGTTGGCGTCATTGGCCATGCTACTGGGAGGAAGCTAAGGTCTTGCTGTCGTCTTCGTCCTAAGTATTGCCGCAAGGAGAAGCTAAGGTCTTGCTGTCGTCCGCAGTGCTGCCTCAACAAACTTTTCCAAGTGGTCAGCATTGTCGTCGTCGGCGTCACTGGCCATGCTACTTGGAGGACTCTAAGGTCTTGCTGCGTCGTCGGCAGTGCTGCCTCCGCAAGCATCTCAAAGAAACAAGCACTGTTGTCGTCGTCGTCATTGGCGGACCAACAGGGAGTGAGCTTTGCTGTGAATGTCGTCGTCGGCCGTGCTGCCGCCACAAGCATCTCAAAGAAACAAGCACTGTCGTCGTCGTCGTCATTGGCAGAACCAACAGAGAGCGAGCTTTGCTGTGACTGTCATCGTCGTTTGCTGCCATCACAAACTGTTGTTGTTGGCAGTGCTGCCGAATGAACACCATTGTGACTGTAGGCAAATGCATCTGACAGAATATGCATCCTGGGCATTCTGTGAGTCGTGGATGCATCCGGGGAGTGTGTGTTCAGTTGGTGAAACTCCGTGCCCCTTGCATCCACAGTGATAGAAAGGTTTATGGGTATCAACATAATATATGCTATATATAAGGTTGGCAGCGACATGGAGGATTCCCCCAAAGATCGCCAGGTCCAATCGCCCGTTGACCTTGGTAACACGGGGCAAGTTCACGCAGGGCGCGCCCACGATGTCTGATACGGAACCTCGCCGTTAAACCACAAGTTGCAAAAAATCAGACTCGCTAAACACACTAGTTTATTCTCCACTCTTGATCAGTATATAATTTTTTTGCAATTGTTTTTAACTATATATATATATATATATATATATATATATATATATATATACTAACACACTGTATTTTGTATTATAAAAAAATTATATAATTGTTTAAATAGTTGAAAGTTGAATAAATTGCAATTTATAAAAGCAAAACCCTTAAAAGTAATTACCAAATATTTACATTTCTCAATTTTTTTTTATATCTATTGGCCTCCTGGTCTCCTGGAAAACTGTCAAAACTAAACAGGTTTTTGGTCATTACTACAAATATTCATAGTTTCCTAAGCATTTGCATTTATATTACTGAATCGCATGTCACTTTAAGACATGCAGAGGCAGGTCATTTTACTGTCACCCTTCCACCAAGCCATCCGGCTGGTCATTTATTATCCAGGCACAAATCTTATTTTATTTGTGATACCTATTACAACACAATTCATAAGTGTCAACAAAAAAAGAAATTTTCATTTACAAAAGACCGTGGTAATTAAGAGATAAGACATGGTATGGAACCGTAGGAAGGTTTATTCCAGTAGATCTGAACTGGTCCCTGGACACAGGTTTATTTTTCTATAAACTAAATGAATTCAATACATAATGCAATTTTGTTTGCATTGTTATATGGAGTCGTCATCCAGAGAATGAGTGACCACATGACTATATACGACGTTAATGCAAACCCTTCTTATATGCTAATAATTATATCTAGTACATTTCTCCAGATTTCCTGCCATACACTCTCATAGTAACACCTATATAGTGTGCAGAACATATACATAGATTGCACACCACCTGGTGGCCATACTGCGCAACTTCACAAACGAGAGTTTTCAGTCTTCAAACCAATGTTTCTTATGTGTTTCTTTTTAGAATGCCCCTACAAAACAGTTGTTCCTATATGTTTATTTACATAAGATTCATTTTGATTCAATCTTTTGAATCTTGTATCTTTCACGCGGTTTATTGAAATAATATACCATGAGATAAAAGCATTACAATTTGTCTTTTAATTAAATCAGCGAAGGGGTCATCTAAACGTGTGGGAGTAACCTGAAATAAGGTTAAGACTACACCAGGGGTATCCTTTATTGAAATAAGGGGTGCGGTTGGGGAACCTGAAGCTCTACATCAGAATGGTTCTTCTGGTGAAACTTTTGTATTAAGTTAAAATGAACTACAGTAGCCTGAGAGGGTAAACATTTATTTTTTTTTGTGGTGGTAACCGCCTCCGTTTTTTAACGCTGGCTTATCTTATTCTTAACCTAATTATGTACATCTGCAGAGTTTCCATTTCGGTTTGGGACTACTTGACAGGGCGGTAGCACTCGCTTTCTATCTTTTTTTTTTTTAGTTTGTACCCTGTGTCACCCAGGCTGATGGATACCGCACCTGCGGGTCCTCGGTGTGTAATCACTCCCATTGCTGGGTCATAACACAGAAGACCCCCCCCCCAAAGACGCACTCGTATGTGAGTGATACACGGCTCTGGGGCACAGCCTTCCCATTAAGACTGCCGAGCGCTCACCCTGGGTGGGGGCCGACCGTTATAACCCTCACCGCCTTGGGCTGAGATTCGGACCCACGATCTCCCGGCTTTGAGTCCTGCGCTCTACCCCTGAGCCACAGAACCCTATTTAGATGGCAAACGTTACTTCAAATGTATATGTGCCTTCAAAGTAAGTGAGTAACACGTTACAACCATAGGATATTGGGTGACAGGCGCAGGCGCCGGGTGCAGTCACACACACACACACACACAAATGATTATCGCTGAATTTAATCTTTCGTCCACTATACGTGCATCATAGGATTGTTGTTCAAAGGTCAAATATATAGCCAGATCGAACTATTGGATAACAATGGGTATGAAAAGCTCATATGCTGAGAACAAACGCTCTTACTTCTTTTTTTTTAAATAATTACTCTCAGCTGGCTTCAGAAGATGTGGTGACTGGTGTTGTTTAAAGACATACAAGAGAATGTTTCATCTTGGCCTATAGGTGTATTTTAAATGTTATATGCAGTATGACTTTATAATTCAAAATAACAAACTGCTTGCCTCTACGTCAAACTAGAGATAACGAGAACAGGGGGAGGGGAATACAGGATTCGGAAAGCGGGTGGGGGGAGGGGGGTGCATACATGCACAATTTGAATGTGCAAAAGGGGAAGGCCAATGGATGGTGGTGAATTTCCCTACAAATCTCCACACCGACTTTACTGTTAAATCGATTTTGCATAAAATATTGATTATTAAAATAATAAGTAAATTATAAAAGTGACTTTGGAGGAGAGTATCAGAGGTGTCCCCTACACATTGATTATACAAATGTAAAATAAGCAGTCTAAAGGGAGGATTCTGAAGCACATCCTTGCTGCAGAGTATTGGTTTTGGGACACCATAATAAAAATAAAGAAATAAAGGATATATATATATATATATATATATATATATATATATATATTATATATATATATTACATATAATATAATATATATATAATATACATCATATAAAATATATATATATATATATATTATAAAAACAAAAAAAATAAAATAAAAAGGTTACATTTCCCTGAACTTTATGAATAATACACTCAAAATCCTAATCCTAAAACTCAAAACTCCTTCATTTGGAACCAGTTGTAGATAAAGTGATCGAATTAATGAATTCCACACACATTATGGGGTTCAAATATTTGCAATCATAGTCACTCATTCTCAGTTTTCATTTATGCTGTGTAAACTGTTTCTCAAGTTACAAGAATTACTTATATTATATAGTATAACTAGGGACACACTGGTCTCGACGCTTAGCTGCATTTGTCTATTAGGATATATGTTTATGAGGTTTTCCAAAATATTGTTCCTGTGATCAGTCTGAAGCCAACCTGTCTACCCAAACTGGAATTATCATCCATAAACTAATTTGTGAATGGGTAGGCCCTGTGACCTTAACCTTTGACCTAGTGATTCCCAAAATCAAAAGGAAACTTCCCTTATTGGCAGGTGCACCACATGTCGATGATTGAAGGATTGAGATGAAAAGTTTGGCTTAAAATGCATCTACGATCTTTCTGAAGCAGTGGGTCCTGTGACCTTGACCTTTGATCTCATTACCCCAGAATCAACAGTTCTTGCTTTAGTGGTGGGCAATATATAAGTCAAGTTTGAAACAAATATTTCAAACGAAACTGGTGCTATCATTTGGAAACTAATATGTGGATAAATGGCTCCCATGACCTTGACCTTTGACCTTGTGACCCCAAAATCCATAAGTTACTTCCACTATTTGCAGGTGAGCAACCTCTAGAAGATAGAAGGTTTGGGACAGAAATTTTGGCTAAAAATACATCAACAATCTTTTTAAAGAAGTGGGTCCTATGACCTTGACCTTTGGCCTTATGACCCCAAAATCAAAAGGGTTCTTACATTATTGGTGGATCATATAAAAGTCAAAATTGAAACCAATATGTCAATCCAAACTGGAATTATCATCCAGAAACAAATATATGGACAGATGGGCCTGTGACCATGAGCTTTGACCTTGTGCCCCCAAATCAATCAGGTTCTTCCTCTATTGGCAGCTCAGCTATATGTGCAAGATAGAAGGTTTGGGATGAAAATTTGGCTTAAAATGCATCCACAATCTTTCTAAATAAGTGGGAACTGTGGCCTTGACCTTTGACCTCATGACCCCAAAACTAAACAGAATCTTCCGCTATTGGCAGGTTAGCAATATCTTGAAGATGGAAGGTTTGCGATGAAAAATATGGCTTCAAATGCATATGCATTCTTTATAAAGAAATGAGTCCTGTGACCTTGACCTTTGATCTCATGACCCCAGAATCAACAATTCTTGCTTTAGTGGTGGGCAATATATAAGTCAAGTTTGAAACAAATATTCCAAACTAAACTGGTACTATCATCTGGAAACTAATATGTGGATAGATGGCTCCCATGACCTTGACCTTTGACCTTGTGACCCCAAAATCCATCAGTTACTTCCACTATTGGCAGGTGAGCAACATCTGGAAGATCGAATGTTTGGGACAGAAAGTTTGGCTAAAAATACATCAACAATCTTTTTAAAGAAGTGGGCCGTGTCCTGTGACCTTGACCTTTGGCCTTATGCCCCAAATAATCAAAAGGGTTCTTACAATATTGGTTGGTCATATATAAGTCAAATTTGAAACCAATATGTCTATCCAAACTGGAGTTATCATCCAGAAACAAATATGTGGACAGATGGGCCTGTAACCATGAGCTTTGACCTTGTGCCCCCAAATCAATCAGGTTCTTCCTCTATTGGCAGCTCAGCTATATGTGAAAGATGGAAGGTTAGGGATGAAAATTTGGCTTAAAATGCATCCACAATCTTTCTGAATAAGTGGGAACTGTGACCTTGACCTTTGACCTCATGACCCCAAAACTGAACAGAATCTTCCGCTATTGGCAGGTTAGCAATATCTTGAAGATGGAAGGTTTGCGATGAAAAATTTGGCTTCAAATGCATATGCATTCTTTATAAAGAAAATAGTCCTGTGACCTTGACCTTTGATCTCATGACCCCAGAATCAACAATTCTTGCTTTAGTGGTGGGCAATATATAAGTCAAGTTTGAAACAAATATGTCAAAAACTAAACTGGAGTTATCATCTGGAAACTAATTCGTGAACAGATGGCCCCTGTCACCTTGACCTTGTGACCCCAAATTCATTTATGCTCTCCCCATACTGGCAAGTCAGCTACATGCACAAGATTGAAAGTTTGGGATGAAAAGCTTGGCTTAAAATGAAGCCATAATCTTTTTAAATAAGTGAGTCCTGTGATCTTGACCTTTGATCTTGTGACCCCAAAATCATATATTTTCTTGCTTTAGTGGTGGGCCATATGTAAGTCAAGTTTGAAATCCAAATGTCAATCCAACCTCTAATTATCATCTGGAAACAAATTTGTGTGGATGGACGGATTGACAGACAGACAGACGGAGAGACAGGGCGATTACAATAGGGCATCTACTTGTGATCAATAAACACAACAGGTTTTGGGACACTAGATGGAATCTCAGCTGAGAAACTGACCTGATTGTTGTCATTTTATAGTAAAAAAAAAATAGAAAAATATTTGTTAAAATAAAAAAAATACAGGTGGCGCTACCACTTTTTAGGAACTGAGAAAACTAGTCACGTTCAATATTCTAGGCAAGTTTCATGACAATGCATGCATCAATTATCAAGATGTTTTGTATCCATTTTTTTATTATACTGGGGCTACTATCAAGCCCTATAGCTCGGAGGATATAGGTCGTAGTGACCTAGTTTCAGGTTTCCAAGGAAATTTTTTTATTGACCTCCCTGGATATTCACCTAGAAGTTTCTAGAACCCTGCTAACAGACGCCTGGACGGTAAGACGGCCGATCGGACAAAGCACAATTCCTATACCTCAGTTGTCTTGCAGTCAGCTGAGCTAAAAAAAAAACGGATAAGTGTGAACGCGGCTTTAACGTACAGACGACCGACGACGCCACCCCATCGCTTAAGCTCACAGGTTCGCTAAAAATCCCTAACTAACTTTTTACTTTGGGCAATCAATATAAAAAAATAAATATATATGATATCTATATACTTATTTATTTTGCATGGATTGTACAAATAGTTAATATAACTAATCATGGCAGACTCCATGGCTCAGGTGATGGCGTTCAGTAGTCTGTAGTTGTGGAGGGAACCGAGAACCCGGAGAAAACTACCGGCACTGGACGGGAACCTACAACCCACTCTCATAGCCACGCCATGGATCGAACCCGCCAGCGCGGAGTGTGTCGAGCGTTTAACCCTTCGACTGTCCATGCCTCTAATTCATTGGTACCCTCCTGATGGCAACTCGACTATCATTAAATGTTGGTGCGAATACGGATAATGGGACAGTTCTAAGAGTATTTGTTGCCTTGGGGAGGTGTGCGCTCTACTAAGTAATATTTTTTTTCGGTTTAATACTGTACTCTGTATATATAATAAAAATATAAAGAATGTATAAAAACGATAACCTCATGTTTAGCATTAACCAAATAGTGAAATAACTATGTCAACGATTCAAATCTAAAAAGATACCAGATAATTAACAAAACATAGAGTTGAGAGTTAAGTAAATTCGCTGTATATGAAATACTATATGTATTTTAACATTTGTACATTAATGGACCGCAATGCTCCTTACTGGTGTAACAGATATTCCTGGAAGTCTATACAAGATTAAAATAACGATCAGATATTCGCAAAGAAACTTAAATGTAGTAAAATTCAGGGGCCTTAAAGAAAATAACTTTTAATAAGTACAGCAGAGCGCCGTATTTCCGAATGCCGAATTTCCGAAAGAAAAGCTTGTCCCCCGACGCTTTCGGTAAAACGGCGCTCTACTGTATACTGATTCAACTTTCCGTCGAGCAACAGCAGATTCTCTTTATAAAAGGTGTTTCCTAAACCTGACTCAACCACGGAAATAATTTTTTTTTGTTGGTTCCGGGTTTTACACACTACCCTGGGAGTACAGAGTTGTTCTATATTGTCATTCCAAACAAATGATCGAGCGTGACTTGTCCATACATAGCCACATGCTGTACGTATACAGTATATGGCTTGTCAAAATGCCTAACGACATGTAGCGATTAACTTCAAGGAAAAAGCATCCACTGTGTGGCATTGGTTTGGGACCTTGACACTCGTGTTTCGCCATTTGCTCATCATCTGGCCTGCTATATGCAGTCCCCCCCCCCCCCCTAAAACAGATGCTCTGTATTATCAGCAGGACTAATACAATCACACATCGACTTGGCAGCGGACAGAAAGACAACTTTAGGTCCGCTGCCTCAAGACCAAGTACTCCAAGACTCAAAACTCCGACCAAGCCAAGACTGGTAGCCCTGGAACAAGCCAAGGAATGACAAGACCACCTGACAGCCGGAGACCAAGCCAAGAAAAGCACAACCCAAGTCAAGAAACCCTGACAGTGGGCATAGACAATTTTAGGCCAAATGCTCGGGGACAAGCTGAAGACCAAGCCAAGACAGCCTGCCTGATCCAAGTCACAGGAAGTCCAGCTGTTCGCGGTAGGAGCTGTTCTGTCGGTGACCTGGGTTTCCCTGCTGGCGTTGGGGCCTGTCTGTTGTTGTGTGCAGTCTGCTCGGCTGTGTGTCCCTCGGGGATGTCGTTCGTGACCGGGTTCCTGGGGGCAGCGGCCTTGCTGTTGTCCGTGCGGTGAGTGGCCCGCTCGGGGCTTTTGTGGGTGTGGATGATGTAGCTTTCTCGGTCACCGGTGCGGGTAAACGGTGGCGGCTCTCGCGGCTTTTTGGCTTGGCGTGTGTGGCATCTATCGGCTCCTCAAAATTTATAGTCTAAAACGACAGGCCGGGCGGTGGTCCAAGACCACTTCAACCGTGTCTGTCTAGTGACTCAAAAGACTAGACCTAGACTAGCCACAAAACGTGGGTCAGACAAAATCTCATAAGATGATGTAATTTATTATAATATTGTTGTTATATCTTCAACATGACCTATATTTGCATGAACTCTTACAAATGATTTTTATTCACATACAAATAGTAAATAATCACACTTGTCACGCTTCTGATCCACGTGTCTCTGTTGACATAATAAATGTTAATTTACGGCCGCTTGCAACATTGAGTAATGGTGGCAAATGCCGACCTGTTCACAAGTGGTTGAGTCATTCAGTTACTGAGTAAGTTTATGAAGAATCAGGTCGAATTAGTTATGCTTTTTTGCTGGAATTGTTGAAATAGATAGCCATTAGTCATTTGCAAACAAAATTAATGCACAGTACAGTTATATGACGTGTTTATTCCTTTATTATCGTTAGAGAGAGTTTGCTCCCTGTCCCATGCAAGAAGTTTCCATGATGTTGTATGTAATTCAACGTCAGGTCCCATGACAAACCACGCAGCAGAGAAACCTGTGATGTCCATTTGCATTGTACTTGATACAACTTTCTCCACAGTAATTAAAATGCCTGTTCTGTTAATTTCATAATATTATAACATTTAGGTCATTTAACTGTCAAACAGTTACAAGGCAGTTTTGGATCTCAATAATTCAGCACAAGTGGACACTTTATCTCAGACAAGCTCTAATTAATTGCTTGTGCCGGGTGCATACGCTGATGTGTCAGCTAGGGCTACAGCCATGGCCAGACAATGTGCAGTGTTTGTTCGAGTGACCTAGATATGGCACATGACATCACTTTCTGTGACGTATATCGTGGAGGTGGCTATTCATCTAAAACATAAATTATACTTACCCAGACTTACACGCACGGTCTAATGCGTGATTTATATCAGGGACGCATATAAACTCAATACCGCAAGAAAAGGGATATCCCGCCATTTTTGAGAAACCCCTGTCCGAGAGAGCCCCGGGCCAGTCAGGCAACCAGTCAGCCAGAGTTCCTGTTTGCCGCCTAAAACCTTAACTCCGGTTGGGGCCATTTCACTACCTGCAGTAAGGTGGTCAGCCAACCAATCAACGTGCCTCACTGTTGCTGTTCTATCAATTTAACAAACAAAGATCCACCCTTCCTGCCTCCGGCCTACACAGGTGGAGCAGAGGCCATAGACAACAGCATTCTAGGATGTTTGTAAACATTACTCACAAAATGATAAATAAATTTCGTATCTGATACCAGAAACGTACAATACACCTCTGCCTACCACCATTAAGGAAGGGGCTAGACAACCGCAGGTAGGCTATGGATGTATTTATACATCAGTGCACACTTATTAAGTATAGGCCTATATGAGATTACAGAAACTAACGATACCCTGCCACCGTTGGGGAATGTAGCCTGACAATCGCAGTTTGAGACAGTTGTAAAAATAACTTTAATTAAAAAAAAAATAATTTCGCGTGTCAAACACGGGGAGCCATAAGATGGCAAATTCTCTTGTCAACCCGGAACTTGAGCCATTGCCAGTGAAAACCACGTTTTACCTTGGGAGAACATGAAAACCACGTTTCACCGTGGGGAACGTAAAAACCACGTTTCACCGTGGGAGAACGTGAAATCAACGTTTTACCGTGCGAGAAAATGAAAACCACGTTTTAACGTGGGATACCATGAAAACCACGTTCCACCGTGGGAGAACGTGAAAACCACGTTCCACCGTGGGAGAACGTGGTAATGACCGTAGTTATACCGTAAAGTATCGTAGATAAGAATAGAATGTGCCGTGATCATGAAAGCGCGGTCTTCAAATTCATCACGCTTATTCCCGACAATGCCATGTTCTAGCTTGCCGTGGCTGGACCGTGAGCCACCGTAGAAGGACATGTAAAATCTATGTCTCACTGACCACGTTCTGTCTACGGTTCACCACGTATTGTGTAGCTGCTTATTTATTCTGGGAGGAAATTGGGCTTGGGCAACATGCACTCGCACAATTTAAAGAGATAAAATAACACTTTTTTACTGGAATAAAATTTAGAGCCTAAACCTTTAAATTATCAGGACTGCATATTATTATCTAAACTTATAAACAGAAAGATACATACCAGGCTAGATAAAAGGACTGCTCTTTGGAAGTTGGTGGCTCTTCGCCATGGAAGCTAACACTGTCGTAAAACCAACCCCAAGGTGAAAAAGAAGCCACATACCCTCTGCCTGCCACAGAGGGCAGGCATAGGGGTCCACTGCTCGATGATTCAAGCGAGAGTGAGTTTCTGAGTTTTTCTCCCTTAAATACAGGCTACAGAAAGCAGGGTAGAAACCCAGCATTGTGATTGGTTACGGGCATCTCTATATTGACTGTCAATCAGTGTTGATGCCCCGCCCCTGCATTGCCAACTGAGGTCCAGGTCAAAGGGCAAGAACGTTACATCCTTCCCCCTAAAAGGAAAATTTTACACTTCAGTGGAAAATTTTGCGATAGCAGTCATAATATCTAGCCTTTGGAGAGGAGGGTTAGTTTTTGTTTGTTTGTTATATGACTAAAACATGGCTAGCAGGCTGTGTATAGGCTGTTAGCCGGCTACCCAACCCTTAACTCCCATGTTGGGAGGGGGGAGGTAGGTTTATCCGATGCTACAACAGCGGGTAGGGAGTGTTCTCTCCCACCACAGTACCTCAAGTGATAAGGGGCTTTGCAGTCTGATAGTTGTTTTGAAAGTTCAGGGATTGTGTAATTTTTATTGGACATTCCAAAACAATATAAAACATTCAAAGACACAGCAATGATATTCAACATGCACCAGGTACAATAAGTTGTTACATGTTACAGTCCATTAGTGAGCCAGGTGGCCATATAGGATTTAATAAAGTATCAGTCTAGATGGTGGCGCCACAGGCCTCAGTATTTACTCAAGGTGTTCTGCATTTATAAAAGCGTCCAATATCTGGCTGTAGTGGAATGTTGGCTCAGGCTGCAGCTTGCTGTAGCAGAAGAGCTGAGCCGGACCACACTGGGAAGGCTGCACTGATGGCTGACAACTGGTTCATGCGAAAATGGAGCCTCTGAAAATAAAATGCAACAGCGACAGTATCAGTCCTTATGACACAAGTATAATTTTTGCGACAATTACCTAGACATGACTATTTAAAAAAATAGCTCTCACAAAAATTTATACATAATCAAACAAAAAGAATGCTGATAAGCGGCCCTTTGGTAAAACATTAAAAGAGTTGAACACTTGATCTAAATTTTCAACTATACATGATTAAATAAACTTGACAACGGTTACATAAAAGGACCCTCCAATATTGATAATCTGGGCTCATTTCTCCGTTTTGTATGGAGTATATAAAACTAGGGGTAACTATGGTCCCCAACCCGTGTATAGCCCAGAGACACAAGGTGGGCAAAAGTAACCACTGTATCAAAATAAATGGACAGTATTTTCTTTGTGTCCTGTCTGGCCTCACAACTGTAACGGTATTTATTTGGAGCCCCGCCTGGCTGAAATATGCCTCCTCAATGGGCTAATTAATATTAGGACCACTGGTCTACTAATACATCGAGATTCACTCGCTCACTGCATCATCATCTGATCAGTGTTAAGACGTATATGCATTACCCTCAGGTAAGCTTTCCATAATCAGTATTTATTCTGTGTCCTGTTTGGCCTCAAAATATAGGCGGTATTTTAAGCCCCGCTTGGCTGAAACATGCACTCTCACTGGGCTAAGATACGAACTACAACTGACCAAGTAATAATAATCTGGTAACAGCGAGATTTCTCGCTCAATGTAAGATCACCTTAGATTATTACAGGTGAACTAAAGTATAGTAATACATGAATTAATACTACAGATAATTCAATGATTGCACAGTAGTTTTAATCAGTTAAAGAAAGTCTACCCGTAATATACAACACCTTTACGTGACTTTAATTGAGGAAAAATGATAAGCAGTGCTGCCAAAGAATTTGTTAAAGCATAGTAATTTTTTTTACACGACTATTATCTATGAATATAACATTCAAATTTGATATCAAGGTTAGTTACCTGTTCATTAGTTTATTTGAATAATGAGAATTTCTTTCTTTAATTTACTTCTAGCATTTACAGTTTACTGTTTTTTTTTATACATCATTATTTTATCATCAACAATATCATCATTCTGATTATTATCATTATTTATTTCTTTTTATAAAGCTCTTTAGATTCAGATTATGTGTAATAGCTTAGTTTGTAGAACTCAGATTTACACCACAACATTAACATTTCTTAACTCGAATCTGCAGTGAAATATGTGTTTTGCTTACAAAAACAAACTTTTTTACCCATCCAGCAATGTATATGTGGTTTGTTATTTATTTTAAATATCATTACTCTCAAATGTAATCTAGAGTGGACATAAACTTGAAGTCAGCTTATTTATTCATTATATTCGTGTATTTATTCAAATTATTTAGTATTTTGGTGTGTTGCTCACCTAATAATATTATTGATAGGATTTCAATGAAATTAACCTAATTAAACAAGTTTAGCTTCTTAATGAGCGATGTCATTTTAACTGTTGTGTTAAGTATGCACACTGTTCTAATTTATTTTAATTACTCCCAATACTTAGGACAGACAAATTTGTGCTGTTTGATGCTATTGCTAGGTTTAGATATGATGACAGGAACAATCGTATGCAAGTGGCCCACCATACCAGATACAAAATACTCTAGGTGAAAGGTGGTACCTTGCCAAAATCGAAAACTCTCTAGGCGATACGCAAAACCCACAAGGCAGACATGCAGCCATGTCAGACACCAAAATCACAAGGCAAAATTGTTTCCATGCCGGAGATCATCTCCTTAAAAAGCGACTGGGAACTTTGCCAGCGATAAAACACTGCATAAGAAGGGACAACACGCCGGGTATCACCCAAGGCAACTGGTATATATTTTATGTCCTTATATAAAATACTAAAAAAAATCAACCAGGAAAGGCACATACTATGCCGGGATAAGAACCCTAAAAAGCGACTAGTAAAACTCTCAAAGTTGAGGCAGAATAAATGGTACTATACCAGATACTGAGATCTAGGCATATAGAATACCAATAAAAAACCTTCCTGGTGTGTCAGACATGTTACATTTAGCCTATAGGTAGTTAATTTCACCAGAGAAATTCAAAGTAATACTCATGCATATCTAGACCAGCAGTATGCGAGGCAGAATAAAATGCTTTTAATTAAATTAATAAGTATCATACTATTTACTTCTGAATTTGTCTAATTAAGTAGAGTTACAAATATTAATCACTATAATTGGAAATAACTAAGTTTTAAAAGTTTCATTTTAGAATAAGAATGTTATAAATCAAATGTAATTAATCAATAAATGTTTATGAACAGTTTAAATAGCTTTGAGATAATAGTCTACATTTGTATTAAAATTAAATGCTAAAAATCAACAAATAATTCAAGTCAAAGGGTCAATAAAATCTGAGCATGCCTCAGAGGTAATCCTCTGAGAAATACTAAATATCAATTTAAAGGATTGATCCAAATCATCAAGTGCTGATCTGTTTAAATTGTTATATTCTAACATCATAATTCATAATTAATTGTAACAAGTAACTGAGATTATCTGAAGGCAAGCGCTTAAACAGCTTTAAAGTATTAGCTTGTATCAGTTTGACATATAAGAGAGACCAACTGAAATATAGGTCCAATTATTAAATAATATATTATATGAATGTCATTTTTATTGGTGAAATTAGTTTTACATGTTTTATTTATTTATTATTAATATTATTATAATTTAAAACGTATTAACAGTAGATGAAAACATGTTAAAGGTACAAATTTTCAGGTTGAGTATTAGGTTCATGTGTATGACATAGGTTCACATGACATCACACCAGGTAACAGGTGTATCTAAATACCGGTGGTGTGTTGGGTAACTTGTCTGGGCTCCTTTGACAGAGTGTTAGTGTTGATAGCAAATCTCAACTTATCCTACTCATGCAGTATGATATAACCCCATATGGGGCACTGAATGCACCTTGATTATTAATCTGACCTGCCAGATAATGGGATAACCAGTAGGCCCTGTGAGACACAGCTTACTTTGAAACCCAAGGGTGATGTTTACATGGTTTGGGATTATGCAATAACCTGTGACCAGGAGATAAAACTGACCAACGGGGTCCGTTTGTTTGAATGACACACTAAAATGTATCTACCAGGTGGTGGATGGTGGAGTTTGTGCCCTTTCTGTAATTTAAAATTGACCAAACAATAGAACACTAGGTTCGGTAATTTAAGGATTTAAAGCCTAGTTTTAAAACCAGCATGAAGGCTTAATTTCTTTACCCAAGAAACCCATTTTGTTTAAACATAAAGATCACTGAATATCGGGATTTACAATAACATTTGATTGTAGATCAGGCTTATAAAATATTTTTAACTGACAATCCAGATTAGAATAATAAGATATTTAATTGATGTTACTTTCAAAATACATTCACAATAACCAGTGCAGTGGTATTCATTCAATATTTACATGCAGAACATAACAGTTTAAATATGTTCCATTCTACAGCATCTATACATATGTACAAAATAGAAGCTATGTTACTTTTATTCAAGAGACAGCGACGCATAATAAAAGGTTGAGCTGTTAATCTTATTTCAGTATTATCCAGCTAATTTAGATCAAGTCCTGAAGGTTTTCATTTACAAATTATCTGATAGGCTGATTATTTTTTTAAAAGAAAAAGTAATTCATTATAAGTAAAATATGACATATATACAATTGCAGGCACAAGTTGCCTGGCTGTTTGCATGGTTGGCATGAAATATTTGCTGATTACGCTTATGCCCAATGTAATAAGATGTGTGTTACGGTTTTTACAAATCCTCTTATAGTACATATAGCACGTTTTATTTCTCTTGCTTTTTCATCTTAGTGACACATATTTTATATACATAATTATAGGACACTTTTTTTTATTTTTCTATATATCCTCCTGGTGAGAACACATAATTCAAGTTATTTGCTGAGGGATTTAAATTCACATAAGGATTGAAGTAATTAGAAATTTAGTATAATGACATTAAGGCATTCATTTCATAAGAATGTAATAATAGGATGATATGTTTATCTACAATAAAAATTTCCCTATGGCCATGGTATTTACTGTAAATTGTACAGATAAAGGTTCAATACTGTGGAATAACTGTACACCTACCAATGAACTTAGAAAATGATTATTGAAGCATACACTGTTCTATAATGTATACACCACTTCATAGCCAAAGAAGAGGAAATTACTATAATAGTTTATCAAAAGGAATCTAAAGTAATATTATCCTTTTCAGGTAAAAAAAAACCCCGCGCATTGTTCTTTAAACAGAGACGGGCCTACATTTATAAACAGCCCCTATTCTAGTTCACTTAGTAAACGCAATAAATAAAAGGAACTTCCTTATGAAATGAAACCTAGGCATTTTTAAAGCTGTTACTATGTTTCTATTTGAATAGAACGCTTATTTTGCAGAATTTTACAACTTATGCCCCTTAAGTATATAGTGATGCTAAAAAACCAGAATTAACTTAAAATAAGCAATTTATTTACCAGAATTCGTCTCCTAGCTGTTCATAACAACCGATAGCATCGCTCGCCAGATATAGCTGCTTATTCATTTTGGGAGGAAATTAGGCTTGGGCAACATGCACTCGCACAATTTAAAGAGATAAAATAACACTTTTTACTGGAATAAAATTTAGAGCCTAAACCTTCAAATTATCAGGACTGCATATTATTATCTAAACTTATAAACAGAAAGATACATACCAGGCTAGATATAAGGGGTGCTGTTTGGAAGTGGGTGGCTCTTCACCTGGGTAGCCGACACTGTCGTAAAACCAACCCCAAGGTGAAAAAGAAGCCATATGCCCTCTGCCTGCCACAGAGGGCAGGCATAGGGGTCCACTGCTCGATGATCCAAGAGAGAGTGAGTTTCTGAGTTTTTCTCCCTTAAATACATGCTGCAGAAAGCAGGGTAGAAACCCAGCATTGTGATTGGTTATGGGCATCTCTATATTGACTGTCATTCAGTGTTGATGCCCCGCTCCTGCATGGCCAACTGAGGTCCAGGTCAAAGGGCAAGAATGTTACACTTGAATATCGTGAGAGGCGGACTTGGCAGGACGTGGCCTTTACCGTAGGACACCGTTGTGGGACGGGAATGAACGTGGGTGGTCATGCGGGGTCCACGTTCTCTTTGAAATGTTCAAAACGAACGGGACAGATAGTGGTCCCTGACACAGAAATGTGTACCCCGTGGCACCTGGAGAGGACTGATTTGGCCTGTCAAACCATTGGAGCTGGGCCACGGTAAATCTTCTTGTCACCCCATGTCGTGATCCATTGCCGTAGGATACCGTTGGAAAACGTGACTGAATGTGGTTATCGTGACGCTACCGTGACACTATCGTATGAGAACGTATATAACAGTAGCCGTAGCGAGAACGTCACATAGCCAGCACTTGGAAGAGGAGGCCTACCCACGTTCTTCTACGACAAGCAACGTTTTACCGTAGAAGAACGTGGTTATTACCGTAGCAGCTCCGTGGATGACCGTGAAATATCGGAGGCAGTCCACCAGTGATATATTTCTTGACCCACACTTCAAGGAAGATCTGGTAGTGTCACCTTTAACACATAAATCGATATGAATTTACCTTCAATCTGAATATTTTTACCTTTTTTAAATTTATTTTAGATTTAATATATTTTAAAATAATGTCAGGTGTTGTGACCTGTACGTTTTATTCTAAGTTGCTAAGTTGGGAATTTTGTACATTTTTATAACTGCAATATATCAACAATGTATTAGAAATTATGATCTTTATAATTGTATAATACTTGTAATTCCAAAATTTTCTAATTTATAACAGCAATCCTATTAAATTACTTCAGGAACTTCAGTCTTTATAACTCCTCCTAATACAGCAAATGGGATTGTCCTTTTTTGTGATTTTTATTGGTAAAATTCCGTTACGATAAAGTAAGGATTTTGCCAATATTTCTCTGTTTTATATATTTGATATTTCTTTATATAACTTGTTTTTGTATTTTGATTATTATCATTAAGACATTTATTATAATTATTATTATTATTATTAATAATTATTATTATTATTCATATTAATAGCTCCTCAGAAAAATGGATTACTAAGTGTTGCTAACAATCTTTCATACCAGTTCAATACGACCGTGCCATCAACGTCTACCAAGCCTCAGGTGGTAAACTCTACTATCAGAAGATACAAACATGAATGTTTCAAAACTATTTTATATCACTAGTGATCACATATTTATGTTCATCTTTAAGCACATATGATTGAATGAATATTTGACCCTGGCCCCTATTGAAAATCAACCTGTCGGTTTAATAGACCACCCTGTGGAAACATGTTTAAATAAAATGAAATTAAATAATGGACACTTTGTTAGTATCTATTTAACTATTTATTAAACAAGATACCTTTAACCAGGAATATTATTCATTTATTAAAGATTTTTTGGTGGGGTAACTGCCTCCATTTGTAAAGTTTGCTTAGCTGAGACCCAGGTTCGTTGTACTTATTATGCGGGTTCTTGGTGTCCATGTGTCATCCCAAACACCGAGGAACCCCGGGAAGGTGCACTCAGTCTCATTTGTGAATAAAACCCGACTGTTGGGAATGGTCTCCCCATTAAGCCTGTTGAGCGCTCATCCTGGTTGGGGACCGACCGTGACAAACCTCACCCTCCTCGGCTTGCATCCGAACTTACATCTCCCGACTTAATTCCTTTTCATTTTTAGTCACATAATTGCATCTAATATGTTGTCGGTATACATCAGCAATAAGATGCCTGACAAATTGCGAAGACCATGCAATTCTGTGTAATTACGACATATGTCATTTAGCCAAGAAAATGTGTTTGTCTACTTCTCTTTAACGTCATCTGCCATTAGTAGACCTAACTATTATCCATGTGCATGTTGCAAATGGAGAGACTGAAGTTTGTTAAATGTGATGGTTTGTGTATGGTGTTTCACAGGTATTCTATCTGAAAACATTTTTTTACAAATATATGTTCAGAGCAGATGGCAAAATCCCTTACGTGACGACTGCCCCTGTACTGTTGGAACCTCATAGGACGCCCGGATCCTACATTGTGTCCGGATGTACGTATCCATAGGGCGAAAAAGATATTATACATGTTATGTCAATATAACATACACAAGAGCTGGCATTGATGTTTGCACAAAATGTACGTGTAAAAGTACATGTGAGGCAGAAAGAAAAGTTAGACTATGAAATAGAAGTATATATGTGTATATGTGTCACAGATAAGCGACGAAGATGTAGTGATGAAATAGGATTTATTATACAGAATCAACAATATGCCCTCTCCAGCCACCTACAATCTGTCTCGTCCTCACTCTCTCTCTCTCTCTCTCTCCCTTGTGCTATCTCCCTGACCCCGCACAGTCCTGCTATATATATATCAGCCACGCCCCGGTCAATACACAGACCCCACTGGGGGACAATACACCCTAGCAGTACACATTTCCACATACCCCAGCCTAGGCTTGGTGGGACATACCTCCCCCTCTTATAGAATGAAACACCTTTCATTTAAGAGAAGGCATAAATACATAGCATGCTAGTGCTGGCATAACAATACAAAGGTAAGGATCAGACACCTTATATGTCCTACCAACTAAACAAAATTATTTTATTATATATGTTCATGCCAATACCATTGATACTTAGAGCTTATATAAGACCAAGACAGAATCTACACGAACAATATTCCACACTAAACTGTCACTATCCAAATAAATGATATGCAACTCTCCTTTAAATAAACTCAATATATCAATATCCAGTAGCAGATTTCTACACTTACTTTAAATAATAACAGATACATAAAAAAATCTAAACTTAAGCAGAACACAACCATCAAGTTAATTGACATATCCATAATTTGTTTTCACTTAAACTTGATTCAATTTCATGAAAAAATATTTGCTATATCTACACGCTTACGAACAGCTATTCACATTGTGCTGGTAACCAGCTTTCTCAGGCTACCTTATGACTGTGTAAAATTAAGAACTATAATAAAAACTTCTGTGCTCCCAAACAAATTACCCCTTATTCAGTATTTGCTTTTCTGCCAAATTTTAGACTCGCTTCAAAACCCCCTTAACGTTCACACATCATCACATCAATAATCTACTCGACAAAAGCTCTAGAAAGCCCATCTGCATTCCTATTGTCACTTCCTTTCTTGTGCGTAGTGAAAAATGTATATTGCTCTAGAACCAGACTCCACCTGAGCAACCTTTGATTTGATCCCTTCACCTTATTTAACCTTTGTAACGGGCGGTGATCAGTTTGAATTTCGAATTCTACCCCAAAGAGATATGGATGCCACCGTTGTACAGCCCAAACCAATGCAAGACATTCCTTTTCCACTGTGGAATATGACCTTTCCCTTGGCAACAATTTCCTACTTAGGTACTCTACAGGATGATCCTGACCATCATGAGTTCGACTGAGTACCCCACCTATCCCAAGATCACAGCCATCAACCTGAACCACAAATGCCTTTTCAAAGTCTGCTGTCCTAAGGACCGGTTCTGTCATAAGGGCTACTTGAGCTTCTGGAAGTTCTCGTCACATTCTTCTGACCACATTACTTGGTTTGGCTAACCTTTCTTGGTCAGATCTGTCAACGGGGCAGCTAAGGACGAAAACCTGAGCAAAAACCTTCTGTAGTACCCAGCAACCCAAAGGAATGCCCTTACGTCTGTTTTTGTCTGAGGCTGATTGATTCTACTTTATTCAACTGGTGTCTCACCTCACCGCCACCAATCAGTTTGGCAGTCAATCCGCTCTCCTGCAACTTTTTCAAAACACTCTCAAGGTGTTCTAAATGCTCATTCCACGTTAAACTATGAATGGCAATGTCATTGATAAAGGATCTTGCATACCCTTCCATACCTGATAGTATTTGGTTTAACAACCGTTGAAAAGTGGCCCCTGAGCACTTCATACCAAAAGGTGTCAGTGCAAACTGAAACAACCCAAATGAAGTTGTGAAAGCTGAAAGCTTCTGGGCCTCCTTACTCAAAGGAATTTGCTAATACCCTTTTGTGAGATCTAATGTTGTTATGACGTGTGACTTACCCACTTCATTGAGCATATCTTCAATGCATGGCATTGGATATGGATAAAAAATTTGAGACTTTGTTCAGCTGCCTATAGTCCACACAAAACCCAAGTGAACCGTCTCTTTTCTCAATTACTACAATAGGTGAAGCCCATGGACTCTTGGATAGATGTATAATTCCACTCTGTAACATGTGTTCTATTTCCTTCCTTACCTGATTTTTGCGGCTCTCTGTCTGATAGGCTTATTGTCAGTCAGGAACACCTCATGCTCAATCAGAGTTGTCCTTCCTGGCACATCCGAGAATACTGACTCATACCTTTGTAGTATTTGACACACTTGTTTTACCTGATCTGCAGTCAGCTCTTTATCTAGATTAATATCTTGCCAAGTCCGGTTTGACTTCAAAGTAGGTGCCACTTCACTTAGCACCTCAGCCTCTTCCTGGGGGTAAACATCTGTCATTATGTGAGCCATCATGCCACGTTCATGATATGATCTAAGCATATTGACATATCTCCTCTACTTCTTACGTTTGTCACCCATCAGGACTTCGTAGTCAACTGGACTTACCTGCTTCACCACTCGGTATGGCCCCTGCCATTGAGCGATGAGTTTACTGGATTCTGATGGAAGCAAAACTAACACCTTGTCACCTTCCTGGAAAACTCTTTCCCTCGCATTTCTGTCATACCAGTGTTATTGTCGCTTTTGCGCCACTGCAAGATACTCCTGCACCAATTTTGGTAATTCCTTCACTTTATCTCTCATACTCATAACATACTCAACCACATTTTCTGCATCACCTGTAGATCCCTCCACCCAGCTGTTTCGCAGCAGGTTAAGGGGCCCACGCACATTATGCCCATAAATTAACTCAAACGGACTGAACCCAGTTGACTCATTAGGCACTTCCCTGTATGCAAATAGCATGAAAGGCAAATGTTTGTCCCAGGTAGTTGGTTCATCAGCTACAAATTTGCGAAGTATTGACTTTAGAGTGGCATTAAATTTCTCAACTAGCCCGTTGCATTGTGGGTTGATTGGTGTGGTTTTAAGCTTTCTGATTTTCAAAACATCGCAGAGGTCTTTCATGAGTTGGGACATAAAGTTTGTCCCTTGATCGCTTAAGATTTCATCAGGCAGCCCCACCCTACTAAAGATAATCGCTAGTTCATCAGCTATGACCTCAGATTCCATTGAGGGTACAGCCACAGCCTCAGGGTATCGTGTGGCATAATCCACTGGGACCAAATCATACCTGTTGCCCTTTTTAGTCCTTGGGAGGGGGCCAACCATGTCAATCGCAACTTTTTTGAAAGGTTCTTCCATTACGGGGATTGGAACCAAAGGGACTTTCTCTTTTGACCTACTTTTAGCTGACTTTTGACACTGTTGACAAGTGCGGACATAAGTCGTTACGTCACGGAAACTTCCTGGCCAGTAAAGTTTCTCATGATACGAGCCTTAGTCTTTTCTATACCCAGATGTCCAGCCATCGGAATATCATGAGCTACACTCATGATATGTGCCCTATATTTGTTTGGAACGACTAACTGTTGCTGTTCACGATTTTCACCATCCTTATATGAAGACCATTTCCTGTTTAACAACTCACCTTTCTTATAGAAGCAAACACGTTCCTTGCTGGCTTCCTCTTCTGACACAGCTAGCTTCCTCACATTCGCAAGTGAAGTGTCTGTAAGTTGAAGTTGTTTAAACTCACCTTGTTTGCATTTGTCAGCAGTTACCTCCCCTAATCCAGGTACTGAGTCCTCTGACTCTGCCTCAAGCGGCTCCAGTGACTTGGGTTTGGCATCTGATCTAAGCATAACTTCCTCAGCTTTATTCTGCCTCTCCCTTTCTATCTTATGCTGATGCCTCATCACAGCAAAAGCATCAGCACTATACTAAAAAGCCAAATCATTACCCAGTAACACACTCTCTGGGAGATTTTCTAGCACACCAACACAAAACTTAACTTTGCAGAAAGGGCTGTCGATGTGCGCCATGACCAAAGGAACCTCCTGAACCTGGCCATTTGCATATTTCATGGCAACATTAGTGCCCAAATATGCCTCTTGGTTCACCAGGTCTGCCAGTACCAATGTCTGCGTACAACCTGTATCACGCAGCAAGCTAATTGGGCTTCCATTTACTGAACCCTCAAACACATATGGATTGGTCACACTTTCGATTCCCAACCCCTGGGAGAAGTAAACTTTACCAAGCCCCTTCTTTCCATCTTTCCCCTTGGACTTATCCAGAGGTTTCTCAGCTGGGCATCTGGCCGCGATGTGCCCTACCTGCCCACACCTGAAGCACTTGGGCTTCATATTCTCACTTTTGGCCTCATGCCTTTCCTCAAGGTAACTATTACTTACCCCTTTCACCTGAGGCTCCTTGTTTCGATGGGTCACCAGAAAACGGTCCGCCATCTCCACTAACTCACCCAGGTCCTTAGGATCCCTCTCCCTAAGCCATACCTGTAAATCGTTAAGGGAGGCACTCAGGAGTTGTTCAGTGACGCACAACTCCTTGAGCTTACCGTAATTAAGGTCAACTTCTTTGGCCTCAACCCACCGATCAAACAGACTTGTGACCCTTACGGACAACTCCACAAATGTTTCATCAGATTGCCTACGGGCTGAGCGGAATTTCTTGCGGTTAGTCCCTGCAGTTAACTCATACCGCTTAAGAATTGCTGCTTTATCTTTCTGATAATCTAAAGAGTCCTCTTGAGAAAGTCTCGAATATGCTTCCATGGCCATACCAGAAAAGAGGCCTGCTAATCTGGTTGCCCATGTATCAGGCCGCCAGCCATGAACCCCAGCTAACTTCTCAAATGTTCTCAGTAAACATCTACATCCTGCCCCTCAACAAATTTTGGCACCTTCGGCCCCTTAGGATCTCTTGGTGCTTGTGCCAGAGCATTTGCGACCCCGACTTGTGCCTGTGTCTCTAACCTTACTTTCTCTAACTCTAAAGCCAATTTCTGCTTTCAGTTTCTGCAATTTCCCTTGGAGCCCTGCTGTTTAATTCCAGCATTTTTAACTCATGTTCTTGTTGTTCCCTTGCCCGTCTTGCTAATATTTCCGCCACAGTGGCAGCCATATTTTGAAATGAAATCCCCCTTGGGCTAACCCTAGCAATGTTTCAGTTGCTTTATTATCCTCCCTTGCAGAACCACTTTTAAAACTATCTCCCCCTGATGAAAATATCCCATCATGCTCAGAGGAATCTGAATCTTCCATTATTAACTTTAAATAGATTTTCCTCTCTTAATTATGTGGACACCTGACAATTCGAGCAATGTTGAATAAAAACCCAATAACCTTAGAACCTGCAGCTACCCAGTTAACAAACAATACAAATGTCTATATCTATATTCATATTAATGTGAATATAAACTTACTTACCGCTGGTGGCTGGAGACAAGTATTTAGAATATTCAATATCCAAAATCACAATTTCTATATAGACAGAATCAAAATTAAAATTCCATAGACACATATGGCTACTCCATCTGTTAGAAAGTCCAGCAACAAGTCAATCCATTTGTAAACATAAACAAACAGGAACAATGTCCCATGCACTCAAGTCGCAGTTCAGCTAGGTGACAGGACAGGTCAGCTCTCCATCCCAGCCAGGTCAGGTCAACATACCTCTCCAGGCCAAGTCAGGTTAGGTTGCCACTGCTAACCCTGCATATGCACTGTTGTCCACTTTCCCACAGGTGTCAAATTATCTCCTCTACATACCAGAACAAGAGTCCTCAGGCACAACTGGTGAGATACAACAGCACACAGTATCTGACACCCCCTGCACTGTACTGTCCAGTACTGCTTGGCCACTTATGATTCTTGAATGGTGTAGGGTGACACACCCTGGTTCAGAGCAACGCCCTTAGCAAATCTCAGCCTTATCACCCGTTGGTCTCATTTTGATAGCTTGATGTGATTAATTCTGGTTTTAGGCTGTTCACTTGTTGAGAAGCTAGTTCTAGTCGGTTCCTTAGATGTTGTTTATCTCAGTTCAGCATTTCACAACTTATCTCAGTTCAGTGTTTCACTACTTTTCTCAGTTGAGCCTTTCTTTGGAGGAGACAGACCAGATGTTTGTTTGTGGCATGAGGGTACAAAACTTCTTCTAGAGATGTTCCAAATAACATAAATATACTCACACTTGCTGTGGTTTCTTGATGTTCCTTCTTTGTTTTAGAAAGTTCTTATCCTACATGATGTTTATACAGTTGTAAAGTTCAGTATATTTCTTTTCTTTTCACCAGTCTCTTCAGCAATTCAGGTGCAAATTGCTTTAAGTTTAATCCAAACCGCTGCCACCATATGTCACAGATAAGCGACGAAGATGTTGTGATAAGATAGGGTGTATTATAAAGAATGCACAATATGCCCTGTCCAGCCACCTACAATCAGTCCTGATATATATATATATATATATATATATATATATATATATATATATATATATATACCAGCCAAGCCCCGGTCAATACACAGACCCTTCTGGGGGACACCCCAGCAGTATACATTTCTACATACCCAAGCCTAGGCTTGGTGTGACAATATGACTACTAAAAAGCAATGCCAAAAGTCACGATTTTGTGTAAACATGCAATTTGGAAAAAAAAATATTACAGTCACAGTCGACCGATAGACATATCTTCATACGAAAAATATGTCTTAAACAGTCGACCGTTCAATTGAATAGGTGAATTAATTATACTTGCATATCAAGGTGGTCTTCTAATTTGCATATTAAAGATCGAGCACGTCACATCTACGTAATTTTATATACTTTTTTTTACAGAAAGATCTTACATGTTTCTAGTAGAGTACAAACCAAATTTACCAAAAATGTTAGACTTAATTCTATCCATTTTAACCCACTGGTTTATACATTCGTTACCTTGTACCAAGGTAAATGTTAAATCTTTCACTTAATAGCAAGGTGAACAGCCCGATCGAGAAGATCTTGCGAGAGTGCTATCTACCAATGAAGAAGAACATGGATAGGCCTTAGCAAAACTTACTCCACAAGCTGTATCAGTTTAGGAATAGAAAGTCCAAAGCAATGATTTATTACACATAATGAAATCAATAAAAAAAGGCGACATCTCGTAGATAATATCATTATTGTATGCATTGTTTCGAAGGAGATATATGCATCTTCTTTAGACAATCATATATTCATATGACTCTAATAAAGATAAATAATATTGGGAGAGATGCCAGTCGTATATATGTATATAATCCTTTAGGTTAAATAATGCCACTGGCGGGAAAGTCCAAGATAGGAGGATATATTATTCTTAACAACTTATGTATACTGGTACATGAAGCTTAAAAAAAAGTGTCATTTCAACATATGTCATTGTTTCGTAAAACAATGAGCTGATTTTTTATAACTTTCTTGATGAGATAGATTATTGCTATCCTTAATGTGTTTATAGTAAGAGCTCATGTAACACCCATATTTAACGACTAAAGGTACGAATTCAGTATAGTACGGAGCAACCGTTGGATATGAAACGATATGGGTACGAAACAGCTCGGGTACGGGTTGATGGTACGGACTAAAACTTGGATGTCTAAAGTCGGATGCCAAGTCTGATTCCATGCCGGACGACCATGTTTATTTATATCCCGATGCCATAGGTTGCTGTTTACCAGCAAAGCAAAAGAATAATAATATATATGTGTATCTACTAATATATTGTGTAATATGTATTTATAATGCATTTCACACGTGTAAAATTTAATATTATGCAAGATAACCCCCGTTCTTTATTTATTATCTGAGTAAAAGTATGATGTCCATGTATTGTTTTAAAATTATTATCTGTGAGATACCCGGGGTCTACTACAAAAATATTAAAAAAAACATGAATAATTACATTTTCTTAAATAATTATTTGCATACCATGAGATGAAAATGAATGAAATTATTTTTTAAAATATAATTTCTTCATGATATATTACAAATAAAAAGGGAAATAAAAATATTTTTAATGAGCAACTGAAATGTTTGACATTATTTATTAAAATGTAACATCAGAGGAAATTCTTTGCCGTGTGCATGGTTGATAATTATTAACGGTATTTCGATTTCGTGCAGCATAAAATGATATAGAGAAACTATTACAAACGAGCAAAAAAAATGATAACTCCAATTAGTTATGTGCTTCAACAAAAGAGCAAGCATTAAACGCACTAGAACTTACTAACCTGGAAAAGACATAAACGATAAAATATTACATTATCTACAACTTAAAAATATAATCGTTTTTATAGGCCTTGGGTCAGTGGCGTACCTAAGGGGGGCGGCAGGGGCGGTCCGCCCCGGGCGGCACATTTTGGGGGGCGGCATTTCGAGGAATTAGTATAATGAGTGGCACCAAGAATTCCTTAAAAATACAAATTTGTCCTTTTTGTCCCACGTTCAAGTATTCCAGGGATTATAAACTGGACAATGGAACCTACCAAATGATTAGCGAACGATTTGTACATTTTTTGGGGCGGCATTTCTGGGATTTAGTGTAATCAGTGGCACAAGGAGTTCTCTAAATGTACAAATTTGCCCTTTTTGTACCATGTTCAAGTATTCCAGGGATTATAAACTGGACAATGGAACCTACCAAATGATTAGCGAACGATTTGTACATTTTTGGGGGCGGCATTTCTGGGATTTAGTATAATCAGTGGCACAAGGAGTTCTCTAAATGTACAAATTTGGCCTTTTTGTCCCATGTTCAAGTATTCCAGGAATAATAAACTGGACAATGGAACCGACTAAATGATTAGAGAACGTTTTGTACATTTTTTATGGGCGGCATTACTGGGATTTAGTAATATCAGTGGCATAAAGAATTCTCAAAAAGTACAAATTTGGCCTTTTTGTCTCATGTTCAAGTATTCCAGGGATTATAAACTGGACAGTGGAACCTACAGAATGATTAGCGAACGAATTGTACATTTGTGGGGCGGCATTTCTGGGATTTAGTATAATCAGTGGCATAAGGTGTTCCTCAAAAAGTTCAAATTCGGCCTTTTTGTCCCTTTTCAAGAATTTCAGGGATTAAACACTTGGCAGTGGAACCAACCAAATTATTTGCGGACGACCAGTAGAATAACTGGTACTTCTCTTGCCACACACCAGGAAATCTGTGAAACCAAAACAATGGCCTTCATATCTAAGGTCATGAATGACAAAACACATCCCCTATATTCAGAGTTCCGTTTTTTACCTTCAGGTAAACGCCTAGACACAATATTCTGCAGAACAACTCGTTTTAAAAAATCTCTCGTACCACACAGTATTAAACTTTTTAACTCACAACCCTCTTAGAAATTTAATGTTTTGAATTATGTGTTTTACCTGCAGAATTATCTGTTTTATCATTTTTACATGCTTAATTTTACATGCATAGTCAATATGTTATGTGTGATTTTTATGTATTTTTGTATTATTTTTATGTATTTATCTATCTATTTACTTATTTATTTTTTATGTAATGAATTGCAAGTCAACAACAAATTCCTGGAACTGAAGGCTAATAAATGTTATCTTATCTTATCTTATCTTATCTTATCTCTATAGAGGCAAGCTTTACGCAAAAAAAGAAATACATATCTGTGGTTATTCTTTGTTAGATTTATGGTCTTGCAATGTCAGAACGCCATCGATAAACTGACCAATCATGCAAAAAGCCTACATTTCAGGGCGGTCGTCGTTTACAGAAATCCCTAGCAGCAACTGATAATCACCAGGGAAAAAACCCTGCCAGAAGACCGATGGCCCCCGGTGGTGGGGGTGAGGTGTCTGTCATACACATTGTGCGAAAGATATTTTGACGAATTGTGTTGCTCTTTCCTTGGAAAGTATTATAAATTTCTATTCATGAACCCTTGAATTCCCGAAATTCCAGGATATTTAAACAGCCTGAAACAACCTGAAACGCCCTTTTTCCACGATTCTTCATACTCTAACATCAGTCTTGTTAAAATGCAAACGTTTACACTATCGTGTTTATAATGAGTACTACCTATAAATGCCTGTGTCTTTTGATTAACCAATATAGCCTGCATGATCTTTTATGTAACGTGAATAAAAACAATAAACACCCAGGCTTATGTAGGAATTATTTAACTTTAAAATATAATTCAATTGTAACTGTCCGGCGGGATGAATCCCCCTGGCCGCTTAGCCAATGTTCAATATACGTATCAAGTATCAGTTTTAACTTTTAGTGTTAAAAACTTAAATTAAAGATATATTTACCTGTACTGTTAATTCTGTTATTTACATTTTAATTATCCACTACCTACAGACAATTGTTGTATATTGTGACAAATCATTTGAAATTAAATTATAATATATATTTAAATTATATCATTACTTGAAATTTATTTAAATACTTTATTGAATAACAAATAGTCATGAGTTCATAAATAAAACCTCGCAAAGTGCATAATCACTATAATTCTTTAATGATTTTGATGTAGCCTTGAAATAAAGTATGCTCTTAACTTGGAGTATTTTTTAATTAAACAAAGTCAGTTTGTCCAAACAGTGAATTTTTTTATGTGAATATATTAAACATGCCCTGCCTACATATATAGGCTTAACTCATGAATTACGCTTTTTTTTTAGTAAAGACTAAAGTGCCTTGCATGCAGCAGTACCATGCATATCTCAATAGCTCTATTAGGTGTACCTGCTGTCTCATGCGTTTACAAGAGGTGGAATTATAAATGTGGTATTTGTATACGTTGGGAATGGAATAACACTCACCAAATAAAATTTTTCCCAAGCTGAGTATAAAGTAATCATGAATCGTATTTACATGAATGATGAAAGTTTGATTTCACACATTTTATGTGTATCCTGCAGTGTAATCTGTTTATAGTTACAATTTATTCGTTTTATTCCTTTCTGCTCACTACATGATGAAATGTAATTGTTTGAGCTTCGAGCGATCTTTTGATTTACATTAGCAAAGAGATGTCTGCTCTTTAATATGTGGCGGAAGAATTCCCTGCCAGTGAATCCATATAATTGCGTTGTGGTCAAATACAAGCCTGTAACAAGGACATTTGACACCATATATTTCAATATGTTATCCAGGTTGGTAATGTTTTGTTAGAGGGGCGGCAATTTCTTAGACCGACCCGGGTGGCAATGAGGCTAGGTACGCCGCTGCCTTGGGTATCTCGCAGACAGATAATCATTTTTACTTGAAGAATATACGGACATCGTAATTTTACTGATTGTAAATATAGAGCAGAAAGACTATTTATCTAACTGAAATATGTACGTGTGTATGTTTATATACATTCCCACATAGATTACTGTGTCAACACACAGATACGCTATATAAAATTTTGTGTCTATAGTATTGAATCCGAGCTTGACGTCCGACTTGGCATCCGATATCCAATTTCTGACATCTGAGTTTTAATCCTCACCCGAATTGACCAGACATGGCCGCTGAAAGGGAAGTTGTTGTGGACGCTCTCCCATATTATGACCAAGGGTATGACGAATCTGGAGTGAGAGAAGCGGTAAGAGTTTAACTGTTCTTAGATATAGCAGTTTATTAATACATTGAATATAAAAAATTCACAAATGACTGATGGAACTAGGAACTTTCGGATATCCAGGGATTTATATACACGTATTATCGCTCAGGCACAGGCGCTTGAATCGCTATTTGTGTTGATCTTGGTTTAAATAGTGTTCAATTTACCTTAACAACAATCCCCTACCATTTAATGAGCTTTAAACCATGTTATATCGTTTGCCGGTACTTGTTTATATAATAGATACACAAGGCCGGCTTCCAAGTCTGCGGACGAGTCTGTATCCATTAAGCGACGAACAGACAGATTTATCCCAGGTTACTATTTCCATCATTATCAACCAATCAGGTGTTAGGTTCCAGGGGGGAATCCTTACTGCTGACCAAGATACATGGGGATTTCCTTGTTTGAGGTAACAGCTGCTTAATGGATGCAGACTAGTTACAAATAAGAGCTCATTACACGTGGTACACTGTGTGTATTGGAATTGTTGATGCTTTTATAGAAAGAAGAACTGGCCATTTGACCACTGTAAGTTTCTTTCCTCGAAAATCTTTGAAATATTTGGGAATTTCCATTGATTTCTTGTATCATCGCCTACCCGTCCGCAGACTTGGATGCCGGCCTTGTGTATCTATTATATAAACAAGTGCCGGCCAACAATATAACATGGTTTAAAGCTCATTAAACGGTAGGGGATTGTTGTTAAGGTAAATTGAACACTATTTAAACCAAGATCAACACAAATAGCGATTCAAGCGCCTGTGGCTCAGGTCAGTCCTTGCGTTTTCTGGGGAGCATCATTGATAAGTAGTGCAGAGCGTCAGTTATCCGAACACCATTTATCCGAAAATTGTTGATCCCAAAGGCCAGATGTTTCACGGCCTTTATTTGGATTAATACCATTAATTTGGTAAGTTTCAAATAAGGTGGCGTTTCAATAACTCAGGTTCAAATGGTAATCGTGCAAAATAACGGACCCATCTTACATGGTCTGACAAAAAAGTGTGACCACATTTCAGTGAAAAAACTGTTACATGTAAAAGTTGAAGATCCGGCGCATCTAATGATACAATATTTTTGTATGTTTGATATAAATATATTTTGCTACAAACTGTCCAAAAAGGGTAGTTTGCTGAAAATACCCAAAATGATGTCGTGTCAAAGACGTTCTCAGCCGACGTCATGAATCCACAGTACTGTACGTGCATACCATGTTAAACAAAAGGATGATGTCTAACAAAAATTACAGTCAATATATAATATTACCCATATATGTTAATACTTTTTTACCTCTTTTTATCCACATTTCACTCGATGTACGTTCAAGGTGACGATGCCCTGCCGCCAGAATGTAAACAAATGTCGAGTGTCGCGTGACAAGTCATGCACTTAAAATCAAGAGAGACACGGGAGAAACATGTTCCTCCGCATTATATTACAATCGACAGTTTGTAGCAAAATAAATATATAAATAACATACAAAAATATGATATCATTAGATGCGCCAGATTGTCAACTTTATCATGCAAAAAAAAATTTTAGTGAAATGTGGTCACACTTATCGTGAGAGAGAGAAATATGGGTCCGTTATTTTGCACGATTACCGTTCAAATTAATCAGAACACCCCAATTCAGTATCTCAGTCAGTATGTAAAATCAGTCAATTCGTAAAATGCCAGAAATTTTCAGTCAATTTACAATGTGTCTGATTTGCTGAGGCAAGTCAGTTTATTTCTCACATTGACTGAATAGATATGAAATAGTCTTTTGCTTCACATATCTCATAAAACAGTATAACTAGCTACTTCTGTGTAACTTTAATGCCTGTTTATTCTTTCTAGGCTATTTATGAAGATTACTGATGATAAATGAAATGCACAGACTATATATAATTGAATTAGCACACTGCTATATTATAATGAAATATTTATACTTTTTTACAACTTATTTGAATTAATTGAACCATAATGTCTAGGGCTGGGTATCGGTCAACGCAATATGTATTGACAATATTCTTTATTTTTCTTAAATGCATCATTTCTGATAGAGAGAGCTGTGATAAGACCGTGATATATTAGTCTATCATGGGCTTGTCATGAAAGCACTGGTAACTGTATACACATTCCTCATCCAGTCGATATTACGCAAATGCGTGATCTTGTTTGAATCTTTAAAAATCAATATAATAAATAAATAGCAGCATAAGTTTTAAAATTAACTCAGATTATAGTTTAAATAAGGGTTGTATGACTTGTATCTATATTTGTGAGTAGTTTTTGTGTTTCATCAGTATGACAATACAGCAAGCACAGTGTATCTGTAAACATACATCGATATTGCGTATCAATATATCGGTATATTGATGTAGCCCTAATAATGTCACACTTATCGTAAAATTGCTCCACAAGAAATGCAGTCAATTTATGGTTTGTTGCAGAATCCACAAATTCACCTGTACAGTTAGGCTGTGAAATGGTGAAAGGTGAATAGTGATTTGAACATAACAAACTTTATGAACTTGTTGTGAGCTGAGATGATAGACCGGTATCCTGCACGGACCCCTATTAATGCCTGTCTTTTTCCAGTTCCAACTGTAATAAGATCAAAGGACTGTGGGACACTAACGTAATCATGGTGGCTTCTTCTTTATGTAAACATTAGGGCTCAAGGTAAAATTATGGATTTGTAGTTCAGTTGAGCATTGCATTGGTGCTACTACCTTTCAGAAGTTTCACAATACATTCAGAGACAACAAAACGGTAATTATTATTCTGCTTGACAAGTGGTGCTCTATAGTGATCACCGTGTCAGTCCGTCCTTCCATCAGTGACACTTTCTTTTGCACGCGATAGCTCAACAACTTATTGCAGCTTTCCCAAATTCTCATGGATGATGGGTACCTATGAGGGCTCCAGACCTATCGAATAACAGTTATGTCGGAATTCCAATATGGCCGCAAGAGCCCAATCGCTGATTTTCTTTCGCACGCCATAACTAAAAAAACAACATACTGCAGGGTCCTGTATTCACAGGAATGATTGGTTCCTATGACAGTTCCAGACCTATCAAATTTCAGACTTGTCAGAATTCCGATATGGCCGTCACAGCCTGATCGCTGATTTTCTTTCACGCGTGATAACTCAACAACATACTTCAGCTTTCCCAAATTTACAGGGGTGGTTGGTATATGTAAGGGCTCCAAACCTATTGAATTACAGACCTGTTGGAATTCCAATATGGCCGCCACAGCTTGATCGCTTATTTTCTTTCGCACGTGATAACTCAACAAAAATCTACTGCAGCTTTCCAAATTTCACAGGGATCATTGGTGCCTAAGAGGGCTCCAGACCTATTGAATTACAGACTTGCTCAAAATCAAATGTGGCTAACAGACTACATTTGGTGATTTTCTATTGCACACATAATTTCAGACAGATCTTCTTTAATATCATTTGATCCAGTAGGATTTTTTCCCTCATGCAAATGGATAAAAACCTGCTTCTGTTTATCATATTTTTCAAATTTAACTTAATTTTTCATCCATATGTAAACTAGTCAAGCACTTGTTGGAACGTGGGGCCTTCTGAGGACCATTGTCCGACCACATCTAGTCTTATGTTGACACCACCTAAGTCACATATATACAAAAACTAAAGGGGTCTCTTATAAGGAACCTTACATTTGCCTTTTTATAAGGGGCCATCTCAAGATGTTGATGTACAGCTGCAGAGCCAATTATAATAAAATGTCTTGGGATGAGACAAATTTTAGGTACAGGGCTCAAAGAATTTTGTAAAATCTACTGGTATCGAGGACAGGACACTCTAAAAAACTGGGTGTCCTCCTGTATAAATTGGTTGCCCCCCCCCCCCCCTAAAGTTTTTAATTGTCCACATTTATCAGTGCATTAAGTCTTTTCTTGGTTTTAAATAAGGTGTCACACAAAATGAAAAGTTTATATATATGTCAGAGACGAGATTGAAATCGAGGCGCACTTTAAATTAGCCTAGACGAGATTGCGATTGTGATCTCGCCTAGGCGAGACTGCGATTGTGATCTCGCCTAGACAGATTTTAAACTTGCCTAGACGAGATCACAATCACAATCTTGCCTAGGCGAGATTAAAATCCATCATGGAGCAGGCCAGGATTTTAATCTTGTCAATGCAAGTTTAAAATCTATCTGGTATCATCCAGGCGAGTTTAAAATCTGCCTGATATCACTTAGGCGAGTTTAAAATCTGCCTAGGTGAGAATAAAATAGTGATCTGATCTAATTTTTAGCTCAGCTGACTATAAGTCATCTGAGCTATAGTCATGGTCCATTGTCCGTCTGTCTGTCTGTCCGACTGGATGTCCGTCCGTAAGACTGGCACGTTTCGACACCGTTGGACCTACGAATCTGAATTTGGGCATATAGTTAGATGTCCCCATAATCTCCTACCATGTCAAAAATTGGGTCAATAGGACTTCGTTCCTCTGAGATATTAAGGAAAAACCTCAATTTTTTATTAAAAATCTATTTTCACACTTCAGGACTGCCTAATATCAAAACCACTCATCTGGTTTTCTTCATATTTACCATAAATATTCCTCTATAAAGTTCCTATGTACATGCCAGATATTAAGTCAGTATTATATAATTTAAAAAAGTTATGGGCCCAAACATAATGGACTTTGTAAAAAAAATCAGGAAGATATTTGGTCACTTAAGACCAAAAGTGTTAAAGGTAGGGACTTTTTTCCAGTAATACAACTTTAATTAATCAAAATTTAATTGTATACCAAAAATTAGATCAAAATTTGTTAAATTTTTTTAAATATTGGCAAAAATATAAAATTGGTACCTTAAATTTTGCCCAACTTTGGCCATGGCACGTTTTTTTCCTGTTAGTACTGTGGATTTAATTTTCACACCATGTATACATAAGGATTTAATCTGTTAAAATCTGAATTTGAAAATAAAAGCTGCAAAATTAGGCTATTTATTGAATTTTTTTGGAGGCTCTTGTTGTATTCCCTTACATTGTCAAGCAGTCCACTTTGATGACTGTAGGTCATTCAGTGCACATCTCTATGCTCCCCAGGCTGTTGACATAATTTTAGATGTCCCCAAAATCTCCTACCATACCGAAAATTGGGTCATTAGGACTTTGTTCCTTCGAGATATTAAGGAAAAAAAACTCTGTTTTCCATAAAAAAAAGCCATTGTTACACTTCAAGGCTGCCTAATATCAAAACCACTGATCTGTTTTTGATCGTATTTAGTATTCACATTCTTTTATACATTTTCTATGAACATACCAAAAATTAGGTCAGTATTGGGTATTATTTTGAAGTTATAGGCCAAAACATAATGCAATTTTTTTAAAAATCAGGAAATATATTTACTCACCTAACATGAGAATTGCTGAACCTAGAGACTTTTTTTCAGGAATATAACTTTATTTAATCAAGATTCAATTGTTTACCCAAAATTAGATCTGAATTTAGCAAATTTTTCAAGTTATTTGCATAAATAAAAAATCAATACTTTAAATTTTGTCCAACTTTGGCACTGTTGATTTAATTTTTCCAGCATATATGCATAAGGATTTAATCTTTTAAAATCTGAACTTTCAAAAGAAATTGATTGGAATGAATAGCTTTTATTCATGTTTTCATACACCATGTCAAGTGTTGTTCACATCTAGCTCACCTAGTAGTACAGCCTTCACTTGCATTATGTAACCCACCCCAGGCAGCTTACCTTGGCCCAGCTTGGCCACTACTAGCAGGCTTCCCCTCTGCCCTGCACTCATCCCCCCCAGCTGGTGCATAAACTAGATGAATGTTATAATTTTTCTGTATTTTATTTTATTCTTGGACATGCTACATTTTAGATTTTTTATTGAACCACCAGGGTTACAATGATTAAAGTGTACCTTTAATTGTGTCCACAAAGTGGTGTATTGCTGTGAAAGTGTGGATGTTCATGAGATAAGTAATTCCTTACTTCAGAAGAGTAAAAACTTCACCAGGTGTGAAATTGACTATTAATTCCAGTAATTATTTAAAACTGGGATAGTAATTAGCTCAATGATATTGTTTGTCCCTCATTCAACCAACAGTGTGTATACTTTATTTGAAAAGATGATTTATTTCATCAAATTTACTTTTATTTTATTTTGGTGAATAAAATTAAGCATATCCTGAAAACTCCAATGTGCAAAACATTTTAATAGTGATTCAAGGAATATTCTTGTAGATGCCATGTTGTGGCATTATTTTCTTTTAAAATCAGTTTAAACATTTATGATTTAAAAATAATAAAATATATGTATATGCATAATATGACCCAATGTTTTTTACTCTGTATATATAATGATTGCAACTTTTGCAACAATTCTAACATTTTAACTTATATTTTCAGGTTTTTTAATTAAAAATTTATAAACCTGTAAATAAAAAAATGATTCAGATAAAAACTTCTTAATGGAAAAAGTGGATCTGCTTAAAAAATAGGATTATATATAAACTTAAATGCTTTATTCTCTTGAAAGTGAAATAAAGGTATTAGTCCATTCTGTCCACTTGCCTGTCCATCTGTAAATTTTCTTATGCAACACAGTATCTCAAAACTTTTACTGTTTTTCTTCATGACAGTCTTGTCAGAGTATTAGTTTGCAATCATATATTTAGAACTTTACTATAACCAAGTGGGAGGGCCCCTTTCCTCTTAGCTTTTCATATTCTTATATAAATGAAAAACATTACAATAGAATATTTCTACATCCACCTTCGTGCTGCCCTCACTTTTCCCTTCTCCGAACCCCATCCCAAAGTCAGCCTCAGTAAGCAAGAACAAGATGAATCAGATATATCCATATTTTAATATTTTGTATAACTATTCGTCCATAGGTACCTATGTACATGCCAGAAATTATGTCAATATTGTGTAATATGTAGACATAGTGGGCATCACAATAATGTACCTTGTCTAGACTAAAGAGATATTGTGTCATACAGTCACATATTCATAAATCACTTCATCAGCATAGTTAATCATAACATCATATCTGTCAAATTGAATGCTTGCAGACTACCATACACTTTAGATCCTTCAACAAAAAGCCTTATCATCATTCTACTACTGCTTATTACTGCTGTCATTGCATTCATGTTTGCTCAAATATATCACAATTTTCAACCCCTCCTAAATAAATAAAAAATAAACCACTTTATTTGACTCTATTAATCCATCAGTCAGGTAATTTCATTTATCATTTACTCACATATTACATTACATTCCTTTATAATAGCCCAACATGTACATGATATTTATAAGCTTTATCGACTCAATATAGTATCACAGTGGAGAAACATTTATAGTCCAATCACGATCAGCTGAGCGCCGTGACCCATGGGTTCCTTGTTTAATATATTATGCATTGTAATTGACATTTTTCAATGAAAAATGTTTTCAGTCAGATTTTCAATATTTTAACACTGAATGGTTTTGTATACATGTACAGCCGTTTTTAGCCCTCAGCTCATAGGCTGATGGGCTATTGTCGTCACCCAAGCTGTCCGTCTATCCGTCCGTCCATCTGTCTGTCCGGTGTCCGTTCTTCCGTTCCACGTCTGTTAACTTTTACCTTGTGAGCGGGATATCTATAAAAGGATTCACTATTGGAATTTTATTTCATCAGTGAAGATGTATATCGATAAAATCGAGATTAAGTTCAAAGATGGGTGACCTTCACCCATTTTTCTACATTTTAGAGCTGATTATAGTAAAACACTCAGAAGCTTATATCTCAGGAACCATTGTGTGGATTTTCACAAAACTTACTATGATCATTGGGACTGATGGTCTGTACGTGCTGCACAATTTTGGTGGCACCACCTGCAATTTCTGATTTTTTTATGAAATTTTATCAGAATTTTCAATTTTGGCCTTTTGTGCAGGATATTCAACACAGGAACTTCATTACTTCAGTGCTATTGCATTATATTTACAAAATCTTGGTCAAGTTTAAAGATGGGTGGTCTTGACCTACTTTTCAAGGTCACAGAGCTTGGTATAGAAAAAAACTTAGGAGCTTATTTCACAGGAAGCATAAAATTTGGTGAATTGTTATGAAACATGGTACATACCTCTCCA
This sequence comes from Sipunculus nudus, assembly GCA_026874595.1. Taxonomy (NCBI): domain Eukaryota; kingdom Metazoa; phylum Annelida; class Sipuncula; order Golfingiida; family Sipunculidae; genus Sipunculus; species Sipunculus nudus. The sequence continues at coordinate 39,596,141 of CM049316.1, forward strand.
ATTTAAATTTATAACTGATTATCAGCTTTTGCTAATATTCTAGTTTCGCAATGCAATGCTTACAGATACTGGCCTAATGTTTGGTCTGTGGGCGCATAATGACCACTTACAGATCGAGTTTGTGTTTCGTCCCAGTTAACCTATTTTTGACCATATGACAGATCCTGAACATAGAAAATTTCATGAAAGACAGAATTTTTATGAAAAATGCACATGTATGGACCTTTTTCACAATGCCTGCAGATACTGGCCTGATGTTTGGTGTGTTGCTTGATAATAACCCGTTACAGATCGAGTTGCATTTTGCCCTTGTTGACCTACTTTTGACCATACAACACCTGAACTTAAAAAATGTTACAAAATTTAACAAATGTTTCTAATTTGCCCCAGGCGGGGACATTCTTGTCGTTCTGACACATCTAGTTTGATTATCTTTGTTCAGTGTAGTAATGTTATGAGCACTTTTATTAATATAATAAATTATAATAAACCAAATGGCGTCTCTCCCGCCATCTGACCTTGGATTACATGTGTTCAAGAGTAACGTGTCAATACCGACTGTTTGACTGACACTAGGTCTACTGGCGGTAGAGGCGGGAACAACCGTGCCAGTGGCACTTTCAGTTTCACTGACACCGTCCTTCACACCGGGGCAAGGCGAGGTTTTGCTACATTTTGCTGTCTAAGTAAAAAACCTAAATAAGTCTGTCTGATTCTGACCTGACCTCTTTAAATTTGAATGGTCCATTGTTTGCGGAATATATGCCTGAGATCGACAACAAGACGCTGACATGATGATGATAATCGCAAGCCACATGATCATGGAGGCAAAGGAATTATGTTAAAATTACAGGAAGACGAGAAAATTCTCGGAGTATTGCGAACTGTAATATGTGGACAGCATGCTTTTAAATTAGTTTAAACTTTGAAATTAAAATCCTTATTTTACAATTAAACGACCTAAAACTGTGAAAAGAGAATGATATTTTGAATATAACTAACCTTTTTAAGATTTATATTTTGAAAATAAAAATGTAGCTCCATAAATTAACACAGTCCCTTCGCTATTTAAACGTGCTCGGAATTAATACTATATATAACGGACAGACAGCGCCAAAGACAACCACAGCACATTCAGCTGTCCTTGGGTATCATTAGAAATCGAACAAGGACGTCCGGTATAAGACGAAAGAGCCAATGAGAGAACCTGGCTGACATCAATTTAAGTCTTCCATGGTCCAAGAACCCTTAAAAATTTACAGCTATGTTTTGTTTTACGGCCAATAGCGGTTTCATATCAGTACTTAACATTGTCAGTAAATGAGATTGAGACAGGTGGACACTTATAGTTCTCTTAACGGACATGCAGCATTTCATGACTCGCCTGCGCGGATGTTGCCATGAGCATACCGTCGCCCCCATATATTTAGCCCTGCTCAGTCGGACGGCCTGATTCTTCGAGCCCTTAGGTATCTCTTTATTAAGATTAGATTCAGTTCATGAGATCAATTCCTTACACTAATGTCACCTATTCTAACATGATCTACCAGTTAATATTGGAAGTCACCTGAGTTGGGAATCCAACCTACAACCTTTAGACTAGGAATCCTACCAGCTACTAACTGAGCCATGAAGATGGGATACCAGTGGGGGTGATTTGGATTAATTTATTAGAGGCACTGAAAATAGAGGAAATCACTGATTTGGTAGTGCTGATCAGAATAGCTCTTGTCACATGGCATGTTGTTTGTCTTAAAATACATTAATGAAGATAATCGTAAGTATTCAGTGCAAAGTGGCATCAAATAAATGCCTACCAAACTTTCTTTAACGTCTTGTACTCTGACAAAATCTATTTATGTACGAAATGTCTGTGAAAACAATGGAGTTTGTGACCATTAATACAGTAAAACATCCTTATAGTTCTTCCATATATTAAGTTAATTATTCAGACACCAGGTGACGCTCTTTGCACAAATTTAAAGACTGATTTTCATTCACCTGTAGATGATATATATTGGTGAATACCAATCAGAAAGATACTTATTATGCAGAATAACCTGGATATAAAAACATAACATTCATTTGGGATTCAAAATAACCTGCAGTTAATTGCAATAACGGCATATAACACAGGAAACCATGAACTGAAAGTTGGCTGTTGGACACCATGAATACATTATCATGGTCCCAGGGCCCCATAGAAGGCATGTTAGGCCCAGGAACCAACTTGGTAATAATCTCTCTCGGTCTTGCACAGAACCTGGGACTTTCACCACTTATGCCAATATTATTGTAAATTTCTTCCTTGAAAATAGTTTGACAAACCATTTCTGTTACAATCTGATAGCAAGAAATAGATTTGCAATCTACAAATACAATTTTACCTGAATAACTGTTCAAATTGCTTGAAAATGAACTTCAATGTAGGATACAGAAAATTACATGTGGCATAACTGGTTCATGCATTAACCAACACTTTTTTATGGCTTTAAACATGCAGTTAAATGAAAACGGAGAAAAAAACAGAATCCATGAACTTGAATCAAATTTTACATAATTTTAAATGACAAATCAGTGTCCCTATTTTATAGCTCTGCGTTGAGCACCATCTATCACTTAAATGGGGAACCATTTTTGTATTTGAACAGCTTAATTTAACATAAGGTGGGGGCTGCTGCCCACACACCCCTGGGGAACCTGGGTTCCTCAGACCCTTCCACCTGTAATATAATGAACTCAGGTTTGAGCAAAATCAAATATTGGAATTTCTCCAGAAAAAAATGATGAATTGGGCTTTGTAAGGAAACAACAATTTATGTGACACCTGACCAGCAGACATGTAGGGCCAATTCTTAGCAAGTGCCAAAAATTTACTTACCCTGAATCAATATATTGTGTAAATGTTTGTCTGTGAGATGTTTTCATTCTTATGCTCCCACAGTTCAGTTCTGAGCAAGCTTCTGTGCGAAAAATAATATGGCTCTCAATGATCCAATTATTGAAAATTTTATTCTTTGTTATGATACTGCCATCGGAAAGGTATAATATTTTTTACACAAATTTTTTGGATGTGCTGCATGTTAGGGTCAGCATGAGCCAGCTGTTATCTGAAGGTGATGACCAATTGTGTTAATTACTTAAGTCTTTAGGCTACTTTACTGGACATGTTTCAGCTAGGGATAGCTTACTATGATGAAAGACTGTCAGGTCATGACATTCATAAAAAAATTGTATAATATCATTATTTCAGCAAACTTCCTTTACTTTTATCAATATTTCTAATTGGCAAATTATGTAGTACAGACTCTGTTCTTCACTTAAACCTAGTAAATGGAACCAGTCTGAAAGACCATCTGTCTTAAAAGACCACCCTTGAGTGGACTGAAAGCATTCCCATTAGTTTAAATAACTGACCTGTCTTGTTAGACCACCTGTGAGTTAAGACAACTTTTGTTCAGTCTCGTGGGTGGTCTCACAGCACAGGTTTCACTGTACTAGTAGCTAGACATGGAGAACCACTGCATCTCTGTTATTTATGTGTTGTAGGCACTTGCTTTGGTTGAAGAAGAAACTAGGCGTTACCGGCCTACAAAGAATTATCTGGACTATCTACCTCCACCTGCATACAATGCATTTGAGGTAAGTCACTAAAATAACTTATTACTGGTACAAAGTTCACTATTGGCACATGTGGACTGTGTTTACTGAGTTTAAGAACACTCAGACAGGCAGGCTGGTAGTAATTATTTAATTCTTTTCGAAAGAATGTAAGGTAGAACATTTTCTACATTTTTATTTGGTTATTATTGTTAAGTTGTAAATTTCCAGGTTTGAAGTTTCCTGTGCATGCCCTCATCTATGAATTGAGATATGAGCTCATTGCAGCTACCTTTGTCCTAGTGGGCAGAGCTGACCTGTGATGCAACAATGAAGTTGGTCAAGTTAGACACACAGCTTTCTCGGATTAATACATTTCTAGTTCTTACACTTGCCTCACTTTACACAGTCTGTTAAAATATATTACCCACATTCTATTAAATCCAAGATTTACACTTAATGGTATTATGGGGAAACCATGATGCCCTGGTGGAGGTCTGTGCACTGTAAGTGCTTTTTCCGTGCTGTTGATATGATGACCAGTGTTCATTTTGTAGACAGAGGTGATGAAGACGGAATTTGAACGCCTTCAGGCCAGATTGCCAATGGACATGCTGAGCATGAAAAGGTAAAGGACTGTGTTAAGGAGATGAATTAAATGTAACACAAGGGAATCAGTTATAGCTTGAACTTCACAGATCACATTCTAAAGTCTCTACTGCAAATGCAACATTTTGTTTTTTTCTTTCAAATATAAAATTCTCAATGGATAATCTGTAGTATATACATATCTCATTTGATATTAGACCATAATGTGACAGGTTATTCCTACCATATTGGTTTTATGACTCACAGGTCACTTGTTTTATATTGCTGTGGTCACTGGTTTATATTGCTGTGGTCACTGATTTCTGTTCAGGTATGAATTACCTCAGCCACCGCCAGGAAAGATGACAGATGTGTCAGCATGGATGGAGTGTGTGGACAACTCACAGGCACAGCTAGAACATCAGGCACTCAGGTAAGGTTGTGTCAATAATTCTTAGGCACAACTGGAGCATCAGACACTCGGGTAAGAATGCGTGGGCAACTCTCAGGTAAACCTAGAGCAGTAGGCACTCAGGTAAGGATGTGTTTATAACTTAAAGACAGAAATGGAACATGAGACACTGGGGTAAGGGTGTGTGTGTACAACTGAAAGGCACATCTTGATCATCAGACACTCGGGTAAGCATGTGTGGACAGCTCACAGTTCAAGTTAGAGCATTAGGCACTTGGGTAAGGATGTGTGGACAGCTCACAGTTAAAGTTAGAGCATTAGGCACTTGGGTAAGGATGTGTGGACAGCTCACAGTTAAAGTTAGAGCATTAGGCACTTGGGTAAGGATGTGTGGACAGCTCACAGTTAAAGTTAGAGCATTAGGCACTTGGGTAAGGATGTGTGGACAGCTCACAGTTAAAGTTAGAGCATTAGGCACTCAGGTTAGGATGTGTGGACAACTTAAAGGCACAGCTGGAACATTAGATACTATGGAGCACCTGGCACTTGGGTAAGCATGTGTGGACAGCTCACAGGTAAAGCCAGAGCAGCACGCACACCGTTAAGAATGTGTACAATTTTAAAACTAGAGCATCAGGATCTTAGATTACCATGCAGTAAAAAAATATAAACAAGACCCAGGCACACATGCATGTAAGCCATTCATTAATTACTTTTTGTTTAAGAGAGTTTAAAATTTGTGATATTCATTAAAGAAGACCTTCACAGGTGAATGGTTATTAATGATATACCGGTAGTCTCATTGCTATTTTATGTGTTATCCTCGTGATCATGCCTGTTGGTTTAAAAATCAAAATAAGAAAGATTGATTTTATAACTAAAATGTTTTTATGTTACCTGTAAATCAACGTTAGCCATTATGTATAACATAAGATCTTTCATATAATCTGCTAATAGGGGACAAGAGTTTCTACTCATTTGTCTTTGTCAGCATGATAAGATTCATGTGATTAGGCCAAAAAAATATAAGTTATGATTCTCCCCCTGATAACCCCCTGCATCCAAAATATTTATTTTTGTTTCCAATAGAATTTTATCCATTTTGAGCTCCAGCCGCTCAGACATTTCTTTCAAGAAGATAAAATAATCCAATTTGATAAGATTTTCTTTGTTATGTAGTTTTTTTTACCTGTTTAGGAAAAAATTCTGTTATTATCATGCTTTTCCCTGATGATTTGACATTTTTATCCAAACATACCAGTACCAAAAATGAAAAAAGGTAAAAGGAAAAAATTACCTGCCCACACTGTGTGTGACACTGATTTCTGAAAAAAAAAGTGCCTGAGAACCAAACCTTATTTTTTTTTTGGGGGGGGGGGCTTATTGATTTACTATGTATAGGTTACTGCATGATAAGATCACAAAAATGGAATGCCCTCAAAACATTGAAAAAGGTGGATATTGTAAAATACTAGCCTTATAAATATGAAGGCAATATTTCTTAGCACTGAAAAAACATGCTGCATTCAGCTTTTCCATGTGTGCATAAATGCATGTGTTTCTATAGATACCCCGTCCCTCTGACTTGTTTTCTCAAGGGATTCCCCATCCTCAAGTTGTCAAGGCAACATGTGATGCAGTTATAGGTTATGTACGGTTCACTGTTTTCATGCATGCATTTATAATTTTTCGTTCCATTGCAGAGTCGTATAATGTAGTGTGGCATTGATGGGTGGGATGGGGGTTCATGTAAGAGAAGTTTCTTGACTACCACAGTCAGTAATCAGATGTTTAACACACATATACATATATACATATAATCATTAAAGAAGAGCAACAATAAATGTGATTTGTTGCCATGATTAAAGATACAGCAACAAGCAGACTGCCTTCATTTTCTCGACCTTCACAAGAAGATTCACTCCTTTTGCAGGCATGGAAAAGGCACACATGATTTACACTTGTGTATTTTTCAGGATGCACAACCTCTCACTGAAAAAAATCGCGCATCACACAGTGTTTATTTCACACTCCTGTGGAAACACTTGCATGGAAAAGGTTTATATGATTTACACTAGCGCAATTTTTCAGCGCATGGAAAATCCCTCTGGGAAATGCCCTAAAACGTAATCATAGCTCAGTGCTGGATTAAATGATACAGTGAACCTATCAAACCAGAGCCCAGGTCAGTGTTGCCACTCATACTTTTAAATATACAAACATACTTTTTAGCTCAGCTGACAATAAGTCATCTGAGCTATAGTCGTGGTCCATTGTCTGTCGTCCGTCCGTCTGTCCTTCCGTAAGACTGGCACGTTTCGACACTGTTAAACCTACGAATCTAAAATTCGGCATACAGTTAGATGTCCCCAAAATCTCCTACCATGCCAAAAATTGGGTCAATAGGACTTGGTTCCTTCGAGATATTAAGGAAAAACCTCAATTTTTTATTAGAAATCTATTTTCACACTTCAGGACTGCCTAATATAAAAACCACTTATCTGGTTTTCTTCATTTTTACCATAAATATTTCTCTATATAGTTCCTATTTACATGCCAGATATTAAGTCAGTATTATATAATTTAAAAAAGTTATGGGCCCGAACATAATGGACTTTGTAAAAAAATCAGGAAGATATTTGGTCACTTAAGACCAAAAGTGTCAAAGGTAGGAACTTTTTTTCAGTAATACTACTTTAAATAATCAAAATTTAATTGTATACCAAAAATTAGATCAAAATCTGTTGAATTTTTTTAAATATTGGCTAAAATATAAAATTTTGCCCAAGTTTGAACATGGCACATTTTTTTCCTGTAACTGCTGTGGATTTAATTTTCAAAGCATGTTTTTGTTACCATTTCAACTGTCAAAAAAAAAAATTTGAAACCAGTTGATCAAAAACTGTAGATTTTATTCAAGTTTTCAAGTACCATGTCACATATTGTATACATCAAGCTAGTGTTATGCAGTTTACTAGAGCTCAGCTCCCCAGCTTCAGCTCTAAGTTCCTTAAATTTTGCATACAGTTAGATGTCCCCCAAATCCTCTACCATACTAAAAGTTTGGTCACTAGGACTGCATTCCTTCGAGATATTAAGAAAAAACTTCATTTTGCCATTAAAAACCCATTGTTACACTTTAAGATTGCATAATATCAAAACCACTGATCTGACTTTGATCATATATAATATACATATTTTTCTATACATTCGCTATGCAGATGCAAGAAATAATGTCAGTATTGTGTAATTGTTTTAAGTTCTAGGCCCAAACATAATGCACTTTGTAAAAAATCAAGAAATATATTTACTCTCTTAACATGAAAATTGCTGAAGGTAGAGATTTTTGCCAGGGATATAACATTATTTAATCAAGATTCAATTGTATTCCCAAAATTAGTTCTGAATTTTTCAAATTTTATAAGTTATTAGCATAAATATAAAATCAGTACCTTAAATTTTGCCCAACTTTGGCCATGGCATGTTTTTTCCCTGTAAGCACTGTTGATTTAATTTTCATATCTTGCACAGGTAAGGATTTTAGCTTCTAAATTTCTGAAGTTATAAAAGGAATTGGTCAAAAACTAGCTTTTATGAAAGTTTTTATGAGACCATATCACACCTTGGCTGTACTGAAGCCCCTCTTTTATGTCCCCACATTGACCTTTCAGGCCAATTATGCATGCTTGAAGCGAGGCACTCTGCAGCCAGCCAGCTCTTGGGTGGCTTCAACTGGATCTATCTGTCCAACCCCTCCACTAGTATTTGTTTAGGCCATAAACATAACAATAAACTTTTTTTTAATTCTTAGTTTATGATAAGAACTTAAAAAATAAATGGAAAAGGAATTTATAGTTAATGAGTTACAGGGGATTACCTTGCAATTACTGATCATTTATGGATCTTCCATGGATGGCCAAAATTGTATTTCAAATGATACCATGCAGTCACCATTGGGTATTTTTCATTTCAACCATAAAAATGAAAAATAATCAATTAAAATAAATTGTTGTTTACTATTAGGGATTATATGAAGCAAGATAATGATAGACAAGGATGCAGTTGATTATATTAAATTAATCTAAATTTCCAGGTCTTTTCCAGGTGTTTAACTTGTTGGTTTGTATTTATTACAAAATTAAAATAATAAATAAATATGTCAAAAATTTAAAATATTACTCAGACAAGTGCTTATTAAAGATTTTAATTTGTTTGACTTATAAGGCCCCTTTTCCATGCGTGCAGAAACATTCCCAACTCCAGTTTGCTCTTGGTATAATATATTGGGTGTTTTGATCCTTGGATTAATTTTAACACATGTATTAGTTTTTTAGTTGAGAATACTTTTCTTATTACCTGATACCATTTAAAAAATATAAATATTAAAATTTTTCCTGTAAGTGCTGTGGATTTAATTTTCACAGCATGTACACATTAACATTTCATCTGTTAAAATCTGGAATTTGAAACCAATTGATCAAAACTGTAGATTTCATTCAAATTTCCAGGTACCATGTCTTCATTGTTTACATCAGATCGGTATAAATGCAGTGTACTGGGCAGTAAAATAACACCTTCAGGTCTGACCTACTGCCACTGTGAGTGTCTGGATCAGGCTGGATCAGGCAGTAATTACCAGAGAGCCTCTCTTTCTCTCTTTCTCTCTCTCTCTCTCCTCTGCTTTTTCTCTTTCTTTCTCCATCTCCCTCTCTCTCACTCTCTCTCTCTCTCTCCCAAATTGCCTCCCTTCCTCCCTCCATCCCATTCTGTTGAGAGGTACTATAAACTAGATACATTAGCTATAAATGTTGATGCAATTTAGAAATGTGAATCAACTGAAATATTCACAATCACATGTATGTTATACTGTAAATTTATAGTAACCTTCGGAAACTTGGATTAAAATTATGTAATGAAAAAAAGGAGTAAATGCAAATATTGTTAATTTTTTCTTGGCTCAGTAGAACGGGGAAAAAATTATTTGCTTTGTTTCTCCATCTTTCTGTCTGTTTTAAATATTTAATGTTCATGAATAAACTTTTTTTTATAAGCACTGTTGAATTAAATTTCATATCCTGTATGGTATATGCAAGAGTGTTGTAACATGCCCTTCTTCATCCCACTGAGGCTTTGCTCCTTGGCACTGTGAACAATAGTTCTACGGCTATAGCATAAAATTTAATAATTAAAAAAATTATCTACAGAGAGACAGAGGCATTGTAACTCTGATCATAACACAACACCCCCCACCCCCCATCAAGTCATTGCACCTGTGGAATGGGGACGTTATGGCAACTGTATAAATATCATAAAATTGATAAAAAAGGTTTACCAAATAAATTGGATCCCATCAGACAAATGTGTAAACTGTTGAACTGTCAACAGCTTATCAAGGAGGTAACCAATGGAAAGGCATGGTCAGGTCTCAAATATAATTTGCAACATTTTCTTCAATCATATAAACCAACCATGGCCAAGATTACCTCTTCCTCTCAAACATTATCTACATTTCATCATATTTTTAAGATTTTAACCTTCAAGGTGGTTCAGTACTGTTGACCATTTGTCCATAGGTACCCATGTTCATGCCAGAAATTATGTCAATATTGTGTAATATGTAGACGCGAGGGGCATCAAAATAATGCACCTTGTCAAGACCGATCGTGTCAAGATATTATGTCATACAGTGACAAATTCATAAATCCCCTCATCAGCATAGTTAATCATAACCTTGTATCTGTCAAATTGAACTCTTGCAGTTTTCCATACACTATAGATCCTTCAACAAATAGCTTTATCATCATTATACCACTGCTTAGCATACTGTCATTGCATTCATATTTGCTCAAATAAATTGCTTTTTCGACCCCTCCCAAATAAATAAAAAATAAGCCACTATATTTTACTCCGTATTAATCCATCAGTCAGGTTATTTCATATATCGTTTACTCACATATTACATTATATTCCTTTATAAAAGCCCAACATGACCATGATATTCTAAGCTTTATCTACTCAATATAGTATCACAATGGTGATACATTTATAGTCGAATCATGATCAGCTGAGCGCCGTGACCCATGGGTCCCTTGTTTTTCAGGCAAGACTTCTTTTTATAATTTTATTACTTTTTCAGGGGTTAATTTTTTATACTACACTTTCATTTTATTCTGTTTTCTGTTATTTACAGGATAGCAAATCTAGAACTCATGTCAAATTTCGGATCAGATGCATGGAAGGTTTACAACAATACACTTGTTCAGATGTTGGAACATGCTCAGAAACAACTTACAGATTTAAGGTATGTGTTCATTCACCAAATAAGATATTATATTTCACAATGTGGCATTAAATTGGTGCAGAAATACAATTTAAGGTATGTGTTGTTTGTTAACCAAATATGATAATTTTTTTTACAATGTGACATTTAAATGGTGCAGGAATACATTGTGATAGAAAGCAAAAATAATTTATCAGTATCATGAGGTCTCCCTGTGTTGATATCTTGGTGATATATGGTCTTGTTGTGTCTAAATATCCAATATTTAATATTTTCCTTATTTAAAATACAAAATAAATTACAATAGAGAAACTATAGCTTCTATGATTAAGGAAGAACGTTGGCCTGGCATGTAAAAAACACACTTCATTTGAACTGATAATGTAAAGTACTGTGTATTGTATTGAATCAAATATGATGAGATGTGTCATATTGCAAGTTAATGTATCAGTGCATCTCAGGATATATTTCCACCAATAAAAACATATGATCCACAGTTTTTTTCAGTGGATCCATGGCTCAGAAAAAAATGGTTATGTAGATTTTTTTTTTATATTCCAAAATCTTACTTGAAGGATACCTTTGTCAGTATAAGTTGATTATCAGTATGTATTAGCAGGCAGAATAATACACATTAATGATGCAGCATGGAAATTAAGATTGGAAACATTCCCCCTCATCAAATACCCATTATACAAAACAAGCATGAGAATGTTTAGGAAATTTCCTGATTTAAAATAATGTAGACATTTCTGTTAAAGGAAATTTCTGGAAATGTTAACTCACTCATTCTTATTCTCACATATGTAATATTTGAAACTGGATAGACATCCAGCAGTTTCAATAAATTTCTCTTGGGTCCTGTCTCATGCCTGCTAAAACAGCCATATAAATACTTGATGATATTGCTCACATGAGAAAGTTGATGCTGACTGATGCATGAGATTACAGTTCTTGGGGTTTGATACGTTAAAGGAAGAAGATTCAAGACATTAACTGGCAGAGAAAGAATGAGCAAACAGCTGCTGGAGCCAAACTTAAAGTTTTAGAGGAGAGGTGAGTCATTATTTTGCAAAGAGAACATGTATAAAATAGATCCAGGGCCTGTATGTTGCACAGTCTTATTTATTGTGCATGAGTATAACCATCCAATGGAACATGTTATTTTAACCTTTTGCATTTTTAGATTTTCTGTGCAGTAGATTATGAATAGTTTATTTATTTATTACAACATTCTGCAGGGTAGCCTGCACAAGAAGAACACTTCTGTTGTAAGCAGGGCCCTATTCCAGATTTGAAGTACAAGACATTTATGATCAACATGACAATAAATATAAAAATAAAAAGTTACAATACAATTGTAAATGACACACTAAGACTGTAAAACTAATACAAAATGACAGAATAAACTTTTAAATCAATAGGTTATCATGAACATTTTGGTACTTAGAGGGATAAGATGCAACAGGCAAAGCGACTTGTGCTAGATAAAATAATTTTTGTATGGTACAAGAAGCTAAGATACTGCTCCAAGACTGGAAAAGTATTAATGTGTTACATAGTTCTGTGTGTCTTGCATGAAAAGTGTTTATATGTAAAACAAAATTCTCATTCACTGTCACTCAGAATCACTCCCAGTTAAATTGGTGGCAGGTGCACCTTATGATATAAAAATTATAAATAACAAACCTCTCATGTGGCAACTCTTTGGTGGACTTGGTTGTCAGGACATCATATGTCTAATAAAGGTAACATCCATAGTTAAGAATCATTTAAAACCAGTCCAAAAGATGTTTTAAATTCCCATTAGATTCAATGAAGTATACATTATTTCAAAGCTAACACATGTTGAATGATGTAAGTATCAGTTTATTGCCTTTTCAATTATTTTATTTAATTTGTTAATAGGAAAAAAAATCCAATTGTCGAAAATGAAGGGCTTATAAGTACCCGGATTGTCACTTCTTAGTGGCCTCATGTTAAGCTAAATAATAACATCCTCAGACTTTCTTTCATTTTCTCACCCGAATGCTTTTTTTCACATGTAAATTGAACAACCAGTAATAAATTTTAATCATCCTTTTATATATTCAGTTGTAAATTTTTTCATTTGCAGTTGGGTAGGCTTAGTGAGTAAGAACTATGAGATTGAACGAGCCTGTGTAGAGCTGGAAAAGGAACTGGAAGAATTCACAAAGAGGCCACCACGAAGAAAATGATCAGCTGCAATAAATCATACAAACTGTAGGTGGAAAGAATACATATTTGATTGCTGAGTGATAACTTGCAGTTTTCAATGGATAATCCAGTATTGTTTGTTATTTCCAGTAGGACTGTCTTACTGATTATCAAGCCCAGTTCTGAGACTGACTAGTAGTAAAATTACTGCTGAAGTGGAAGATCTGTCATTAATGATTTAAAGAATTTTGTTTAAATATCAAAATTTATAATAAATATAATAAGTCAGTAAAATTTGCCTAAGTAACTTGGCCTGGCAGCATTGCAACCATGGTTACACAGTTATAGAAGAAGTACAGTTTTAATGATGAAGCCAACAAAAAAGTATCGGTGTATGTTTTTAATTGCACTTTATTTGCCTTGAAATATATTTGTTTATTCTCCAAGTCTTTAATGCCTTGTATTCTGGACAGTTACAGATAAAAATAATTGAAAATCTTGTTCATTTGCTGCATTGCAAATTGCACTGCAAATTGTATTTTTTTATCATTTCAGGCAAGACCCATCAATAACCATATGGTATCTTATCAGAGCCAGTGAAAATCACATTTTTTCTTGCTTAGGCCATGGATTGATAATTTTAATGGTCTACCTGCAGCAATCCATATATATTGATAGATCATGCCAACTGAAATTTTTATACTTTTTAGCCCTCAGCCCTTAGGCTGATGGGCTATTGTCGTCACCCAAGCTGTCCGTCCGTCCGTCTGTCTGTCCGTCCGGCGTCCGTTAACTTTTACCTTGTGAGCGGGATATCTTGAAATGGATTCACCGTCAGAATTTTATTTCCTCGGTAAAGATGTATAGCGACAAAATCTCGGTCAAGTTCGAAGATTGGTGACCTTGACCTATTTTTCTACATTTTAGAGCTGATTATAGAAAAACACTTAGATGCTTATAACTCAGGAACCATTTGGTGGATTTTCACAAAACTTACTATGATTATTGGGACTGATAATCTGTACCTGCTACACAAGTTTGGTGGCGCCACCTACAATTTCTGATTTTTAATGAATTTTTATCAGATTTTTCAACTTTGGGCTTGTGAGCGGGATATCTCTAAAAGGTTTCACTGTAGGAATTTTATTTTTTTGGTGAAGATGTATATTGACAAAATCTCGGTCAAGTTCGAAGATGGGTGACCTTGACCTATTTTTCTACGTTTTAGAGCTGATTATAGAAAAAACATTTAGAAGCTTATTTCTCAGGAACCATTGGGTGGATTTTCACAATACTTACTATGATCATAGGGACTGATGGTCTGTAACTGCTGCACAAGTTTGGGGGCGCCATCTGCAATTTCTGATTTTTAATGAATTTTTCTTGGATTTTTCAATTTTGGCCTTGTGAGCAGGATATCTCTAAAAGGATTCACAATAGGAATTTTATTTCTTTGGTGAAGATGCATATCAACAAAATATCGGTCAAGTTCGAAGATGGGTGACCTTGACCTGCTTTTCAAGGTCACAGAGCTTATAATAGAATAAAACTTAGAAGCTTATTTTCAGGAGGCATTTGATGGATTGTTATGAGTCTTGGTACATACCTCTCCATTTTAAATTTATAACTGAGACATGTACAGATATACATCAATGTGAGAACAGATATTTAGTACTTGTTACTGTTACCACCTCTAAACACTGTTCTTTTGGCTGAGGGCTTTTGTCAGCTTCTGCTGATATTCTATATTCTGATATTGTTTATTTTATACTAGATACAAATACCTTTGTATAACCCCTCCCCCAAATCATCTTCAGGATGTTTAATGATGCATGTATATAGTAACCTTGTGACACTCAAAGATACCTTTAACCAGTTAGATAGTCTAGGTATTTCAGTACATGTGATGTTCTATTTCCTTGCTAAAGGTTTGATGTGCTCTGACTGAGTCAATTAAATGTGTTAAAACCTGAGATGCCTCACACTGCATTTTACATATTTCATTTAGCTTGTTTACCTTCAGTACTCAAGGTAACATTTGCCTACAGTAGGAACTTTTTCCCCACAAATGTGTATTTTTTTATTGTTAAAATCAATTTTATACTTTTCACTCATTATGTTTTTTTTTTTGCATGCAGAGTGGCAGCACTTCTAACATAAGACTGCAGAGAATTAAAACTGACTTTGTAATACACTTTTCTTACAGAAAATCCACTGCCATAGACACAAGCTCAATGCTGAACCACGGTGCCCATCAAGCCAAGAAGACACTCATCTTACACATTCCAATGCTATATGGAATCTAATCATATTTAACTGGTTAATGGGATCAATGAGTCAAAGGCATGAACATTATTGAACATGTAAATGGATATTGACGTTGTCAAGAAGTGCTCAAGTATTAAAACTAAAGAAAGCATTAAGATTCAAGTATGCCCGGATGAGTTAGGCATTATGCCTACTTCTAACTTATCACTGTATTCAGACAAATACTTATAATACATATATATATATATATATATATATATATATATATATATATATATATATATATATATATATATAAATATATATTTTAGTGGTGTGCCAATTATTCAGTTAAATTGATGATTGGTTTTCTTCTTTCAAAATTGATTAAATTGGTTGCATTTTTCAATTAAAAACAATTATGTATAAACATGCAAAGAATCTAATCCCATCATAGATATACAATACAAAGTAATAAACAGCATCAAAATGGGACCTTGTGAAGCCTATAATTGTGCATCGGCAAGTCCACCTTGGATGCGGTTGGATTGATGGTTTCATTAGGAATACAGATGTACATGGCAGAGAATTTTCTTTGGCATTCCTTTTTAAATGTGAAATGAATCCCCTGATTAAGACTGAACACCCTGTACTGGCACTGAAATGTCAATTATAGAATGTAAGTTGTTTTCTGACTCTGTCATATTAAAATGGATGAACAGTATTTTCACTGCATTGCCTTTGGATGACTGTTATTAGTATCTCATTGCCTTCATCAGCTTGATGAAGACCTGACAGGCATGTGTCACAGTTTTCCTCTTTTTTTCATACGTTATGTCCTTAGTTTAAATTATATCAGAGCACAGGGTGGCAGGTTTGTCCTGAATAGCTGAAAACCGCCATATAGTATGCCATTTTATACATTTGTCATGTGTAAAGTGAAATGAATTATTTAATTTTAATATTATAAAATTGAAAAAAAATAACTTAAAAGCCCTTTTGCAGTTAATCATGTGGTACATTAAAAAATAACAATACATTCTTGTTAATTATAAATGGTATATTGCAATACAAGAAATATTTCCAAAATTTAATCTAAATTCCTGGTACATGTTTTACCTGGTCACATGTTTCAAGTGTGCTTGGAGTTAATGTTTATAAATATGTAAATCTAGAAGGTGGTATATGTTAATGCCATTCTATATGTATATGGATTTTTTAAGTTGCAGAGTATTATCCAAAATCATACAGGTATATTTTTGTTCCAGTGAAATATTTGTGGGCACATCTACATTAAAAAAAACTACAAAACAAAATAAAGTGAATGTATATTGTCTGCTTGTTTTATTTTCATGATATTTATGTTGAAATAAATCTGCATCAGCACAATTTAACAAGCATATTCTGCTGGACCTCCTGTTCAGGTATAAACTAAGTTAAAGTTCTAAAGGACACTGTGTTAAGAAAAACCTGCCCTGTTTCAACCATTAATGATAACTGAATCAGAAAAGTGACACTTTGTGAAAATTGTATATACAAACAGGTTGATTAACATATCACTCATTGTTATCATCCATATTGTCGAGAATAACGTTGGTACCACTTGTCTCTCACAGTTATTTCAAATTGTTTGAAACTGCTGTTTTCTCCCCAAACATGATTTCTAAGGCACTGGGGGGGGGGGGGGGGGGTGTCAGTCCATGGAGCAAATAGTGGAGGTTAAATTTGCTCATCTTTAAGATGCCATCATAGACTGGCTCAGTCTACGCACTGGTTAAGACTTAATTTCTCCAGCTAACAGAGCCGTCGAACTTGCTCTCGCCGTGTATCAACTCTAAGAACAAGTATTGCCACCTGGCGGCAAATTATATAACTAACTAGAATACAGGTAGTCAACAAGCGACTACGTGTATCAGCCAAAATTAGAATAGGACGGATGAAGTGAGGCATGGATTGAGTTGCAAGGGGAAATGGAGTTACATATTAGTATGGATGTCTGCCACGTAAACATGACTGTAGGTGGCCCCACCTGTTATTTGAAAGAGATACTATCCAAGACGTTTACACATGCAAAATTTCAGGTGGATAAGTCCAACCACTGCCGAGATATGAGTGATTTTATCCCACAGAAGACAAACGGATGGACTCTGTGCAAAAATGATTGCAGGTGGCAGGTGTATGATAAACAGCTATGTGAGATCCAAACACATGCATCACTTCAGGTAGGTACGTCAAACTAGTCCGGAGATATTAACATGAATATCTGCAGCATGAATGTGAATATAAGTGGTGCCACCAGTCATAAAATCATGAAACTATCCAGGATGTATACGCATGCCAAATTTCAGGTGAGTAAGTCGAACCACTGCAGAGTTATAATAACCCAAGTCAAACGAACAGATGGACACTGTGTAAAAATGGTTGCAGGTGGCGCCACCAGTTTTGTGTATGATAAAGAGCTGTGAGATCTAAGCACATGCAAATTTTCAGGAAGATGCGTCAAACCAGTCCGGAGATATAGGCATGGATGTCTGCAGTGTGAACGTGAATGTAGGTGGCGCCATCTGTCATAAAATCAAGAAAGCTATCTAGAATGTATACGCATGCCGAATTTCAGGTGAATTAGTCAAATCACTGCAGAGAGATGAGTGATTTCTACCCAAGGCAGACGAACAGATGTACGCTGTGCAAAAATTGCTGCAGGTGGCGCCACCATTTTTGTGTATGCTATAAACCTATCCAAGGGCTACATTTGTGTAAAAAAAAATTCCTGATTGTCAAACTAATCCGAGGATATGTGGGTTCATGTGTTAAAACAGACGCACAGATGAATGCACTTGAAGGTCTGAGGTCAATGCGAAATGGTTAGGCACCAGTTCACATGTGACCCGATAATTGGTGTAAGTTTCGGTAAAATCGGTCTAGTGGTCTCGGAGGAGTCCTCCGGAAACGAATACAGCGGCAGCGGAACCCGGTCAAAAACATAGTATCCGCAAAATTTCGGTTTGTTGGATACAATTAGGGCTCTCTGCCCGACCATTTCGTCGGCTTGTAAAGTCCTTTGATTTTGGGACGGTTAGCGCCACACATCGCTGCCTCGCTGAACTAAGGTTCAGCTTTTCCATTGACGTCCGCATACGCTCCATTAGCAGCGGCTACGCTTCGCTCAACTGTTAGCAACACTACCCACTGCATTAAACCGCGGTTGCCGGTCAGGTTTGGCCACTTGGCGGTGCTTTCTCTGTGGAATTCCCCCTGCGTTATATTTGACCAAACACATTGTAGGTATCACCAGCACAAACGAATGTTCTTCGAGGTACTGGTCACTTAACATTGCTGTGAAAAGCGCTTAATTGGTAGCACAGACTTTTTTTCATTCCCATTGGAATACACACGATGCAATCGTCAGCTTTCAACACAGTCTGTATGCTGACTAGTCCATCTCTGGACCCTTGTGTCCTATGTTAGACCTGATGGACGGACACGTGTCTAACGTAGGACACAAGGGTCCAGAGATGGACTGTATGCTGACTTGCCTTAGGTCAGTTATCCCCCACTGTCTGCTGTTTTCTATATTGCGTGCCGTACGAGCTTGCCCCGCATAGCTATGTTTGTTTTCACGCGCTAAGCCAATCAGATTTCTTCTACTAGTTCTGCAGATTTTTAGCTCAGCTGACTTTCAGTCATGCTGGGCTATAGCGATGGGTCTTTGTCCGTCGTCCTTCCGTCTGTCCGTCCGGCCGGCCGATCCGGCCGGCCGTAGCAGGGCACAAATCGTAACCGTAGGGGCTAGGGCCATGAATCCTATGCAGTCTTAGAGGTTATAAAAAGATCTCCTTGCAAACCTGAAATTAGGCCACTGCGACCTATTCTCGAAGTTATGGGGTGTGTTTGCACCCCCCAGAAATAACTCTTTGAGACAAAATTTTCATCTCAAACCTTCCATCTTTCACATACAGCTCACCTACCAACAAGGGAAGAACCATAATTTTTTTGAGGTCCAAAGGTCAAGGTCACAGGAGCCTCTTCTTTGAAAAGCCTGTGGATGCATTTTAAGCCAACCCTTTCATCCCAATTCTTTGATTTTTCACATATAGCTCACCTAAGTTGGAGAAGAATCCTATAGATTTTGAGGTCACACAGGATCCACTATTTGAAAAGGTTGTGGACACATTTCAAGCTAGACTTTTTATTCCAAACCTTCCAGCACTGATATCGCTTCTCTGCCAACAGGGGAAAAGACCTGTTGATTTTGAGGTCAAAGGTCAAGTTCACAGCACCCACTTCTTGCGTGGAGTCATTTTCAGGCAAACTTTTCAATCTGTACCTTCCATCTGTCATATATGGCTTACCTACCAATAAGGGAAGAAGCCTATTGATGTTGAGGTCAAAAAGTCAAAGGTCAAGGTCACAATATTCAATTGTTCTAAATGCTTGTTAGCATATTTCAAGTGTAACTGTTCAACCCAAACCTTCAGTCTTTCACATATGCCACATCTATGCATCACTCAATTTGACTCAAACTTCATATTTATGGGTCTTTTTGATTGAATAAATAACTTATTGATTTTGGGATCAGCTGGTCAGCAGGTTAAAGGTTGCAGGTCAAAGTTATTCACCCATTGGTTGCCAAGTAATTACACCAGATTTAAGTGGTTAGTAGTTACCCATCATTTAGAAAGAATCCAGTTGATATATGGGCAAAAGGCCAAGGTCATGGGTCAGGGATGTTCACAATTACTTATTTTATAGACCATCTCTATTTTTCTTGTATATATAACCATCCCACTCCAGCTGTTACATCTCCCTGTGTGGCTGTAATTGTGAGTGACACTGGTGACATATGACTCCCTTTTGTATCAGCCTATTAGGTGATAAGGCTCAGTGATAAGTACCTCGTTACTTCATAACAAAAACACTGTTGTCAGAATGCTTCAGCCAGGCATTAAGACTATGAGAGTATAGTATTAAGGTTTAGCTACTGATTTATAAGATGATGGGAACATTATGCAGTTTATTTTATGGAATCCTAGCAATAAACTTAGTTTCCTAGATATCTGAATATTTTAATATATATCACCACATATAAAAGCAAGTGTTTGTTCTCATAATATGTGGATGTGTACCTTGATTTAGGATGGCTTTTTGTTTTATTTCAAGACTCTTAGTCATGCTTTCTGCATTTCTTTTCTTTCAGGTTTGGCAGTTTACCTACCCTGCTGACCCCATTGAAAAGCAGAGTGATAATAAAAAATATTGGACTTACACTTTTTACAATTGCATATCTATAATCTGATATGAGGGCCTGGACATGCCTTTTGAATTATTTTGGGCATTCATTACTGGATAATTTGCCCCAAGTTTGGTCTCTTATTGGAGAATGTGGGATATCAAATGTCATACTTGTCAGAAATCCATTATGTCTGCCAGTTAGCCACCTTAGAAATTCTTTCTTCAGTGCAGTTTCAGTAATTTTTCTTTAATGTTTGGTCCGATTTAGAGAATGTTTGTTGTCTGATTTCAGACTTGTCAGAAGTCCAATATGGCCACCAGGCAACCATCTTTTAATTCCTTTTGATCATATTATCTCAAGAACAGTTAAAGTGAATGCAGTTGGATGTATATTTATGTAATCTTGTAAAGGATTGGGTCAAATATTTCTGAATAAATATTACCATCATTTATAAAAGTGCAGTTTAGTTGGCTTGTATTGAATAAAAATTCATACAGAAGCACCTGTTTCTCAATAATTCTTGCATGTATTTCCTTGATTTTGTCTATATATTTTGATCTTATATTTGCCCTTTGTGGTGTTCCTTTTGAGGCTGACAGGTTTCAAGCAAGCTGTTGGAATAGTTCCTGATAGCTTAACAATCATGCATTTTCCTCAGACCATCAATTCACTGTGTTTTAACCAGACCTAGGTGATATATATTTCTGTTGTCATAGAAAATTTTCAACAAATTGGCAAATTGGTTCTTCAAAATTTGACTGGAAGTTGTGAATCTCAGTCCATGATGTCACAGGTCATGCTTGGCAGCTGAGCGTCATGACCCATGGGTCACTTGTTTTTTAAACGCAGAGCCAAAATAGATTTTATTTTATCCAGCGCAAACTGACTGGGTGTTGCCAAACCTGAAAAAAATCCTGCTTTTTCTCACAGGGTGTTTGTGGAAGGTCACTTGGACGGGAGGTCACGCGCTGTGTTCAGAGCGTAACGTCAGCAATGATTGTTGGTCTTTCTCAGAAATTTACTCGTTACCAACGTGGTTAATTCAGTCATCGTTTATCAAGCGCTTCCAGCTGGCTACAAATATCCCAACAAATATCACTGGTCTTAATATTATTAGGCCCTACCATATGCTGAGCCCGATGCCTGTGATGAGAGTTTCACCAATATTATTATTAATAACCCTCGGACTGCACACCGTAACCAGTGGTAGCAGGTGTTCAAAGTTGACATGTTTAAACGAAATGTAACAGAATTCCAGCCCAACCAGTCTGCGTGGCTCCAATGGGGTATTCAAGTGTACACGCGACTATGTTTTCTCCTAGCATGGTTCCCGTTAGCGTAGCGCAAGGCAGGCTAGGTCGGTTTATCGATCTTGAATAGATATTCAAGTGGATAAATGCCATTTCTTTTTCAGTATCTTAAATATTGCATAGTTTTTTTAACGAACCTGTGAGCTTATGCGATGGTGCGGCGTCGTCCGTGGTGTGTCGTGCGTCATGCGTGGTCTGTACGTTAACCATAGCTATCTCAAAAACGGCAGGAGCTAGCATCACCATTTTTTTTTGCAAATAATCAGTCATCCAAAAAACTGTATCGGATTTTGTTTATTTTTTTTCTAACTGCATTTTCTTAGATTTTATAGTGAAAAAGCTTAAAAAGCTTTAAAAATCTTCTTCTCCGAAACTGTCCAGCCAAATTGTCCAATATTTCACAGAAATGATCCCTGGAACAACCTTTCCTAAGTTTGTTCGAATGGTTCCAGTTCGGAGATTTTTGGCCGAGTTTAAGGTTGAACTTTGTTAACTGTGCAAAAAAAGCATATAAAAATTTAAATCTCAGAAACGGCTGGAGCTATCATCACCAAATTTTATGCCAATGTTGGTCACATGAGTCATCGGAAATTGAGGTATTGGTGGCGCCACCTGCATCGGCCTTTTTTGTACGGGGTCATCAGTGCCTGTATCACACTGAGGGCTACAAAAAGCTTCTTCTCTGAAACCATATGGCCAAAATGTTTAATATTGCACAGAAATTATCCTAGGCTAGTGCTTTCTCGAGTTTGTTCAAATGGTCTCTTTTCAGTGACTTTTGGCTAAGTTATGGAAAGCTGAATTTAGTCATATGCCATAACAGTCCATTTTAGCTCAGTGGCTACAAAATGTTCTTCTCAAAAACAACTGGGCCAAATTCTTAAATCTTACACATTATTTATCCTCAGATGTTGATAATTCAAGTTTGTTCAAATGGTTTTGGTTCTGTGCTTTTGGCTGAGTTATGGGAGGCTGAACTTAGCCAGTTTGCTTTATCTTCCTATATGAGTTATAAACCTGCGAAACGTTTTTTGACTGATGCCACTGAAGCCAGTTTGTTTAATATTTTACAAGAATAATCCCTACAATAATTCTTATAATAATTGTCATTAATGGTTCCACATGAATGACTTTTGGCTGAATTATGGAGATTGAATTGAGTCATTTTACCATATATGTTAGCAGTGTGATGCTGTTACATCTAGCCTGGCAACAGTTTATCAACATCTGTAACATCATGCCACTAGACAGTTAGATTTCAGGTTATCTTTGGTTAATATTGACAAGAAAGGTTTCTAAAAGCTTTGAAAAAATTTAGATTTATGATTTAAGTTATTCATCATACCAGGCAATGTTACAATCATGGATATTCAGTTCTCTGTGGCTATAGAAAGACAACTGTACGTGGATTATAAATTATCGGTATCCCTACTCAACTTAATTGAAGAATTTGCCATCAGTGAGATATATCTGTATTTTAATTTTGCATTCAGTATGCATCCGTAATAATTTTACATATATTCCTCATTTCTTTTTTTATAAATAGTCAGCTGAAAAGCATTTTGTATTGGGAAAATAAATTTCAAAGTTATTTCAAGTAGGGACCACTTTTGTGTACAGATGGCAGCACTTGGTTTACCATTGGCAGATTGCCAGTGCCTTGATGTTGGCTATTAGCCAAGATGATGTCAGCTCTATAAATAGTTTTGGCACAGTGCCAGGATTGGAAGAAGTGCAGCTAGGTATAGGTCAAGAGTTCACTCAGTGCAGTAGCTGCATTCTATTTATAGCTTTGGCAGACTGCTCACTGCATCATATTTGGCACCCAAGTTCAGCCTGAATCTATTTATAGCTTTGGCAGACTGCGAACTGTGTCAGATTATGCAACAGTTCAAGAGTTCATTCAGTGCAGCCAGGTACAGGTCAAAAGTTCACTCAGTCTAGCCAGGTGCAGGTCAAGAGTTCACTCAGTGCAGTAGCTTGAGGCAGCAATTTGTCACAGGTCACTGGGGAGCAACTGCCTTACTCACCTAAGCCTTGTCAGCCCAGTGCATCAAACTCTGGGGAAGTTTGACCTGTCTATGCGTCTTTGGTGGTATTCTCATTTACAAGACAGGTGGTACCACCTACATTGACTTTTGCAGTGTATGCGCCTGCTTATTTCTACAGAGGAATTTGATACATCAGCCTAAAATTGGGCATGTTTATACATATCGGGTAGCTTTATAGTGTACAAGACTGGTGGCGCCACCTACAATAATTTTTGCACAGTGTATGTCCCTGCTTATTTCACAGGAGGGGTTTGACATATCAGTCTGACATTGGGCATATTTATATATCTCTTCATTGTATATAAGACTGGTGGTGCGAGCTACAATCATTGTATCCGCCAAAACAGAGTTTTGCGGATACTATGTTTTCAGTCGGACACCCATATATGCGGGGAACTGTCGGTTTTCCAGACTTATCCCTGGGATTCTTTGCTACCATTGCGCATAGCCCGGCACAACGCCGCTCAGCTTCCACTCACTTTGCTACCATTCTGCTCTCAGCGGCTATTCAGCGCAAAGTGCGCGGTAGCAAATGGCAGTCGCACGGTAGCATTTGCTACTCTTGTGCATAGCTTGCCACATCGCGCACTGAACAGCCACCGGACTTGCTACCATCAGGCACAGACCGGCTCGTAGCGCAAAGTGCGCGGTAGCAAATCAGACCTGCGCGGTAGCAAGTGGCTGTCATTGCTACCAATGGGAACTATGAATTTGCGATCGCAAAATCTGCGACTGTTGACGTAGTGCAAGTCTTTGCTGGCAGATTGCTCGGACAGGAACACTCAAAGCAATATGCGCGGTAGCAATTAATAGTCGCAAAGTAGCAAACAGATATGCGCGGTAGCAAATGCCTTTGGTCATATTAAGCTGCGAGCGCAACGCGCAATGTGCGCGATAGCAAAACGTAGTGCAAGTCTTTGCTGCCAGAGGTCGCTCGGACAGGAACACTCAAAGCAATATGCGCGGTAGCAATTAACAGTCGCAAAGTAGCAAACAGATATGCGCGGTAGCAAATGCCTTTGGTCATATTAAGCTGCGATCGCAATGCGCAATGTGCGCGATAGCAAAAAGACCTGCGCGGTCGCAAGTTACTGTCCACTGCGACCGCAATGGGGACTAAGAATTTGCGATCGCAAAATCTGCTACTGTTGACGTAGTGCAAGTCTTTGCTGCCAGAGGTCGCTCGGACAGGAACACTAAAAGCAATATGCGCGGTAGCAATTAACAGTCGCAAAGTAGCAAACAGATATGCGCGGTAGCAAATGCCTTTGGTCATATTAAGCTGCGATCGCAGTGCGCATTTCACCGAAAACTCTACTAACCGTTCATATGTATATGGCGTAATTTATTCTTCATTTAACAAGATGCCCGCTCAAACATTGTATAGAAGCATGTGTGTAGGAAATTTATTTAAGTTGAAAGGATTGTATAATAGTATACTGAGTACACACCATATATTAAGCTATGTAATGTCAACGAGCCGTAATATTATGACTGTTTATAATGCCCCGTATCCCGGATAAAGCACATATTATTAGTGACACAGACTTACTGGGGTGTTTCATGCCAAAAGGGTTAGGGACTTGTACCCCCGATACAGCATATCATATATCAATAGTGAAAAACATTTACATGAGTATTTCATGGTCGAAGGGTAGGGCCATCCGTATCCTGAATATAGCATATATTAACCCTTTACTGTTCTGATTAGGCTGGGGGCTTGTGACACTCCTACTGTTCAGATTAATTTTGCATTTTTTTCCCACATTTTGACATGAATCCATATAAGACACATTAACTCCGTCCCTTTCAAGGTATCTTTGTGACATTTTCTGCATTTACTGTAAGGTATATTTCCTTTATGTCAATTGTATTTTTTTTCTGCATACCTTCTCATATGTATGTAAGTTAGGTTAATACAGGTAACAATAGGTAAATCTGTAATACCTGCATTTCTGCTCACTGGTATTTCACCAAAGTGACCCCTTTATCTTGTTCAGGTAACCCATTTACCATTTGATCAAAAAAGGGAAATATAAGGATTTTTTTACTCAAAGGTAATTATTATTTAAAGGTAAGTAAAATTGTAAATGATTTGTTTTATTTATGGAAAGGGAATCACCAAAAAAAACAGAATATGCAAATAAAATTGGATTTTACAGTGAAAATCAAATATTTTTCACCTGAAAAGCTTGCTGACCCAAGAAGCATATTCTAGGACTCTGTTAAAATATAACACATATGTTTACCTGCACAGGAAAGTAAAGGTAAGTATAGGTAAATTATTTTTTTTCTGAATGTGTACGCAAACATCTTGTTCATCATTACAGTAACTATAAATTAATACCATTTCCATTTATTGACTGTATAATTCACTTTTGATATAAGAACAGGTGCTATTAAGTACAGTAATTAAGTTACCTATGTGAATACCTTTGTTCTTCAACTGATCTAATTACCTATGGCAGAGACAAAATCATGCTGATTAGTGCCAAAGACGAATATGGATGAACAAGTGTCAACTATGTCAAAACATATTATATTTTGATTTTAGAGACGTAGAATATAAATTGATAATTTTGGTTATGGTAACACATAAAAATATACTCACCTGTACAGGTGGGTTCAGGTAAACTCAGGTAAATTATCATGTATTATTATACAAGTAATAAGGGATACCGACAGAATAAATCTTAATTTTGTGTGGCATGTGTACATTATATGAATTACTGGGCCTAACTGCACAATTTATTGGGTTACCTGTAATAATACCTTTCATCTTAAAAGGATTTAATTACTTTTGCCAGTACCGACAATAAAGACTACTTCTCAGTTGAAGAAAGGGAAGGAAATTTTTTAAAAGTAGCCAAAACAATATGCACAAACTATCTTTCAATCAATTGCACAGCCACGCAAGTTGCGTATTTCAATTTTGACAACTACTACCTGTAACATATGCTCACCTGCACAGGTGAGTTCAGGTAAATTAAGGTAACATCTCATTTTTTAAATTAAATTTTAAAATTATACATGTTATAAGGGACATCACCAAAATAATCTTTATTTTTGCGCAAAATGTATGAATTATCGCTGCAAACTGCACTGATTATGTGCTTACCTTTACATCCTAAATTAATATATTTTCACCTGTGCAGGTAGACAAAAAATGGCAAATCTAATTAGTTTTCATGAAAATCTAGAAAAGTTTTTACTCTGGCTGTGAACGTTTCATACAAAAAAATATTAAATGCTGTTCAGCTTGGTCAATCACCTGCACAGGTAAAAAATCCAGGTGTGACATGTATCAGTCGGCACTCGGTATGACCATTGATTAGCACAATTACACATTGAATATCCAAAATTTTCAAGCTTGAAACAGTACTGATGTACTGAAATGAAAATAAAAATCCAAATTTGTCATAAATGTTTTAAAACATTGGTAATTTACCTAATTGAGGAGTTCCATGCAATTTCCTTTGAACTACCCGCCCCTCCGTGGGCGGACGTGCTTTGAGCGATAAAATGTGAATTTCAAGCGCGAGTTTATATAAACAGGTTTAAATAATGCCAGTTTAAACAAAATTAAAACATTTCTAGCATAAATAGGATGTAAGACTCCCCGTTTGTTTTATTGCTTTTCATCTCTGGAACGGTCTCTCCTGCCGCGTCTTCTCCGGTGACGCTGCTACGGTCCTCAGACAATCAGATATATTTTTACATTCTCAACGAGCACGTGATATGGTCATTTGTGTTTTATGTTCAGAAGGCCTCATGAGATAAACTGCAGTCATACGGTCACAGTGAAAATGCAGTGCCGACTGACGGTTCAGTTGTTGGGGGGGGGGGGGCTCTTTTGGAGCGTGCTCGAGATCACGCCATATAAAGGCATATTAGAACGATTCTTTCTAGCAAGTATCACAAAATAAGACAAACCAGTAGTAGGGGAACAATTTATTACACGGTGATCATTGGTCACGAGTGGCGTAATGTTAAGCCAATAACAAAAACGGTTAAAATATGATCAAGGCACTACATAACGGAAGTTAAATCTGTAAACAAATTTAACTTAGTTTTGTCAATTGTTCTGTCACCGAGACTGCCTATAATTACCGA
The DNA here is from genome assembly GCA_026874595.1 of Sipunculus nudus. Taxonomy (NCBI): domain Eukaryota; kingdom Metazoa; phylum Annelida; class Sipuncula; order Golfingiida; family Sipunculidae; genus Sipunculus; species Sipunculus nudus. The sequence goes on from CM049316.1 coordinate 39,624,153, forward strand.
TTTCTGAGGAATTTAGCGCAAGTACCTGATTTCACCCTCGTGGACGACGTTGGGGGGGGGGGGGGGGGCTCTTTTGAAGCGTGCTCGAGATCACGCCATATAAAGGCATATTAGAACGATTCTTCCTAGCAAGTATCACAAAAAAAGACAAACCAGGTTATAGCACGTATTAATAATGACAAACAATTACTGGAGTAGGGTAGGGCAGGACAAGACGCCCACCTTAAGCGGAAACGTTTCCTGCTGGTTCTGAAACATCTTTAAATCATATTTTTTTATGGTCAAACGTTCAGATATATTCGACAAAATAAATTCTGATGGGAATTTTGGCACAATTCAGAATACTTTCGACGAAATCCGGAAAATACATATCTTCTGACCATGGGCGTTTTACCCCAGACTTGGGCCGATATGCCCATGGGTGGGCATGTTACCCGGCTCTCTTCATTCATTCTCGAGTTTCCATTTATAGATAATCACAGTGCAAATTCATTTGCCTAAAGTACTATATTTAAGGGAAGATTACAGCCCAACTTCGAATCGAATGTTTTTTTATGCTTAAATACTAGAAAATGGGTTACACTTTATTTGATTAACAATTCGTGGAAAATTATACAAATTCACAAAGCCACATTCACTACAGGTAACTCACAAAGTAACACTTCGAACAAGGAATATAATCAGGAGCAATATTTTTCCTATTCTTTCACTCTATCAGTCCAGTTTTGCTTTATACAAAAGTTTCCCAGCAAAAACACCCCAAAAAACATTACTTCCCATTCAGCTACCTGTTAGGACCTTGTTATGGTTCTGTGTGTGAGTAAGCATGGTCCACGTGTTTTTGTTTACCATAACAAGGTCGCGTAACCAGAGTTCCCATTTTGTGCATCCGAACTCAAACAAAGTCAAGTTCAAACTAGTCCATACGTGGACCGTCATGTTCTCTGATTTATCTCTGCTGGATGGACATTACGCTCCTGGATGGACATTACGAATGTAAATTCATTGTAGAACCTATCGCAACAGTTTTTTACGATATGTCCAGGGCATCTCCTGATTGACAGGTATTGTGGCCCGGGCGATACACGGGGTCCCTCTCGCTATGTTTAGGTTGGCGCCTGCTAGTGATCGCGCTAGGTCCACTCTAGTAAGCCAACACTTTTAGGGCAATATTTTGGCAGGTACCAATTGATTTCAAAGAGAAGACGCTATTTTTCGTGCATATTCAACATGCTTTATAGGTGATTACAGCCCCCTTTAATTAGATAAAAACCAAGGCTGAGCATCAGGTGGCTGGCAAATCCAAATACATTCCTTCTCAGAATCTAAGCTGGACGCTGCTAAGCACTTTTTAGTGTTTCGGGAGACGCCGAAGTCTCTGGGGGCCACCTTTTCACTTACTCCTTCGGCAACAGCTTTAACAGCCATTCGTAATGCATCTTGCCCATAGACACCTCGCGTGGATTTCAAAGTATACGTCTGAGCCATCCTAAAAAGCGAGAGAGCATTTAATAAATCTCTCTCCCACCACATTATATATTATATATATATATATATATATATATATATATATAAATATATATATATATGTATATATATATATATATATATATATATATATATATATAAACCTGTGTTATAAGACTATCCACGGGTCTGCCCAGAAGTGGTCTTAATTCACAGGCGCTCTTATTGCACAGGTTACACTATATAAATATATATATATAATATGTTTGGGGTATATATATACATGTATATTTATTAGTTTATATATATATTTATATATATATATTTTTATTTATATATATACATATATATTTATTTATATGAATTTATATATTAATATCTATATATATACATATATGTATATGCAGTTATATCATATCAAAGTATAACATAATAAATCAGCAATATATCTGACAAATAGGCCTAATATTCACCACAATTTATATTGCATTCGAATATCAAGTGAACCCAGATTTGGCATTATATATGTACATCCTCGTTTCAATTCAAAATACAATTTATTTTTGGCAAAAAATCAAACTCCCCACTTATTATTGCTTTTAAAGGGGGTAACACGTCCAGTGGGCATCTCGCCTCAACAACCACGTGGGGTTTTTGCCACAAATCACGTGATTTAATTTGACCGGCGCCTTGCTGCCACTTCTGAATTCTGAACAGTCCATTTTAATCATTTCAAGGTTTTATGTATCATTTATTTCAGTCTTATCGTAAGTAGATGCTTTAGGTATACCCCAGATCACATTTACAAACCCACCTATGTTGTAAGCAATACAACATATACCTTTTCCATGACACCAAACCCCGAGCAGCCGCCCTGTCGTTCGCCTCAAGTTCTCAAAACGTCTACCAGATGGCTTGAAACAAAGTGAACGCTTGGTGGCGCCAGTTTAATGGCACATAAATAGTAAAAGGGGGTGGGCATTTTACCCCGGGGTTGCGTCTTGCCCTGCTCTACCCTATTTCATGCCCGAAGGGTTAGGGTAACCCGTATCGCGGATATAGCATATATGAATAGTTACAAACACTTGTTGGAGTATTTAATGCCCGAAGGGTTAGGGTAACCCGTATCCCGGATATAGCACATATTAATAATGACAAACATCTACTGGAGTATATCATGCCCGAAGGGTTAAGGAAACCCGTATCCCGGATATAGCATATATGAATAGTTACAAACACTTGTTGGAGTATTTTATTCCAAAAGGGTTTGGGTAGCCCGTATACCGGATATAGCATATATCTATAGTGACAAACACTTACTGGAGTATTTCATGCCGGAAGGGTTAGGGTAACCCCTATCCCGGATATAACATATATTGATAGTGACAAAACCTTACGGGAGTATTTCATGCCTGAAGGGTTAGGGTAACCCGTATCCTGGATATAGCATATATTAATAGTGACACACACAGGAGTATTTCATGCCCGAAGGGTTAGGGTAACCCGCATCACGGATACAGCATATATCAATAGGGACAACAACTTACTGGATTATTTCATGCCGGAGGGTTAGGGTAACCCGTATCCCGGATATAGCACATATCAATATGGACAACAACCTAGTGGATTATTTCATGCCCGAAGGGTAAGGGTAACCCGTATCCCGGATATAGCACATATTAATAATGGCAAACATCGATACTGGGGTATTTCATGCCCGAAGCGTTAGGGTAACCCGTATCCCCGATATAGTATAAATCAATAGTGACAAAACCTTACGGGAGTATTTCATGCCCGAAGGGTTAGGGTGACCCGTATCCCGGATATAGCACGTATTAATAATGACAAACATTTACTGGAGTATTTCATGCCAGGAGGGTTAAGGTAACCCGTATCCCAGATATAGCATATATTAATATAACAAACACTTACAGGAGTATATTATTCCCGAAGGGTTTGGGTAACCCGTATCCCGGATATAGCATATATCAATAGTGACAAACACTTACTGTAGTATTTCATGCCCGAAGGGTTAGGGTAACCCCTATCCTGGATATAGCATATATTGATAGTGACAAACACTTACGGGAGTATTTCATGCTCGAAGGGTTTAGGGTAACCCGTATCCTGGATATAGCATATATTAATAGTGACACACACTTACAGGAGTATTTCATGCCCAAAGGGTTAGGGTAACCCGCATCCCGGATACAGCATATATCAGTAGGGACAACAACTTACTGGATTATTTCATGCCCGAAGGGTTAGGGTAACCCGTATCCCGGATATAGCAAATATCAATAGGGACAACAACTTACTGGATTATTTCATGCCCGAAGGGTTAGGGTGACCCGTATCCCGGATATAGCACGTATTAATAATGACAAACATTTACTGGAGTATTTCATGCCAGGAGGGTTAAGGTAACCCGTATCCCAGATATAGCATATATTAATATAACAAACACTTACAGGAGTATATTATTCCCGAAGGGTTTGGGTAACCCGTATCCCGGATATAGCATATATCAATAGTGACAAACACTTACTGTAGTATTTCATGCCCGAAGGGTTAGGGTAACCCCTATCCTGGATATAGCATATATTGATAGTGACAAACACTTACGGGAGTATTTCATGCTCGAAGGGTTTAGGGTAACCCGTATCCTGGATATAGCATATATTAATAGTGACACACACTTACAGGAGTATTTCATGCCCAAAGGGTTAGGGTAACCCGCATCCCGGATACAGCATATATCAGTAGGGACAACAACTTACTGGATTATTTCATGCCCGAAGGGTTAGGGTAACCCGTATCCCGGATATAGCAAATATCAATAGGGACAACAACTTACTGGATTATTTCATGCCCGAAGGGTTAGGGTAACCCGTATCCCGGATATAGCACATATTAATAATGGCAAACATCTACTGGGGTAATTCATGCCCTAAGCATTAGGGTAACCCGTATCCCCGATATAGCATAAAACCCGTATCCCGGCTATAGCACGTATCAATAATGACAAACAATTACTGGAGTATTTCATGCCCGAAGGGTTAGGGTAACCCGTATCCTGGATATAGCATATATTAATAGTGACACACACTTACTGGAGTATTTCATGCCCGAAGGGTTAGGGTAACCCGCATCCCGGATACAGCATATATTAATAATGACAAACACTTACAAGAGTATTTTATTCCCAAAGGGTTTGGGTAACCCGTAACCCGGATATAGCACATATTAATAATGACAAACATCTATTGGAGTATATCATGCCCGAAGGGTTAAGGAAACCCGTATCCCGGATATAGCATATATGAATAGTTACAAACACTTGTTGGAGTATTTTATTCCCGAAGGGTTTGGGTAACCCGTATACCGGATATAGCATATATCTATAGTGACAAACACTTACTGGAGTATTTCATGCCGGAAGGGTTAGGGTAACCCGTATCCCGGATATAACATCTATTGATAGTGACAAAACCTTACGGGAGTATTTCATGCCTGAAGGGTTAGGGTAACCCGTAACCTGGATATAGCATATATTAATAGTGACACACAGAGGAGTATTTCATGCCCGAAGGGTTAGGGTAACCCGCATCACGGATACAGCATATATCAATAGGGACAACAACTTACTGGATTATTTCATGCCGAAGGGTTAGGGTAACCCGTATCCCGGATATAGCACATATCAATATGGACAACAACCTAGTGGATTATTTCATGCCCGAAGGGTTAGGGTAACCCGTATCCCGGATATAGCACATATTGATAATGGCAAACATCGATACTGGGGTATTTCATGCCCGAAGCGTTAAGGTAACCCGTATCCCCGATATAGTATAAATCAATAGGGACAAAAAATTACTTGATTATTTCATGCCCGAAGGGTTAGGGTAACCCGTATCCCGGGTATAGCACGTATCAATAATGAAAAACAATTACTGGAGTATTTCATGCCCGAAGGGTTAGGGTGACCCGTATCCCGTATATAGCATGTATTAATAATGACAAACATTTACTGGAGTATTTCATGCCAGGAGGGTTAAGGTAACCCGTATCCCGGATATAGCATATATTAATATAACAAACACTTACAGGAGTATATTATTCCGGAAAGGTTTGGGTAACCCGTATCCCGGATATAGCATATATCAATAGTGACAAACACTTACTGTAGTATTTCATGCCCGAAGGGTTAGGGTAACCCCTATCCCGGATATAGCATATATTGATAGTGACAAACACTTACGGGAGTATTTCATGCTCGAAGGGTTTAGGGTAACCCGTATCCTGGATATAGCATATATTAATAGTGACACACACTTACAGGAGTATTTCATGCCCAAAGGGTTAGGGTAACCCGCATCCCGGATACAGCATATATCAGTAGGGACAACAACTTACTGGATTATTTCATGCCCGAAGGGTTAGGGTAACCCGTATCCCGGATATAGCAAATATCAATAGGGACAACAACTTACTGGATTATTTCATGCCCGAAGGGTAAGGGTAACCCGTATCCCGGATATAGCACATATTAATAATGGCAAACATCTACTGGGGTAATTCATGCCCGAAGCGTTAGGGTAACCCGTATCCCCGATATAGCATACAACCCGTATCCCGGCTATAGCACGTATCAATAATGACAAACAATTACTGGAGTATTTCATGCCCAGGGGGTTAGGGTAACCCGTATCCCAGATATAGCAAATATCAATAGGGACAACAACTTACTGGATTATTTCATGCCCGAAGGGTAAGGGTAACCCGTATCCCGGATATAGCATATATTGATAGTGACAAACAATTACTGGAGTATTTCATGCCCGAAGGGTTAGGGTAACCCGTATCCTGGATATAGCATATATTAATAGTGACACACACTTACTGGAGTATTTCATGCCCGAAGGGTTAGGGTAACACGCATCCCGGATACAGCATATATTAATAATGACAAACACTTACAAGAGTATTTTATTCCCAAAGGGTTTGGGTAACCCGTAACCCGGATATAGCATATATCAATAGTGACAAACACTTACTGGAGTATTTCATGCCCGAAGGGTTAGGGTAACCCCTATCCCGGATATAGCATATATTGATAGTGACAAACACTTACAGGAGTATTTCATGCACGAAGGGTTAGGGTAACCCGTATCCTGGATATAGCATATATTAATAGCGACAAACATTCGAGCTTTTCACGCCGCGTGGGTTACGGTAACCTGTGTCACGGATATAGCATATATGAATAGTCACAAACACTAACTGGAGTATTTCATACCCGCTGGGTAACGTAGACCCGTTTACTGCATATAGCGTATATTAATAGTGACAAATACTTACAGGAGTATTTCATGCCCGAGGGGTTAGGGTAACCCTTATCCTGGATACAGCATATATTAATAGCGACAAACATTCGAGCTTTTCACGCCGCGTGGGTTACGGTAACCTGTGTCACGGATATAGCATATATGAATAGTCACAAACACTAACTGGAGTATTACATACCCGCTGGGTAACGTAGACTCGTTTACTGCATATAGCATATATGAATAGTCACAAACACTTACTGGAGCATTTCATACCCGATGGGTTACGTTAACCCGTATCCTGGATATAGCGTATATTAATAGTGACAAATACTTACAGGAGGATTTCATGCCCGAAGGTTCAGGGTTACCCGTATCCCTGATATAGCATACATAATAGTGACAAACACTTACTGGAGTATTTCATGTCCGAAGGGTTAGGGTAACCCGTATACCGGATATAGCCTATATTAAAACTGACAAACACTTACTTGAGTATTTCATGCCCGAAGGGTTGGCGTAACCCGTATCCCGGATATAGCATATAAATAATAGTGACACACACTTACTGGAGTATTTCATGCCCGAAGGGTTAGGGTAACCCGCATCCCGGATACAGCATATATTAATAATGACAAACACTTACAAGAGTTTTTTATTCCCAAAGGGTTTGGGTAACCCGTAACCCGGCAAATAGCATATATCAATAGTGACAAAGACTTACTGGAGTATTTCATGCCCGAAGGGTTAGGGTAACCCCTATCCCGGATATAGCATATATTGATAGTGACAAACACTTACAGGGTAACCCGTATCCCCGATATAGCATAAAACCCGTATCCCGGGTATAGCACGTATCAATAATGACAAACACTTACTGGAGCATTTCAAGCCTGAAGGGTTAGGGTAACCCGTATCCCGGATATAGCATATATTAATAGTCACAAACACTTACTGGAGTATGTCATGCCCGAAGGGTTAGGGTAACCCGTATACCGGATATAGCATATATTAAAACTGACAAACACTTACTTGATTTTATAAATGTTAAATTTTAACAATAACATCCGAAAATATTTCGGTTTATAATATACATGGAATAACTGATTTTTAAAATTCTATTATTAAATTTTTTCACGACAGCATTCAGGAATACAATTTCAAAGTATTTGCACTCGCATTTACATACTTTGGAAGTGGTTTTGTTAGCGGGGTTTTAATTTTCGCCTTTTTAGCGGCAGGTACATTTGCGCTAAAATCAGAACACGCGTAAATTCCATGCGATGGTTCGGCAAATTACACCGTTCTCGCCTGATACACAGTCATGTGGGCCTAGTAATCCCGCCATCGAGTTCGCTTTAGTTGAGGTTTCTTTAACCAGATTGTTAAAGAAGTCATATTGTCGTAAGACTTCCTAGCAATTGATTTCTCGAGAAAGACCTCTTTCCTTTATAGTGATTCGTAGTAACAATTTTGAAACAATAAGGAGCTTTTTAAGACACCCATAGCCTTCCCATATAGCTATGAAGTACGGCTGAGCTGAGAAAGACCAGCGACTGTTGTCAGTTCTGTGTTGTCCTGACATATACTTGGCTGCTTCTGGTTAGTATTATTGTAGATAATTTGTTAGGTGGGATGTAGGTTACTTCATAAACCTACCTGTTATTAATATCTTAATTTTTGAAACACCATTTATTACCTTACGGATTTGCGCGAAAATCCTAAATGCGCCAATGCCATGAAATGACAAATGCGCGATAATACAGATACGGCAAATTAACCACTTCCACAGTCATATCTTTTTCCTTGTATTTGTGTTTGTATTTATTTTCATACTTGAAATATTGTTTTTTTTTATTCATAATCAAATACAATTATACAGTCTTTACTAATTACTTTTTTTTCTTCAGTTTCAGTCCTACGATATTGTGGATCTTTTCGGCTATACCAATTTCACTATTTTTATTAATGATCATAAGTACCCTGTTTTAAGGCTGTCATTAAAAAAAATGTGTGTTCACTTATGAATACTGTCACACCACTGTCCATAATCTAAACATAGCACGACACTTATGACAATTTTTAACATTATACACATTATAATGAGAACACATCTGCTTTCTTTATTTTATGTTATTTGCATAACTTTCCATTTTTTAACACGTATCAGGCCAAAAAAGTAATCCAGCTATGTAACTAATACAGCGGCAGTCTTGGCAACTGTTAAGGTAGCAAATAGCTGCTATTTGCGCGTGCGATTCATGGGGCCCCCTCTGGCCGCTGTCATATCCACTCCCCCTGGCGGCAGTCTTGGCAACTTTTAAGGTAGCAAATAGCTGCTATTTGCGCTTGCGATTCATGGGGGCCTCTTCGCTGGCCGATCTCATATCAACTCCCCCTGGCGGCAGTCTTGTCAACTTTTAAGGTAGCAAATAGCTGCTATTTGCGCGTGCGATTCATGGGGGCCCCTCTGGCAGCCCGCTCTGTGTCCACTCCCCCTGGCGGCAGTCTTGACAACTTTTAAGGTAGCAAATAGCTGCTATTTGCGCTTGCGACTCATGGGGGCCTCTCTGTCTGGCCGCTCTCTGTCCACTCCCCCTGGCGACAGTCTTGGCAACTGTTAAGGTAGCAAATAGCTGCTATTTGCGCGTGCGATTCGTGGGGCCCCCTCTGGCAACCCGCTCTGTGTCCACTCCCCCTGGCGGCAGTCTTGACAACTTTTAAGGTAGCAAATAGCTGCTATTTGCGCTTGCGACTCATGGGGGCCTCCCTGTCTGGCCGCTGTCATATCCACTCCCCCTGGCGGCAGTCTTGGCAACTTTTAAGGTAGCAAATAGCTGCAATTTGCGCTTGCGATTTATGGGGCCCCTGTGGCAGTCCTGTCTCATGTCCACTCCCCCTGGCGGCAGTCATAACGCTCAATGCAATGCTACTATAAATTTTACCCCCTCCTAATTTTTTAGGGTAGCAAATAGCTGCTATTTGCGCGTGCGACTCATGGGGGCCCCTCTGTCTGCCTGCTCTCATATCCACTCCCCCTGGCGGCAGTCTTGGCAACTTTTAAGGTAGCAAATAGCTGCTATTTGCGCTTGCGATTCATGGGGGCCTCTTCGCTGGCCGCTCTCATATCAACTCCCCCTGGCGGCAGTCTTGGCAACTTTTAAGGTAGCAAATAGCTGCTATTTGCGCGTACGATTCATGGGGGCCCCTCTGGCAGCCCGCTCTTTGTCCACTCCCCCTGGCGGCAGTCTTAAAAACTTTTAAGGTAGCAAATAGCTGCTATTTGCGCTTGCGATTCATGGGGGCCTCTTCGCTGGCCGCTCTCATATCAACTTCCCCTGGCGGCAGTCTTGGCAACTTTTAAGGTAGCAAATAGCTGCTATTTGCGCGTGCGATTCGTGGGGCCCCCTCTGGCAACCCACTCTGTGTCCACTCCCCCTGGCGGCAGTCTTGACAACTTTTAAGGTAGCAAATAGCTGCTATTTGCGCTTGCGACTCATGGGGGCCTCTCTGTCTGGCCGCTGTCATATCCACTCCCCCTGTCGGCAGTGTTGGCAACTTTTAAGGTTGCAAATAGCTGCTATTTGCGCGTGCGCTTCATTTGGGCCCCTGTGGCAGGCTTTGAGATCTCCACTCCCCCTGGTGGCAATCTTAACTCTCAATGCGATGCTACCAAAAATTTTACCCCCTCCTAAATTTTTAGGGTAGCAAATAGCTGCTATTTGCGCGTGCGATTCATAGGGCCCCTGTGGCAGTCCTGTCTCTTGTCCACTCCCTCTGGAGGCAATCTTAACTCTCAATGCGATGCTACCAGAAATTTTACCCAGTCTTAAATTTTTTAGGGTAGCAAATAGCTGCTATTTGCGCGAGCGATTCATGGGGGCCCCTCTGTGTGCCTGCTCTCATATCCACTCCCCCTGGCGGCAGTCTTGGCAACTTTTAAGGAAGCAAATAGCTGCTATTTGCGCTTGCGATTCATGGGGGCCTCTTCGCTGGCCGCTCTCATATCAACTCCCCCTGGCGGCAGTCTTGGCAACTTTTAAGGTAGCAAATAGCTACTATTTGCGCGTGCGATTCATGGGGGCCCCTCTGGCAGCCCGCTCTTTGTCCACTCCCCCTTGCGGCAGTCTTGACAACTTTTAAGGTAGCAAATAGCTGCTGTTTGCGCTTGCGACTCATGGGGGCCTCTCTGTCTGGCCGCTCTCATATCCACTCCCCCTGGCGGCAGTCTTGGCACCTTTTAAGGTAGCAAATAGCTGCTATTTGCGCTTGCGATTCATGGGGCCTACTCTGGCCGCCCGCTCTGTGTCCACTCCTCCTGGCGGCAGTCTTGACACTTTTTATGGTAGCAAATAGCTGCTAATTGCGCTTGCGACTCATGGGGGCCTCTCTGTCAGGCTGTTCTCATTTCCACTCCCCCTGGCGGCAGTCTTAGCAACTGTTAAGGTAGCAAATAGCTGCTATTTGCGCGTGCGATTCATGGGGCCCCCTCTGGCCGCTGTCATATCCACTCCCCCTGGCGGCAGTCTTGGCAACTTTTAAGGTAGCAAATAGCTGCTATTTGCGCGTGCGATTCATGGGGGCCTCTTCGCTGGCCGCTCTCATATCAACTCCCCCTGGCGGCAGTCTTGGCAACTTTTAAGGTAGCAAATAGCTGCTATTTGCGCGTGCGATTCATGGGGGCCCCTCTGGCAGCCTGCTCTGTGTCCACTCCCCATGGCGGCAGTCTTGACAACTTTTAAGGTAGCAAATAGCTGCTATTTGCGCTTGCGACTCATGGGGGCCTCTCTGTCTGGCCGTTCTCTGTCCACTCCCCCTGGCGGCAGTCTTGGCAACTTTTAAGGTAGCAAATAGCTGCTATTTGCGCTTGCGATTCATGGGGCCCCTGTGGCAGTCCTGTACCATGTCCACTCCCCCTGGCGGCAGTCATAACGCTCAATGCAATGCTACTATAAATTTTACCCCCTCCTAATTTTTTAGGGTAGCAAATAGCTGCTGTTTGCGCGTGCGACTCATGGGGGCCCCTCTGTCTGTCCACTCTTATGTCCACTCCCCCTGGTGGCAGTCTTGACATATTTTATGGTAGCAAATAACTGCTATTTGCGCTTGCGACTCGTGGTGACCCCTCTGCCAGGCCGCTGAGATCTCCTCTCCCCCTGGCGGCAGTCTTCACAACTTTTATGGTAGCAAATAGCTGCTATTTGCGCGTGCGATTCATTTGGGCCCCTGTGGCAGGCTTTGAGATCTCCACTCCCCCTGGTGGCAATCTTAACTCTCAATGCGATGCTACCAAAAATTTTACCCACTCCTAAATTTTTAGGGTAGCAAATAGCTGCTATTTGCGCGTGCGATTCATAGGGCCCCTGTGGCAGTCCCGTCTCTTGTCCACCCCTCTGGCGGCAATCTTAACTCTCAATGCGATGCTACCAGAAATTTTACCCAGTCTTAAATTTTTTAGGGTAGCAAATAGCTGCTATTTGCGCGAGCGATTCATGGGGGCCCCTCTGTCTGCCTGCTCTCATGTACACTCCCCCTGGCGGCAGTCTTAACACTCAATGCGATGTTACTATATATTTAACCCCTCCTAAATTTTTTAGGGTAGCAAATAGCAGCTATTTGCGCGTGCGATTCATGGGGCCCCTGTGGCAGTCCTGTCTCATGTCCACTCCCCCTGGCGGCAGTCATAACGCTCAATGCAATGCTACTATAAATTTTACCCCCTCCTAATTTTATAGGGTAGCAAATAGCTGCTATTTGCGCGTGCGACTCATGGGGGCCCCTCTGTCTGTCCACTCTCATGTCCACTCCCCCTGGTGGCAGTCTTGACATATTTTATGGTAGCAAATAACTGCTATTTGCGCTTGCGACTCGTGGTGACCCATCTGCCAGGCCGCTGAGATCTCCTCTCTCCCTGGCGGCTGTCTTCACAACTTTTATGGTAGCAAATAGCTGCTATTTGCGCGTGCGATTTATTTGGGCCCCTGTGGCAGGCTTTGAGATCTCCACTCCCCCTGGTGGCAATATTAACTCTCAATGCGATACTACCAGAAATTTTACCCCTCCTAAATTTTTTAGGGTAGCAAATAGCTGCTATTTGCGCGTGCGATTTATGGGGCCCTTCTGTCTGCCCGCTCTCATGTACACTCCCCCTGGCGGCAGTCTTAACACTCAATGCGATGCTACTACATATTTAACCCCTCCTAAATTTTTTAAGGTAGCAAATAGCTGCTATATGCGCGTGTGATTCATGGGGCCCCTGTGGTAGTCCTGTCTCTAGTCCACTCCCCCTGGCGGCACTGAGGTCCACTCCCCCTGGCGGCAATCTTAACTCTCTATGCGATGTTCCCAGAAATTTTACACCCTTCTAAATTTTTTAGGGTAGCAAATAGCAGCTATTTGCGCGTGCGATTCATAGGGCCCCTGTGGCAGTCCTGTCTCTAGTCCACTCCCACTTGCGGCAATCTTAACTCTCAATGCGATGCTACCAGAAATTTTACACCCTCCTAATTTTTTTAGGGTAGCAAATAGCTGCTATTTGCGCGTGCGATTCATGGGGCACTTCTGTCTGCCCGCTCTCATGTACACTCCCCCTGGCGGCAGTCTTAACACTCAATGCGATGCTACTATATATTTAACCCCTCCTTAATTTTTTAGGGTAGCAAATAGCTGCTATTTGCGCGTGCGATTCATGGGACCCCTGTGGTAGTCCTGTCTCTAGTCCACTCCCCCTGGCGGCAATCTTAACTCTCAATGCGATGCTACCAGAAATTTACCCCTCCTAATTTTTTTAGGGTCGCAAATAGCTGCTATTTGCGCTTGCGATTCTTGGGGCCCCTCTGTCTGCCCGCTCTCATATCCACTCCCCCTGGCGGCAGTCTTGGCAACTTTTAAGGGAGCAAATAGCTGCTATTTGCGCTTGCGATTCATGGGGCCCCCTCTGGCCGCTGTCATATCCACTCCCCCTGGCGGCAGTCTTGGCAACTTTTAAGGTAGCAAATAGCTACTATTTGCGCGTGCGATTCATGGGGGCCCCTCTGGCAGCCCGCTCTTTGTCCACTCCCCCTGGCGGCAGTCTTGACAACTTTTAAGGTAGCAAATAGCTGCTGTTTGCGCTTGCGACTCATGGGGGCCTCTCTGTCTGGCCGCTCTCATATCCACTCCCCCTGGCGGCAGTCTTGGCACCTTTTAAGGTAGCAAATAGCTGCTATTTGCGCTTGCGATTCATGGGGCCTACTCTGGCCGCCCGCTCTGTGTCCACTCCTCCTGGCGGCAGTCTTGACACTTTTTGTGGTAGCAAATAGCTGCTAATTGCGCTTGCGACTCATGGGGGCCTCTCTGTCAGGCTGTTCTCATTTCCACTCCCCCTGGCGGCAGTCTTGGCAACTGTTAAGGTAGCAAATAGCTGCTATTTGCGCGTGCGATTCATGGGGCCCCCTCTGGCCGCTGTCATATCCACTCCCCCTGGCGGCAGTCTTGGCAACTTTTAAGGAAGCAAATAGCTGCTATTTGCGCTTGCGATTCATGGGGGCCTCTTCGCTGGCCGCTCTCATATCAACTCCCCCTTGCGGCAGTCTTGGCAACTTTTAAGGTAGCAAATAGCTGCTATTTGCGCGTGCGATTCATGGGGGCCCCTCTGGCAGCCCGCTCTGTGTCCACTCCTCCTGGCGGCAGTCTTGACAACTTTTAAGGTAGCAAATAGCTGCTATTTGCGCTTGCGACTCATCGGGGCCTCTCTGTCTGGCCGTACTCTGTCCACTCCCCCTGGCGGCAGTCTTGGCAACTTTTAAGGTAGCAAATAGCTGCTATTTGCGCTTGCGATTGATGGGGCCCCTGTGGCAGTCCTGTCTCATGTCCAATCCCCCAGGCGGCAGTCATAACGCTCAATGCAATGCTACTATAAATTTTACCCCCTCCTAATTTTTTAGGATAGCAAATAGCTGCTGTTTGCGCGTGCGAATCATGGGGGCCCCTCTGTCTGTCCACTCTTATGTCCACTCCCCCTGGTGGCAGTCTTGACATATTTTATGGTAGCAAATAACTACTATTTGCGCTTGCGACTCGTGGTGACCCCTCTGCCAGGCCGCTGAGATCTCCTCTCCCCCTGGCGGCAGTCTTCACAACTTTTATGGTAGCAAATAGCTGCTATTTGCGCGTGCGATTCATTTGGGCCCCTGTGGCAGGCTTTGAGATCTCCACTCCCCCTGGTGGCAATCTTAACTCTCAATGCGATGCTACCAAAAATTTTACCCCCTCCTAAATTTTTAGGCTAGCAAATAGCTGCTATTTGCGCGTGCGATTCATAGGGCCCCTGTGGCAGTCCTGTCTCTTGTCCACTCCCTCTGGCGGCAATCTTAACTCTCAATGCGATGCTACCAGAAATTTTACCCAGTCTTAAATTTTTTAGGGTAGCAAATAGGTGCTATTTGCGCGAGCGATTCATGGGGGCCCCTCTGTCTGCCTGCTCTTATGTACACTCCCCCTGGCGGCAGTCTTAACACTCAATGCGATGTTACTATTTATTTAACCCCTCCTAAATTTTTTAGGGTAGCAAATAGCAGCTATTTGCGCGTGCGATTCATGGGGCCCCTGTGGCAGTCCTGTCTCATGTCCACTCCCCCTGGCGGCAGTCATAACGCTCAATGCAATGCTACTATAAATTTTACCCCCTCCTAATTTTATAGGGTAGCAAATAGCTGCTATTTGCGCGTGCGACTCATGGGGGCCCCTCTGTCTGTCCACTCTCATGTCCACTCCCCCTGGTGGCAGTCTTGACATATTTTATGGTAGCAAATAACTGCTATTTGCGCTTGCGACTTGTGGTGACCCATCTGCCAGGCCGCTGAGATCTCCTCTCTCCCTGGCGGCTGTCTTCACAACTTTTATGGTAGCAAATAGCTGCTATTTGCGCGTGCGATTTATTTGGGCCCCTGTGGCAGGCTTTGAGATCTCCACTCCCCCTGGTGGCAATCTTAACTCTCAATGCGATGCTACAAGAAATTTTACCCCTCCTAAATTTTTTAGGGTAGCAAATAGCTGCTATTTGCGCGTGCGATTTATGGGGCCCTTCTGTCTGCCCGCTCTCATGTACACTCCCCCTGGCGGCAGTCTTAACACTCAATGCGATGCTACTACATATTTAACCCCTCCTAAATTTTTTAAGGTAGCAAATAGCTGCCTTTTGCGCGTGCGATTCATGGGGCCCCTCTGGTAGTCCTGTCTCTAGTCCACTCCCCCTGGCGGCACTGAGGTCCACTCCCCCTGGCGGCAATCTTAACTCTCAATGCGATGCTCCCAGAAATTTTACACCCTCCTAAATTTTTTAGGGTCGCAAATAGCTGCTATTTGCGCTTGCGATTCATGGGGCCCCTCTGTCTGCCCGATCTCATGTACACTCCCCCTGGCGGCAGTCTTAACAGTCAATGCGATGCTACTATATATTGAACCCCTCCTAAATTTTTTAGTGTAGCAAATAGCAGCTATTTGCGCGTGCGATTCATGGGGCCCCTGTGGCAGTCCTGTCTCTAGTCCACTCCCCCTTGCGGCAATCTTAACTCTCAATGCGATGCTACCAGAAATTTTACACCCTCCTAAATTTTTTAGGGGAGCAAATAGCTGCTATTTGCGCGTGCGATTCATGGGGCCCTTCTGTCTGCCCGCTCTCATGTACACTCCCCCTGGCGGCAGTCTTAACACTCAATGCGATGTGACTATATATTTAACCCCTCCTAAATTTTTTAGGGTAGCAAATAGCTGCTATTTGCGCGTGCGATTCATGGGGCCCCTGTGGTAGTCCTGTCTCTAGTCCACTCCCCCTGGCGGCAATCTTAACTCTCAATGCGATGCTACCAGAAATTTACCCCTCCTAATTTTTTTAGGGTCGCAAATAGCTGCTATTTGCGCTTGCGATTCTTGGGGCCCCTCTGTCTGCCCGCTCTCATGTACACTCCCCCTGGCGGCAGTCTTAACACTCAATGCAATGCTACTATATATTGAACCCCTCCTAAATTTTTTAGGGTAGCAAATAGCAGCTATTTGCACGTGCGATTCATGGGGGCCCCTCTGCCTGCCCGCACTCATGTCCACTCCCCCTGGCGGGAGTCATAACGCTCAATGCAATGCTACTATAAATTTTACCGCCTCCTAATTTTTTAGGGTAGCAAATAGCTGCTATTTGCGCGTGCGATTATGGGGGCCCCTCTGTCTGTCCACTCTCATGTCCACACCCCCTGGTGGCAGTCTTGACATATTTTGTGGTAGCAAATAGCTGCTATTTGCGCTTGCGACTCGTGGGGACCCCTCTGCCAGGCCGCTGAGATCTCCTCTCCCCCTGGCGGCAGTCTTCACAACTTTTATGGTAGCAAATAGCTGCTATTTGCGCGTGCAATTCATTGGGCCGCTGTGGCAGGCTTTGAGATCGCCACTCCCCCTGGTGGCAGTCTTAACACTTCATGCGCTGCTACTATTATTTTACTTCCTCCTAATTTTTAGGGTAGCAAATAGCTGCTATTTGCGCGTGCGATTCATAGGGCCTCTGTGGCAGTCCTGTCTCTTGTCCACTCCCTCTGGCGGCAATCTTAACTCTCAATGCGATGCTACCAGAAATTTTACCCCCTCCTCAATTTTTTAGGGTAGCAAATAGCTGCTATTTGCGCGTGCGATTCATGGGGGCCCCTCTGTCTGCCCGCACTCATGTCCACTCCCCCTGGCGGCAATCTTAACTCTCAATGCGATGATACCAGAAATTTTACCCCCTCCTAAATTTTTTGGGTCGCAAATAGCTGCTATTTGCGTGTGCGATTCATGGGGCCCCAGTGGCTGGCCGCTCTCATTTCACTCCCCCTGCCGGCAACCTTAACATTAATGCGATGCTCTTATAAATTTTATCCCCTCCCAATTTTTTGTAGGGTACTACAGCCTGCCAAAGCTTCCAGCAACCCCCACCCCCGGCACTAATGAGAAACTGCCTGCGAAAAATCGAAAAGTCCCATAAGCTTAACTACAGGCCGCTACCGAAAACCGACAGTTCCCCGCCTATCTCCGGACACCGACGATGCCGCCATTGCCACATAGGTTTCCTGACAGCTCCTCCATAACCACTGGGCAGATTTTTTTAAAATTTGGAATTATGATCGGTCACATGTGAACTGCTGCGCCCTCATTTTTGGTTGACCTCTGACCTTTCCTCTCTGCCCAGCGTCCATTTGTGCGTCTGTTTCCACAAATAAACCCACATATCTCGGGAACCGTTAGACCGACCAGGCTAAAAATTTTGCACAAATGTAGCCCTTTGATAGCTTTATAACATACACTAAAAATGGTGGCGCCACCTGCAACCAATTTTGCACAGCGTCCACCTGTTCATCTGCCTTGGGATTAAATCACTCATATCTCAGCAGTGGTTTGACTTTTCCACCTGAAATTTTGCAGGTTTATACATCCTGGACAGCTTTCTCGATTTTATGACAGGTGGCGCCACCTACATTCAGGTTTACTCTGCAGACATCCAAGCTCATATCTCGGGAACCTTTTGACCGACTGGGCCAAAATTTTCACTGTGTATAGATCTCACATAGCTCTTCATTATAGGCAAAAGTGGTGGCGCCACCTGCAACCATTTATGCACAGCGTCCATCTGTTCATATGCCTTGGGATAAAATCACTCATATCTCAGCAGTGGTTTAACTTATCCACCTGAAATTTTGCAGATTTATACATCCTGGACAGCTTTCTCGATTTTATGACAGGTGGCGCCACCTACATTCAGGTTTACTCTGCAGACATCCAAGCTCATATCTCGTGAACCGTTTGGCCGATTGGGCCAAAATTTTGCATGTGTATAGATCTCACATAGCTCTTCATCATAGGCAAAAGTGGTGGCGCCACCTGCAACCACTTATGCACAGGGTCCATCTGTTCATCTGCCTTGGGATAAAATCACTCATTTCTCAGAAGTAGTTTGACTTATCCACCTGAAATTTTGCAGGTTTATACATCCTGTACAGCTTTCTCGATTTTATGACAGGTGGCGCCACCTACATTCAGGTTTACTCTGCAGACATCTAAGCTCATATCTCGGGAACCGTTTGACCGATTGGGCCAAAATTTTGCTTGTGTATAGATCTCACATAGCTCTTCATCATAGGTAAAACTGGTGGCGTCACCTGCAACCACTTATGCACAGCGTCCATCTGTTCATCTGCCTTGGGATAAAATCACTCATATCTCAGCAGTGGTTTGACTTATCCACCAGAAATATTTTGCAGGTTTATATATCCTGGACAATTTCCTCGATTTTATGACAGGTGGCACCATCTACATTAACTTTTACACTGCAGACATCCATCTAATATGCAACACACCTCACTTCACCCGTCGCACTCTGATTTCTTCGGATACGCATAGTCGCTTGTCGACTACCCATATTCTAGTTTTAAAATGTCCTAGTCTGAAACTTGCAGGTCCGAAATGTCCATTTTGCTATAATAATAATGACTAAGGTAGATATGCAGGACTTAAGAGGATTAATATCAACTTTTAAAAATAAACCTCCATTCACACTCCCAAACTTTGCACAGGTTCGCATTAGGCCTGTAGGCCTTGTTAACTTTATTATATTATTTGTCAATTAATTATACAGTAAAAGTCTGCCTCGGTATATTAAACAGTTCTTAGTGGTATGTGAATGATTGAGCAGTATGTAAACGTGCGCTATTCAGGAAGAATGAGAATACATGTATATATTATCACACCTTGATACCCAACATAGACGCCTGAACATGCACCAGCCAGTATTCCTCCTTCATTTGTAGGGGGAAAAGATACAAACATCTGTTGGTTGTGTAACATGCCTTTTATTTCAAATTTACCGTAGATACCCTAACTTGGTATCCATATACAAATTTTATTTAATTCGTATAAACACATTTTGATCAATCACTGATTTATAGATCGCCAAATTAAAGTCAAATAAAACTCAATGTGTACGAGTGAAGTTTATTCAATTCTATTTAAACAGAGAGAAGTAGACTGTTTGAGCCATATGTTCATAGTTTGAAGTTCAATCTTTCATTCCCCAATATAAGACTTTTATGATAGTGAAATATAATCAAGAAAGCTTAACATGTGTGTGTTCAGAACATATTCGGCTCCATCAGAAATCGTAATTCATTTAGAACGTCTTCCTCCCGACACCGGGGCCTTAGCGTTTCAATGTCACGAGCTAGACGTGTTATAAGATAGCCCTGCAAAGGCTTCACTATTTATGTTTGCTACAAAATTGTGTACTTGAAACGTAATTCAATATACCGACAGTCGTGCCAGCTCTTATCACTAAATAAGTCAGTCAGAGAACATTAAGTAGTTCCATGCTTTGCCGTGAGGTGGCAGTGCCTGTTCTAAGTGTAGCGACACGGCGAGAGCAAGTTTGATGGCTCTGTCAGAGGGACGAATATATACATATGTAAGTCTTCGACACTGCATCGACTCGGCCAGTCTAGTCTCATGATACACGCGGCTTCTTTTTATGACACACCAATTACAGACCCGCCAAGACATTGGGTAGATACACTGTTGTGCCGTATAACGAATTTATAAATGCACAGTATTAGGCGTTTCAGGCTCAGTCCGAAATTTAAAGGTTAAAATACAATGAATGAAAGCGTAATACAGAAACCTCAGAATATTTATCTATAAACTTTAAGATTTCTCTTTTCCTTTTCTGCTTTGTGTCTCCACGAATTATATATTTTTCGGCGTCAGTTTGGTTCACCCTTGGAAGCAGATGTGCAGTAGCATTCGTGTATATAAACAAGTTTGGGCTAACCGATTCCTTCACTGTGTTCGGCACAGCTGGATTCAACAAGAAAGAATGCTCCCGTGTCTTTTCCATACCTAGTTTCTCACTGATGTTATTGAGCTTTCCCAAAGACACCCCTCGTATTAGTTCGGTAACTGTGCAACTTGGATGAGGATTTCTGGGTCTTCGAGGACAATAAAACAGTGGTAAAATCAAAATTCTTTCTGTTGCTTGACAAAGTTCGAAAGCAGTTTCTAGAGAAGTCCAGTCGTGTTGTGCCATGTCTGCAAATGGATTTCCATAGCTTAAATATTTCTCTGAAACGCTTGAATAATATTGGTCATTATTTGGTATCCATTTCCCCACATTCCGCAATTGGTGCATTTTAGCTATTCCTCTTCCCTTTGCCCAGGCAGCATGAAACACATGAACTTGTTCTTGTATATCTCTGCCAAACGTCAACCACAGCTGATTGAGTGGTAATGAACCATGCCTTTTAACAGAGTCAAAGAAGATTTTGCTATTTAGCACTTTCTTAAAGGGCAAAAATTTGTATGTAAGAGAACTTCTGTGCTTTATCAATAATTTATTGAAAGTTATTTGGTCCCAAAGTCGTTGATGCTGCTGTAGATGTCTGTTGAAGATATTTATAAAATTAAGCGTCCCCAGGGTAGGTCGAAAGAAACAGAATCCCACGTTTGCCCAATTATCCCCTTCTGTTTCACTCTCCAGTTCAAAATCACATGTCTCACAATTGAATAGCGGATAAGGGTTTTTATAAAATACCACATCGACATCACTGAGAAGAACGGAAAAGTTTAAATGTAACAATTCAGCAAGAAGGGTAAATTTCTCACGTCCTTTACTTTTAAAAGAATTGGAACCATATGCGCTTTCCTCTGAAGCCGCCCCCTCGATATCTCTATCCAAGTAGGCAGGCACACCGAGTGACGTCAGACGTGTGTGTGTTTCATTGTTCAATGCCACAGCTAATATATTCTGTACACCAACGCCTGTAGCTGACCGGTAGAAGTTTAGGAACAATTCGAACATATGCATGTCTATAACAACCAACGTCACAACTCTGCCTGATTTTCCTGTATCGATGCGAGCAGCAGCTTCTTCCGCAGCCTCCGCTAAGGTCATGTGCTTTGATTTTGGCGCCACAGAGGACTTTAGTTCTTCAGTGTTGAATATCAGCACTGTCTTAGAAAAGATCAGTGCGACCAGGGTGAGGACTAGCTTAGCCAAGAAAAGTTTGAAGAATGTCCGCATCTGTGAATGAACAAAAAATTGAATGATTCAATAAATGAATATGTATTCGAAAAGTCGTCCGAACATTCATAGACCGCGGAAACTTATTTATTTTATACCTTTGCCTGGTGGCAGCGATTATGTTATTTTCTTGATAGGAATGTCTGTTAGAAAATCATGATCGAATCTGAGAAATATATGCATTCTTAGGGAATTACCAGAAGGACAATCCACTGAGTTCTGAATCCCAAAATTTTTTTTTTTATTCAAACGATTGTATACCATCACACATGATTACAACAGCCTTCAAATATTTAAGAAATAGAAAATATAGATTGATAATTTTTGTATTTATTTCCTTGTCATGACTCTGCAAAAATATTTTCTTAATTGTTGAAGTTTTAATGTATGTAATGTAAAAGTGTAAAAATGTATTCATGTTAAAAGAAGTAATTAATTATGACACTTTACCTCAGTGAAAATATAAAATGAGATGTTCTTAATATAAAATAAACCCCCACCTTGATCGCCCCGAGTACATCAAAGTTATTGTTCTTAATAAGAAAAGCTATAAAATTTGTGGGTATTGGCGATTTTTCAAGCTGTAGCGCTGCATTAATTTTATGTTGTTTTGCACTTATTTTTCCTTAAAATGTTGCCTGCATTTGTATTGCCCATTATGCTTAAGGTCTAAGTATCGTCTAATAATTCTAATTTTTCTTACTTAGAGACACTTAGAGAACTAACGGTTGGCATTAAATCGATATTTTTTACATGATTAATGTTGAAAAATAATTAAAATTGAAGAAATGATTTTAAATTTAGTTAGTCAACTAGAAGAAAATTACTAAAATTTCCTACGAAACAGTTTTTGTCCATTTTCTAAAGTATTTCAGTCGATTACGTCATCTTCAGGGGAGTATTTCTCATAGACTCTCAGGAATAAAAGTATCTTATTTTGAATAAATGTTATAAAACATGTAACCTAAATTGTGTTTTAATCTTTTTTTTTCCAATCTCTTATTTTAAAAAGCAGTTAAAGGCCAAAACCATTTGTCAGAAAAAAAATAAAATTTTACGGATCCTCCACAGATGGTTGTGCGTGAGACAATTGTGAACAGGTCTCTCGTCTGGTTTAACCACAGATCACCGCGAGTTGTGATAAACGTCTCTCCTTTATTTCAGTGAGCGCGTTCAGTCTATCCTGTTGCCATGGTAATAAAGGCGAAGGTGTGAAAACCGCAAAGTGTGTCGGCTACAAGCCCCAGGCAGCAGGCGGCAATAATTAGTAAGTTTCAGTGTACCAGGTTTCAATTAGCCGAAGTTAATTGATTTATGTATTCCTCCTCTGAGCGTAGACCATAATCAGTACAATACAATTTGTCCACATATAAACACAGAAATCAAACTATAGCATTTTAATAACTAAGAGAAGCAAAATGAACACACACTATTACAAAGTTTCTTAATATTATTTAAATGTCCTTTTGCCAGGGTGCGTCAATGACATATTTTACAGATTTAAAGAGGTAAGCTGCAGCGCGTAAGAAATCCTTTCCCTCATCTTATCCTAACAGTGGGATTTCAGATCCCAACAAGCACGCCACAAAGGAGTTATCGTCGAGTCCATTCAAGTAGGCACTATATACTCGCGATAAGAAGCTTAATTGTCACATATATAATTCCACAGTTCCTCCTCTTCGGGTATATGGCAGTCTCACATGAAACAACAATGTGTGGTATAGGGTTACTCAACACATTTAATATATCTGACTTCAGGCCGTGTCGAACCAACTAAAGTGGGCCAGAAGTCTAACCATATAATAAAATGATGAAAGAGATCCAGTAAAATAATTTGCAGTATACCATAATCGTGAAGGTGCAAAACAACTTGACTAAACCCTAAAGAACATCATAAAGTCGTCTGATTCACTTATTCTCTTTATGGAGGATCAGTGACAAAAACCACTTAAAATTAACCCAGAGAGCATTTGAAATTAGACCAATAACACAATAGATAATAGACCAATATATTTATATAATTTGAAGTAGTGCAGTGTTCCTCAATGTCACATGTATTTATAAATGATTAATTTATTTTCACATGATGGTTTATTATTATAAAAAAACAGCCCGCCACTTTTAAGTTTGCTTCTACTTAACTACATGCTACAAGAGAATATATCTCAGTCACATGTTTGTTCTCTACATTTTTCTTGTTTAAAGACCAGATTTTTTATAATATTTTTAATATAATTATAGTTTTTAATTACCTAGCTGTTAAGTAATGAGTGCGTATATGCTCGCTTGCACAACATTTTGCATGCTCGCCTAATTAAAAATAATGCCAAAAAGGTTCTAACACCCCCCGAAGGAAAACCCTCTTTTTCCCTACAAAGCGATGAAAATGAATACTTACGGTGACAGGTTATATTGGTGAGGTCCGATTAATTGTCCTTCTAATTCAGAGATCTCTTATGCAGCGCGATTCTATAGAGAGAGTAGTTTAAAAAAATGTGAAGGTCAGGAACAAATCTGAACATATATAAGGGCCCGGCAAGAGCGGCCTGCGGCCGGCGTGTTCAGTCTTGTATAGCGCATTACCTGATTACCGTTCCAACACGGGCGAGTTCGCACCGTAATATTAATTGTTGGTTGCTAAGTATGGGATGTAAACAGTCGAGATGGCGAACGCATGTTTAACATGGTCTGGTGGCCTGTTGAATATTATATAATCATATATCTCGATTGCCTTTTTTATTCAAAACTTGTCAGGTCTCTTTGCAGTATAAGCGGAAGGGTATACGAAACTTTTAAATTATTTCGCTGCTATTTTGATGCTGTTAAGCGAGAGCAATATAGCGCCACCTGTATTTTTTTCTAATATTTACGCATTTCCCCCTTTATTTTTGAGACCTTCAAAAAACGGTCATCCGTTAACAGGGGACTTATCATAACCATTGGACCTAGTAGCTTCTAACTTGACATCCTGGGAGTTCCATAAAAAATCCCTCTAGTATCACACTATTGCCAATACCAGCTGGTCAATCAGCTGAGCGTCATGACCCATGAGTCACTTGTTTAAAAGTTTTAAACCATTTATCCCGGAATAGACCCCATCTCTTCCAGATCTGAGGACCTTTTCTAAGGTTTTCTTATCAGTCATCTCGTTAGTCTTCTAATTAGACTCACCCCTCTCTGGAGGTTGCCTGTATAGCCTTAGTGTTTATGAAATGGGGCCTCTGGAGATAACGAATGTTGCAAGCAAGGTACTAAACTGTAATAATAGAATTCTATATTCTAGGAATGTAAGCCATGCATGCATGTGGAAGTTCCCATTGTGGGATGCTGTATCTGCATGAATGCCCGGGTTCATTCGTTATATTTTTTAAGATTCCTTGATGTCCTTCCTGAATCCGGATCATATGCCGAAACCACACCCGTTTGTTAACGATTCTTTATTGGCCCATTCCCGAAATGGTCTTAAAAATCCATGAGATTCTGTTTAGCTTGGGTATGTTATGTGGTGAAAAAACACACACACACACAAACACACGCACGAAGGTGGATGAACGGATGCCCTCCCGGCGGAGGCATAAAGAGAAATATTGAAGTTAGCCCACCAGAAATGGACCCATCTTACATGGGTCATACCATTTTAGTTTTTTCAACACACACCATTGAACCAAAGGCGCTCGAATCACAGTTTGTATAAAACTGACTTAGACAATTTTCATTCAACTTTATAAACATTCCCTTGTCGTTTGCTCTAAACCTATAAACAGCTTTTGTGCCATTAACATGAGTATATGGAGAAAATACGTCTCATTTGTATGCTACTGCCCCGCATTCATTAAAAACAGACCCGCACAAAGTGTTTGCAATCCTGTGGTTAGGCTACAATAATTACGCTGGGGACCAGTCACACTTTCTCTCGACATCAGTCTATCTATATCTTGTTTACAGTCAATATTATTACGGATAGAGGTTCAAGTGCCTGTGGTGGAACCCTATAAATCACCTAATGCAGTGCTGCACCCTGCACACAGGTTGAACGACATTCTGCAGTAAAACGACATGAGTCTTAAATGGTTGCAGTAATTGCTCTTGGCTCAGTTGGCGCATTAGACATGTTTATCGACGCATTATGTAATTTAGATTAGTTTATTATTTAGATAAATATCATCCTGACGAAGAAATATACGAATATACCCTAGACTTGATGGCACCCAAGTACGCTAGCTGCACCTCAAATAATAATAATAATAATAATAATAATAATGTTCCATCCATTAGTTACAAAATATTCTGGTGATATTATTGATGAAATCCAGTATGATTATAAATAATCTGTCATGATATTAAAAATGGATCTGAAAACCTTATATTCCATTACAGAAATTAAATTTAATCCAAAATCAACATATTTTAATATTTAGAAATACAAACCTTTCCTCGTGATCTGTCAGATCAGACCGACAAATAATGAGTAATCCTTTCAACTTTTAACTTCTTTCAGAGTATTTAGATAATATCTAATAGACATATCTAATCTAACTTTATACCATGAGATGGATATTTAATGTGAACAATATGGTGATATGGATAGCCTGTTCGTAAACAGTTAATTAAATCACAGACCTCTTCCGAATTTGTCGCCGCCATCTTTTTCACTGCAGTACCTCACCAGATGGCCATGGAGGATACCATGCAGCACTTACAGACTTACAGTCCTTCCCAACAAAGCCCTCTACCGAGCACGCTGGTCTGGACTTAAAGTTGGTTGTATATACGAGGTAAAACTAATAGTAAACAGAAAATGCATGAAACATTGGCAGAAAACATGATATTTTTAGCAGAGAACACTTCATTCTTGTAAATATTAAACATTCGTATACTTGTATATGTGAATTGGTCCCTTTAATAAACGTTTTTTGGTTCAAAGCTATTAGGTATATGTAGTACCAAAGATAAAACGTAGATATAAAGTTCCCTCGATCGAGACAGGGTCCATCCCCTATTCTGTAATTCCGGTTTGTTTTTAGGTTCCCAGCCTCTTCAGCGCTCCATTTCATAGCAGAGCGCAAGCACATCTGGAAAGGACAGGTCAAATATGGTTCTATTAATTGCAATGCAATAAAATACAAGTTTTATTTTAGGTCAGTGTATACAAAACTACAACATTAGCTATAGGCTATCATAACCGACCACTATCACTTGTATCATTAATACAAAAATATAAATATAAAGGACAGCGAATAAGAGTAAATAGTAGAGAGACTAAATGAGAGATCATTGTAAGAAATTAGTCGCTAAAAGACTAATATAAAACATTATGAAAAGAATGCATAAAATCTAACAAGAGCTACCGGCCTAATGCGAACCTGTACAATGGGATATATATCAGGTATAATGCTCTCACCGTTACTTTTCAAGTACATGTGTGACATGTATATGTGCAATGCAAGCACCGAACATTTCGAACCCGAGTACATGCACCAATTACACAAACGTCACTGCTTAAATACTGGCATGAGTGCACACAACACAAAAATTATTGTAGGTGGCACCACCAGTCTTGTGTACGAGAAAGTCATCAAAGATGTAGGGACATGTATAATTTCAAGCAGATATGTCAAATCACTCCTGAGGAATAAGCAGGAGCATACACTGCAAAAATTATTGTAGGTGGCGCCACCTGTCTTGCATACGACGAAGCTGAGATGTATACATATGCCCAATTCAGGCTGATATATCAAATCCCTCCTAAAAAATAAGCAGGGACATACACTGTGCAAAAACTGTTGTAGGTGGCGCTACCAGTCTTGTTTACGACGACGCTATCCGATCTATCTATATCTTGTTTACAGTCAATATTATTACGGATAGAGGTTCAAGTGCCTGTGGTGGAACCCTATAAATCACCTAATGCAGTGCTGCACCCTGCACACAGGTTGAACGACATTCTGCAGTAAAACGACATGAGTCTTAAATGGTTGCAGTAATTGCTCTTGGCTCAGGTGGCGCATTAGACATGTTTATCGACGCATTATGTAATTTAGATTAGTTTATTATTTAGATAAATATCATCCTGACGAAGAAATATACGAATATACCCTAGACTTGATGGCACCCAAGTACGCTAGCTGCACCTCAAATAATAATAATAATAATAATAATAATAATGTTCCATCCATTAGTTACAAAATATTCTGGTGATATTATTGATGAAATCCAGTATGATTATAAATAATCTGTCATGATATTAAAAATGGATCTGAAAACCTTATATTCCATTACAGAAATTAAATTTAATCCAAAATCAACATATTTTAATATTTAGAAATACAAACCTTTCCTCGTGATCTGTCAGATCAGACCGACAAATAATGAGTAATCCTTTCAACTTTTAACTTCTTTCAGAGTATTTAGATAATATCTAATAGACATATCTAATCTAACTTTATACCATGAGATGGATATTTAATGTGAACAATATGGTGATATGGATAGCCTGTTCGTAAACAGTTAATTAAATCACAGACCTCTTCCGAATTTGTCGCCGCCATCTTTTTCACTGCAGTACCTCACCAGATGGCCATGGAGGATACCATGCAGCACTTACAGACTTACAGTCCTTCCCAACAAAGCCCTCTACCGAGCACGCTGGTCTGGACTTAAAGTTGGTTGTATATACGAGGTAAAACTAATAGTAAACAGAAAATGCATGAAACATTGGCAGAAAACATGATATTTTTAGCAGAGAACACTTCATTCTTGTAAATATTAAACATTCGTATACTTGTATATGTGAATTGGTCCCTTTAATAAACGTTTTTTGGTTCAAAGCTATTAGGTATATGTAGTACCAAAGATAAAACGTAGATATAAAGTTCCCTCGATCGAGACAGGGTCCATCCCCTATTCTGTAATTCCGGTTTGTTTTTAGGTTCCCAGCCTCTTCAGCGCTCCATTTCATAGCAGAGCGCAAGCACATCTGGAAAGGACAGGTCAAATATGGTTCTATTAATTGCAATGCAATAAAATACAAGTTTTATTTTAGGTCAGTGTATACAAAACTACAACATTAGCTATAGGCTATCATAACCGACCACTATCACTTGTATCATTAATACAAAAATATAAATATAAAGGACAGCGAATAAGAGTAAATAGTAGAGAGACTAAATGAGAGATCATTGTAAGAAATTAGTCGCTAAAAGACTAATATAAAACATTATGAAAAGAATGCATAAAATCTAACAAGAGCTACCGGCCTAATGCGAACCTGTACAATGGGATATATATCAGGTATAATGCTCTCACCGTTACTTTTCAAGTACATGTGTGACATGTATATGTGCAATGCAAGCACCGAACATTTCGAACCCGAGTACATGCACCAATTACACAAACGTCACTGCTTAAATACTGGCATGAGTGCACACAACACAAAAATTATTGTAGGTGGCACCACCAGTCTTGTGTACGAGAAAGTCATCAAAGATGTAGGGACATGTATAATTTCAAGCAGATATGTCAAATCACTCCTGAGGAATAAGCAGGAGCATACACTGCAAAAATTATTGTAGGTGGCGCCACCTGTCTTGCATACGACGAAGCTGAGATGTATACATATGCCCAATTCAGGCTGATATATCAAATCCCTCCTAAAAAATAAGCAGGGACATACACTGTGCAAAAACTGTTGTAGGTGGCGCTACCAGTCTTGTTTACGACGACGCTATCCGATATGTATAAATATGCACAATTTCAGGCTGATATATCAAATCTCTTCTGAGAAATAACCACGTACATAAAATGTGCAAAAATCATTGTAGGTAGCGACACCAGTCTTGTAGGTGTACGAGAAAGCCATCGAAGATGCATAGATAGGTCAGAATATTAGGCCAATACATCAAACGTCTCTTGAGTCAGGTGCACTGGGCTGACCAGGCTTAGGTGAAAAGGCAGTTGCCCCGAATGAACCGGAACAAATTGCTAGCTGCAGCTACTGCACTGGATGAACTCTTGACCTGTACCTGGCTGCACTGAGTGAACTCTTGACCTGTACCTGGCTGCACTGAGTGAATTCTTGACTTGATACAGTTGGCAGTCTGCCTAAGTCATAAATAATCCAGACTGATCTTTGGCCTTTTGCCAAATATGAAATAGTTGGCAGTCTGCCAAGCTATTTATAGATACAGTTTGTAATCTGTTTACACATACTGAAAGACTTTGGCTAAAATGCTTTTTTTTAAGCTGACATATCCATAAGATTTTTTAATAAAAATGTTTAGAATAGTAAAAGATGTAGTCCTTACATTAAAGGTCTAATAAATTCTGCCAACAATAATTTAAGTAAACTTGAACAAAGGCCTCCTAAGAATCATTTTTGTGCAATTTGTTACATAAGTTGAAACAACAGTTTTGCAGAAGAAGACTATTGCAGTCCTCAGTTTCAAATACGCTTACTAATGGCCACAAGACCCAACTTCAGTTTTCCATGATTTTACCAAAAATCAACGAACCAAATCTATTATTATACAATTGGGAGAACCCCACCCTAGGCTAATTCTTGTGAATAATTAAATCATTCAGCTTTACAGTTTCATCATAAAACATTTTTAAGCTGAAAGAGGCTCAAATTATGAGGTTTTTTTCAGTGAATATGTCGATCTAGGTGGCGCCACAAAAACAGAAATTTCAAATATGAGTCATGTGACCAACATTTGCACAAAACTTGGTGATTCTAGCTACTGTCATTTCTGAGACTGTCAGTCAGTATGCTTACTATGTTGCCATATGACTAAGTTGTTTTAGCTTTCCCCCGTGAAATGTAAGATAATGCAGGTGGCGCCATAAAAATCTCAATCCCACAACATTTGAAATGTAACATATTTTTGCATAAAATTTGGGGATGCTAGCTCTTGCTATTCCTGAGAAATTATGGGTTAATGTACTGATGACCGATGACCCTTGTACAGAAAAGGTTGTTGCAGGTGGCGCCACCAATACCTCTATTTCATATATGAGTCATGTGACCAACATTTGCATAAAATTTGGTGATGATAGCTCAAGCCGTTTCTGATATTGTCTCTATTATATGAATAGGTGTATACTCAAGATCCTTGGTTAGATCTTCTTGGATCAAGGTTTTATAGTTTACCTTCTATAGGTTCTTCTATAGGAAACCTGTTTACTGGGACGACGTGGAGCATGCATGGGACGTACTTTAGCACAGTATAGACCATGTGGTGAACAGTACGCAGGTGCACCCCAGTCGGGAATTTGACATCACGGTGATCTCACAATGACATCACAGATTATGTCACATGACCTCATCGTGTGATCTCACTGTGACATGAAATCTGTAACCTAACCCTGGTACCACAGTGATGTCACATGCTGAGGTCACATGGTGATCATCCTGTGACTTCATCCTGATCTCTCTCTCTCTTGATGTCACAGAGATGTCACATGCTGATGTCACCACGACATCACAGATTAGCTCACACAGACCTCATGCTGTGACCTCACTGTGACATGAATTTTTTATAACACTGTGAACTCACTATTGTGTAACAGACATGAACTCATGCTATGATATTACTGTGAGCTCACAGTTGTGAATTCACCGTGGTGTCACATTTTTTATGTCATCCTGTGATATCACTGTGAATTCACTGTTATGAAACAGATATGAACTCATGCCATGAGATCACTGTGAGCTCATGGTTGTGAATTCACCGTGGTGTCACATTTTTGACGTCATCCTGTTGTAACTGCCCGCCTGTCTCCACCCTGGGTTGAGTATCACCTTATCTGGGTGATCATTAACCTGGGTACTGTATGGCGGTCAGTGACCTTTTCCCCTGCCGAGCACACACGTGGTGAAGGCCAGAGAGAAAGGGGCCAGTCGGGTTTGGACTTCCATCTGAGACAGAAGAGTTGGTTTGCTGATTC
Source organism: Sipunculus nudus (assembly GCA_026874595.1). Lineage (NCBI taxonomy): Eukaryota > Metazoa > Annelida > Sipuncula > Golfingiida > Sipunculidae > Sipunculus > Sipunculus nudus. The sequence continues at coordinate 39,655,965 of CM049316.1, forward strand.
AAAGCACCATCTTCTGTACATCCAGGAGTCAGCCTTGGCAACCTTGGTATGTGCTTTATCCCTTGTACTTAAGACCATATGCAGTTTGATAATTGTTAAAGTTTTTAGTTGTGTTTATAACCCTATATATTTGTTGTGGTTCTTTGAATTACCCAGCCAGATATAAAAAACGAAAATCCTGTCCTCAGAATTAGAAATCCCTTACAACTGGCGAGCATAAGCCTTTATGCGCTAGGAAACGAACCCTGGTTGAGAAATTGCTTTGTTCAGGTTAATTCTGGATATCCAACATCACAATATACTGTGTACACTTATAATTTCATAGGTGATACATTTATTTAACAATTCTTTGTGCTTGTGCCATTCATTTGATCATCTATAATACAAACTATTAAAGAAGGAAAATTAATTTTGTAACATTAATAAATAGATAAAGGTTATAATAAAATAAAAGAAGTTATAAAATTTACTTTTTTTGTCTCAAATTGAATTTTATATAGTTGCATAAAGGGAAAGTTCATTTCAGATTCGATTTCAGTAATCATACACTTATTTGCTCATACCTTTTATAATCATAAATATCATAAATATATATCATATTCATAAATTTACAAATTCATACTTAAAAGAAAAAAATCTATTTTACTTAGAGAATCATTACTACTGCACATTAAAAGAATATCCATCCCTATTAAACCAATATCCCTGTTAAATTACCATTTTTTATAGCCCTGAGAGGGCTCATATAAAATCTTAACATCAGCACACAAGAACAAACAGATGCAGATGTCATACCACCATGCTGAACTGAACTTTGGACACCCAGCCCCTGCTGCCTTTTGGCTCAAAGGCCCACTGTTGATGTAAATCCCTCTGCATACATGCTAGATAAAATTACCTTAGTCAACCGTGCTTAATAGCGAACAGGCCCGTGCTATTAATGACCTTGTGACCTTATATTTAACGGTCAGTGACTGATTTGTTATATATATCCATCCACTTGACATAAATAATTGGTAAACAAACAAATGAATAAACAATACATAAAAAATATAAATAAATAAATAAAAAATAAATAAATAAAAAATTATCAAATAAATAAATAAATTAAAACAGACAAACATCCAACAAAATTTTAGTTCACTTATCTTTATCTCCCATTAAATTTTCTTGTGAACAGCATTGCTTTTTACAAATATATAAGAGTATTATGGTTTAATTCACATGATTAGCTGAGAGTATTACACTTAACAGTTCTAGAGAATTTCTCTACCTGCAACTAGGTACAAGCCACTGTAAACAACAAGATGTCTAACACATGTGAAGACCTTACTCGGGCCTTAAATAAGGTTCAAACCACCAGTACATTACTTGATCTTCAATTCAATCATGATAGAACAATAGGCAGAATCGGCCATTGTGCCTGCAGTAATGCAGGACAAATCAGACAATATGCTGAACAAATAAAACAGGCTGCCATTGACTTAGACAATGATAACAATCTTGTCAAATCAGTGATTCGATCCACTTTAGTTGGCAAAGTCGCAAAGTCTGTTGAATGTTTTATGTTGAGAAAACCAACAACAGATGAAAAGGGAAAGGTTACGCAAAATGTAACTTAGCAGGAAGTTATCCAACATATTAAGTTCACTTTTCTGCCACCTAACGACATGGATCACCTCAAAAACAGACTGAGGAGCATAATGACACCTTCATACAATTGGTGGTAGAATTGTATGGAAATACCATCCCCGCTGACAAAAATAAGGAAATTGTAGAACACTATGCACGCAGTCTGAGTAGTACTGCTGCAGCAAGGGCAGCCCTCAAATGCAAGGATATAGATGAGGCCATGCAAACTGCCAGAAACCTGATGCATGATGACTTAGCTTTTCAGAAACTCGGAAGAGACCCTGAGGCTGACATGAAATACAAAACCCCTAGGGACATAGATCTCATTCATTTCCATCATCCTTTTGATACAAAAACAGCACACAGAAAACAACAGCCTCACATGAGATATACACAGAATAACATACCAGTCTGTTATTACGGCTCCACAGTAGGACATATCAGAAACCAGTCCTATACCCTGAATAGAAAAAATGCTCGGGGCCAATGGGCCCCTTGGGCCCCAGAGGGCCAAATGCGGACCAGTAAACCACCACAAACACACAAACAACAAGTATCACAACAAGTGAACAGAGGTCGAAAGGGTGTCACTGATCAACAAAATCGGTTTATTGAACCAATGGTCAGACATGTTCAGAAATCTGGTCAACAAGTTCATGCTGTACCACCCATTGCACAAAAATTTGTCGACCCCCCTCAGGAAATTTCCCATGAGGGTTATACATATACTTTGAACAAACCCACCCACCGGCCTCACAGTCATTTAAACTGGTAAGGGCCGCATCACGACATCAACAGGGACGCCCATTCATTAAATTACACTATGCTGAAGTTAGCCTAGAAGCTCTTATTGACACTGGGGCGGCTGTTTCGTTGATGCGGCATGATACTTTCATGAACCTTCACAGAAAGAATAATAACCTCACATTGGAGGAACCCCCCCCCCCCCAGGGGCTCCAGTCCGTCACGGGCAATGAGCTTGTAGTGACTGGTATAACCTATGTGTTATTCTCAAATCTTGACACTAGGTTACGCCTATTCGTGGTACCAGACTTACCACATGATCTTATCTTAGGGAGTGACGTACTGAACAGCGGCTGTGCCGACCTTGACCTTGAACAAGATACCTTGACATGGTATCGTCGTGTGTTCAAGATTACACATGAATACGTGGGAACACCAACTAAAATCTTCATCACAAGGCCGTGTTATGCTGACGCAGATTTAGATCACATCCTGAGACAGTTTAGTGATGTGTTCGCCTCATCAGAGGAGAAAATGTCCATTTCAAGTCTACCTCCATTAAAAGTTAGAACAAATGGGAAATCACATCACTCCCACCTTATAGGGTTCCCCTGGCAAAGAAAAAGGTGCTTGACCAGGAAGTACAAAGACTTCTAAAAGAAGGGATCATTAGACCAAGTAGGTCACCCTATAGTAGTCCTGTGTCCCTGGTGGACAAACCTGATGGTTCAGTTCGGCTGGTAGTCGACTACCGGAAGGTCAACCAGACAATCCAGGCAGACAAGTTCCCCCTCCCACTCTTGTCTGACATTTTTGATGATTTACAGGGTGCCAAAATATTTTCCACCCTCGATTTGAAGTCAGGGTACCACCAGTTAGCAATGCATCCTGACAGCATACCTCTGACAGCAATGGCCACACCTAGCGGAGTTTGTCCGTTGCCCTTTTGGCCTTTCAGTGGCGCCCTCTGCATTCCAAAGAGCCATAAGTTGGGCCCTCAAAGAAGCTGTGTTAGACAATTGTGCCCGTGTCTACATAGATGACATTGTGGTTTTCAGTAAAAGCAGAGAGGAACATGTGCAACACTTGCAGAAGGTTTTTTCGTTGTCTTCAACGGTATAACCTAAAACTCAAGGCCTCAAAATGCAATTTTGCTAAACCAGCAGTAAAACTTCTGGGCCACATTATTATAAGCAGAAGAAAAACTGCCAGATCCAGAAAAGACTGAAGCCATAAGAAACATGGCAGCACCCACAAATGTAAAAGGTGTTCGCAGCCTGCTAGGCACCTGTGGGTTTTACAGGCAATTCGTTAAGAATTATGCCGATATTGCAGCACCCCTGGTGGCATTAACAAAGAAACATGCTAAATTCCACTGGGGCCAGGACCACGAAGCGGCCTTCCAAAAATTGAAAGACCTACTTATCTCACCTCAGGTGATGGCCTTTCCAGATCCCGAAAAGCCTTACCACCTGTACACTGATGCGTCAAATGTGGCAGTAGGCGCAGTGCTGGTCCAGCTGGATGACAATAACACAGAAAGAGTTATTGAGTATGTGTCACACACATTTAATCCAGCGCAGCGTAATTATTCTACCATCGAGCGTGAAGGCCTGGCTGTCATGGTAGCCCTTACAAAGCTAAGGCACTACCTCCTGGGTAGCCAGTTTACACTCTACACTGACCACAGACCCTTGCAGAGTCTGTTTACCTCAAAGATAAATAACACAAGGGTTCAGCGCTGGGCACTAACACTGGCAGAGTTCTCTCCTAAAATTGTGTATAGAAAGGGCTGCCTGAATGTCAAAGCTGATATGTTGTCCAGACTGCACAATTCAAAGCCGATTCCACCAGTGCCAGAGCCACCAGTCATAGCCTGTGTATCCCCGGGAGCAGTAGAAATGATAGACCTCATGGAAGACAGTGAAGCTGAGGATCTAATTCCTGTTACAGCACGACATGTGTATGATGACATCGATTTGGATGCCATTATCGAGACACAAACATTACAGTTCCCAACACTGAAATGGAAAGCTCAGAAGGGCCATCCGTATCTCACACTGATCGATGGGGCACTCTATAATTTGCGGCCACCGTACAAGGGGGCGCCACAGTACCCTAGGCTTGTTATGCCACCTCCTTACCAAGAAAAAGTCATAAAAAATGCACATCTTCAGCTTGGCCATCTAGGAGTGATCAAAACAATGCATAGGGTGAATGAAGCGTACATGTTTCCGGGACTGAAAAGATCAGTACAACGGGTCATCCACAACTGCCCAAACTGCACCTTGCAGAGGACACCAAGAGACAGAGTGGCTATTCAGGAAATGCCTGTGCCATCACAGTGTTTCCAATTCATCTCCTGTGACCTAATAGGCCCATTTGTTGCTAGTGAGAACGACAACAAATACGTCCTCACAGTCATTGACCACCTAAGTTCATTCCTTGAGGTATTCCCTCTCCCTGACAAAACATGTAAGTCTGTATGGACAGCCCTACATCAGCAATATTTTGCTCGTTATGGCACTCCTAGGACTATCCTCACAGATAATGGCCTAGAATTTAATGCTTCACCTTGGGATAAATACCTTAAAGAACTGGGCATAGAACACAGAAGGTCTACAGCCTACCACCCGCAATCTAACGGGAAAATTGAGCGAGTAAATCGGACAGTAAAAGAACTACTGTCCAGAATACTTGCAAATAACCCTGATCAATGGGAGGCTGCCCTTAGTATGTACATTGGGCTAATAACAGTTCCCGTAACGAGGCAACAGGCCAGTCCCCATATCTGGTTGTATTTGGGAGACACCCAAATGCTCCATTACGCCACATTGATCCCAATATGGCTTATACACTAAATGACAGGATACAGAGAATGCACATCATCTGGCTTGAGACTCAAGCCCACATTCAAGCCAGCCGCGTACCTGACAGACTTAGATCTGAACGACAGGCCAATACGCCAATACTGGCGGACAATACGGCAGTCCTATTAAAAGCTGAAAATCCTATGACATTTACTGCCAAATGTGACCCTCAGTGGGTGATTACAGAACAACGTAACACTACATGTCACATACAAAACCAGCAAAGTGGGGCAACGAAGAAAGTTCATCGATCAAAAGTTGCTTCCGCTCCTACAAATGCTGATTGGACGCAGGACAGACAGACCTACACACAAAAGTCACTTACGTAACAGGACAAAACATGTCCATAGTAAGACAGCACAGACAGACTCGTTACCAAGAAAAGGCAGGCCCTCTGCGAAACGCCCAGATAACATGAGGTTCACAAATCCTTATGCCTAGAGTGGCGAAACGCCAAACTGCTATGAATGTGCAGAGCCTGGACATGTCGCCGATGACTGTGACGTAAGATTACATAGAGTAGCGAATGGGGATTTTGCGGGCATCCCCCCGAAATCACTTAATAAAAGTATACACACAGGCCTAAGTCTACTCGACATAGCAGTAGAAATACAAGGAAACATAACTATGCAATTCTTAATGAAAGGGGATATTCACAGTAAATAGCATACAAGTCTTACTGTACATGTATATATGTATATAAACGTGCCAAAAAAATACAAAAATAATAGTTTGATAAACTATTGTGTATATGTATTGTGTGTATATGTTAATATATTTGTGCGTGTATGTATGTATGTATATGTATGGGTGTGTATGTGTGTATGTATATATATATATATGTTTGTACCTTTGTTATAATATATTTTATTTCACTGTAATTCCTTCCCATTTGCAGAAAATGCAGTAGAGAGCATCTGACCCCACTACCTCTACTTACACATATTTCATTTGGTTGTAGATGAACTGACTCATCAGCCATGCACCGCTGGCCATGGTCAAAGTTTTGTAAATACTACCCTTGTATTATAGGAGAAGATACTGCTGTTGTTGTTTTCATTTCAGGGGGCCCAATCTGGTATGGACATCGATCCTGTCTCCTGATGACAATATCAGCCAGCAACAAATACAGTGACCCCGTGCTGCCAATTTAAGCCGTGCAGACAGAGTCAAAGGATTAATATGGCTTAAAACATGGAACTTTCATGTAGAGAAACTGGACTGTATAGAATCATTTATGGACAGTTACATTAATTATAAACCATAGTCTAATGCATATCTTCATACTCTTGTGCATTTTATATTATCATCTGATGTCACTTGTGTATTATATGTATATCTAATAAAATAGATCTTCTCTAAACTTCCACAACAACTATCAGACTGCTAGTCCCTAATTCTCAGTAGTACTGTGTAGGGAGAGAAAACTCCCTACCCGCTGTTGGGATCCCGCTCCCAGGGATACCGAGCACTGGATAAACCTACCTCCCCCCATCCAACATGGGAGTTAGGGGTTGGGTAGCCGGCTCACAGCCTATACACAGACTGCAAAGGCCGAGTTTGGGCCAAATAATTAACAAAAACCAGTCCTCCCCTCCGTGACTCTCTAATGATATCACAGTGATCTCGAGGTTAGCTCACGTCTTGACTGGGTGGGTTGTTAAGAAATAGGGTATCATAATTAATAAATTGTAACGTGAATGAAACGGAAGATGCTCCTCAGTTCATACAACAGTCTTGTGGACTAAGGCAGATGAAAGGCAATTAGTGGCCACCTGTAGGAATTTATTCAGAAGAAACTATACAAAAAAAATAGATTACATAAAAACACATATATATACGAACCCAGTTCTGGCTGTCTAGGTTTTCCCTGGTACACTGTTAAAAGTTGCACGTAAAATAACGGTGCTTTGCACCGGCAGCAAAGTTGACAGTGCAATGCACCGTTATTTTACGTGCAAAGAAATAACGCAGTGCGTTAAATAACGTCGCATTGCACCGTAATTTTACAGCGCTTTGGGACGTAAATAAACGGTGCTTAGCCACGGGAAATAACGGGCATCTGTTATTTTACGGGACAATATGCCGTTATTTTACAGTGCTAAGAGACGTGAATAAACAGTGATTTAAACTGGAATCAGGGCATTGCACCGTTATTTCACGGTGCTTTGATATGTAGAATAACAAAACATTGTTACTTTATAATAAATAACAGTGCTTTGCACTTGGAGCTATACACTGTTACAGGTTTCTATAATCTTTCTCAAAACGTTTCTGTCTTGTCATTCCGGACGAACCCTTTATTTGTATCTGTGTACTTCAGGTTTCTCATAACATGTTTTTTAGATTTTACCAGTAAAAATATTACGAACGAAGTCAGACCTCCTTATGATGATAGAGTTGTAACTTTCTGTTTGACAGTCAAGTGTCCCGAAAATAAAATCAGGATATCCACAGAGGGAAATGCATCTTGGCTAATTTGGGAAATGGCATTAAAAATGCATGCTCACACATAATATCACACCACTTCTTTATTGTATGAAATATTCAACAGATCATCAACATGTACAACACGTGTACTTAATGTATATAGTTATTCAGATTATACTGATCTTCCAAAAGGCATCATGAGGAAGCAAACATATTTAAACATTTTGACCACACTGCACGGCAGTTAAATCGTCTCCAACTAAACATTTAAAATTTGGCAATTAGTGCAATATTATTATGATTACTATTATGAATGCTGTGTGTTATCTCATTAAGGTTGCTGATCTTTTTAACAATGGGGCCCAAACCTATTTATAATGTATCTTTGAAAAATAGATAAAAGTGCATCAATAAATTTATATTGTTGTAAATTAATGGTATCTTTAAAATAAAAGATGGTCAGAACACAAGTCAAACAATTGAAATGGATTTAACCTATATGTCACCAAATCTTTCTACAGTAAAGTCATCTACTTTGTGTGAAGCCTCTGATAATGAATTCCAAAATAAAGTTCCTTGGTAAATAAATGATTTTTGCATCAATTAAATTCGAACTGGAGGGAGTTGAAGAGAATGCCTACACTGTAACAAGGGTGCAAATGTAAACGTTTTTCCATAAAAAAATAAGATAATTACCTGATTTAATTAAGGTACTTAACTTAAACACAAGAATATTAAAAGTGAAATAGTCGTTAACTGATATTTCCTATATTGTTGATATATTATAGAGGAAAATGCAGCATTAAAACATTAAATCTGATCAACCAGCTCTATTGACAGTGGGAGGGCAGTTAGAGGTGCATTCAATTACCCCAAAATCAAGAAACCTGAAGGTCTTTTTAGTCCCTTGGGATACTCCAGGGTAAATATCCAAAATGACGCAAAGCAAGCCTGCAGTGGAAGTTGAAAAAACTTGAATGGGTTGACAGTTTCTGGCCATCCACCATATGTTACAGTGATGTTACAGTCCCCATCTTGAACATTAACAGGTGTTGGAGATCTCATTCCCTGCATACAAAATAATAAACAGAAAAGAGAGATTGTAAATGTAAGAAACATGAGAGAAATATGCAAGAATATAGTTCAGTGCAATTATCCCTTTAATTTTTATATTTTTTTAGATTTTTTTCAAAGTCTGACGCTCTATCAATTTACATTACAGAAAATAAACTTTTGTTCTTTCTTCACAAAATTTAAACAATAACTACAAAAATAGTTTTCTTATGGTCAATGGGAACCTTTAGAAGTGAAAATAATTATACATTATTATATCAAATATATCTTTACATTTACATTACAGACAATAACTGGCCAAGATTTTGTTCTATCTCCACAAAAAATTAACAATTTCAACATTTTTCTTTATATATGTATTTACTTAAAAAAAGGTTAAAACTATCTTTAATACTTGCTGAATATATTAACATAAATATAATAGTTTTGAAAGAATTACCTCTCCTCCATCTGCAATCCCATATTATCCTTGCATTCTCCAAACAGTGAAGGCAGTATCCTGTATAAAGGAGCTTTGCTTCTGCAAATACAAATACACAGATAATGCATGCATATATATATATATATATATATATATATATATATATATAAATGTGATACGAATCAGTTTGAATATCATACTCAATAACTGAAAGTTGATCGATTAATAATCATTTTTTTTCATTTTATGTGCCATATTATTAACATAAAATCTGTTGTATAGATAAATAAATATTGACAGAGTAAATTAAGCCTAGCATGTACATCACACTGAAAGGTCAAGACTATACTTGTTAATACTTATTCACTGCATAAGGATAACATTAATACTGTTTCCTGTTAAGTGCCCATCTTTCTAAAATCTATGAGAGAGTTAGAATATTTCATCGGAATAAAGAGACTTCTTTTGAATGTGCATACCTGATCGTATATGAAAGGTTATGGAAAAAAATACATGATTTGATGATTTAATTATGAAATGTCCTTTTCCAGAATGATTTCTACAGACAATAGACCTGACAATGTATTTTTAAAGGCACAAATGAAAGTATGTGTAAATATGAAGTAATTAACAGTAAGGCTATGGGCCTGGATTTTATTTATTGTAACTGTAAATAATTATATTATTGATAATCAATAACCAAAATATCTGCAATGTTTTATAGGGAGTAAACGTGTTCCAAACTGCATAAAATTAAAAAAAATAGCCAATAATCAGCAGGTTTGACAAATGACACTGTAAGGTTAGAGATGGTCAGGTTAGCGTGGCTCAGCTCCATCAAGCTGCAAGCCAAAAAGTTTATTAGAATAAAAATGAATGGAGAGAATGAGAAACAGGCAGGCGAATTTAGGTCAGCATCACTGCTAATGTTCAATATGTAAGATACTTGGTTCACAGATTATTAAACTCATCAGCTTATTCAAATTGCCATGGACTTTACAAAAGAAAATATGATTAAATTCAAACTTACCTTGGTGTACCTTTTCTGCAATGTTCTCTGCTAGGAATTTACCCTGCAACTGCTTGCCAGTGTAGTTGTGCACCTTGCACATCTTGCATTTGTACTTTGTTCACAGCTCTAAGTTTGGTAAGGCGTGGAACATTTACGTCATCTTTCCTCTAATCATTGATGCATGTATGGCTCTCTGAACACCTGCACAAGTAGAACAAATTCTAGGAGTATATAAAAACAGAACTGATAAACATGTAACCAACGAAAGACAATCTCAGCACCAGGCATATTAATAATATTTACAAAGTAAGTGCAGGTATATAAATTAATAAACAAAAGTGCTATATTGCATATGAAAATGGTAAATATTGGGTCAACAAATGTTTTTACTCAGTGTATAAACAGAAAGGTGCAAAACCAGCATCACATGTGTACGAGGATTTATAAATAGGAAGCAATATATATGCAGTACAGCCTTTATATTACAAAAGGATGTAACATTTGTAATTTCATTTACATATACTAGCTATTATAATATAACAAGGGCTACAGGCACAATGCAAACCTGTGTAATCTTTCCGGGTTCCCTGATGATAAACTTGACTATTATTTGAAAAGTTATTATTTTTAAGGGGTGACAAGTACATGTATAAAGCAAGTACTACCAATTTTGAATCTTAGTACAAGTATACATGCGCTCAGTCTGATGCATACTGATGGATGAGATGTGGTATACCCCATTACAAAGGCCTATATGTGAGTGAGGGGGTGTCAAAAACCCCATCCAACCCATATTATGAATGGAAATTGCAACCCTGTACAACAGAGTTGGGGGGGGGGGGGGGTCTCTAACAAATTTCCAGTTGTGCAAACCTGGATATTACAGATGGTTTCACTAGGCCTTGCTAGAACAATTTGTTGGGGGGGGGATCAATCAGCTATGTTTTCCAACAAAAGTTCAATACCAACTTTAGTACTGGTATCAGTGAACGACAGTGACAGAGGTGGTGTCTTCCCTGTAGCTCAAATGACTTACAGTCAGCTGAGCTAAAAAGGCAGTATATTATTATGTGATGTTTAAACTTACATAATTCCTATTCTTAAGAAATAGGAAAGCTGCCATGATGGTATCCAAATCTTCTTTGAATTTACCACACTGATGGAAATGCTTGACCATTTTCTGAAAACATAAACAGTATTTGGCTGTGCCTTAGCAGCCTTAATTTTCAGGCTCTCTCTCCCTCTCTCTCTCTCTCTCTCAAAAAGACTGGCTAAAATGTTAGCACTTTGGCTAGCATGGTATGTTTTTTTTTCTTCTAAAACATGTTAAGAAATTTAGGAAATTGTCTCAAAGCTGTTAATTATTTGTTTGGTCTGTGTTTTACTCTCTGTTTAAGCATCTGTTAAAAATATTTAAAAAAAAATAAAGGGACTTTGATATCTTAATTTCTCAGGTTGACATGTGTAAGTGGGAAAACCTTATTCAAGGCCTCATTTAAAATCTAGTAAATAAATAATTCAAACCTGTTTTCAGTGGTGCCTTTACCAATATTTCACCTTTAAGGGATATATATATATATATATATATATATATATATATATATGACATGTATATTTATACCATTCATGCATGATATGCACCCAGACATGGCCAGGTGTGTGTTTTGTGGGTCGGGGGGGGGGGGGGGGGGGGGTTGCTTCCTTTTTCCTAATTGGCAATTCCCTGAAACTAAAAAAGACTTAATCATTAATGATAAACATTGGCATCAATGCAGGGAATGGGGGTTATATATCCCCCCTCCCCCACTTTTTTAACAAGGGGGATTGGTCAATGTAATCATCCCCAACACTGATATTGAGCAAGTAACAATTACTTTTATATGTTGGACATGTAATATATTAATAATTAGAAAACTTGACTTTGTTTCCATTTCTGAGTTAACTGAAATGTAAGGTTATCTAATAATCTAAACATGGTTTAGAGTTGACATTTAATGGAAACATAAAACCTGCACTTAATTAATATATAATATCAAGATCACACAAATGTCACACATTATAAAATGTGTATATATATATAATATATATATACACATATATAGCCTACATAATATATATTTCCAACTCAATCACTCTTCTACCCTAGTCCATCTCTGGACCCTTGTGTCCTATGTTAGACCTGATGGACGGACACGGTGTCCGTCCATCAGGTCTAACATAGGACACAAGGGTCCAGAGATGGACTACTTCTACCCCTGCCAGTGACAGTCGCCCCCCCCCCCCCCCCCCCCCCAAACTGAGGGAACACATGAACGAGACTGGCCTCGTACCACTATACCATTACCAACATACACTATTACACAGTATTAAAATAACAACTAAAACAGTAAAAAGATTTATGCCTACATATTAAAGAAGAACATTTTACCAATGAAGATGCTGGGTAACTTCTGTGACTTTCAATTTCAGCAGCCAGCGGACGGACAAAAATGGCTTCTCTTCCCGCCGTGGAGTCAAAAGATCCAGGATGTTGACGTCATGAGTGGCCCCGCTGATCACATGACGCGCGGTTTATTTCATCTGTACCGTCTGCTTTACACACGTGTCACACCATTTTCACAGACGCTCATCATTTGACGTTGCATTTGGGCGTTATTCAACGCACATGAGCGTCTACATTGCAAAGCGGCGTAAATTTACAGTCTTATGCGCCGTTATTTTACGGCAATTTTTAACAGTGTACCTATATTCTTAGCTTCTGCAAAGCAGAAAGTAAGATAACGAAGGACCAGAGGCCCAGTGGCACAGAACACCATACGTCTGCAGTGTCCCATGCAGAGTCAATTAAGAGACCGGGCTATAGATTGAAACATTCGACTAACCGGGGGGATCCTCGGCTCATGTTTCAGTCATTCTAGCCATGCATCACCAGCTGTCTGGTCAACCAAAGAGCTGCATTTAGTGTCATCATTACCACGGAAATCTCCCCTGGTTACCATGATGTCATAGGGTTTTATAATTCCCTGGTAATACCAGAGAGAAGGTCAATCTTGCAACACCTTATTGATGATGGTACCACTGGTCCTGATCTTCAGTTTCTGGTTAGATGAAATGACATAGATCTAAGAGTGAGTGCCCAACCTTATGATTTAGGAAGTAGGTTCTGATATTAGATTCTTCAAACAGGAACTATCTCAGATGTCATAGATAATAGGCTATTATTGTTCTTCAGCATAACAAAGTTTAGATCACCCACTGAATAGCCTTATAGTTTCACTCATTATGAGTGTATCATTAAGACAGTTGCTTCTTTCATTCTCGAAGACACTGTCCTTGGTAGATGGGTGTTTGTAACAGCATAGCAACACCCAATCACACTACCTAATCATTGCCTCAATGGCATTAATAGTTTCAGTTTCATTAGATACCAGCTTGTTTCATCGTCGACTAGCTTAGGATATCACTGCGCACATAAAAAAGTAAACCTCCCCTGTGCCGACCTCTGTCTGTACGGAACATCCTGTAACTAGGTTTATAACTGTGCATCAGGGAAAGTCTCATTAGTTCCAGTCAGCTATAGATACACAAAATTAATATTCATTAGTCGACGGTCATGGGACAGCTCAGTCATTGGTTTGACTGGCTTTGAGTCACAATGTTGGTTGGAATTAGAAAACTTCATTTGTTTGTGCTCATATGCTCATGCAGATAACCTGAAAAATGTTGGTGTACTAAATTTTAATAAGGTTTTGTAAGGGCACCCACATTAATGCATAATTAATGACGTTTCGAACCGGATTGGCTTCACTCCATTCGGGTAGATTTGTGGTCATATAAACAAATAGTCTCTTACACAGACACACGATGGCGCTCCGCAACTACCAGTGGAAGAGGCTAATACACAGGAACCCTTTCTCTTGGCCATTGTAAACGTACAACAGTATCGTGAACGTTCAAGGTTGCCATGTACTAGACACACCATATTACACACGACTAATAACATAATTTGATTGAGAGGCTGAAGAGAGGTTCAAGCATCAGGTTTTTCTGTGACACTTTATATGTCAATTTTATATTCAGCCACGTGACGTACAAAGACTGAAAGGGGGAAGGGAACCAGCCTGAGTCTGCTTTCTGGTGGCTGGAATAAAACACGGAACGGTGCGCGGAACAGGGTTTACTTTACGAAACGTAACACGTTGATAATTGTGACTAAAAGTGTCACCACTTGTATGTTGCTATATATCAGTAGGCAATAACTTAAATACAAGAGTTATTTGTCCAAAAATTCACACTTGCTTATGGGTTTCTGTAGACTTTATAAATTAAACAACAATACGTGTATTCATTTATTACAACAGCTAGCATTTGTTCCCATTTTTCACGGGTATTAAATTAATCTCTTGTGCAAGTCAGTAAGACATTATAGGGGATATTAGGATTAATGACTGATCAATAAATCGTTATAGAAAAATATCAGGATAAAACTTCAAAGACGATAAGCTCTTTTTTTCGTAAGATGAGCTAAAATTGTCATTTATAGCCTTGAATACCTCGTGTTTAATTGGTGTATAGACGTTCGTGAACGTTTGAATACGCTGTGTCAAGCTGAATCAGTTAAATCACGGGAGGAAATACGCTCTTTACACAGCGCTTACCTATAGGGCTACTGCCTATATCGTAAGGCGCTGTTTGTTATGACCTCTTATCCTGAATTGCAACACCAGAGGGGAGCACTGTATTTTTGTCCAATCAGCTAGATGAGACCTTGTGCTGGAAGACAAAGCCAAGCGAGGAATACACAGAGCCAATTATATTCATTTCTTTTTGAATGACAGCTCATCCCCAAGCGTAACCGTCTTAACAGGCCACAGGCTTAGAGAGAATTGCCCCTGACGTGGTTTGCTTAGGGCCTTGGCCACATAGAATGCTCGGCCGGTGAGCTGAAATTCAAACGAAACGTAACAACAAAGGCTGCGTGCACACCTCGCTTGCTGGTTTCAGTTCTGCAGACAACAGATACATGGCTACGCTGACACAGTCATAATGTCATAATCGAATCGGTCGATGATGCGAGAATGCAGAGGGAGCAATTTAAATTCGACCGGAAACTCATTAAGTGGCGCTTGAAGCGCAGCAATGGGCGGAGCCAAGATGCCTGTCGAGTGTTTGTTTATTGGCATCTGATTGGCTGCTTGTCACATCATACGCACGTTTATTTCAGTGGAAAACGAAACGCCATCTGGTGTCTAAATATATCATAAACGGTCAAAGCTGGCAGCGTGAAAATCGGTTGCTTCTTTAGAAGCGCAAGATTTCCGCTGCCTCGGGAGCGTAGGGAGGAAAGTGTATGAAAATGAATTACGCTGTGCCGTTACAAGTACCAATCCCCGGTATATCAATGGAACCAATGTTACCAGTTGTACGTGGTGCACATTTAATGGAAGAGCCACCCCGTGTTCAGAGGGAAACAATGTTACCAACTGCACGCGGTGTAAAATAAATGGAACAGCCACATGAAACATCGGGATTACGAGACAGACAAATTCTTGTTGACAACTGCATGCAATCACTCGCCGTGTTTCCCCGTAAATTCTTATTATGTTACGTGATTGTGGAGATTGCGCGTGTCCCATATAAAAAATGGCATTTTAGGAAATTTTATAAGCACAATCCTTGTACAGGCGATGTTTTTTTTTGTGTGTCCCTGCGTAGTGACCGACGGGATTATTGTTTTGACGTGTTCTTTTTTTTTATTAGTTTTGTCTGATAAGCCTGAAACTGTCTTTTTTTATAAACGCCAGCCTTAAATAGAAGCCGGTCTTGTTTAGACGCCAGGTGAAAGCAGCGTCTGAAAAAAATATATACGCCCGGGCGTCTTATTCAAGGAAATACGGTATACGACGTCGTACTACGCAGGAAATTTGCATGGCATATATGTGTGTCACGGTACACCAACTCAACGTTTAGATAACAGGCGAACTATAGAACAAAGGCGGTCATATAGTTAATATAATTAAATGGCGAAATAGCTTTCTTTCATCAAATTCTTATATAGCTTCTAGAGTAGAGTAGCTAACAGAAAATTAAAGCAAATATATGACCAAATACCTCTTCACTTGGAAGAGGTCTTATGATAATAATAATGATGGTTATAATAATAATAATAATAATAATAATAATATTTTTTTTAATCTTATGATTTTACAACCAATGCTTACCACTATAGAATAAAGCAAACCGAACGCTATTATAGGTCGACGTATACAGCTTTTTTTTAAACATTTACCTAGATATTTCAAAGCGAAGTAAATGCAACTGATACTCTTTTTTTTTGTGTTCTGATGGTTTAATAGAGCAATGTGGAACGTCTTGCATATTTAACCTACTATGTACATATTCATTTCGTTCTTGCCCAATTACTGATAATGATTTAAATAAACCTAACATATATCATACAAAATATTTATGAATGGTCAATTAGATCTTGTCAATTATGAATAATTAAGCGGTCCTCATATTTCTGTCGACACTCAGAGGTAATTATTTTCGATATATTCGTTCATCTTTTTAATCAAGACATAAAGTAATAAAACCATTTATTATATTATTTGACGTGCGATTTTTCGAAATGTATGATTTTTCGAACCGCCGAGATCTTCGAAAGCACGTTTCGTTATTATTTTGGATAATTTAGCAGAAAATGATGACTGTGGATTAATGGATCATATTATCGACTAAACATTAATTATCTCAGCCGACAGCCATATATATATATATATATATATATATATATATATATATATATATATATATATATATATATATATATATCGAACATAATTGATAAGTTTCTTCGCGGAAGGCCAGCGGCTTTACCTACCAAATATGACACTAACAAATTAAAAACTGCGACAATTCAACGTAAATTCTGGAGAGACATATTACACATTTTTTTAGGGAGAGCTGTTGCTATTTTCCATTAACAGATAAGATATAAGGCCAAAAAGGTACTTTTTTTTACTTTTTGTATGTTATTTTGCTAAACAGGTACAAGTATACTACATAGCAAAGAAAATCTTATCAAAATTGTATATTCTTATCTTCTTGAAAGATGAAAATCAATATAAAAATGTTTGATACGGGAGGTTAAAATTTACGCGGGCGATGCCTGAGAACCCTACCTTTTTTGGCCTAAGATAAATCAATTCATATTGCATATATATATATATATATATATATATATATATATATATATATATATATATAAAGAATATTCTTATTTCCACACAGGAATAGTTGAGTGTGTGTGTGTGAGTATAGAAATTCATTTACAGCAGTTCTGTATAGGATAGCATGGCTGAATATGATGAAAATGGAGGTAATTGGTCTTACCTGTTCGATCCAAACTTTTTTTTTAATATATCTTATTGCAGACCTCATGCAATTCACACCAAAACATATGTGTTTATAGTTTTAGGTTTTCCTTTAATCAGAGTACTAATACGTGCGTTTACACTTATTTTGACATCATAGTCATGTCATACAAATTTAAATGTAATTGATCAAATCAGCGCATGTTATTGTTAATTATAAAAACAACCAAGCAGGATAGGTACTAAAGGGTGGGTGTCAGTTAAAGTTAAACTGTCTGGATACCTAGTAAGATATATAGAACTTACAGCACTAGTCTGAGCATATGTAGACAGTCTCAATCACAGAACTGCTGATGAGATGCCAACTGCCCACTTATATAATAATTCAGCCAGGAATTACAAAGTATTGTCTAAAGTTTTCTCATCCTTTAAAAGCTGACACTTCAAGCTTGTTCTCCTGTTTATTATCCTATAAAAGTTTAAAATTATTTAACGAGTTAACAAAATTTAATAATCTGATGAGAATTTTTTTTATAGGCCTATATTTATTTTAGGCCTATGTTTATCTTTGAAAACTTGATATGATTAATGTTATTTAATTGCCAAATGTTACACTGACAAATCGTAAATGTATGAGACTCATATTTTCAGTTTTATGATTTTGACTCCGAAATGCATTTTAGTATAAAAACTGAAAATCTTGATTCCATGTGGTTCTCAAATGAACGTATGTCCCTATAGCCCCTATAAGGGCATAAAAGATGATTTTGTAAATTAGCAATAAATTATATACTTGCTTTGTAATAGACTTAACACCAACTTTTGTCACTTTTACTTTTAAAATGCTTAAACTGTACAAGTAAGTCTCAAATTACAAATCTCACAAGTGGAGTGGATATGACTCATATGAGATTCTCTTTTTCCACTGCCCAAGAGGGAGTTTAAATAAGTATATTCCCCCCCCCCCCCCCCCCCAAAAAAAAAAAAAAAAAAAAATCCTAAAATACCCGTATTCCGTGTTTAGTTCCATGTCTTTGCCGGCGCTCGTTCGATGCTTACTTCCGGTTGCGCCGGCGCAGACGAAACAATCTTCAACATGGTCGACAAGCACGCTGAGATGTGATTTCACCACATTACTTCTGGAACGTAAAATACTTATCTAAGAGATAACGTCCACCGCTGACATGGATTGTACATCCCAGGTACGTAGTAGTTACTTACTTTTATAGCAAATAATCACTTGTGATTCTTTAATTTACTTGAAAAAAGGGTAAATTTTGGTGCAGTTACGTGTATACATATGTCACTTTGTCAGTGTCACCACTGTCCCTTGAATTTTTTTTTGCAGTAAGTAAAGTCATAGTTTTTACCCAGTTAGAAACGTGTGAGTTATTGTGTTTACCATAATGATGTTACAGTTTTAATGTATGGTATTTGAGTCCTTGCTTAAATCTGAAATTATATATAACCTGTTCAAGCACAGGCTTTTGAATCCCTATAAAACATATATGGTTTGTCAAGGTATATATTACGATTAAGTATTCTGACGCGATTTCAAACCTGTGGGTACGAACATGTCCCCCTTTTTAGAAAGAAAAGGGTGACATATATTTATCATGTTTATTGGGATTCAAGCACCTGTGGTTCAAGGTATTGCAACAGGGTCACCCGAAACACTCAACACCCAAAACACTGGTGTTTTGGGGACCTCTGATAAAACACCACGAAACACTCATTTAAATGCAAATTTGAAGGAAAAAATGGCATCATTGGATAAAATTATCATCTTTTTAATATGTCATTGAATGAAATATTGTGCAAATACTTTTGTAAAATAAAAGAAAACAAGTGTTTTGTACACCAGATATGTGCTCAGCTTGATTGGATTTTGGGCAACTAGGGGGCAAAATCATAGCTAGCATAAAGGGCTGCTGTAATGGCTAGGGAACCAACTACAAAAAGAAACACGATCATATATTTTTATTTTCACAAAATTAAGATACAGTATTTAATAGATGTGTTCAGCAAATGATTATTTATCGATTGGTGTTACATTTTGGCTTCAGATTTGAAGTTAAGGTATAGGGACATATCGGCCGCCGTGGACATCGGCCGCCGGCCTCAAATGGACCATGTCAGCTGCTGGCGCCCACTGGGAGGCTATATCGACAGCCAGCTGCCATGGCCCATAAGCCCGTTTTAACTCTGCCAAGTTAACCATATCGGCCGCGGAAAGAACTAGGCCACTATATCAGCTGGCGCCTCTTCGTTAGGCTGCTAAGTGCATAAACCTGTAGGGATAGTACACAAGGGCTTTACGTTGCATAATTTATAGTCTCTCTCTCTCTCTCTGTACATAATAATTTTCATTCAATATTTTATATGAATTAAAACCTTTTTTTAATCAGTGTGACTACGAGCATTTTGCAAACTCGCTTAAAAGAATATCCCCAAATGTGCTCTGGGAGCCATATTGGAATTCTGACAGGTCTGTTATTGGAAAGAGATTGAGTCCGGATAGGCACCAATGGTCCCCGAGAAAATGATAAAGATCAAGCATGTTCTGGATGAGATATCCAGTGCGAAAGAAAATCACCCATTATGATCTGGTGGCCATATTGGAAATCCGACAAATCAGTAATTCAATAGGTCTGAAGCCCTCGTATATACCAATCATTCCTGTGAATTTGTGAAAGCTCAAGTATGTTGTTGCTGTTGAGTTATCACGTGCGAAAGAAAATCAGGGATTGGGCTGTGGTGGCCATATTGGAATTCTGACATAAAACAAGATTGCGATATATACATGTTAACAAAATTAAAAAGGCGTGCTAAATCGCGTTAATTCTGCAAAATACTTGATAAATAAATACATCCTGTTCCATTAATCTGGTCGCTTGTTTAACTGAATTAACTTCACTGGAAAGTAAAGTTTGAGCATCAGCAGACTTCTGTATTCCAGGTGCTGCAAAATAAAGGCCTTGATCGAACAGTTTTAGATTAGACATTATTTATAAAATATTAAATTTATTCATCGGTACCCCCAAAGTAATTGCAGGATCCACCCCTGAAATACCATGATTATTTTTGTGGAACTATTTCTTAAATGAAAGCCAGTGTACAATGCTACAACTGTACCAAATTTAGCATTTTTATCACAATTTGAACAATTTTTCCATTAGCCCCTCACTAGAGAGAGAGAGAATGTTGCATATATCTGAAATCCCTGTGAAATATTAAAACAAGTATTTCAAAATAATTTATTTGGAAGATGAGTCGGTGATTTGGTTTATTAATTTCTTTATATTTTTATTATTATGCTTTAGTATTTATGTAGGTATGTGTATATATTTATATATATACATATATTTATGTATATATTTATACATACATTATATATACAATATAAGAGAGAGAGAGAGAAGGAGAGAAAGACTATAGATTATCCAATGAAACGTAGAGGCGAAGAGATGAAGAGGCGGTGGCCAATATGGTGGCATAGTTCTTTCCGCGGACGATATGGTTGACTTGACAAGAGTTAAAACGGGCTTGTGAGCTATTGCTGCTGGTGGCCAATATTGCCTCCCGCTGGGCGCCAGCGGCCGACATGGTCCATTTGAGGCCGGCGGCCGATATCGTCGGCGGCCGATATGTCCCTAAACTGAAGTTAAGAGGGGGTTTTGTCAAATTTACCCAAAACATCAGTTTTGGGTGTTTCAGGGGGCTGATTGCAACATGTGATAAGCTGATACAGTCTGTCCATAAAACCCCCTTGTTGACATGTTTTTTGCAATAATTATTATTTTAAGAATATTCTTTAAAAGGCCATTTATAGAAGTAGAAATGCAGATATTTCACTAAATTTTTGTAAAGTAATAAATTATATCATGTAAAAAGTATTTCCTTTGCAACTCTTTTGCGTTATTTATGCTGATGGACCTAGGATGGCATCTTCTTGGCACAGTTGGGCAATATATCCCACCATGGTACACTTTCCAAAGTTTCATTGTATATGGTAGTGTGTGATATTTTTAGAAAACAGTGACTACACTAACACGTCACCATGGCAGTGTTTCATCTACATTTTTGCTTGACCGAGTCCAAGGACTTGCAACAGAAAATATCATTGAGTCCTCCTGGTGAGATGATGAGTCAGAAAAAAATTGTAAATTTTTTTGTTCATATGTACATTTGCTTTACAGTGAATCACTGAATAAAAAAATTAACACAATTTTAAATATTTTTATTTCTTACAGATTTACTTTTTTAAGTGGCATTTTTCAGCATGTCCAATCACATATTTAAATTGAAATGTTAAAGCAGAGGCCAAAAACTTTTATGCAATAATGGTAGTAGTCTAGTACACAGATGTAAAGTAAATGATGACTGGTCAGTAATAGATATCCCTGTCCCTGAGCATAGGCAGCAGGCTGAAAAGAAGAATAAAATTATGATAAACTGCTGATCCAGGTTATATTTTTTGTGAATTTGTCAGATTGTTTATCCTTCTCTGACGGACACCAAATTGCACTGGTGAATTTTAGAACCCAAGATCTGTAAAATGCAAATAACAAAAAGACAAGTGGAATAAAAATTTAATCACTAATAAGTAGGTCCACCGTATTCACCAGGGCTTTCCCTTTGCAGGTGATTGCATTATTTCCTCAATGTTGTTGTTCATTTCCGGAACAAAGATATTTTAATAATCTACAGATGTGTCATATTGTTCCACCATGATGTTCCATCAAGAATATCTACAACATGATAGATGTTATCAATTTGTTGGGGCTTGCCTGCCATGAGCTGATTTCCTAGTTCCCCCTAAAACAGGTTTGATCCAGCCTGCCAAACAAACTTACAAGTACAAAAGACTAAGTGGGTACCCTCAGACATTTTAATCTATTTTCGCAACACTTGCTTAAGAAAAGCACCAGTAACATGTTTTATAATGCAATTCCTGGGGAATCACCGTAGGGTTGGCATTCTCCTGGGAAGATAGGTATTTCTTCTCTTCCCAGGAAAATTTCAGGATAGAAAAAGTGTTGGGTACCAGTCGATTAACTTCAGCTCGCAACAAGTTTAAAAAGTTTAAAACACGGCTGGCTTTCAAAGATCTTTTGGGGATAATGTTTCATAATATATTAAGGTAAGAACGTGGTAATGTTGCCAGAAAGACTCATTTACTACCAAAGACATGAAAGGATGTATTTGGATGTATTTTGATGTGTATACTGTAGATTCAGATAATATCGTGGGCTTAAAATTTCGTGTTTTTTGTACAAAACGCATATCGTGGGGTACTTGAATTCGTGGAAAGACAAAGAAAACTTAAGGAAATTTTGTTTATTAATACCTCCATGTGCGCAATGAAGACGAGCCCGATGTACACAGGTGGTTCGGCTTTGATGCTTATCACACCGTGCGCATGTACCGCGGTCATTCGGGTCTGTGTTGAACAAACATGCTCCGCCCGACCCGAGCCTTACAAAGAATTAATCAGCTGTGACCGACACGGGCCGGGCGATACATCGGCTGCTAGTTGTAACATCCGATACATCGGCTATCAGATATAACACCTGATCACACCACGTTCAGAGAAAACGTGTACCATCACTTGACCGGAGCTAAAATGAAACGGGGCCGTCCACAGGAAGTTTTTTAACTTTTTTTTAATCTAGGCGGTAGTCACATGTGGCGCCTGTAAATCCCTGACGGGGCGGTGAGACGAAACACGGTTCGTTCGTCATTCATTATGTCAGCTATATTTGGAGATTATAAAGAAATAATTTGCCTAATAGTATTCTGTGGCGCTTACTTACGCTAACATATATGTACAACTATCGGCAGTATTCGGAAGAAGTACCGCCTGCATGTAATGGGTCACTGTTATGCACGCAATTGTTGTCGCAATATTCGGATTAAGTGCTCTATCGCGTTCCGAGGTAACCGCGTTAATGCAACTGAGTTTACACGGCCCTTGTCTTTTAGGCCAATAGGTAGCTAAGTCTCTATTGAAAGAAGGTTGAAAAGGCCGGTTCCGAAAAAGCCGTGCCTCGATAGCTGTGGTTACGAAAATTGGAACTTGTGTACCGTTCTTGGCGTGTCAGAAATACCGCTTTGCGCGACAGAAATGTGGTATTGTTCTTGTATTTTTCACCCGAAATGTTGATAAGAGGAAATGTTGGGATACGTTTTCAGTTTAAATTATACTTTGACATTTTTTTATTGTAAAGATATCAGGGGGCCGTGTTTGTACGATATTAGCGGAAATAATTTAATTGACAAAAAATATTAATAAATCCCACAATTTATAGTAATTTGCGGAAAAGCAATTCAGTGTATTTAATAAATGTATAAAAAACAATAATAAAATAGTAATAAACAGTTTTTTGTATCTTAATTGAAAATTCAGCCAATGGTAACAATTATATATATAAAGTCGACCACCAGCTGCCGTTAAGATATCGTATATCCTCTGACCGTGTGATATTTTGATCGTTGGAATCATGAATTCGTGGATTATCTTCAGCCAAGTAAACCACGAAAATAAAATTCCAACTAATATTTCTGAATCTACAGTATTTAGCACTTTTAGAGTTTTTTGGTGCCTTCTACCATTTAACCATTGGAAAGCCTAATTGTACACGTCATTCCCGCATCTGTGATTGTATCACATTTGTGGATTCCACAACAAGACTACTGCCTGCATCCACCCAGATAAATCGTCACATGTGAATATTTTATTGAAAACACCGCAGGTGTACCCTGAGAGATAAAGGCAACTGATTAGCTGGGCAGACAAAAGGCTAGATGAGTCTTAGTGGTCAGAAAATCAAAGGGAGATGTTTGGAAAATCTAGCTCTGTCAAACATGCACACTTATAAATCATTAGACAGAAATGGATGATGTACTGGTTCCAGCGCCGAGCTTGCATCTGCAATTTACAAAAAATTGCAAATTTACTAGTGAAATCAAAATGGTGAATACACCTTTCACAAAAGAGCTTATAAACTTCTATGCAAATGTTCAGTCATTGCAGGGTCAACTTATAGCCCTACACTGTCAATCCTTCACCTCTCCTTTAAATGAACTGGCTCGAGTGGGCGATCCCATTCCAAGGTTATGGCCTTCAGTTCCACTCTGAGTATTAAATATTTTAGATATACTGACATATGGGATTGTTATACATCATTTTAACAGTTCACCTGCACTTTCCCCAGGCTGACAAAAAAAAATCATAATTAGCGGCTGGGTGGAAGCCAAAAAAATTCATCTGGGCACTCAACTAGAAACAAAAATATTTATGTTGGCTTGATCGGGGAACTAGATACATGTCACCGAGTCTAGCCCATTGTCATTGATCAGCAAAAAATGTCTTCCAAGTCAACCAGCCCATGAGCGAAATGCTGAGTTTTCTCAGCATTAAATTTGGTATTTAGATTTCTAGCCACTTATAGTTATAATATATCTATGATATATTTCTATCATAGGCCAGTGATAGAGGATGAGAACGTATTTAGAGAAGAGAAAAAACTTGTGGTGACATCGTCACAGTCGTCACAATGCTCAACCAATCACGAAACCACTTTGCGGAAGCAGCTTTGCATTTACTATGTTCGGCCATTTTCACAACTTTGTTTCGAGAATTCAAGAGAGAAAAATTCCTGAGCACTATTAATGAAATATCTGGGCAAAATGTTTCCACAACACTATGCTCATGGATAAATCAGATTGAAAGTTTACTGTCATGGTCTTGTATATCAGGCAGAAAGATTATTTGTGTCCCTTAGTGGCCCACAGTACAATATTTAATGGGTCCTTTAGGGAATATTATGAGTAAAATGACACAGGAGGTGGGGTAGATGAAACACTGCAGTGGATGATCATGCATGACCTTAAATTGTCTGATGTCATCAGCTTGCCTGGTTTGTTTATGGTAAGTTTTCTGGTGATGGAAAAGTCGTACAACAAGACTACTGCCTTCATCCACCCAGATAAATTGTCACGTGTGAATATTTAATTGAAAAAAAAACCGCAGGTGTACCCTGAGAGATTAAAGGCCATTGATTAGCTGGGCAGACAGAAGAGGCTAGATGAGTCTAAGTGGTCAGAAATTCAAAGGGAGACGTTTGGAAAATCTAGCTCTGTCAAACATGCACGCTAATAAATCATTGGACAGAAATGGATGATGTACTGGTCGAGCGCCAAGCTTGCATCCACAATTTGCAAAAAAATTGCTAATTTACTTGAATTTAGAGAATCAAGAGAGGGAAATTCCTGAACACTTAATGACATATCTGGGCAAAATGTTTCCACAAAACTATGCTCATGGATAAATCAGATTGAAAGTTCACTGTTATGGTCTTATATTTCGGGCAGAAAGATTTGACCCAGGAGGTGGGGTAGATGAAACACTGCAAAGGATGATCATGCATGACCTTAAATTGACTGATGTCATCAGTTTGCCTGGTTTGTTTTTGGT
The DNA here is from genome assembly GCA_026874595.1 of Sipunculus nudus. Lineage (NCBI taxonomy): Eukaryota > Metazoa > Annelida > Sipuncula > Golfingiida > Sipunculidae > Sipunculus > Sipunculus nudus. The sequence goes on from CM049316.1 coordinate 39,682,003, forward strand.
AAGTTTTCCTGAGATGAAAAAGTCATAAACACTGTAACCTGTTTTGTCATTTGGATCATTTGATACAAATTCAATGCAAGGTTACATTTTATATAAATGTTTAAAGTTGAAAATGACCACTATGGCAGAGGCATTAGGTTGATACATTATTGTTTCTTTAGCAGGGAGATGGGGCTATGAGCACAGATGAGTATAGCCGTTTACAACAGATCCTGTTTGGCCCCCAGGACCAGGTGCCATATGTGGCAGAGGTGAGTGGTTAGGGCAGCTGACTTTTCAGTCAAGCCGAGCTGTATTTTAATGGGTCTCTTGTTTTGCCTAACTGGCTGGCCAGTCTTAACTTGACACAGTGTCTGAAAATTGAGGTCTTGGAAATAAATTTATAATTACAATTTTGTTATATAGTTACAATATCCCCCGAGCTTTGAAGACTCTTGCGACCCATGGCAAGCCCATGATAAAGTTCCCCATTCTTTAGAATAACATATTTAACCCAAATGTTTATCATCTTCAGACAACCAGTGAGAGATTGGTGATCTTTCAGCAGTGCCTTTAAGTCTTATAGATGAGCTTTTGATTGAATGGCCAGGGCAACCAAGTTTTACCTAGAGGCTTCTTTCCAGCTAAGTCCCCTAACTAATTGAGGTAATATCTGGTCAGTCATTCATTATGTCATGAATAGTTAAATTTCTCAGGGCCCACTGGCAGCTGATGATATTCTTAGCTGCATTTCTTAGTTTGTTGCATACTATGTTCACATACATAACTAAGAAGCTTTTAAACAAATTCTTGTCTGAATTTTATATATCAGGAAAAATATTGAATTTTCTATTAGTCAATCATATATGGTTAAAGGGTTTTAACCCTATAAAAATTACATGCTTAAGATTTTTGTGTTTGTGTGTGACAGAGTGAGTGATAGGAGGCTGCCTGCATTATTTAGAAACATGTTAAACGCTTGTAAATTCTACAACCTCTAACATTTATTTTATTCTCAGCTTCCTTGGGGATCCAAGCAGATTGAAGATGACCAAGGTAAAGAATTAAATCTCTTCATAAATTTTAGGACACTCAAGTATGAAAAGATTAAAAAAAAAGAAAATAAATATTCTTTTTAAAATCCTATTGGAGTATTTTGCTGGACCATTCCTTGTTCAGATGTGTTACACTTTCATGATTCTTCCAGTCCCAATTCAGCCCCCTGACATAAAGAGTCTATCTGGATGTCAGAGTGCCCTGCTAAGGTTTGACGAGAACCAAAGTTTAAGGTTCCATGAGGATGCAAATATTTACGCATCCATTCCCATGGGAGTTAAATTGTTTTCATGCCTTATTATTCATATGTTGTTGTTTTCTGAAAGAACTGGCTTAAATAGCATTTCAATAAAGTTCAGTTGATGAAAGTTACACACACAGTAGAGGCTGCCCTATCCTTCCCATTTCACCATCCTGTAAGTTAATAATTTATACCAATATTATGTAAATTGTTTTAATACCAATATAGCTTGTGCCAATTAATTTTTTTTTATGTGTCCACACATTTTAAAAATTTTAATATTTGCACATTCATAAGTCCATGTCTCTTAAAGAATTCCTGCCTCATGAACATGTACTATTTGGCTAATAAACCATACTTTCAACAATTATTAATTCTATATTTATCCTTCCTTTAGGATATGGCATCACATTTGGAGATTTTGAATGGGAACAAGGCAACACAGGTGTTTGCAATGGTTCAGCTACAAATGAAGAAATTATACAGTCACCAATATGTCATCGGCCTGGGCAGGTCGGACAAGTTCCCATGATTCCTATGGCTATCGTTCCCGTCTTACGTCCAGTCCTCCGCCAGGGATTAGTAGGGCCAAGACTGGTCCCCCAAGCAGTGATTCCCAGGCCAGGCATGATACCACCGGGTATCCCAGTGACAATGGTACCACCTCAAATGAGCCAGGTACCTCCACCACACATGATACAGCAAGATGGCCCTCAGGACCATCAGAACACTGATTCACACAAACACGGTGGCAAGCCATATGAAAGACGAAACAAGAAAAAGAGACCTCCGGGATATTATGAGAAAATACAACAGCAAGAGACTGACCCTGTTCCCAGTGGGGCATATGTCATTCAACAACCAGAACAGGAGAAACAAAACAATCCTGCCCACAGTGTATCTAATCTCCCACCCGCTCCAGGGATACCATTAGTTAACCAGTTGCCTTCAAATGTTCAAAAAGTGCAAGCCGACATACAGTCATTACAGATTAATAACTCATTCGCAGACACTGAATTACGGACTAGGGAGCAGCCTGATATAGTTTTAAATCAAACAGTTGAACAAGTCAGTAGTACACCATCATCTTCCCAAAAGACAAGCCATATCCAGAAACCAGATACCGTCAACATTGACTGTGTTCCTTCACCTCCGCCGGCTGATAAGGGGAGCACTGATAACAGTGGAAGCCCTCCAAAAGAAGGGCAGTCTTGTGTGAATGGTGCTTCGTTAGATTCCCCGGCTTCCAGTGACATATCAACATCAGAAACAGCAGCACCAGCTGTGGACAAAAATTCCACTCCTGTTTTACCGCCCAAGCCAAAGTCCTGGGCTGGGTTATTCCATAATGTGCCAAATTCAGGGGTTACTTACGATATCTCCCAACGTCCCCCCTCACCTAGTGGTTTCCCTAAACTGGGAGCAGAGTTAAATACAAAGGAAAACTCTGCACCAGAAGGCAAAAAGCCAAAAGAGGTGGTTTCAGCCAAGGAAGACCAACTTGCTAAGTCAATAGGAGGTATGTTGTTTATTTGATAAGAGATGTTTTCATATGGTGGTTCTTCATTGTATCTGCAGTGTGCTGCAACAAACTGAAAGTAAAGATGTGTGTTGGGTCCCAACGCTTTTATCCACTTATACTGACCTACCAGTATTTTGTTGTAAATACACTAATTTTAAAAATTAATATGGAATAAATATTGAATTGGAAATTAATATTGAATAAGAGATTGATATAAATTTTGGGAATAAAAATCAAATATTGTGATATTTGCTTAATTACTTATGTAATTGAATGTATTAATTTGTTTGTAGTACCGGTAAACTAAAATAATATTTTTTTCGTATTCATGCAGTTCTGCTGTATTTGTATTCATAATTGAATACAGTTCTCTCATATTTTCACCATGTCTGTTGAATACCTAGACAACCTTTCAGTGGCTCTTTTTATCAGCTGCAATCTTGTATTCTTATTATTTTTTTGTCTCAGATATGCTTTACTTGGACAGTTGCGACATGTATAGGGTTGGTTGTCTGCTGGGCAGAAAGGTATTTCTGCCTTGTTGATGGCAGAAATAAGGTAGAAAACCATTCTGCCAGGCAGAAATGGCAAATTAAATTATCAAAATAAAGTGTATTTTAACAAGAGATAGCAGTCTTAATCAATCAAAAGCTGCCTTAATCACAATCATTTATTAATATATAAAGAAATGACAGCCATTTTATTTAATTTAGTCAAAAATTAATGCCCAATGTGCCTCTTAACATTCTGTAACAAGCAAGGTTTTCAAGTCAGTCAAAGAGGTTAAGCAATAGGATTATAACCTGGTTCTTACTGCCTGCTGAAAACAGCATTTTGTCTTAAATCAGTTTTTGCCCAAATTTACGACAAAGACATTTATGGCAACTGTAATGACTAGGGCGGTGTAGTCACAAGGCCTTCCTTGACTCCTAGGAATTTTTCAGGTGTAAGTGAAGCACAATTTGTTTTGTGTATACTGTATACCCTGATTGTTGTTATAGGGACCTATGCACATACCAGCCATGTTAAATATACATGAAATCCAGCACTTTCTTCATAAAACATTATGATAACTATCTACAAGTATTTCATTCTTAAACCATTTGCCTACTCATGTACACAAGTGGCAAAAAAACTTGATCCAGGTATGACCAGTGCCCATAAACAGAAAAAAATTGCACAAGCCACCTGGTTGTCTCAACCTGTGTTTCATCTTCCATATTTCTTCTCCTGGTTAGGGACCTGTCACACATTCTCAAGATTTGATATGTTGTTACGCAGTCTTGTTATGGTTAAATGACACACCTGGACAGTGTTTGCTCACACACAGAACCACAATATTAATGTTATAAACATATGTATATACTGTATGTATATACTCTACAGTTCAACTGGAGATAGTAAGTTCATGTATCAGGAAACTTAAGTATTTAGTCAAAAATGAACAAATAGGGTTAGGTAGTGCACATATAATTGAAATGTTTATGTACCTTAATCTTTTCATGTAAAATTGAAGTAATCTGTCTCACTGACACTTTCTGTCTGCTATACCTTTCAGAGCTTGTGAGTTCAACCAAAGTGTGTCATCGATCAGCACCCGTCCAGCCCAGGGGGCTGATCAACAGGGCCAACTGGTGTTACATTAACGCTGTATCCTTTGAAATATATCTGTAATACAGGAGATTAAATAAGGGAACAGTCTGTAGTAGTTTATATCTTACCTGAAATAAATGGTATATCATTAGATACAAGTAAAGTATCATTGAACTGTAGCAGTTACTGTCGGGGAGTAAAATTAGAAAAAAGGCAGATTATATTCTTGTATGCTGTATATTAAACTTTTAGAGGTTGGTATATATATATATATATATATACATTAATTGAAATTATTCAATTGCTAGTATTTAAAATTCAGACTGATTATCTGAACTCTAGGTATCTCTTGTATATAGCTAATTCTATTTCTCTGATAGATATACAGTATTATTTGGAATGTAAATGCAAATAATTTGTCAACAGAATTTCTTAAAGAAATGTATTGATGTATTTGGAGAAAGTGGACAGGATGAATAGATTATACAATATTATTCAGTTATATTTGATAATTTATCCAGCTTTGTAATAAATGTTAAAAATATGCTTTCAAGATACACTGTGTAATCTTATGTGATCATGTATGGATTGATCCAATCCAAAATGGAGTCACCTGGAATATTTACATGTTATTATTAATCATTGGAAATTTAAATATTTCATTGGTGAACGGACTTGAATTTTTCCTTGACTGGGTACAGACCCTCCAGGCGTTGTTAGCATGCCCACCATTTTACCATTTCCTCAAAACACTGGCAACAGAAGTACCATCTTACAAGCCGGCAGAACGAAATATTACTTCAACACCAGTCACAGATAGTCTGTAAGTCTTCAGCACCAGTTGGACAAAGTCTTTAAACTTCAGTACTAGTCACTGATACTCTAAAAGAGTGTTAACACCAGTCACAAGACTGTTAGTCCCAAGCAGTAATTTATGAGTAAACAGTAATGTATTAGAAGATTTTATGTTCATTATTCTTTGCATCCTCAGGGAACAAAATATTCAGTAGGTGGACCCCTCTAACAGAATATGATGATTTTTTAGTACTTTTGAGACTGTGAACAATCATAAATTTTGCACTGAACTATTAGAAGAAATGTAAAACCATAAAGAAATTTAGAACCAACAGAATTCTAGGGAAGGTCGTTAAATATTAATTAACACAGTCAGAATGACAACCAGGAAGATGAAAAATTCAAGATTAGCAGCATTTGCCCCTATGACACAAACTTTATATCAGACATATCCTGGATGATCACATTATGTCAGTGTCAGACTGATTCACAATCCAGTGTCTGCAGTTTCAGCTGGTTCACTCATTGTCTAATAATATTGCATTTTAGAATTTATCAGCAGGATATAATTTATTTCATGAAAATTATAATAATTTGTGTATGTTCATTGGCAGGGTACAGTTCATGCAAGAATTCACACCAATGCAATATAAGCCAAGTAAGTATGAAAATAGCCTGATCTTACTTAATAAATGTGTGGTATGGTTCTAGGCTAGAATTAGAAGAAACCTGATCACTTTCAGGTTTGATGAATAATCCCTATATGATCTTCTTAATTCCCTTTTATCCTCGGATAATCTGAATCTTTTCTGATGTGACATTGCATATCAAGAGTATGCATTCCTCTTTATAATAAACATCTTACGTGAAGTTCTTTTCTGCTTAAGTATGTTAGATGGTTGTAAACAATTATGCATACTGTTACAACAAAAACTTTACCAGAAAAATTCCATGCGTGGCTGTTATGGTATTGATGTCATAAACATGTAACAAAAATAAAATGATTGTTTCATGTTACTGATATAGACTTCACAAATATAATATGTTAAGATGTATGTTAAATATAATTGATGACACAATATATGTAAGCACAATGAACACTACTGTTTATAAGAGCTATAGGAAATACATAATTATCTTTTTGGTGATGGGACTAAATAAAAAACCCAACCTCTAATACTTTGAATACTTTTGGCTTGAACTGTACACCAGATGTTTTACACATTTAAAGCTGTACCTAAACTCATTACTTTAATCATAACAACTGCCTATACATCTTCTTGAAAATAAGGGCTACAGAATATTTTGTGAACAGTTCACACTATTTTATACATGCTACTCAACTTAGTACCAGGGGTTCAATTTTGAATTTTACAGCCCTTATTCTTTTATTTTTGCCTTGCAATATCAGTGCAAGATATGGTTAGTGTAGGTTGAACTTTACCATTGGTTTTTGCACTCTCTGCATCTGATCACTTGTAAAAGATGTAAGACCTTGTTAATTTGGAGTGTTTTGACTTTACTAGGCCAGCGTGGACCAAAGCAGCAGGAGCTGAAACCAGGTGTACCATTTGAGCCCACGTACGTGTATGACATGCTGCAGGTCATTCAGTATGATACCACCTTCAAGGTAAGCCCTCTTTTAGACAAGTTACTGGTATTATTGATTTTATTACTTAGTTGGTTATGTAACTATATTAGTCAGTGATTTTATATTATAATGCAGTTGACCTTAAACTGGACATCTGACATAGTCCACATGTATATTTGTTTCACTTTGCACGATTTTAAAACAATACCTGATAATATTTTTTTATGCCCCCGCCACAAAGTGGCCGGGGCATATAGTTTTACCCATGTCCGTCATTCCGTCCTTCCGAAATCATACAGTTGTACGGACTTTTTTTCGCAATGCCTGCAGATATTGGCCTGATTTTTGGTGTGTGGGCAGATAATGACCAGTTACAGATCGAGTTCGCGTTTCGTCCCGTTTGACCTCCTTTTGACCGTTTTATGGCTCCTAAACTTAGAAAATTTCATGAAAAATAGAAATATGCATGGCAAATACACATGTACGGATTTTTTTTCGCAATGCTTGCAGATATTGGCCTGATTTTGGGTGTGTATGCAGATATTGACCAGTCACAGATCGAGTTCGCGTTTCCGCCTGGTTGACCTACTTTTGACCGTTTTACGGCTCCTTAACTTAGAAAATTTCATGAAAAATAGAAATTTTCATGACAAATACACATGTACAGACTTTTTTACGCAATGCCTGCAGATATTGGCCTGATTTTTGGTGTGTATGCAGATATTGACCAGTTACAGATCGAGTTCGCGTTTCCTCCGTGTTGACCTACTTTTGACCATTTACAGCTCCTTAACTTAGAAAATTTCATGAAAAATAGAAATTTTCATGACAAATACACATGTACGGATTTTCCTGCAATGCCTGCAGATATTGGCCTGATTTTTGGTGTGTATGCAGATAATGACCAGTTCCAGATCGAGTTAGCGTTTCAGCCCGGTTGACCTACTTTTGATTGTTTTATGGCTCCTAAACATAGAAAATTTCATGAAAAATATAAATTTTTATGACAAATGTACATGTACAGCCGTTTTTAGCCCTCAGCTCATAGGCTGATGGGCTATTGTCGTCACCCAAGCTGTCCGTCTATCCGTCCATCTGTCTGTCGGGTGTCCGTCCGTCCATACTACGTCTGTTAACTTTTACCTTGTGAGCGGGATATCTCTAAAAGGATTCACCGTTGGAATTTTATTTCATCAGTGAAGATGTATATCGATAAAATCTTGGTCAAGTTCGAAGATGGGTGACCTTGACCAATTTTTCTACATTTTAGAGCTGATTATAGAAAAACACTCAGAAGCTTATATCTCAGGAACCATTCTGTGGATTTTCATAAAACTTACTATGATCATTGGGACTGATAGTCTGTACGTGCTGCACAATTTTGGTGGCGTCACCTGCAATTTCTGATTTTTTAATGAAATTTTATCGGATTTTTCAATTTTGGCCTTTGTGCAGGATATCTCCAAAGGTATTTAACTAAGGAACTTCATTACTTCAGTGCTTTTGCATCATATTTACAAAATCTTGGTCAGGTTCAAAGATGGGTGGTCTTGACCTACTTTTCAAGGTCACAGAGCTTAGTATAGAAAAAAAAACTTAGGGGGATATTTCTCAGGAAGCATTTAGTGGATTGTTGTAAAACATGGTACATACCTCTCCAATTTAAATTTATAACTGATTACCAGCTTTTGCTAATATTCTAGTTTCGCAATGCAGTGCTTACAGATACTGGCCCAATGTTTGGTCTGTGGGCGCATAATGACCACTTACAGGTCAAGTTCGCATTTTGTCCCAGTTAACCTATTTTTGACCATATGACAGATCCTGAACATAGAAAATTTCATGAAAGACAGAAATTTTTATGAAAAATGCACATGTATGGACTTTTTTTCACAATGCCTGCATACTGGCCTGATTTTTGGTGTGTTCCTTGATAATGACCTGTTACAGATCAAGTTTGCATTTTGCCCTTCTTGACCTACTTTTGACCATACAACACCTCCTGAACTTAAAAAAATTTTACAAAATTTAACAAATGTTTCTAATTTGCCCCAGGCGGGGGCATTCGTGTTGTACCGACACATCTAGTTTTCATTTTGATTTGTGGAATACAGTCTGTACAGCTTGTCATTGTCTCCTTTCTTATCTCCATTTTACTGTATACCACACTGCCCATCCACAATGAACAGACAGAGCAATCAACAATGTTATAAATCCTTTTTAGAGCCGTCAGTTATCCTAATGAAATATCAGACATTCTATAATCAGATTGGTGAACTTGCATTGATGTATCAAGCCTACCCCAGTTTACTCATTTTCAGTAATCACGATTGTGTTTCTTCTAAATATGAAATCTTATGACTATGTAATCATGCCTTATATTGGTATATTGTCTTGTCAGTAAGGTTCTTGTTGTATTACAGCATGGTCGGCAAGAAGATGCTGAGGAGTTCTTGAGCTGTATCTTAAACTGTATGCATGAGGAAATGCTGGCAGCTGCCAAGCTCACGGGACCAGAATCCAGCCAAGGTCAAGGTAAGCATCTCAACTGATTAAGTCTGATTTAATCAGAGTCTCCATTTACTTCCACCAGATAGTCTGATTGACAACATAATAATAGTTTCTAAAATAAAATCTTCAGCCCATTTACTGCTCATTGATAAACAGTGCCCCTGTAACGGGTGTTTCAAGTTTCCCCTTCTCTGATGTTTTGCTTAAACGAAATGTTATGAAACACCAGCTGTCAGTCCCTTGGTGTATCTTCCTGAAAAGTTATAAAGTGTACATGTAAAAATGTTCAGATTTTTCTTCCTTGTCAATATTTTACTCAACTTTATTTGGATTTGTCTTTGGTCTCTGAAGATCACTCTTGTTTAAAATTTTGGTATTTTAGTGTAATTTTAAAATAAACGGTATATGTATTCTTGTATTGAAAGGTAGTAAGTTTTTAAATCATTAATTATAAATTATTATTATAAGGGTATCTCATGATACTTGTATGTTGTTGGACTGTGTATTGCAATATGACTGTGCTCCAGTATTTTGTAATCATACTGGTAAACTTATGATCCTATAGATTCTTTGTGAAAACAACAAAATATTTGTGAATCCACATTGTTTATGGAGAATTATATCCAAGATCCTCAATAGAGTCATATTTCTTGTTTCCTGTTGTAGGTAACAATAAGGTAGCTGAAAACAATATGAAGGAAGCAGACCTGGCTGTCAGCAAAACTGCTGTGATAGAAGGAACTGAGATGACAGGTGATGAGGAAGCTGAAAACTGGGAACGTGTGGGCCCCAAAAACAAGAGTGTCATCACCAGGAGCGTAAGTGTCATGTGCATCTTTTAGTTTTGTGACTTGCATAATGAAGCAGATTCCAGCCTAATATACTCTCTAGTTTCAACTCTAGCTATCATCACAAAATTTCATAGTTATATTGGACTTTGATGATTTTGGGAAACAAGCTTTTGATGGGGAGCCACCAATGTTGACAGGCTTTCTTGATCTGTGTTGTCACTTGCTCTTGATTTTTTATGCCCCCGCCACAAAGTGGCCGGGGCATATAGTTTTACCGTCATTCCGTCATTCCGAAATCAAACAGTTGTACGGACTTTTTTTCGCAATGCCTGCAGATATTGGCCTAATTTTTGGTGTGTGGGCAGATATAGACCAGTTACAGATCGAGTTCGCGTTTTGTCCCGGTTGACCTACTTTTGACCGTTTTACGGCTCCTAAACTTAGAAAATTTCATGAAAAATAGAAATTTTCATGACAGATACACATGTACGGACTTTTTTTCGCAGTGCCTGCAGATATTGGTCTGATTTTTGGTGTGTGAGCAGATATAGACCAGTTACAGATTGAGTTCGCGTTTAGTCCTGGTTGACGTACTTTTGACCGTTTTACGGCTCCTGAACATAGAAAATTTCATGAAAAATATGAAATTTCATGACAAATTCACATGTACGGACTTTTTTTCGCAGAGCCTGCAGATATTGGCCTTATTTTTGGTGTGTAGACAGATATAGACCAGTTACAGATCGAGTTCGAGTTTCGTCCCGGTTGACCTACTTTTGACTGTTTTACGGCTCATAACCTTAGAAAATTTAATTAAAAATAGAAATATTCATGACAGATACTCATGTACGGACTTTTTTTCGCAATGCCTGCAGATATTGGCCTGATTTTTGGTGTGTGGGCAAATATAAACCAGTTACAGATCGAGTTTGCGTTTCGTCCCGGTTGACCTACTTTTGACCGTTGTACAAACATAGAAAATTTCATGAAAAATAGAAATATTCATGAAAGATACACATGTACAGACTTTTTTTCGCAATGCCTGCAGATATTGGCCTGATTTTTGGTGTGTGGGCAGATATAGACCTGTTACAGATCGAGTTTGTGTTTCGTCCTGGTTGACCTACTTTTGACCGTTTTACGGCTCCTGAACATAGAAAATTTCATGAAAAATATGAAATATCATGACAAATACACATGTACGGACTTTTTTTCGCAATGCCTGCAGATATTGGCCTGATTTTTGGTGTGCAGCCAGATATTGACCAGTTACAGATTGAGTTCGCATTTCGTCCTGGTTGACCTACTTTTGACTGTTTTACGGCTCCTGAACATAGAAAATTTCATGTAAAACATAAATTTTCATGACAAATACACTTGTACAGACTTTTCTTCACAATACCTGCAGATATTGGCCTGATTTTTGGTGTGTGGGCAGATAATGACCAGTTACAGATCAAGTTCACGTTTTGTCCCAGTTGACCTATTTTTGACCGTTTGACGGTGCTCTAACATAGAAAATTTCATAAAAAGGTGCATATGTATGGACTTTTTTTCACAGTGCCTGCAGATACAGGGCCTGATTTTTGGTGTGTAGGCAGATAATGACCAGTTACAGATCGAGTTCTTGTATTCTCTCAGTTGACATAATTTTGACCATTTGACTGCTCCTGAACATAGAAAGTTTCATGAAAAATATAAATTTTCATAACAAATGCATATGTACTGACTTTTTTTCCTCAATGCCTGCAGATACCACCCTGATTTTTTATGTGTGGGCACATAATGACAGTTACAGATCGAGTTCGCGTTTCATCCTGGTTGACCTACTTTTGATTGTTTTACGGCTCCTAAACATAGAAAATTTCATGAAAGACAGAAATTTTTATGGAAAATGCACATGTATGGACTTTCTTTTACAATGCCTGCATATACTGGCATGATTTTGGTGTGTTGCTTGATAATGACCCGTTACAGAACGAGTTTGCTTTTTGCCCTTGTTGACCTACTTTTGACCATACGACACCTCCTGAACTTAAAAAAATTTTCAAAATTTTACAAATGTTTCTAATTTGCCCAAGGCGGGGGCATTCGTGTTGTTCCGACACATCTAGTTTTCACTTTGTAAATTGAAAATGTATTTTTTTATAGAAACTAAAAGGGGTGTTATTGAATCGTGTAAACATTAAGCTTATCTGGGGGAAATTGTTCCAAGACGGTGTAATGCCAGACCCTTTAAAGGACGGTCCACACAAAATGCTGTGCCACACTGGCTGTGCTGCAAAAAGTTGAGTACTTGCAAATATGCTGCAGTGTCCACACCAAATGCCACACTGCACCATGCTGTGCAGGGCTGCAAAGCAATGCTGAAAAAAAAAAACTTTCCCTGTTTGCAGCGATTCAAGAAAACCCAGCTGTTTATTAAGAAAAGTATTTTCAGTGCTGCACTGTGCATGCAGCACCCCACAGTAATGCACAGCACAGTACAGCATTCAGTGTGGCTGGGTCGTGAAGGTCATATAGTGGCAGTTATATCTGTAACTCTAATGTAAAAGAATCACATTATGTAATTTCAGGCAAGCTTCATGCAGTCTCCTATTTCCGCCATCTTCTGTGGTCAGATACGGTCTGTGCTGCAGCAGGCTGGTTCCAGGGAGTCCGCAACTCTGCAGCCCTTCTTCACACTCCAACTGGATATACAAGTAAGTTCCAGTAGATTCTACTCAAGCATATTGTATCTCTAGACCAAAAGCTTGGGGTACCATGGTTTCTGCAGTGTCCTTCCATCATAGACAAATTTGACTTGTTTGATATCTCCAAGAATATTTGTAAGTTTTTACTCAAACTGTCCCCATGCATAGATATAGGTAAGATGAGAATTCCAATTTAAAATGGGGTCATGACTGCTACTCAGAGATTGACCTTGAATAGTTACGTTTTGGGTGCATATCTTACAAAAGGCCTGGGTAAAGGTTAATGCAAGTGGTAGCCGTTGTTTAGTTGCCCTACCACTATTTTCTTGAACTTATCCTGCCATGAGCAGATGTTAAACTTCTTCTGAATAATATAATAAAAATGTTTAATAAAACCACAGTGTATAAGCTGAAACTAATTCTTGCTCAGTATGAACTTGTGATTGACTTTTGAATTAATCTGTAACTGAACTACATCATAATCATTTTAGGCAGAGAAAATCTACACTCTGAAAGATGCATTGGAAGCATATGTCACCCGGGAAGCTATCCAGGGATATACCAGTGCTGCAACAAAGACAGAGGTCAGTTGTATTTGTGTGTAGCTGAACTTTCCTGGTTTAAATATTATGCATTTTTATATCATGTCCACGACATGATTTAGATTTTTTTATGCAGTGAGCAACCTGAATTTAATTTCATTTAGGTCCAAGATCAGAGGAACTTGAGCATTTAAAAAAATAACCAAAACAGAAAAAAGTAACAGTAAAAAATGAAAAATTGTGTTTCACTTTAAGCTGCTTTAACCATGTTGACTAATTGGTGTATAAATAATAATAATAATTGACTGGTAAATGGTGAAAATTGATAAATTTATTTTAGGATTCATTTTGAATTCAGTACAAAGTATCTTCTACATTGTATTTTATTGTATTTTTACAATTAAACATAATATCCATTCCAATATATTAAATTGAGCTTTATATATGTGGAACCCATGCTGTTGTGTTTCAAAGAACAATTAAAAAACAGCAGACTTTTAGTCAACTTGGCAAAGAAAATTTCTAAATATTAGAACTTGAGTAGAAGTAAGCCTACAAAGTGCATATACTCTTCATTTAAATTTTCTGATCCTAACTTAGCTTGCATGGGGATGCTACATTGATTACACAGACGTAGACCCATTTTATGGGGTTCTGCCTGACCTGTGGTTATCCTAGTTTGTTTAATGCTTTGTTTATGTATTTCCAGGTGGAGGCTTCTCGTCGTATCACTTTGGAGGAATTACCTCCCATTCTTATCCTCCATTTAAAATGTTTTGTTTATGACAAAACAGGAGGATGTCAGAAAGTTATTAAAAAAATAGACTACACAGTTGACCTCAGTGTGTCTAAAGGTATGTGCTTTAATTTGTAATTTAATCAACCATAATATCAGTGAAACACAGCTTAGATTGAGACGTGTCTAATTGTTCTGTAACAGGTCTGATTGTTCTGTTACCAGCCCTGCTGTTTGGCTCATACCTCCCTTACCACTGTGGATATTTCAATAAAACTAGGTTTTCATTTTCCTTGATACCTATGCTTGTAAAGAGCATAAGTTGATTTTAATTTTTGTATGTTAATGAGATGTCCATAAGCTTAGCAGTGATAAATATAAAGCACACTTTTGGATGGTTTCAAAGATCTCCTCCAGGGGAGACGTTGTTTTCAGTGCCATCGTCTGTAATCGTCATCAGTCATTGTCGTCTGTAGGATATTTCATGAAAGCAATAACTTTTGAAGGGCTCTATATTTTCCTTCAAAATTTTAAACACTCATTGTTCCTACCAAAATCTCAGACAATTTCGAAGTCAGGAGATCTTGACCTTCATCTTCAAGGTCAAATCTGCCAAAATGTGAAATTATTTTGAACCTCATAACCTTTGAAATATTTATCATAAGGATAATAGGAGACAGGCCTGTACATACACAACAAGCAACTGCACCCTGTATGAAAAACTAGTGTCCCTGCGAGTTAAAAGATGCAGGTTATGCTTGGAATGATTAGGTGTATGTTAAGTTTGCTTATATGAGCTTAGCTATCAGTTTGTTTATATATTAACATTTTGCTTATTAATCTTTGACCATCTTAAATTTAATTGTATCAAATTTCTATAGAAATATAGCCTATTATCAATTGTGTGCTTAACTTCTTGTTTTGGCAGTGATATCACATTCACTGTTTTATGTTATTATTATGATTGTATTTTTCAGAACTGCTGTCACCTAGTGTTCGTAGTAGATATCATGCAGGCCAAAAAATGTACAAATTATTTGCAGGTAAATATGTACTGTCTGTAACCTTAAAGTCTGCTGAGTAAGTGTAAAAAAATGTAAAAGTGAAAAATTGCTTGGTCAAATAATGGGGGGAAAATAGCATAGTATGTTTCCTACTGGTGATAAAACATTCAATGCATTTACTATATATCAAAAGCTGAGCAAATTGATCTATGTCCCTTGCTGAAGATGTAGGTTTATGTGACCTCATTTGTAGAAATT
Organism: Sipunculus nudus; assembly: GCA_026874595.1. NCBI lineage: Eukaryota > Metazoa > Annelida > Sipuncula > Golfingiida > Sipunculidae > Sipunculus > Sipunculus nudus. The sequence continues at coordinate 39,697,315 of CM049316.1, forward strand.
ACAGGGATAAGTTGAATCAGTTCTACAGTTACATGTAAAATGTCACTATCACCTCAGTATACTAAATATAATATTTATTGTGTAGCACTAAATCATTCAACAATTAGGTCAATATTACTTTAAATAAATATTATTTCTTAGAATAGGGGCACAGTTTTTTTTTTACATGAAGTTAAGACCAGTTTGGATGAATGTTAACTTTTTCAGCCATAAGTGACAAGGGGAAGGGTAATGTGATATAATTCTTTGTTCAAACTAATCTGACATCCCTTTTTGACCTGAATAATCTGATATTATTCTTTGTTGAGAATAACCTGGCATTCTTCTTTAATGAGAATACTCCGACATCATTCTTTGTTTAGAGTAATCTGGCATTATTCTTTAATGAGAATACTCTGACCTCATTCTTTGTTTAGAGTAATCTGGCATTATTCTTTTTGTTGAGAATAATCTGGCATTCTTTTTGTTGAGAATAATCTTAATTTTCTTATTTGTTTCAGTTGTAAATCACTACGGTGAGAAAGCCGTAGGGGGTCATTACGGTACCGACGTCTACCACCCGGGCATCAACGGATGGATCCGCACAGATGACGGACTGGTCAAAACCATTCCACTAGCCCAGGTGCTCAAGTTCTCACCGCCCAAAGTGCCTTATCTTCTATACTACAGGAGATGTGATTTCATCTGAAAACCATTATGTCCTGTAGTCATGGTAGTGACTACGGGGAGAGACTGAACTTTTCCCTTCAGTACTGTATTGACTCAGTATCGACAGACATTACACATTCTGGGCCGATCATGGAAGGGACCAGTGGTTATTTTCAGGCCGGGAACCGTAATCATGGGAACACTGTCCAGTGGTGTTTCCCACTAGTTGTGTAGAAGGAGGAATTAGCATGCAGGGATCATTATGAGACTGTATCACCTGTCGACATGTTTTGCACAAATCCGTATATTAATCTTAAATTATTTAACATGGCCGACAGTAAGTCAATTAATTATTGGTGGTCACCTTTCTGTACATGTCTGTGCATCCTTCCAGCAGTTAATTGGTGATCGTCTACAACAAAGAAAACAAACTCCTTATCATTCATCAAATATCTTTGGGTCTGATCTCCTACAAGATTTCAACTTGGGTACTTGCCGTGATGTGTTCAGGCCACAGCCAAAAATGTGTGTTAAAGTGAAAATCTGAAAGGAATTTTAAATCTGCACAAGGTGTTGCAGCATAAGACTCGCCATAATTTGGATTCCCAATCTTGGAATTCCTGGAATGTGAGGGGATTTTTTGTTCTGATATTGAACTTCTTGTCTTTTACAGGAGTTAAATCAAAACTCCAGAAAACTATCCTTTTATTAAAAGTTGACTGCTGATTTTGTGCATAGACTGCTGGCAGTCATTATTCATTGTTCACTATAGTAGTATCCATTTAACACGGACAGTGTCAGAACCCACTAAAACTGTGTTTTGCATATCCATACATCTCAGAAATTCACTCATTAATAGATTTAATGTTTATATTATTTTGAATAACCCAATGTGGAACAGATTTTGTTCTGCATATCCAGATGTCACTGCATCATCTTCAGTTGTTTATCTCATCAAATGGATCCAATAATTGGGTGACGTCATACCATTCATGTGTTAAAAACGGTTATATGTATATAAATGGGTTTCTGTTTTGTGACGTGATAGCACCGTCATCAATGCTGTTCTCTGTATTTTCTGTGTCTTAAGGGCTGGACTGACATACTGGTGTCCTGTAGTGTCACACCACAATACCAACTCATAATTCTACCATAATTTGAGCATTTGGGCGTGGTAAAAAAATGTGTTATACCACTTTGATAAATTCTCACCTGGACGCTGTGTTCTTAGTACTTGTGTGGTGTCCCCATGCTGTTATTGAACCCTAACAGGTTTATTTCCCCCCAGTTTCGCAACCAGGGGCTGCCATTTTGCATACACTAAATTCCAGATGTCGCAGGTTGCATGTCAAAATTATGGGTGTACCGCGAGTTTTTATTCAATTTTCAGATTTCCCTGTATCAATATGTTGATCATAATTGATTATCAGTGAATTGAAAAGCAGAGTCCAGTATGGAATAATATGTAATCACATTCATCAGACACAAGTTTAATTACTGGATCACTTGATAATTATTCGAAAATTAAATTATACTTTGACTTGGACCAATTTTCAAAAGACTCTTGGCATATTAGACTCTACACATATAAGACATTGATGTAACATTCAGCTGTGTGCCATATTGCGTGCCAGCACTATCACCAGTAATGATTTTGTTATTCAATATTCATATTACTGGACATACGTATTTGTTTTACAAGTACCAGGCCCTAAGTCGGTCTCTGTTCAACCTGGCATTCCATAATGATATCCATGTTCGTCAGGATCACTTAGTTGCTTTAGTAGATTGGACATATGAAGTCACCTTAACATTAAGGTGTGCTGTAGCAATCCCTATTACAAGTGAATAACATACTGTACCTAAAATGTTCTTCACAGTGCTTTTTGCTTGGATATATGTTATTAGGAGTGATTCAGAACATGGAAGCGTAAAATCAATATGAAGAGATTCCATATGTAAGAAATGAACACTTTTTTATAAGGTAATTTAGAATATTACATGTTTTTAGATATCCTGTATACCTCAGATCTCAACATACATCATTATAAACTAGAGTTCGTCTTTATTCCTCAAACTATATCGCAATATGTCACTGGATTTGATATTGCTATAATATTTCCGGAGAAATATTTGTGACCCATGTATACTTTTGTAATATGTGTCAATGCTGCTCTTGTGAATAATATGATATTGAGACCCTGCACTTGACAAATTTATTTGAGCGATTACGTGATACTGAAATCATCCGAGCGGTCTTCATACAGAATTTATCATAGTGATTGTTTTTGCGACATATGTGCCTTATGATTGGAACGTGCATCTAAGGTCACATGTAACAGGGTTTCCACGCTCTTGTTTTTCATTTTGTAAATAGGTATTTATAAAAGTCATGACTTGGGGGAATTGCCAGAGAGTCATGAAAAAATGATCTTCCTAAGAAGAAAATTGTTTCCAATACGAGCAATCCGTCAAAAAAAAAAAAATCCTGTTATAAATTGCCTGGGTCTTGTGTCATTCAGGTATATAGCTCAGCTTTATGGCCGGGTTATGTAGGGTTACAATGTAATGGAGTTGTAGTACTAAGCATTTTGTTTTCCTTTTGACATAAAAGAATACTTTTGTAAGGACCAAATCACGCAGGTTTTAAATCTGTTTATGCCTTGTATTTCTTTGGATTATGCACCTTGTATAATATTAGGTATCCTACCAGTTGGGGTTCAATATGGATTCCAACGTACCACTAGCTGTAGTGGGATTTATAGAGTTCCGTCATCAACGAAATGATGTTATGTTCTTGCATATTGAATGTATTTTCTGTAGATAGCTTGTTAATTGATGTTTTTATTTTACAATTTACAAGCAAGGTTGTCCTGCTAATGGAGAAAAACGTTCGTAATACAGGCAGTTATCCATGCACACCGGTAGTAAAGTCATTTTATCTATGTAATGCATACAAATGGAGTTGCATTATAGAGAGTTTATCTCGGTTATGCCAACTGGAAATTCGTTATACAGTTGTTTGTCCGTATAATTCAGGACAAGATATGGCCACTGCTGATGACGTAAAACCGTTGGTATGGTCTGTATTATACATTATAATGTAAACAGTTATGGTTGTGCTGATATGTCAATGCACTTGCTTGTGACCATAATATTGTCATATGTTGAATAAAGTTAGTTGCTTTGAAGGGTTTGCACTGTTAAGTGTCTTGGTGAGAGAAGGGGACATTAAAGTTGTATTACCGGTTAACGGGGATCAGCGTAAGGAGCTAAACGAAAATTTGAATCCACGTTTCTCAAGTAAAATGTGGGATAAGTGCCTAGATACTCTGCTTATGAACCCACATTTCAATTTTACCGACCGAATTTGTAAGTGAATCCAATTTAATATATATGCATGATCAGTTGCGTCAATTTATCTTCGGGGGGGGGGGGGAATCAGAATTTTTAGCTCAGCTGACTATAAGTCATCTGAGCTATAGTCGTGGTCCATTGTCCGTCGTCCGTCCGTCTGTCCGTCCGTCCGTCCGTCCGTAGATGTGGCACGTTTTGAAACCGTAAGACCTAGGAATCCAAAATTCAGCATAATGTTAGATGTCCCCAAGATCTCCTACCAAGCCGAAAACTGGGTCTTTGCGACTTGATTCCTTTGAGAAATTAAGGAAAAACCTCAATTTTTTATTAAAAACCTATTTTCACACTTTAGGACTGCCTAATATCAAAACCACTCATCTGTTTTTCCTCATATTTCCTATAAATAATCCTCTATATAATTCCTATGTACATGCCAGAAATTAGGTCTGTATTATTTAATTTAAAAAAGTTATGGGCCCAAACATAATGCATTTTGTAAATAATCAGGAAAGAAATTTTATCACTTAACACAAAACTTGTTAAAGCTAAGCACTTTTTTTCCAGTAATATTACTTTTATTAATCAAAATTAAATTGTATACCCAAAATTAGATCAAAATCTTTTAAATTTTTAAAAATATTAGCAAAAATAAAAAATTGGTACCTTAAATTTTGCCCAACTTTGACCATGGCACGTTTTTTTGCTGTAAGTACTGTGGATTTAATTTTCTCAGCATGTTTTTGTTAGCATTTCAACTGTTAACACCAAAAATTTGAAACTAGTTGATCAAAAACTGTAGATTTTATTCAAGTTTTCAAGCACCATGTCACATATTGCTAGTGTTATGCAGTTTGCTAGAGCTCAGCTCCCGAGCTTCAGCTCAAAGCTCCTTAAATTTGGCATACAGTTAGATTTCTCCAAAATCCCCTACCATGCCAAGAATTTGGTCACTAGGACTTAATTCCTTCGAGATATCAATGAAAAACTTCATTTTTTCCATTAAAAACCCAATGTTACACTTTAAGACTGCCTAATATCAAAACCACTGATCTGACTTTGATCATATATAATATACATATTTTTCTATACATTCAATATGCACATGCCAGAAATGATGTCAGTATTGTGTATTTTTTTTAAGTTATGGGCCCAAACATTATGCACTTTGTAAAAAATCAAGAAATATATTTACTCCCTTAACAAGGGCATTGCTGAAGCTAGAGATTTTTTTTTTGTCAGGGATGTAACATTATTTAATCAAGATTCAATTGAATACCCAAAATTAGTTCTGAATTTTTCAAATTTTATAAGTTATTAGTATAAATATAAAATTAGTACCTTAAATTTTGCCCAACTGTGACCATGGCACGTTTGTTTCCCGTGAGCACTGTTGATATAATTTTCATATCATGCACACATAAGGATTTCAGCTTTTTAGTTTAGAAAGCTGAAAGAAATTTGCCAAATATTGTAGCTTTTATTAATGTTTTTTATGAGACCCTGTCAGACTTTCGCTCTCTCCAGCCCCTCTTGAGCCACTTGTAAGTTGACCTTGTTGACCTTTCATCAAATTATGCACGCTTGAGGGGAGAATCCAGGCAGCTTATGGCCAGCCACAGTTGATCCAGGTGTTCAACCCAACTCATCTAGTAGTTTTAACCAACAACATAACAATAAACAATAAATTAATAAATTTTTATTGGTTTTTAATAACAAATTAAAGAAAAATAGAAAAGGAATTTGTTAGTTTATAATAACAGGAAATTAACTTGCAGTTACTGATAATATAAGAATCTTGTATCGATGGGTAGAATGTCACATATTCCAAATAACACCATGCAGTCACCAAGGGCATTTTTCAGTTCATTTTTAATGATAAAGAAGTAAATCATATTATTTATTACTAATCATTAAGGATTATTTGAAGGAAATTAATGATAGACAAAGATGCAGTTGATAATATTAATCTAGATTCCTACTGTGTCTAGTGTGTACATTGATGTGAAATTAGTCCAAAATGAATTTTTTACAGTTATTTTTTAATATAAATAAAAGCCATAAAACCAGGTACTTATGATCATTATTTAAATGTGTGAATTTTGTATATTCTGGATTCTCAACATCATTGTTTGGTGAAAACTGAATAAATACCAGACATGGTGCGAATACTTTGTAATTGTATTTAAATACGAATATGATTATGTACTCCATTATAAAATTTCTTGCATAAAGAATGGGAATTCAGCTAAAAATGAAAGTATATGAATACTCGTGCAAATACTTTCAAAATGTATTCATGAATGCATTCATGAATATATTCTTTAATATTATTTTAATAATCATATCAGTTATATTTCATTTTAAAAAATCATATGATTCTCTTATTATTTTTAATAAAAATTATATTTGGGACAATATTTGTAATTTTTTTAATAAATAGTTAAACTCTAATATTATATGTTCTGCTTATAAGTTATATGGCCAATTCAAAATCTGTGTGACAGTAGTACTCCATTTGTTAATAAAATAAATGAAATCAATCCTCTTTCCTGTCTCCAAAGGTACTATCAAAATCATAAAGCTAAACAACAACAACTCATAATACAGCTTATATTTATTACCACACAAAACCAGCATGTGCCTCATTTCTAAATAATATTTTTTATCATATATAACAGCTGAGCGTCGTGACCCATAGGTCCCTTGTTTTATAAACACATAGGTCTGTGTATATATATATATATATTTATATATACATACATACATATATATACATATATATATATATTGCTTGCGAATGTGCTGCGATGTCAAACGAAAGTGTCAATATCAGGGGATCGTAAGACGTGACACCTGGAACAAATAATAGACGGGGGGGGGGGGGGGGACTTTTGGGGTATAAAAATAATTGGTAAAAATTCATTTTTGATGGCGCCCAGGAATTTATTACGTGTTACGGTGTGTGTGTATATAATATCCATTAATACGTTGAATTTAAAACCATTAACACTATTTAATACATGTACATCTGCATACATTGGGATATTTTGGGTATTTATTCCTTTTACAAGAAAACAATCCCACGGCGCGTATTAGAAACACCATATCCTTTTAAACCCTTTAAGGCGGTCGGAGGGCGTTTGTTTAAATCCAGAAAAGCCATAGTATCCGCATACTTGTATCCCCTTCGAAGTGGGCCCCTTCGTTTGATATATTTTTACTGAAACGCAACATAGGTGGCGCCGCGACCGGATATGTATGTTCAGCACGAGTCCACTGTGTACTTGCGAACTTGAAAAGAAAACTAAATTAGCTTTGAACTTACAAACCGTCATTTATGAAGATGACAGTTGTGTAAATGGTTATACTAATTATCAAGGTAATGCCTGTACTCAGACATTAATTTATTTATTATTTGTAAAATTTTTACTCTCAGCACATTAAAATGCTTTGTCATTTTCATAATAAAGATCAGTACCTCTATTTTATTTAAAAGAGTTTATCCTCCCGACTCATGTTTGATCATATACACAATTTATATGAAATATGTCGGTTAAGGTTTGGGTTTTATTGCTGCCATAAGAATGTAAGCAGCGAAAAAACGGAGAAATCATTATAGATGGCACCACCAGTCTTCCATACACGAATACTGATCTATTAAAACGATATTTGGTTAAACAGATTTTCAGACCAATCAAACCTTTCTCGAAATTACCAATAACCTATTTTTATCCAATACGACAGATTAAAGTGAAGGCCATTCTTGTAGTTACAATTTTAAATAGACTGTCCTCTCTGTGGAATAAATAAGCATTTTCGTCCACAGTAAGCAATGCTTATTTGGAGCGATCTAGGGTGTGGCGAATATCTTGTGAAAGGACGGCTTTAACAATTCAAAGGGACGCAATCTTTCAGACCGTGTTACTATAGCCCAGCGCCTCCGCCATATTACGCCGTCGCCAGCCGATTTAAGATAAAGTCGAGTTTGTCAGGAGACGCCGCCGAAATTTCAGTAAGCCGACTTCGTGCAGCTCAGTTTGGCTTGAGAAAAAAAAAAATTACAAAAGATCTTATGCAATTAAAACATGTTCAGAATCTGTTATCTTTTCTTGTCGCTGATAGGAAACGGTGTGATTGTTTAAGCATGAAAGTGCTTCTGGAAAAACCAGGGTAAACTATATTCTACATTTAATTACAAACTAGTCAGATGTAAAATGGATGCAATGTCACACGAAATATAGCTAACTTGATTAAATAAAACGGATACTTTGTCACATCGTCAAATAAATAGGATTTCAGGTCAGCCGACATTTTGCAAGCCGGGTCGAGCAAAAGAAACTCGGCTACCTACTAAAGTTAGTCGTCCTTTCGTCCAAGCAAGCCGCAATTGTGTGGCTCACACGGCTGCAGCCTCTTCGTGTTACAAGTAGTTATTCCTGCTCAAAGAACAACTACGTGACCTAACTCAAATATATTGTATCGAAGAAGGATGTTATTCATGCCCCCCCCCCCCCCAAATCTGGAGAACTACCTTAATTTGAGAGATCGGTGTTCGACTAGGTGGCCTTAGAATTATCCAGACTACCAGAGATCTGCCGTTAAACCAAGTCTGTGAACCAAGTATAGTTCATCGGTCTTTGTCTCGCGAGTGGTATATATGAGTATACATATTAAAAGGCTTTTCTGCTATGGACTCGTATCCGGCGATGCAGTGTATTGATTTGTGTGTGCTGACAAGCAACTGCAAACGACAGGTTTCCACTACCGTTAGACTGGACTGTTTAGAAAACATACAAACGAAACTTGTAAAGGTGTTATTGAAATGACCGGAGTGAACCACATGGGTGATGCAGTGATTATTTACGTGTGCATTACTGATTACTGGTTTGCTGATTTTCTTGTGTGCTCCGTATGAGCTTTTGTCGTGATAAGTCCCGAAGACTGGATAATCGAGTAGTACCATGGGGATAGATCCAATTCTATCTCCATGGTAGTACCAAGACTTCGGTACAATAACCGACCAGCCTTGTTGATCTATTTGGACCAGATCTTCGGTGATAAATACTGTGAACCGGAAAATGAGCTAAGATACATATACTCGGACATGAATGACCTTTGTGTTGTTTTAGTTATGGAACCAACAGTTATCAGGCCATGGATGTATTCTATGTATTGAGGTTTTAGATGGAACTGCCAAACTGTAACGTATATCCATACATGTTATCTCGCAAATTTATCAGTAATTCTAATTTTATATTTAATAAAGTTTTATCTTTAGCTTGCTTCTTATGACCGGTGTACATAAACAGGATTAAATGCAAGGTGAGGGGCGGATACCCCTTTGGAATATCCGTTCTTCCCTACTTATGATAAGCGAAGGCTACCCGAACTGCCACAGGCGAAGTCACATGTCCAATGTCACATGTTGTGGCCTTGTAAACAGAAAGGGCGTTATATGTCACCATTTTATACGAATCAAGGGTTTTAAACATTCACAGATTTCTGATCAAAGTTTTTATATGCGACTACAATGCTTTCACAGGAAGATTTTTACCAGCACCAGTTGTAAAATGTACAACAAAGATTTTATCATTATGTTGATATGGTAGACTCTTACTCTGTACGCTTGGAACATACTGACGAATAAAAACGTGACGATGGCAGATAAATAAATTCTTATCATTTATTTACACTTACACAAGGCAACATTCAAAACTGAACACATGGGACAGAATTAGTAAATAAGAAACAAGCTTGTGGATCTACGCAATCGCCGAGATGTCAAAATATACTTTCAGTGCGCGGAGTGCTAGACCATTGCAGGAAGATTAAAAATTATCATAACCAAGTGAAACTCATCCACAGAATTTTATCCTGAATCAACATTAAGGTCGAAAAGAAGTGTTCATCACGATCAGTTTAGAGTGTGTATAGCTTGTTTCTTCAGTATGATAATCTTACAATTACGATAGTGCCAGGATGTAGGTCTGAGTTCCACTGTGGACATACCACCATACATCGTGACATGAAAACTAACTATGAACGTGTGCCATACAAGTAATACACACAAAATGGTCATTTCCACTTAAACAAAAAAAATGTGTTCACAAACCGCAGTCTCCGGTATCCTGTTGTGATTCAAAAGTCAGTTGTGTAGGTTAATGTAAGTTATTCGGCATTGTCTCTTGAATATCTTACTACTGTTATTATTATATCCTTGGCGGGTCACACAAAAACCAAATGTGACCGCTAAGGGCAAGCCATTGCAAAAATACGATAAATATGACACAACGCACTTGTCGGGCAGAATAATTCTCCTTTTTGGTTACTAATGTCAATCAGGGATTGGTCCTTGAGCTGTAACCATTCCCTGCAACTGGAATGAAGTCAATCGCAACCATAAGGAAAAAAAATATATTCATGACTCATTGGCTGCTAACACATATTCTTCTTCCTAAACATGTCTGCATTCTGAAACAAACAAAGAAACAAAATCGCTAGACAGATGGGTGGCTAGACATAAAACAAACAGATTCCTGTAATACCTTCCACCACCATTCATTTAATTATCTATTCATAAATTAATATGATTGTATTTTGTATAATAATATTGAATATTAATTTATCATTGTTATATATATATATATATATATATATATATATATATATATATATAATATATATAAAATTTATACATATGAACAATTTGCTCACCAACTTCAGGTAAGGGTTTCATGAGATGTCAATGATTTACTAATTCATGTACATTTATGAGAAAGACAAAGTACTAATTAACATTTATTTTAAACTATTCTGGCCGCAGGAACTGATTTGTAACTTACCACATGTTAGGCTTCGGCCTGAAAAGTTCCACTGGACGTCCAAGAAGCGGTTTCATATTCCGTTCTTCTATTGCTCGCATGGCTTCCTGAGGAGTCGAAAATGCTACCAGCACATCCCCCGTTGGCGTCCCATCAGCATTATAGCGAACTTTCACCGAATCTGGTATGGCCTTGTGCGGTAACAGAAATTCCAGTATGTCTTCTAGAGTCACCTTAGGTGGAGCCCGTTTCATTGCAACAGGGAACCAACCTTCATTTCTTGATGGTCCGCGGGGCAAGGGACCTCTTCCTGGTTCACCTGCGGGCCCTCTTGGAGGAGGTCGACGGGATGGTGGTGGAGGGCCAGGATGATCCGGCGGATAAAATTGAACGTTCTCTTCTTCATATTCCATATCTTCGTGGGGCTCCTCGGCGACAAAATGTTCAGCCTGTGGATGTTCCCCGAGCAGCGGTTGCTTCAATAAAGGTCCGCGAGGGGGTCCATGCATCTCATCCATGCGCCCTGCTTGTCTTCTGCCATGAAATCCTTCATCATGGCGAGGATGACCTCTGAGCATGTCTCTGTGCATGTCATGCATGTGCGGGTCTTCTGCTGTTTCCATGTACTCATACTCCTCTGCCCCTGGATCAATTAGACCTCTGTCATCTGGGGGCTGCATGGGCCTTCTCCGTGCGGGCATCCGTCCATATGGGCGCTCAATCATAACTTCCTCCTCGCTGTCTGGGGGCGGCCCAATAAGTCCTCGCCCTCGCCCTCGCGCCAAACTGAGGTGAGGAGGACCTTCTCCAATTAATCCTGGCATTTGCCTAAGATCTTCCTGACCCGGGCCTCTCATAGGTAAACTTTCAGGAAGGTGGCTTTGAAGTTCGCTTTCCGGCCTCATTCGGTTAGAATCTGGTCTTTGTCTCTGATTAGAATCAGTAGGTGTTACTTCTGGCAAATCAAATATAGATGGTACGTTTGTATTGCTAGGTTCGTCCGATCGTTTAGGGGCATCTTCTCTCGGATTTCTGCTGACTGGATCTCTCCTTTGACCTCTAGGTCGGAGATCTCTCTCCATTTCTTCCTCAGAAATGATCTTGATCAGTATAAATCTTCGGCCCATATATCCTCTGTTTCTGTCCATTACCCTCCCTCTGTCTCTGTGCGACGCAAACTGCACGATAGCAGAACCAGTTGGCCGCCCGTCTTCCCTAGTCAAGAAGTGAATACCTTTGGGAAGGATACTAATTCCCCTAAAGAAGTGACGAACAGCCGTTTCATCTGCAGCGTATGGTATACCTTCAAGCTTCACGACCAAAGGGTTTGAGTCTCTTGATGAACGATGTTCCCTGTTGCGATCCGTAGAATCTTTTACATTAGCCTTATTGTCACGGGTATGTTCTTTGTTATCATTGGACTTATCACGATTTTGGGTTCTACTGTCTCTTGTGTTATTATCTGAAGAGTCCACGGGGCGCTGGTTCTTATTTTGCTGCTCTTTTTTATTTTGGGGTGAAGATGCTGCCGGATCTGCGGCCAAAACTTTTCGCTCTTCCGGTTTAGGTGCTTGGCTTGGCTGCGCTTGGGCAGGTGTTTTACTAGGTTGCTCTTTGTTGATTTTAGTCTCTTCTTTGTTTTGCTGAATAACCTGAACTTCAATTTTATTTCCCTTCATCTCCTTGCCACTCAGTTTAACAGCTCTTTCTGAATCAGCAACAACATTGAACTCAACGTAACCTGATTCCATTGTCTTTCCATTTCGGTCATAATTAAGGAAGACATTCTTAACCTTGACTGGATGAAAAAAGTCCCGAATATCTTTCTCCTCCGCATGAGGCGGTAGATTTCCAACAGCAAGACAAACATTTTCAGATTGCTTTTGCTGAGGAGCGCATGTAATAACCTTTTTACTGTCCTCTGAACTTTTTTTGTCCTCCAAACTTTTTGTCTCTGTTTTCACACGTTTTGGAGGCTCTGGTGTCACCTGAGGGGACTGTTTATTTTGAGTATGTGAATCAAGAGCTTCTTCAAATTTGGCTGCGGTACATGTTTCCACTCTGACTTTGCTTCTTCCCATGAAGTTACCATTGCGCTTCTTTCCTTCTAAAGCAGTTTGTTCGTTAGCAAACTGAATGTATGCTTCCCCTGTGCGTGTTCCCTGGCGATCAGTAATAAGCTTGATTCCTGTCCATGGAATTTCACAGTTATGGAAAAACTGACGCACATCTCTGACACTAGCGTCCCGAGGCAATCCTGTAACGTACACACACAGGTTTTGCTCTCTTGGCCTTTTACGGGTTGATTCAGGACTCTTTGGGGGTGGTTGGTCCTGTGTTATGGATCTATCTTGTGCTGGGCTAGGACGAGATACTGAGTCACCTGTTACATTCTGTGGATATGTTCTTGATCTGGGAACAGGACTCGACTGGTGCCCCGGGGAATCAAAATGTGGGGGTCTGTTAAGCCCTGACCTAGGTGGCTGACCAGATCTCAGCTGCACGTCACGAACGGCACCTGGCCCGTCATTACCTTTATTTCTATCGGGTGTCGGTCTTCTGTTTCTCTCGTCGCTTGAAATAGCCCCAGGCCTTGTTTTGTCTTCGAACGACCTCTTTTCCCGAGCCCATGGCGGTTCATTACGGGATGGCACTGAAGAGTGCTGTTGCAGCTGCTCAAAGTGTCTTCTCATATCAGACCTAGGCGGCCTGCTGGTCTGGTCTTCAGAGTAACTCGGTTTAGATGGAGGGAAGTCGGGCCTTCCGGGATGACCATTGCCACGTGCATGCTGGCCTTGTAGTCCAGGCCTTGAATCCCTTACATCGTAATCCCGTTTATCATGATAGTCTTGTTCATTTGATGTAAAATTCCGCCTTTGTCCATTACGACTATCCGACAACCTAGGTGGATATCCTGGTCTTGACATAACGCCGGGATAAGGTGGTTTGGGACCTGAATCTGGATATGAACTCGAGCTAGGACTTTCATCCTTCTTAAAAGGTTCTTCTTTTTGAAGGAACGATGGACCCTTGTATAAAGACTCAGTTTGGTCTCTCATGCCAGGGAAAGGTTCGCTACCATGAGGCCTTTCAGGGACGGAGAATCTCCCTTGGCCTCCCCGAAATCCTCTTAGAGCGCCTCTTCCACGTATTCTTTCAGGAAACGCTGGTAAATTTGGATCCTTTGTTTCCTGACCTGCATATTCTGACTCCCTCTCTGAATTTTCTGGCGCACGATGTTGTTCATATTCCCCGCGGCTTTCCAGTCCATAATCTAATGAATCCTCATAATAATTTCTTTCTGCAAGGCCACCACCTCTACCCCTACCTCTCATCACGCTGCCTCGCACTGGTCGTCTACCAGGTGAAATTCCTCGCATCCCACGTCCAGCTAAATTGCCAGATCCAGGATACTGGTCCTTCCCATAATCAGGACCACTTCCATGTCTTCCTTCGCCTCTACTATCAAATGACCCACGGGACATCTGACCACGGCCCCTTCCTCTAAATCCTGGGAAGCCTTGACCACCTAACGCTCTGTTATCAACATCAAATTGTTCAGAATAATCAGCTGGCTGCTTACTCATCATGTGGTCATCAGACACTTCGTCAACACTTGAAAATGAACGATACTCAGCATCTCTACGTCCTACATCTCTTTGGAGTCTGCCCGGTGCTTCTTGTCTATCAGGGGTTAATCCTCTGCCAACATTCATCCTTTCAAGTCCTTGGACTGGAGTTGAGCGATGGCCATACTCCTGATACTGCTCTCGATGTTTGTCACCATATGAAGAACCAACATCCATCTCCTTTTTTGCACGAGATGCATAAACATCTTCTGGGTTTGGCCTCTGGCCGACAGACACAGACGAAGATGCATCAGAGAATCTGGTGGATGGCCTGCCCATAGGTGAAGGGCGTGAATGTGGTGTTATATCTGGTGGCTTGGCTGATTCAAAGTCACTCGTTTCATGAGTGGAAGAAAGCGGTGGTTTCGTTGGGTATTGCCTTTCGGTCGTCGGTTTCATTTGTGATGGGAACCTTTGGTCTGGGGCAATATTCATTTGCTCGTGCCGATAAGGACCCGAGAAGCGATCACCTTTTATTAGGGGAGGTCTTCTTGTTTCATCATTAACTGGGGACCGATCACGTGTTGTTGAATTGCCAGATGATACAGGCGGTCTGAACGCTTGTCCAGGGGGTGGCATCTTGCTGAGTGTATCCACAGAAGATGCGTAACTTGTCTGAGGAGAGCTGCTGTGTGGTAAACCCATAGCTGGCATTGCAGGAGGCGAAGGAAAGGATTCATCTGTGAATGGTCGCTTAGACATTTGGGTTGATTCTGCACCAAAAGCAGAACCAGGAACTTTGAATAAACTCGGAGGAGGCTGGAACAGATCCGGTTTGAATGGCGGAGGTGGTCCTGGGAATTGCGGCATGTGTGCAGCAGATCCCGGACCGGGTGGATTAGATCTTGGTGGCCAACTTGGAGCTGTTGTCTGAACTGATGGATACTCCGCATTTACACTTTGGGCAGCAGACAAGCCTCCAGAACTTCCGACGGTAGACTCCCTTGCACCAGCGATGACACTTTGCATCTCTGACTTGCTGCTCAAAAACAGCTTTACTTGCATGTTGTTGATTAACTTATTGTTCATATGCATTGCCTGCCGGGCATCCTCATCTGTCGAAAAGGCAATAAAAGCGTCACCATCCTCGCCACCAACAATATGAACACCGCCATCAGGAATTGACAGTCCTTGGAAGAACCGACGTATATCTCCAGCATTTGCCGACCATGGCAAATTCTGTAGTCTTATGATCACAGACATTTTGCTGAAAATAAAGAAACATAAATTAGACAAATGAAAATTAACTTATTAAATGGGTTACACATGATAGCTTGTAAAAGCAGCGATGAATACTTCGCAGAGGTGCAGCATTAACTTGAAAATTTTCATTGACAAATTAGACGCTTGAAAATTGTTAATCGGTTATGGAAAGGTGATATAAGATGACAAAAAACATTAAAGGAACTAGAAGAGGTGTGGCGATTGTCACATATTTCAAGTATTTCAAATTATTCCGTTTTTGGATAATATGGCTGCAACGCCAAAGACCAAGCGAGTTCAAATGTCAGCAGTGCAACATGGACTTTTAAAAGACCAAAATGTCAGGGGCCAAAATGATGCAGGTTCTCGCCCCGAGAGTACATTTCTCAGCGATATGACCTAAGATATATTTTTCTAATAGAATGCTACATTGCATTGCGTATAGGGATTGCTCAAGGGCATTTAATCGAGAAAGAGGCATAGTAGATAAAGTTGTACTAAATTTGTATGGGGACATGACCAAACAAAAAAAGTGGCCCGCTTTACTGTATGTTTAGCATGACCATAGTTTTTAATTTGAGCGTTTAATAATTTCAAGTATATATATGAATGGGCTGAGATTCACAATTCGCAGTCATAATTCTGAAGAACCTACTTGCCAATATTGATGAAACTTTCTATGATTAGAGAAATATTTATCACATATGTTCAGTTATAATTCGATGACTTGATGGTCTGAAGCAAAATGTGTGGTTGATAAGCAAACAGGAACTAATCCCATAGCTTAATTGATACCCATCAGTCTCAAAAGGAACACAACAAAAGCCAAATATAAGGTCAACATATAAAGCAAAAATCAAGAAAATCCATGCAAGAATTATTGAGAAACGGATGCTTTTGTATGAAGTTTAATGCAATACATAACAACTTTCATAAAAGATGGTCATATTTTTCAAGCAATCTTTGACCCAATCCTTTTCAAGATTACATTAATACATGTCCCACTGCATTTCCTTTAACAGTTCTAGAGATAATTTGTTTAAAAGGAATTTAAAATGGCTACCTGGTGGCCACATTTGGATTTCTGTCAGGTCTGAAATCCGAAAACAAACATCCTCTAAAAGGGACCAAACATTAAACAAGGCCTACAGGCCTAATGCGAACCTGTGCAAAGTTTGGGAGTATGAATGGAGGTTTATTTTTAAAATTTAATATTGATCCTCTTTAAGTCCTGCATATCTACCTTAGTCATTATGATTTCAGCAAAATGGACATTCCGGACCTGCAAGTTTCAGACTAGGACATTTTAAAACTAGAATATGGGTAGTCGACAAGCAACTACGTGTATCCCCAGGTGAAGTGAGGCATGGATTAAGTGGCAAGGGGAATAAAGTGAGGTGTGTTGCATATTAGCATGGATGTCTACTAGGGCTGGGTATCGGTCCGCCTCTTCTGGTACAATACGTATTGCGATACAGTTAATTCGATACCGATACATATTGATGATACATTTCATTTTTCTTTGTATATCATTTCTCAATATAATCTCTGTTTCTTGTTTTTATTTGTTTTTTTTTTTTTATTTTAACATACAACACATTTAGTATGCTATGCACTTAAGCAGCTTTAGCTTGATATTAAATAAATGAACAAACCAGTTGCTTTTAATTATAAAAATCTATCTAATCAAGACTAGCAAAATTTCGATCTTCTTTTGCCCTTAGCATCCCCCCCCCCCCCGCACAAACATGTTTTATTGCATTTGGTTGGGAAAATCATAGGCTGTTTTTTTATGTCATGTAATAACACAGTTTGTACAATCCTGTTAATATGAATCCCATTAGTCACTCTCCTGTTTGTACAGGATTTGTCCCCAGGCTTTAACAATTTATTTGAAATTTGACTTCGTACGCGGGAGTTCCGAGTAACCTATGACTGGCTGTGTTAATAAAAACAAGTGACCCATTGGTCATGACGCTCAGCTGCCAAGCATGACCTGCGACATCATGGGCTGCGATTCACAACTAGTAAAATTGTTGCAGAACCTATATGCCAATTTTGTTTAAACTTTCTAAATTGCCATAAATTCTTATTATATATGTCTGGTTAAAACATAGTGAACCAGATATTTCTTGGCACCGCAGGTGCCAGAGTATCCCCAGACATAGTAGGGCCCGCCCCCCCCCCCCCCCTTTAAGAATAGGCCCCCATTTTTAGCAGCATATACTGACACTTGGCAAGCAAATATTGTTTCTTCCATCTATCAATCCACAATCTTTTTAAAGATGTTGGTCCTGTGATCTTGACCTTTGACCTCATGACCCAAAAATCAACTGGGGTCTTGGTTTTTCAATGGGACATATATAAGTCAAGTTTGAAATCTATACATCAATAAAAGCAGGAATTATCATCCAGAAACTAATTTTTGGACAGATGGCTCCTGTGGCCTTGACCTTTGACCTTGTGACCCCAAAATTGAAATTGATCATCCACTTTTATATATAAATCAATAGAGGTCTAGATTTATTGATGGGCCATATATAAGTCAGGTTTGAAATCCATATATTAATCCAAGCTTGAATTATCATCTCAGGAACTAATTTTTGGACAGATGGCTCCTGTGACTTTCACCTTTGACCTTGTGACCTCACAATTGACAGGCGTCTTCCTCTATTGGCAGGGGAACTGTATGTGCAAGAAGAAATGTCTGAGATGAAATGTTTGGCTGAAAATGCATCCACATCTTTTTAAAGATGTGTCCTGTGACCTTGACCTTTGACCTCATGATCCCAAAATCAATTCGGGTCTTGCTTTTCCAATGGGACATATACAAGTCAAGTTTGAAATCCATACATCAATAAAAGCAGGCATTATCATCCAGAAACTAATTTTTGGACAGATGGCTCCTGTGACCTTCACCTTTGACCTTGTGACCTCAAAATTGATAGGGGTCTTCCACTCTTGGCAGGTGATCTATATGTGCAAGATGAAAGATCTGAGATGAATTGTTTGACTGAAAATGCATCCACAATCTTTTTAAAGATGTCCTGTGACCTTGACCTTTGATCCCATGACCCCAAAATCAATTCGGGTCTTGCTTTTCCAATGGGTCATACACAAGTCATGTTTGGAATCCATACATCAATAAAAGCAGGAATTATCATCCAGAAACTAATTTTTGGACAGATGGCTCCTGTGACCTTCACCTTTGACCTTGTGACCTCAAATTGATAGGGGTCTTCCTCTATTGGCAGATGAACTATATGTGCAAGCTGAAAGGTCTGAGATGAAATGTTTGGCTGAAAATGCATCCACAATCTTTTTAAAGATGTGTCCTGTGACCTTGACCTTTGACCTCATGACCCCAAAATCAATTGGAGTCTTGCTTTTTCAATGGGACATATATAAGTCAAGTTTGAAATCAATACATCAATAAAAGCAGGAATTATCATCCAGAAACTAATTTTTGGACAGATAGCTCCTGTGGCCTTGACCTTTGTTCTTGTGACCCCAAAATTGATATGGATCATCCACTATTGGCAAGTGACCTATATATTCAAGATGGAAGACCTGGGATGAAAGTTTGGCTTAAAATGCATGGCTTAAAATGCATCCACAGTATCTTTTAAGATGCGAGTCCAGTGACCTTTGACCTCATGACCCTAGAACCTATAGGGTTCTTACTTTAGTGGTGGGCCATACATAAGTCACGTTTGAAATCCATATGGCTATCAACACTGGAGATATCATAAGAGGTGTGTGATTTTCACCAAATATGGACACATTAAAGGTCAAGGACACTCTCATGGTAAAGGTCATGACCCAAATGTTAATAGACCTCATCCCATAACCCATCTCTCTACATGTGCATAATATGAAAGAAATCTGTCCATTAGTTTTTTTACTTATAATGCTTACAGAACTGTTAAGTGGCAATTATGGGGGTATTAACAGGCGCAAAAACAAGAAAAGGATAATAGGTGGCGCCACCAGTTTCCAGTATATCACAAGGCTATCCAAGATCTTCGGTCACCTTGATTTTTGGACCAGTCCATGCAAGCTTACTTGAGATATTTAAGAATTTGTGTTATTTTCAGCAAAAATGGACCTATTCAAGGTCACGGTCACTCTCCTAGCATAGTTCATGACCCCATTAATTAGGCTTCGTCCCCTTACCTATATGTATACAAATGTAAAGTTTGAAAAAGATCAGGGAAATATTTTTTGAGTTATCCCGCTCACAAGGTTTTTCTGCGGCGGCGGCGGCGGCGTGACCGTCATGAAACCATAGTATCCCGACTTTGTCTGGGGATACAATAACTTAGCCAAAAGTAACTGAAGAGAGACCATTTGAACAAACTTCAGAAATCACTACCCTAGGATCATTTCTGTGCAATATTAAACATTTTGGCCATATGGTTTCAGAGAAGAAGTTTTTTGTCGCCCTCAGTGTGATACAGGCACTGATGATTTAAATTTTTGATATGATTTTTTTGCACAGTTAACAAAGTTCAACCTCCTGTAACTTGGCCAAAAATCTTTGAACTGAAACCATTAGAACAAACTTGAGAATGATTGTTCCAGGGATCATTTCTGTGAAATATTGGATAATTTGGCTGGACAGTTTCGGAGGAGAAGATTTTTAAAGCTTTTTTAGCTTTTTCCCTATACAATCTAAGAATATGCAGTTAAAAAAAATTAAACAAAATCGGATATTGTTTTTTGGATGATTATTTGCAAAAAAATTGTTGATGCAAGCTCCTGCCATTTTTGAGATAGCTATGGTTAACGTACAGACGACGCACGACGCACGACACATGACGGACGACGCCGCACTATCGCATAAGCTCACAGGTTCGCTAAAAATATCACAGAAACTGAACTGACAAAAGGATTTCTAAGGTGGCTACCTAGCAGACATATTGGATTTCTGACAAGTTTGACATTTGATATCACACATCCTCCAATAAGAGACCAAACTTATGGCAATTTCTACAAAGAATGTGACATTAATCAATGTCCAAAACAATTCAAAAGGCATGATCAGGTTGGAGAGCTCTCATATCATATTTTTCGACATGCAAATGTAAAAGTGTAAGACCAATATTTTTTTAAATTATCACCTTGCTTTTTAGTAGGTTTAGTAGGTAACTGCAAAACCTGAAAGAAAAGAAATGCAAGAAGCATCACTAAAAGTCTTGTAAAACAAATAAAGCCATCCTAAATCCAGGTACAGACTTGCTGGTATATCTGATGATTTGTATATAAAATTTTTAGATATCTAGGAAACTAAGTTCATTGCTATGATTCCATAAACTAAAATGCAAAATGTTCCCATCATCTTATAAATCAGTAGCTAAACCATAATATAATAATCTTAAGTCTTAATCCCACCTCAGGCAACAGTGTTTTTTTTGTTATGCACTAATGATGTGCTAATCTTTCAAAGGGCTGATACAAAAGGAATCATATATCACAAGTGTCGCTCAAAATTACGGCCACCCAGTGACATGTACCAGTTGGAGTGCAATGGTATATATAAGAAAAATACAGATGATCTATAAAGTAAGTTTTTATTGTGAACGTCCTTGACCTATGACCTTGGCCTTTTGCCCACATATCAATAGGATCCTTTCTACAATGATAGGTAACTACAAACCACTTAAACTACTGACCACTTAAAACTGGAGTTATCACTTGGCAACCAATGTGTGAATAACTTTGACCTCCAACCTTTAACCTCCTGACCGGCTGACCTTAAAATTAATAATTTATTTCTTCAAGCAAACAGACCCATAAATATGAAGTTTGAATAAAATTGATCGATGCATAGATGGGCAAACTGAAAGACTTGAGGTTTTGGATAAACAGTTTAGCTTGAAATATGTTCAAAAGCATTTGGGACAAGAAAGTACTGTGACCTTGAACTGTGACCTTTTGAACTCAACATTAATAGGGTTCTTCCCCTATTGGCAGGCCATATAAGACAGATGGAAGGTATAGGTTGTAAAGTTTGCCTTAAAATGACTCCACATAAGAAGTGGGTGTGGTGAACTTGACCTTTGACCTCAAAATCAACAGGTCTTTTCCCCTGTTGGCAATGAAGCGATGTCAATGCTGGAAGGTGTGGAAGAAAAGTCTAGCTTGAAATGTGTCCACAACCTTTTTTAAAAGTGGAACAGTGACCTTGACCTTTGACCTTGTTACCTCAAAACCTATAGGATTCTTCTCCAACTTGGTATGTGAGACATATGTGAAAGATCAAAGGTTTGGGATGAAAGGTTTGGCTTAAAATGCATCCACAAGCTTTTCAAAGAAGTATGTCCTGTTATCGTGACCTTTTACCTTGTGACCTCAAAATAATTATGGTTCTTCCCCTGTTAATTGGTAGGTGAGCCATATGTTAAAGATGGAAGGTTTAAAATGAAAATTTTGGCTATAAGAATTAATTCTGGCGGGAGCAAACGCACCCCGTAACTCGAAGAATATAGGTCGCAGTGACCTGATTTCAGAATTGCAAGGAGATCTTTTTAGAACCTCTAAGACTACATAGGGTTCATGATCCTAGCCCTTACGGTTACAATTTGTTCCCTGCTAACGGACGGACGGCCGGCCGGGCCGGACGGCCAGATGGCCGGACAGACAGACGGAAAGACGAAGGACAAAGACCCTTCGATGTAGCACAGCATGACTGAAAGTCAGCCGAGTTAAAATACAACAAAGCCACAGTTCCTAAAAATAAATCTTTGATATGGAACTTATGGCTAGGTTTAAATTACCTGTAATTATCGGTTACGTTACGAATTTTAAACAACTAGCCAGAGATGCTTTCTTCTAAGCCTCTTCTCATTTGGAATGCAAACTCACAGCCAATATTATGTGTAACAATACACCCTCACTAATTTTCCATTAAATAAGTTAGTTTGTTTTAATTTCTCAACATCCTTAAGGCCTAATTTGAAATATGCGTTAGCCGTGATTATACAACTCGGAAGGCATTCTAACTGGACCGCTTGGCCCTCTTGGCAGACACGCATACGAGGGAGGTAAGTTCCGTTAAAGTGGACGAGGAATAAGCTTACACGGAACCCCTGTAAGCTGCTCGTTTCGGGTCACATTGGTGGGGTCATTGCAGGATGGTTTGTAAATATAAGTATCATGCACAGAGACGGATTTAGAGGTGAACAAGAGGAGTGCGCTCGTTCTTTGTCAAGGCATCTGGGAAAATAATAGCTAATAATAGAGCTTAACACCGAAATGCAGCGCCGTTTTCCTTCTCTTTTCATCTACGCGCGGCAGTTATTTATATAGTCCATTAGCATTCCCGGCACACCTTTTGACAGAAGCCTCGGGTGACGACCCCCCCCCCCCCTTTTCTCAAATCCTCTATTCTGACAGGATACCACCCAAATTGTCGGAAATTATATATAATGCTTTTTTTCGTTGTTTGACCGGCTGGTTTGTTTGTAAGCAAATTTACTCAAAACTAGATGTGTCGGAACGATTAGAAACATTTGAAAAATTAGAAACATTTGTTAAATTTTGAAAAAAAATTTAAGTTCAGGAGGTGTCGTATGGTCAAAAGTAGGTCAACAAGGGCAAAATGCAATCTCGATCTGTAACGGGTCATTATCAAGCAACACACCAAAAATCAGGCCAGTATCTGCAGGCATTGTGAAAAAAGTCCATACATGTGCATTTTCCATAAAAATTTCTGTCTTTCATGAAATTTTCTATGTTTAGGAGCGGTAAAACAATCAAAAGTAGGTCAACCGGGACGAAACGCGAACTCGATCTGTAACTGTCATTATCTGCCAACACATAAAAAATCAGGGTGGTATCTGCAGGCATTGAGGAAAAAAAGTCTGCACATATGCATTTGTTTTGAAAATTTCTATTTTTCATGAAACTTTCTATGTTCAGGAGCAGTCAAATGGTCAAAAGTAGGTCAACTGGGACAAAACGCAAACTCGATCTGTAACTGGTCATAATCTGCCTACACACCAAAAGTCAGGTCCGTATCTACAGGCACTGCGAAAAAAAGTCCGTACATGTGCACTTTTTTTTATGAAATTTTCTATGTTAGAGCACCGTCAAACGGTCAAAAGTCGGTCAACTGGGACAAAACGCAAACTCGATCTGTAACTGGTCATTATCTGCCCACACACCAAAAATCAGGCCAATATCTGCAGGTATTGCGAAAAAAAGTCTGTACATGTGTATTTGGTCATGAAAATTTATATTTTTCATGAAATTTTCTATGTTTAGGAGCCGTAAAACGGTCAAATGTAGGTCAACTGGGACGAAACGTGAACTCGATCTGTAACTGGTCAATATCTGCCCACACACCAAAAATCATGCCAATATCTGCAGGTATTGCGAAAAAAGTCCGTACATGTTTATTTGTCATGAAAGTTCATATTTTCATGAAATTTTCTATGTTCAGGAGCCGTAAAACGGTCAAAAGTAGGTCCTCAGGGACGAAACACGAACTCGGTCTGTAACTGGTCTATATCTGCCCACACACCAAAACTCAGGCCAATATCTGCAGGCATTGCGAAAAAATGTCCGTACATGTGTAATTGTCATGATAATTTCTATTTTTCATGAAATTTTCTAAGTTTAGGAACCGTAAAACGGTCAAAAGAAGGTCAACTGGGACGAAACGCGAACTCGATCTGTAACTGGTCATTATCTGCCTACACACCAAAAATCAGGCCAATATCTGTAGGCATTGCGAAAAAAAGTCCGTACATGTGTATTTGTCATGAAAATTTCTATTTTTCATGAAATTTTCTAAGTTTAGGAGCCGTAAAACGGTCAAAAGTAGGTCAACCGGGACGAAACGCGAACTCGATCTGTAACCGTCATTATCTGCCCACACACCAAAAATCAGGCCAATATCTGCAGGTATTGCGAAAAAAAGTCCGTACAACTGTTTGATTTCGGAAAGACGGAAGGACGGAATGACGAACATGGGTAAAACTATATGCCCCGGCCACTTTGTGGCGGGGGCATAAAAATTATGCCCGGATTTTTATATATTTTGTGAAGGATAAGGATATTCGCAAGTATTAGAAGAAAATTGTTGATTAACTGTGGTGGGAGTTTTTACGAGCACAGCACATATGTGATATAACCATAGAGTTGCTAAATCTTAACATACATTTGTTTAAGCTAAGCTTCGTTTATTTCCAGCGTTTACGTATCACACCAGGTATGGGGATCATAGTTATATTCCGGATATATGATCGAGCAGGCACGTATGTAGTTTTATCTCTGTGTAAGTGAAATGAAATACCTTGATTTAATTCTACAGACATCAGCATCCACGATTTTCATCCGTTTAAACAAATATCATTTAATATTGCTGATGATTTCAAAAATTATAACTTTCAACCTGGGTGAACTATATGATTATATCCACGTATATATATACATTCCTGGGAATATTTATCATAGTAGGCATCTTAAGCCTATATATTCAGTTGTGTTCTCGCTTGGTTACCTTGGTACCAAACTAATACCAGCCTGACCCGCCTTTTTTTGTCTTTTAATTAGAATTCTGTTATGTGGCGCCGCCTGGAGTGTGAATCAACATACGACTCGGATGATTATATGAATCTAAAATTTTGCACTAAATCTGCATCCACCAATCTTGGTATATTTGGCGCAATTAAAAGCGTTACCTATTCATGTTCACTCAACCGTTCAACATTAAACTGTTAATGCTTTCTTACTACTCCAGGGAAAAGTCAAAAACACCATGTTGACTACAATACGCAAAGTCTGCAAAAGAGGAGCCCAAGCCGTTTAAATAACTAGGGATCAATGGGTCTCGACCCACAACTGAATTTGTCTAAAAGGATATTTTTTAAGAAATTTTCCAAAATGACAGTCCTGTAACCTTAACCAATGACCCTGTGACCAAAAAATCTGAGTACTTATTATCCCTGAACTTGTAGCATTTAGGTTATTGTGACAATCTTTTTAAAAAAAAGTTGGTCCAGTGACCTTGACCTCTGACCAGGTAACCTCAAAATCTACAGATTTACTCACTTTGGGCTAGTAAGCCATGTGTGAAAGTTGGAAAGTTTGGGATGAAAAGTTTGATTTACAGTTCATCCACAATCTTTTTAAAGATGTGGCTCCTGTGACCTTCACGTTTGATCTATGGACCCTGACAATCAAAATGTAGTGGTGGGTCATTCATAAATCAAGTTTGAAGCCAATCTGTCTATCCAAAGCAGAATTATCACCAATTAACTAATTTGTGAATGGATGGGCCCCGTGTACTTGACTTATGACCCTATGACCCCAAAATTGAAAAGAATCTTCCCCTATTGGCAGGTGAGCAATATCTTGAAGATGGAAGGTTTGTAATGAAAAGTTTGGCTTGAAAACATTCACATTCTTTTTAAATAAATGGGTCCTGTAACCTTGACCTTGGACCTTTGGACCCCAAAGTCCAAAGTATAAGTGAAGTTTGAAACCAATATGTCAAACTAAATTTGAGTTATCATCTGGAAACTAATTTGTGAACAGATAACCCATGGTATGACCCTGACCTTTGACCTTGTGACCCAAAATTAATTTTTGCTCCCCCATACTGGTGAGCTAAGTGCGCAAGATTGAAAGTTTGGGATGAATAGCTTGGCTTAAAATGCAGCCATTATCTTTTGAAGAAGTGAGTCCAGCGACCTTGACCATTGGACAAAAAAATTCATACAAGTTCTTGCATTAGTGGTGGGCAATATGTAAGTCAAGTTTAAAATCCATGTGAAAAATCCACAAGATGTAATCACAGCTGAGAAACTGACATGATTGTTGTCATTTAATCGTGAAAAAAATAGAAAAATATTCGTTAAAATAAGAAAAAAATACAGGTGGCGCCACCCCCTCCGGGAACTGACAAACTTGTCATGGTCATTATTCAAGGCAAGATTCATGATAATCCATGCATTAACTAGAATACGGGTAGTCGACAAGCGACTACGTGTATCCGCCAAAATCAGAGAAGGACGGGTGAAGTGAGGCATGGATTGAGTGGCAAGGGGAAACACACATCACATAAACATGATTGTAGGTGGCGCCACCTGTTATTTGAACGAGAAACTATCCAAGATGTATACACATGCAAAATTTCATGTGGAAAAGTCAAACCACTGCAGAGATATGAGTGATTTTATCCCACAGCAGAAAAACAGATGGACGCTGTGCAAAAATGGCTGCCGGTGGTACCACCATTTTTGTGTATGTTATAAAGATATCCAAGGACTACATTTGGGTAATTTTTTTTTCCTGATTGGTCAAACGATTCCGGAGATATAAGCATTAATGTCTGCAGCGTGAACGTGAGAGTAGGTGGCGCCACCTGTCATAAAATCAAGAAAGTTATGCGGGATGTATACGCATGTCAAATTTCAGGTAATTTGGTCAAACCACTGAAGAGATATGAGTGATTTTAACCCAAGGCAGACAAACAGATGGACACTGTGCGAAAATGTCTGCAGGTGGTGCCACCATTTTTGTGTACGTTATAAAGCTATCCAAGGGCTACATTTGTGTAAAAAATTTTTCCTGATCGGTCAAACGGTTCCCGAGATATGAGCTTGGATGTCTGCAGCGTTAACGTGAAGGTAGGTGGCGCCACCTGTCACAAAATCAAGAAACCTATCTAGGATGTATACGCATGCCGAATTTCAGGTGATTTAGTCAAACCACTGCAGAGATATGAGTGATTTTAACCTAAGGCAGACAAACAGATGGACGCTGTGCAAAAATGGCTGCAGGTGGCGCCACCATTTTTGTGTATGTTATAAAGCTATCTAAGGGCTACATTTGTGTAAAAAAATTTTTCCTGATCGGTCAAACGGTTCCCGAGATATGTGGGTTTATGTGTGGAAACAGACGCACAAACGGACGCTGGGCAGAGAGGAAAGGTCAGAGGTCAAGGTCACTTGGTTAGGCACCAGTTCACATGTGACCCGATAATTTGTGTAAGTTTCGGAAAAATCCGTCCAGTAGTCTCAGAGGAGTTCTCCGGAAACGAACGCGGCGGCGGCGGCGGAACCCGGTCAAAAACAAAGTATCCGCAAAACTTCGTTTTGGCGGATACAATTATCAAGATATTGGAGGTTTTGTATATTTTTTTATTATTATTACTTTGAGGTACTATGAAGTCCCACATCTCGGATGATATAGGTCGCAGTGACCTATATCATGTTTCCAAGGAAATTTTTTATTGACCTCCCTGGATGTTCACTGAGAAGTTTCTGGGGCCAGCAGTAACGATTGGTGCCCTGCTAACGGACGACCGGACGGCCAACGGACAAAGCGCCATTCCTTTACCTCAGTTGACTTACAATCAGCTGAGCTAAAAATATATGTCACTTGATTAGTTTATCCTAATATTCGGTGCTCACAGCTGCAGCCGTTCTGAATGTGTCTGGTAACATTGTATACAGTGACACCCCTCTATAGCGGACAGTTACGATTTGTCCTTTTCAGCGGGTTGTCCGCCCCAGAGGGAGTCCGGCCTGCCGATCCTTTTGCAGCCAGATTCAAAGATCCAGGCCTTTTATACAAAGACCTGTGAATAACTGACTTGAATGCATCACTCAATTAATTGTTCTACATTCATAATGTATGTGAATAAATCTCTGTACGACTTGTTTTTTTTTTATATTATTTGTGTTATTTTTTAACTAGAGATGCCATCGTATCCCAAGACAATTAAAGCATTCAAGATTTCTTGAGGTATGACCTTCAAGACCAATGTCAAGGTCACTGGCCATGACAACAAAATCTTTGATATCGGTGGGAATATATTTTCTGTCAAATTTGGAGGAAACGGGTGCAGTATATCAAAAGTTAGGGGTCACCGATAATTTGTATGATATAGAGCTATCCAAGAGCTACACTCGTGCTAAAAGTTCAGTCAGATTGGTCAAAGAGTCCGAAGGTATGTGTGTTAATGTGTAAAACAGACGGACAGGTGGACGCACTGCAGACAGGAAAGGTCAGAGGTCAACGCAAAATGGTAAGGCACCAGTTCACATGTGACCCGATAGTGGGGTCAAGTTTCGGAAAAATCAGTCCAGTGCTCTCAGAGCTCTCCGGAAATGAACGCGGCGGCGGTGGAACCCAGTCTAAAACACTGTACCCGCAAAACGTATTTTTTAATGGAAACAATAAGTGTACCGCTTTTCTGGTGGGGGCGGAAGTACAATTTAAAACTTATACGCCTCATAAATAAACTAGATTTCCGCATATTTGACCTTGAAGATTAGGCTTTGTTGCCAGTCTTCCAAAATGGTTGAAACAATTTGAGATGCACTTATATGTCTCAGGAGTGTTTCAATGCATCGGCCTGAAAAGTTGCATGATCATCCATCTTGGACAACTTTCTATTACACATGACAGGATGGATGTATTCTTCAAATACATTCATGCATTCTCTTTGGAGTGAACTAACATATCCGCCTGGAATTCTGCATGTCCGTAGATCTTTGATACCATTTTTTTGTACACAAGCCTGGTGGCGCCACCTTCAATCATATTTACTTGGCATCCATCCATAATTTTTTTTAGTGAAAATTGCATTATCTCAGGAGTGGATGGATGTGTCAGGCTGAAAATTTTAACTTTTGTTTATCTTGAATAGCTCTCTCGCTGTCAAGACTTGGAGCGCCTATTATCACGTTTTCGAAGACTACATGGACGCCCTTTCCTGAGGAGTGGTTTGGCGTATTGGCCTGAGATTTTGTTTGTTCGTCCATATTGAGAAGAACTCTCGTAAAAGACTCGTTGCGTCTCCTTTAATCACGTACTCATATAAAACATTCATGCATTTATCTCAAGTGTGGTTTAATTTATCAGTCTGAAATGTTGCATGCCCATAGTTCCGGAGTTGCTTTATCTTCAATGCAACTGGTGCGCCACCTACGATCGATTTCATCTGGTGTCCATCTTAATTCAATTTTGGGTGAAAATCACACATATCGTAGGAGTCGAAGTATAATGGTCTGAAATATTGCTTGTCCATCCATTTTTGATAGCTTTCTGATACACAATACAGGTGGCGCCATATACATTAATATATTCGTAAAATTCTTGAATTTATCTCAGGAGTCCGAGTGGTTTGACATCGGCCTGAAAGTGTCCGTAGATCTAGGATTCCAAAATCTTGTACTGAAGACTGTTGGTGCCGCCTACAATTATTTTACTTAGTTTCGTCCATCCGTGCGTCTTTGGATACTTTGAGCATCTCCGTCACACATTTGGAGGACTGTCACGTCAGGAGATATTTCATGCCTCACTTTATCCATGCCTTTGTAATCCGGCGGCTAATTTTTGTCGCTTGTCGAATGTCCACATTTTAGTTAAAATTCTATATTTCCGAATATCTGACCTGGAACGTCAGGGTCACCAGTTTTCAAGCATGTCAAAGTCATTGGTTGAAACAATTTGTACAATTTGAGGAAACTATGTTTGCAGCACCTAAACATTATGGGGTTTAAAAGATCCTATTTTACCTTGACGCCAGTAATCGAACATGTCCGAGTATAGGATACAATTTTATTTGTGTATCACATTCGAGGAAAACCTGTTACCATTTGCAGCCCATCAAAAGTTGTTGGGTCCAGTTTTCGAATTTGATTGAATTCTATGTACCGACTTTGAGGAAATGATAAACAGTATTCAAAATACATGGGCTTCATAAAAAATGGAACATATCTGACCTGAAAAATCTAAGTAAAGGTTACTAAAAATTCTTCGCACGCGTCCGTGTACATAGTGGAAACCATTTGTGTGTATATTTAGGGAAATAATTCGCACTACTTCATAAGTTATTGGGTTCACCAAAAAAAATCCAATACTTCAGGAGACTACCTTCGGGGTCAAGGTCAATGTCAGCAGTTTTCGGATGGGCCCAAGAAGCTGATGAAAACTACAAGTTTACCAAACTTAGGGGAAATATGCACTACTTCACACATTATGGGGGTTCACACGCACGATGTATTGTTCATGATTTTCTCAAGCAAATACACGAGCCACGATATATTGCGTAAACAAAGTCCTTGCAAGTATACTTGGTCCTGTCGACCAGAATTAATTGAATCGTTTTGGGGATTTGTCGCCCCGTCCCCCGACCAGTGGCGTCGATATATCTTCAAGGGTGGGGGATGAGATGACTCGCAGGCATTGGAGGGGTTATCAAAGTTTGAAAAACTTTTATAAACATAGATAAATAAATAAATATGATACATCTCAAATATATTACAATTAAGTATAAGGTTTTAAATAAATAAGGCTTCATGTTTCGAAGATAAATATGGCAGCATTTGCAAGAAAATATATTGCATGTGGCTAAAAAGCACCCTGTGAATAAAATGTTTCTGTGATATAAGCTTATTTAATACGAACAATACCCAAAGAAATGCCCATTTATAGCATTTATTTTTAAACAAGGCCTACAGGCCTAATGGGAACTTGTGCAATGGTTTATATCTAGGTATAAATCCGTATAATGCTTCATTGCTGGGCCATTACTTTTCAAGTAGGCCTACGTCTTGTATACGACGAAGGTATCAGAGATGTATACATATGCCCAATTTCAGGCTAATATCCCCTCCAGACAAATAATCAGGGACATACACTATGCAAAAATTATTGTAGGTGGCGCCACCAGTCTTGTATATGACAAAGCTTTACGATACGAGATGTATAAATTTGCCCAGTTTCAGGCTGACATATCAAATTCCTCTGGAGAAATAAGCAGGCACATACACTGTGCAAAAGTCATTGTAGGTAGCGACACCTGTCTTGTGAACGAGAAAGCCATCAAAGACGCATAGACAGGTCAAAATATCAGGCGAATACATCAAACTTCTCGAGTTTGAACAAACTTCAGAAAGCACTACCCCAGGATCATTTCTGTTCGATATTAAACAATTTGGACATATGGTTTCAGAGAAGAAGTTCTTTGATGCCCTCAGTATGATACAGGCACTCATGACCCCCGTACAAAAAAGGCCGATGCAGGTGGCGCCACCAATACCTCAGTTTCAGATATGACTCATGTGACCAACATTGGCATAACATTTGGTGATGATGGCTCCAGCCGTTTCTTAGATTGAACTTTTAGTATGCTCTTTTTAAAGTTAACCAAGTTCAACTTCCGGTAACTCGGCCAAAAATCACCGAACTGGAACCATTCGAACAAACTTAAGAGAGATGGTATATAAGAAATTATAACTGTGAAATATTGAACAATTTGGCTGGACCGTTTAGGAGAAGATTTTTATTTTATTTTTTAGCTTTTTTCTCTATAAACTCTAAGAAAATGCAGCTAGCCAAAAAATAAGCAAAATCCGATAGAATTTTTCAGTTTGCTATTTTTTTGCATAAAATTTCGTGATGATAGCGCCTGTCGTTTTCGAGATAGTACGGGTTAACGTATAGACGACGGACGCCGGACGACGCCACACCATCACATTAGCTCACAGGTTCGCTAAAAAAATTGTCGACACCGTGCGAGGGAGTTTCCCCCTCCCCGGGGCTACGCCATCTCGTCATGCTTCGCTCTTGCAAAGCATTTACTGCCCCCCCCCCCCCCCCCCACCGACTTTGCTCAGGCTACGCCCTTGACTAATATATACTATTTTAGTTATTATTAATATACTTAATTTCTAATATATAAATGTTATTCTCTGAACATGGGGGGGGGGGGGGGGGGGGTCGGGGAAGACTATATTGACCATTCCCCTTGCTAAAAATTGAGAAGGATATATACACCCCCCTCCCCCGTTCTGACGCAGCTGTCCCCGACACACTAAAAGTATTACTTTGGGTGTCTGGGAGTGCACTGACGAAACACCACGAAACATCCATGCATTTACTGACAAATTTAAAGGGGCCATCATAAAAAGCTGTGAATGTGTGCGGCCCAGGGGTTAGGTGAAAAACGGCAAATGCAAAATCCCTTCTTCTGTAGGCCTATAGAAGTCGTTAAAGCAATGCCTGATAAAATGCCCCAAAATGCCAAACAAGAGTTGCTGAATTTTTTTTTCAGCTTACTCTGCTTGACGTATACATTATTCAGTGAAGCGGCAGTATATATCAGCGTTTATTCTGATATATCTCTGAATTTTGTTTAAGACAACCCATCATTAATTCATTGTCGCCTATACAAATGACGTCATGAGGGGTCAATTTCCCGAACGTTTGTGCATGTTATAAATAATGTTTATATAAAGATATTTCATAAATAAAATTTCGAGTTCGACGTCATTTCAGTCGATAAATAAAACAAAAAGTGCGAGTCGGTTTATAAAACAATCACGCTGCCGCCATTCTTGTCGGCTTTCACCTCGTTCAGTACCACTTTGGTGGTGTAACCATGTAGATCCTGGAGCTGGTTCTGTTTTTCTTACATTAAGGTAAAACTTGGTCAAGTGTTACCTTAACAAGGCACATAGAAACACTTTCTGGGTTTCAGTTTGTGTGAAAAAAAATCAAAATAAATTATATTCTTGAACACAAATGCCAACACCAACATGTTCCTAGAAAGAAAACATAACCCAGTTGTAGGCCAGTGGCTTTTCTATGTATGTTTGGGGTGCGTTCGTTTACTCTCCAGCTATGAATATTCTACATGTTAGGGCAGCCGTTGAAAGGGTCCAGGGCTAGAGTAAAGATCTGGAAATATTTGTCATCTTGTATCCCTGAGTGAATATTGGGCATACCCATTTAAAATACGCCCCCTTCTTCTTAAGCATACACTCACACTTTACAAATTCAAGATCACCAGAGTAAAGTTCATTTTAAGCTTGTTTTTACAACAACAATCTGTGTAAGAAATATGCAAAAATCCGCAAAATATTCAAAGATTTGTCCTTGAAAACCAAGGTCAAGCTCTCCAGTTTTCAAACATATTCAAGATCTGGGAGGAAACAATGTTTCTGTCAAGATGGAGGGGAAATATGCAGTACTCTCACTAACATACTATATTTCCGCAGATTTGACCTTCAAAATTAGAGTCAAGGTCACAAGAATTCAAACTTGTCGGACAACCTTTAGTAACAATTTGCGTGTGAACTTTGAGGCAAATATGCAGCACATCTAAAGTTGTGGGGCTCAACATATTATACTACACTTCGGACATTTTTTACTTGTTTTTTTATGTTTGAAAAGTCATATGATAAGGGAAAAGCATAAAAAAACCAGAATATTTTTGCTTAACAGCTAAAGCACTACATGACATGAAATCTGGTCAAAATTGTATTTCTTTATCTTCTTGAAAGATGAAAATCAAAATTAAAATTTTTTTATGCTTGGTGGTGGAAAGGGGGGGGGGGAATTGACGCGGGCGGCGCTTGAGAAGAATACATTTTATCTTTAGCCTTATAATCAGCCTATATTTCGGCCGCACTGACCATGGAGATCAAGGTAAAGGTACGATTTCGAGATCTAATGTGTTACTTTGAGTGAAAAATTTACAGTACTTCAAACGTTATTGAAGACCAATGTTAAGGTGACCAGTATTCTAGCTTGTCAAACAACTTTGTTGGAATCATTTGCATGTCATATTTGAGAAAAATATGCAGTGCTTTAAAAGTAATCGGGTTCATAATCAAACTGAATCTTCACCATTTTGGCCGATTTGACATGCCAAGGTCACCAGACCTTTCAAACTCATCCGACAATCACTCACGACATTTGCTGTCTGAGATCTTTCATTTTGACTTACAAAACAATAAATATCCACTTCAGAAATATGTTTTGCCTTTCTTTCAAGAAATATAAAACTAGACATTTCTTGGCACCGCAGGTGCCAGAGTATCCCCAGACATAGTAGCCCCCCCCCCCCCCTTTAAGAATAGGCCCCCATTTTTAGCAGCATATACTGACACCTGGCATATTTATTGTTTCTTCCATCTAACAATCCACAATCTTGTTAAAGATGTTGGTCCTGTGACCTTGATCTTTTTAAAGATGTGTTATGTGACCTTGGCCTTTGACCTCATGACCCCAAAATCAATTCGGGTCTTGCTTTTCCACTGGGGCATATGCAAGTCAAGTTTAAAATCTATACATCAATAAAGCAAGAATTATCATCCAGAAACTAATTTTTGGACAGATGGCTCCTGTGACCTTCACCTTTGACCTTGTGACCTCAAAATTGATAGGGTTCTTCCTCTCTTGGCAGGTGAACTATATGTGCAAGCTGTGTTTGGCTGAAAATGCATCCACATCTTTTTAAAGATGTGTCCTGTGACCTTGACCTTTGACCTCATGACCCCAAAATCAATTTGGGTCTTGCTTTTCCAATGGGACATATACAAGTCAGGTTTGAAATCCATACATCAATAAAAGCAGGAATTATCATCCAGAAACTAATTTTTGGACAGATGGCTCCTGTGACCTTCACCTTTGACCTTGTGACCTCAAAATTGATAGGGGTCTTTCACTTTTGGCAGGTGAACTATATGTGCAAGATGAAAGATCTTAGATGAATTGTTTGGCTGAAAATGCATCCACAATCTTTTTAAAGAGGTTTCCTGTGACCTTGACCTTTGACCTCATGACCCCAAAATCAATTCAGGTCCTGCTTTTCCAATGGGTCAAATACAAGTCAAGTTTGATATCCATAGAACACTAAAAGCAGGAATTATCATCCAGAAACTAGTTTTGGGACAGATGGCTCCTGTGACCTTCACCTTTGACCTTGTGACCTCAAAATTTTAGGGGTCTTCCACTCTTGGCGGGTGAACTATATGTACAAGATAAAAGATCTGAGATGAATTGTTTGGCTGAAAATGCATCCACAATTTTTTTTAAAGATGTTTCCTGTGAACTTGACCTTTGACCTCATGACCCCAAAATCAATTCGGGTCCTGCTTTTCCAATGGGTCAAATACAAGTCAAGTTTGAAATCCATACATCAATAAAAGAAGGAATTATCATCCAGGAACTAATTTTTGGACAGATGGCTCCTGTGACCTTCACCTTTGACCTTGTGACCTCAAAATTGATATGGATCATCCACTATTGGCAAGTGAGCTATATATTCAAGATGGAAGACCTGGGATGAAAGTTTGGCTTAAAATGCATCCACAGTATCTTTTAAAATGCCAGTCCAGTGACCTGGGCCTTTGACCTCATGACCCTAGAACCTATAGGGTTCTTACTTTAGTGGTGGGCCATACATAAGTCATGTTTGAAATCCATATGGCTATCAACACTGGAGATATCATAAGAGGTGTGTGATTTTCACCATATATGGCAATATTCAAGGTCAAGGCCACTCTCATAGGAAAGGTCATGACCCCAATTTAAATAAACATCATCCCATAACCAATACCTATATATTTGCATAATATAAAAGAAATCTGTCCATTAGTTTTTGACTTATAATGCTCACAGTACTGTAAGGTGGCAATTTTGGGGGTATTAAACGGCACTAAAACAAGTAAAGAATAACAGGTGGCGCCACCAGTTTCTGGAACATGACAACCCTATCCATGATCTTCCATCAACTTGATTTTGGGATAAATCCATGCAAGATTTCTTGAGATATTAAAGAATTTGTGTGATTTTCCCCCAAATTGGACCAATTCAAGGTCAAGGACACTCTCCTAGTAAAGGTCATGACCTCATTTTAAATAGGCGTCGTCCTCTTACCCATATTTATACATATACTAAGTTTGGTAAAGTTCCATGAAATATTTTTTGGGTTATCGCGCCAACAAGATTTATATGCGGCGGCGGCGGCGGCGGGACCGGTATGAAAACATAGTATCCCCCGACTTTATCTGGGGATACAATTATTTGAGTGTAAGGTCACTCTCACAGTAAAGGTATTGACCGCAATTTAAAACATGCTTCATCCTGTGACCAATATGTATGCATCCCCATAATATCGTATGCATATTGCTCACACTTTTGGGGGATATTTTAAAGTCATTTAATGTTTTGTGTGATGTTCGCCAAAAATGTTCCCACTCAAGGCCAATGTCTCTCTTCAATAAAGGTGATGACCCTATTTTAAAAAGGCTTCTTCCTCTCATCTATATCTATGCATAAGGGACATTTGGAAAAATCCATTATATATTAGTTATCCCGATCTCAGTGATTCTCTGCGGCGGCGGCGTTTGAACCGTGCTTATACCATTGAATAACGGACTATTGAATGACGGACTATCTTGGTGTGCAAACATATCATCGAATATGTTGCAAGGGCCAGATCCACAGGCGGGAAGGGAATTATGCAGTCAACACCCCCCCCCCCCCCCCCGGACACTGAAAATATTCGTGCTCAGGTTCTCCGTGTTCGTTTTAGAGCTAGTTTTGCATCCCCTTCCTGAATCGGGCCCTGGTCATATGATTCTTTCCTGCTGTCGTCTTGGTAATAGGGTTCCCATAGTTTAGTAATTTATTTAACTATGACGGAAAACAAACGCAAATTTCATTCGGGTTATTGGACCGTCCGTGCAGAGGTCGCATTCCATTCTTGGTTATATATCTATTTCATTGGACACACTGCTTCCCTTAATTGACACAATTTATTGTCAGAAATATTAATACAAGATTGACTTGATTAAATTTTGGTTGAAAAAGTTTGGGAATGTGGAGATCTTAAAGAGAACTAATTTTAGTGGGTATATCACTGGATATATTACCCTTGCATGATGGGCATTGTATGGGTTCTAGCAGCAAAATGTTCACCACGTGGTGTAAGGTTTCTCCCGAAGATAAAATATGAAAACGCATATACTTTGTTTTACATATCCAAAATGGCAGAAAATCTGTCCAAATTCGGAATAATTGTTATCATTTAAGCCGAAACAGGCTTTACTGCTAGTGCTTTGATTTAACTTACATTTAACCAAGGTAAAATAATAATTTGCCCTTATCGCCAAAATATTCAAGCTCATCTTCTTCAGTGAATGAATCACCTGAGGGTTACACATTGTTACACACTTATTCTATGGTTACTGTGACTTGCCCAATGCCATATAGGGTGGACGCTTGCCAAAGCTGAACACAAGCCCATCCTGACCCTGGTCATGCAAGTTAAGTCTCTCCCCACGAGAGAGCATAGCCTACTTTATTAAAGGGGTGTTAATGGGTAATTCCACTTAAAGCGAAGGTGTGTACATGTTAAGGTAGATGGAATACCTACAATGGGAAGCATAAATGTGACGGGGTGAGTGCAGTCATTTCATGTAATTATGTAAGTACATGGATCTGGTTTTATGTGCGACTTCAATGGCTTGTATATATTTGTTTTTGAATGTCAGACGAGCAGGATTTGTGTGAAGTTTAAAAGAGTCAAGTCTTTCTGTCTTTTGTGCAGAGTATACTTAATGGCGGGCCTTTATTAAACCATCATGTGGTCAAGATAATCCTCTAGATTTAATGGGGGAAAATCTGAATAATATAAGGTGTTCAGG
This sequence comes from Sipunculus nudus, assembly GCA_026874595.1. Classification (NCBI taxonomy): domain Eukaryota; kingdom Metazoa; phylum Annelida; class Sipuncula; order Golfingiida; family Sipunculidae; genus Sipunculus; species Sipunculus nudus. The sequence continues at coordinate 39,735,433 of CM049316.1, forward strand.
CCCTAACATTCCGGTAGTAAATATAATCACACATGAACCGTGTATTATATTGAAAACCGGAAGGGAGAAAGGAACCATTAGCAGGAATGGTATATAGGATTATCATCTATGATAAAAGGACACCAAATAAATTTAGCAGGGTCACGAAGGCAGATTTGAATATTAAATAAGAGTTGCTGAAGGATTTGTGGTTTTGCTGGCAGACATGTTGAACGGACGAATTATGTTTATGATTGCCCCTAATGAGTGCCTTATTTATCAGTACCGTGACACATGCACAGTAAAGGCTAAAAATGGGAGACGTGAAATATAAGCAAAACTCGGCGTTTCCGTGTAATTTGCTGGTTTTCAAATTATCAAAAAGTTAATTTGCGTTTTTTAATGATTTTAACACTGAACGACATTAATTCATCATTGGGGTTCATCTGTTTAAATGTATGAAATGTATAATCAGATTCTTTTAACGACTGAATCTGACATACAGCCTAAGACTCGTAAAACTCCTTCAGTGTGTTGTGTGTATGCATGATTATACATTTAACGAATATTTGATGCTTACTGCATGCTGAATCTCAGAATGAGGCATGGATTACCGACTGACTAGTTCCACCATACATATTAAGTATGTTTTATGTAAGGACCTATACAGACAGGGACTTAAATTCTGATCTGCTACAGCGTTCAATACAGTTGTGTACGCGAGTTGTCAGAGGCGATCAAACGTTTCTGCATATCCGCTGGAATACAAGTGGAACGTAAAATCTAGGACTCGATGGAGTAGCTTAGTCTCTCACACACAGAAGCCTTCGGGTGGCTTTCTCACCGCAGTGACTCCAGGGATCAAGAAGTCCGATACATTTCAGTCCGCATTCCCAAACAAGCGCTTCAGTGCCTGCTTCTGAGGCCAAGATCTCTACTGAGTGAGACAATTACGAACTCTTGAGGAACCAGTGGGCATATATGTGCTTTTATTTAAAGGTTGCCGATAAACAAACGTTAAGTGGTTGAAACTAGTTGTGGTCTTGCCTCCAAACACAACAGGAATAGATTTGAATATGTCAGTATCTGTGTGTATTGGTTGTAACCTTGCGAAATGTTGTGCAGGCGCTAAGTACGCGAGGGGTGTGTATAAAAAATGTAGCACTAGGCGTCAGCAAGCGTACGCAAGCATTTGCTATAACTATCGCAGGGCAATTATTGATTTGTACCACCTCTTGGTCGATGTTCAACCAGGGGCGGATTTAGTGGGTGGCGCAGGAAATCTGGAAAATGTGATTAATACCTAAAAGCAGCACCGGAACTTTCCTCTCCCACATTTTGTTCTCTAAAATTCTGCACGCGAGAAATGTAGCACTCCCGGCGCCCTTGTTTACCGGCGAACGGGTGTTGAGTCCTCTCATTTTTGGGATCCTGCGTCTGCCCCTCTCAACTCTATCGGCTGATTTAGACCATGTAGTGTCTCTATGATAAAGACACTACAGAGTATATCAGCTGATCCTGCTAGTGTTGGTTTCCCGTCATCTAAATATAGCAAAATCCTATATCAGTAGTGTGAATGTAGAGGATTTACGCATTTATCAGTGTCTGAAGCATCAGAACTTTACGATGACTTGATTTCCGATTGAATATGATTTAACATTCATACAAAACTATGAGATATTCCATTTGAGAAGCTAACTGCAAAAGGAGCATTACAGGAAGATGTAAGGGAAATGTCCCTTCCTATGGTGGATCATAAGCGTATTTCATCGGACTCATTACTAATAGACCTTGCTATTTTATTTCGCTCGGGGTCAATGCAATGAGAGTTCTGTAAATAAGCCACGCTTCACGCCGATGGTGCTTAACAGCAAGACAGGACTGAGACATTTCAGGCCATCTTTTACCACACATGGCAAACGGGAAAAAAAACAAGATCAGGAGGTGGTTTGGACCTAGTTTTCAGTTACCCAAATTCTTCGTTTACGGCGTTTCCCTCAAAGGACAGGCTATCAGTGACACCCCCTTTTGTGACATGGCTTTATTTCCCCGTGTGAACGCACAACATGGATTCAAACCGATTTTATTTTAACCACCTTTGCCCGAATCATTTTGAAAACATTTTGTCTGTGAAAGGCGACTTCGAGGAGTGACGCGCTGTTCAGGGGTAATCGTAATACCTTCTACCGCTGCGCTGGGGGCGCTGTTTATCAAAGGATGGCGTTTATGCGGAGCCTCATAAACTGCATGGACATCGGACCAGATATATTACATGTACTTATTGTAAAAATATTGAGTTCGATTAAATAGCTAAATTCTTGAATATTGATTCTTGTTACTCTGCAGCGTAAGCGATGAAGTGTTTCGCAAGGTAACCATAGGGTTGGAGTTACTATGCAAAGAAATCAAACCACGTGTAATCCATATTTGGAAAGTATGCATGCAAGTTACTTGTACAACAGCTAACTGTGTTGCAAGTTGTTTTAACGTATAGTTAGAACAAAGGAAAAGTTCGCCGCATGTTGGACAATGATATATAAACACTATCGCGAAAAAATATTTGAAACATTTATGTGATAAAAATATGTATATTATCTGTACTGGTTGATTAGGTACAAGGCGCAGGCAGTCACGAAAAGGGGTCTGTGCATGTCGCATCATATTTGTTTATTTTTTTCTTCTTATATATATGGTACAATATTCACTCTTATTTGTTCATGTGACTATTGCATGTAAACAGGTGTGACTGTACAATCCTAGTTGATGGCACGGAACGTAATGGTATATAAGGGAAAATCATACAGGCAGCTTAAATTAATTTCAAAGATGTTTTAGCAAGAACTGATATGTGTAGATTCAGAATCAGAAATATGTGCAGTTGAGCCAAGCAGTTAGGTGCGATTCGTCATGGTTCGGTAATCCATATGGAGCGAGATAAAACTGCCGTTGGATTCTTTTAATAGGAATCTGCCTAAATCGTATCACCAGAACTGGGATAACTGCAGGGGTGGAGTCTTGACAACGAAGAGTTTAACCAAATAATGGAGGAAATTGGAAGATGAACATCGTAAACGAGCTCGCAAAAGGTTATTATATATGGGTGTGTGATGATTTGCTTTGTAGAAATACTAATTACATGTAAACTTTTAAGATATTTGACGTGATGCATGGGCAAAATCCACTTCTAGTACAATTTATTTGTAACCTTGTCTGATGATAATATGCTGTAAGAAACGCAATGGGAAACCGTTGAACTCGTCTTGGTTAAACATGCATCGGCAATCCTGGATACCACAGGCAAGGTAAAACATTTCTGAAGTAAAATTTCCAGTCCGTATTTCCTATCAGTTCCGTTCATATTATTTTAAAGTTGCAGCCTAGTGTTTTATATGAAATTTATTATAAAATCGACCTAAGACTATTGTTGCAAGTAATAAAATCCATAAAGTATCCATATTCGTTCACATGAAACTGATAGCCTTTTCTAATAGAAATATTACATCAAATAGGGTTAACGTTTGCACTGTCATGTATCCAGTACAACATGTTGACGAGTCACATATGGTGATTCTTGGCACATACATATCAGCTGTGGATTCAATCAAAACCTCACAGGAATGAGGTCAGACTGACCTAAATTCAGTTTTGGAGGATTTTATTATGACTTGTATGTACAATGGGGTTGGTTTAGCTGTGATAATTGCAGAATTTGGTCTGGCAGCGGCTATACGGAAGTGCGAACGGACAAAGACGACTTTCAGTCCACCCAGCTAAAAACTATCCCCTTCATGGAAGGTGTCTGAGCAATTCATGATGAGTTGATCATCTCAATTTTATACATTCAATAATGACTTGTTCAAAGGGAGAAGAAGAATGCAGTCTTCATACATTTTGCATTTAAATATAGTTTATATTAACAATTAAATTATTTTTGTGCTCTACATACAGCTGTGTGGTTTGCAATGTCGAGCGTTTTGATCGGCAGGGGCTGTATAAGTCTTATTATAGGAAGGGTTTCTGGAAGGTATATCGTATAAAGTGGGGCTTTAAACATCAGACATAAGGAATGCCTGTCATGATGCCTAAGTCACTCTTTTGGTCGAAACGTTTGATTTTGGTAATGTTTTCGTTAGCCAGTTTTCTATATGGTAATTTGAAGTTGGATTATTTTTACGCCTCACTTCTTGAAGATCCGCATACTCCTCATCACCTCGCCTCGTATACACCGGCCGCAAACAAAGTTTTCCCTAAGGTATTCCCTGCAGTTTTCTGCCGTTTTCAAAAATGCTGGGCGCTTATACATGAATATTAATTATGACTCAACGGATCTGTTAAATAGGTGGCAACGCAAAATCATTGAGATATATTTAATGTCATGTTTCTTGAAAAAATTGTTAATGGTTGGATTTTTCCGATCTTACTGGGTCATGCTAGCCAAACAGAGAAGGGCTCGGGCATTTCACCGGATCGACGAGGAGTAATAGAGTCAACAGCCCTGATTTCTTCATCCTCGGAATTAACCAAATTTCGAAAATTCTGGGCTTTTTTTTACTCATTTCCCTATGCATGTGAGAGTTTATCTTTGTCCTCGCATGCCAACCGGGTGTCCCTGCCAATCACGTGGCTGAGGTACCCATTTGGTTTAATGCAGTTATGAAATGCTACAGACTCCGCGACCTATTCCAGCGACTAGCAAAGTAACTCCTTTTCTGACATGTCCTGTCAAAATAAAGTCCAAAACTGACGCCCCTGTGTATAACGTGTTGTTTTCTTGCATACGCGTTGCGACCCGTCTCCTTTACAAAACGATTTTGGGCTTGTTGAGTAAGGTCGCAACATGTGTCGCGTTTACACATGTGGCAACTAAATATGTGCTTTGGGGAGAATGTGTTTAATCGCAAAGAATTACCTCTCGCATCGTAACAATCTGAAAAACAAGTAGAGATTACAGTCAGTCATTTTGTCTCCATTGCGGGAAATAACCAACCTACTGAAGACCATCTGGTTACTATACAGCAAAAATTAACCTAAAAGGAATCTTTTCAGTTCGAAGTTAGGGTTAGGGGAATCGAATTAGCGGTCCATAATGCTAATTACTATTACAAACAAATGTGCCTGCAAGAATAAATACATCCTGATTACAAGAGACAGCGTCCTGGGTGACCGCTCGGATCTGAGGAGTCACCTTGAAGAAATCTTCTGCGCAATGGTGGCCATGAAAGCATAACCTAAACATTCAGGAAATTAACAACCCGTATTGTTATTCAAAAGGAATCTTCATGACCTTATTATAAATATCGTTAACATAACATACATCAATGTCAAAAGTTATCAATTTATAATCAGCTTTCTCCTCCGACGAACATTTATCCAATTAATGTGCATTATAGGCCTATTATTTCAAATCAGTCCGTTCATTACATTTTAGTTCTAATCCTATTTATGTACAATTTATGATGTGTAGAAAAAAAGAGCACAATTTCAGGACAATCTATGCCTAGCACATTCTGTGAAAGGTGTACTTTTCACTGAAAATGGGATATTAAAAAATAATAATAAGTAAAAATATATACAATGGATTTGCAGTAAGAGCTCTCATGTATGCTTAGTTGCCTCTTCCGGGGGGGGGGGGGGGATCGTGCGTTCATTCCCGTTGTGTGCGAGTTTGTTCACAGCGTAACTCACGCAAACATGAACGGAATCTCATGAAATTTTTTAAAATGTGGTAAATCTTTGCTGTGTTTACTTCTCACGTCACGATTGTGGCGACCTGGTGGTATGTTAAACGGGGTGGAAACCGGCACATACAACAGATGAAGTTTTGACTCGCATAAACGTGTATACATCTCCATTGGCTGTACACATATGTGAAGGCGAGTTGTAAATAAGTGAATCATGCACGTGTGTGTAAGTACAAGTCGTCATGAGGCTTACTAATCTCATGCTGCGTTCAACGTGCACCCCTCTTAGAGCATACCTCCGGCTTATACCACCCAAGAGAGATCTAGGCATGTTTATTTTTATATTTAAAAATCTTCATGCTGTGGCATACAGGAAGATACAGCTGTATGCCACACGAGGACCAACCGACACACAACCAAAGAGCAAGTTTCTACACTCGCACACTCACCACACACTCAATGGTCGCATGTAAAATGCCGTGTTTGATATGTATTTGAGCCACTACAGACCACTTAGCCCAAATATGTCCGCTGACATTCACACGCTGCGGAGAATATCGCCATGTAGTCCTATTACTGAATGTTAATATACCAAAAACATATTCAACAAATCCCAGAACGTCGTTGTAAAATTGTATGGGTAACACGATAATATGGTAAAATGGTAACACAGATAATACGGTATAAATGTAATATGTAATATGTGGTAGACATTTCTTTAAAATCAACGGAGTTCGATGCTGAAACCACAAAACCTTGACAATGAATCCGTGAGGCACCCGTTGTGCATCCCCGATACGCTCAGAACCCAACTAAACCGGTTCAAATCCTGAACCAAGGTCCGCAACATAACATTTTCAAATGCAGAATAAAATTCGCTGTCAAGCAAGTGTATGTCACAAGTAATTAACCCGTTACAGACCTGTTCATATTTTATTCATCCTTTCTAAACTAATAAGGTGCCTATCCACAAATGCGGGTGTAACCGGGGAAAATCCAACTGGTTAATAGTCCCTTTTCCCCTTTGCATGTGCAACTTCCCGCGTCGATTTCAAGCGGGTTCCGCATGCATGTGGCCCGTATATATACGGACAAGGCTCCGCGCATATGGAAAGGCAGCCATACATAAGAATGCTGCATAGGTATCTATTTTTAATATTTTATTGTTATAATAAACTGACAACTACGCTCCAACTATAACAGGATTATATCAGTTCACCTGTCGACAATGTTATATTGAAAATCCATATCAAGGAGCACATTTAAATACCTAATACTATATCTGCCACCGAATGCCATACCAGCATTCATGCATGATGAAAAGCTTATTATAATTGGTAAACAAATATTGGACAGTTTATGAAAATCCTGCTCTTCCTGATTTCATATGTACATTTATATAGTGAATATAAATTTTATAGCGCTTCTTGTAAAAGGTAATGTAAATCAAACAAAGCATATTTTCTCTGTACATTTAAGATTACCAATACAGGCAGAGCTTATACAGGTGACACAAACTGATTTTAAATGATAAAATCTTTGTTTTATGTCTTATGCGATCACCTTGTGGCAAGACGTCAGAAACTTAAAAAGCTGATATACAATTGTTGGTCAATATGAATGCAAACTATCCTGAATTATTAAGCATTTGGTGTCACTTCATACCGGCACTACTCAATATGTAGGCCTACATTGTTCTCATCAAAACGTTCTTGATTGGTTCACAACTACAAGTAAGCCGCCATATGCTTGCAAACATTTGTTTTACAGGACTAATGTAATAGCATAAAATACAAAAAAATGAATAGTTCCATTTCTTTTTAGAGCAACCACTTGGATAAGAAAGGTTTAGATTTCAAGTCCCAGTCACAGTCTCAAAATCTCTCTTTGCAGTGTCCAAGTCAACTCAACAGTTCACTTTATTATAATGTAGCTGTCAAGGATAACGCCACATTTTGTTGTATTACTAAGTCCCAGTCATGTTTACTCAACAAACCGCTGCATGCGTTGTGGTCTGTCTTTGTTTTAATCATAAAGCCAGTAACTTGTGTTATTACTTTGAAATTGAAAGATGGTGGTTCAATTACCATGCAGTCGAAGTCACTCCCCATTTTTGCAGTTTGCCCCAACCAAAGCAGCAAAACATTTCTTTATTATTTATTTTTACAATTTAAGAATTTCAATCTTTCTTTATATATTTTTTTCTTTATTATTATTGTTATGAGGTGCATATAACAAGGGACCCATGGGTCATGTCGCTCAGCTAAAATTTTGGAATATTGAGTAAATGCAAAATATGCTTTTTTTCCATATATATTAGCATTGGAAAAGCTCAGAGGGAAGGGCCCTGCTAAAATGAAACCCTGTTAATTATAGAACAATGGACTTGAGCCAAAGCCTGTTAATAAACAAATTTATTAACGAAAATAAAATATTGTAAAAAAAAAATGCAAGGAGCAAACTGTCTCTCCAATGCAGCTTGATCTCATGTGCACCAATGACATGGGTTTCAATCCTGGATCGGCCAAATATTTACCCCTGAGCAGGGGCGTCAATATATGGGGGGGGGGGGGGGTGATATAAACCTGGGGGGGGGGGGGGGGATAGCCAATGTTATCATCCCCCCACTTTTCAGAGAATAATATTATAATATTGCAAATGAAATATATTAATAAATAGAATTAAAAACTTTGAATCCATTTACTAAAAAATGTTATATCTAAACTTTGCTTAGAATTCACAAAACTTATTTTCTATTATAATATTATAATTATTTGAAATATGATTAAGTATATATATAAATAAGTATAAATATACAAATATATATATATATAATAATCATACATATATATATATATATATATATAGTTGAATATGTCACTCAGAGACGCTGGAAAAGTAATATATTATATGTATTCATCCCCCCCCCCCCCCCGGACCCTTGAAGAAAAATGACGCCACTGCCTCTGAGGAAAGTGTTTTCGCAAGGTGTGGGGGCTCGTCGGAATTTGAGCATGGGACCACTCGCAACGGAAGCAAGAATCATACCAAAAGACATGTTTCTCTGGCGAAACAGTTTTGTCCACTTTTATATGCACCCTGTTAAAATATTATCACAGAACTTTAAAACTAGAAAATTTCTAAATCTTTCTGAGATGATCGTAAAACGTTTATATTTTTAAAGGGGCCGAATCACCTATCTGACCCTTATAAACTTAAGGTTATCCCTTGGAGCTTTTATAAACACAGGCCAGGAAACGTGAATATCACCGCACACAGGCCGCTTGTTTTGTTTATATCAACTTGTTTATAAAATGTAGGGGCCCGCCAAATTAAAACAAATTCAACAAGGCATCTGGTAGGAAGTCAGACACGCCAGAACTTTGCAAATGGCGTTTTGCAACAAGGGACCTTTCTACCTCCGCATTTATGCAACCTAACACCAAAGGTTTCATGTTTTTCCCATTTGTCAACATTGCTGTGTTTACAGTCCTGTTGTTGATAAACAAGTTCATACATCCCTCACAAAGGCCTTATAAGAACATTTCACAACCAAAATTACCCTTATATCCCTTATACACAGAGGACAGAAATCACTTTTTTTACAAAAGGTAGGTGAATGGGCACCTTTAATATTGGTATATTACCATATATATATATTGTTACGGGGGTGACATGAAAACGGACCGAACTGTCTCACTAGTGAAGCTTGCTTTGCTGGCGAAGCAGTTGGTACGCCGGACTTGTGCACCACCAACATGGGTTCGAATCTGGGATTGGCACAATGTTTTTCCCTGAGCAATTTGTCTTCGTAACAAGATGGGGGCTCGTCCGGGATGACAGTAAACTTTGTGGCCCAGGGAATAAGCTCACCAAAGTGTGCCTCCTGGGATAATTAGTCTTGATCTAATAGTAGAACGCTCTTAAGAGGGGGTGTGTTATGGGGTAACATAAAAGCGGACCGAACTGTCTCGCTAGTGAAGCTTGCTTTTCTAGCGAAGCGGTTGATACACCTGACTTGTGCGCCACCAACATGGGTTTGAATCTGGGATCGGCCCAATGTTTTCCCCTGAGCAATTTGTCTTCGTAACAATATATATATATATATATATATATATATATATATATAAACTGAAATGTTTTTAAGTCTATAGCATACATCTAATTAGAATTGTTTGTTTTATAATAATAACAATATCTGTATCTTTTAAATTGTGCAAACATGTGTAATTGTAGACTGAAATAAATGTAAACTATTTTACCCCATTAGTGTTGTTGAGATATTATGGATTTAGCATATCCTTCACTTTTCATTTATTTTCAACAATTTTTACCAGGCCGATTAATAGATCTCCTATAAACCCACACAAAAACCCAGTCCTCCATTAAATCCATTGGTCTATCATTTGTGAACCACTGTATTTAGAACAAGTGGGCCGACTACACATTTCAGTCTCCACACTGAAAGTCTATCCATGACTTTCAAGGATAACCCTCCTGCAAACGCTTGTCCACAAAACATGCTTAACGCCGGAATCGATCTGCTGCGCACCGGAGTTATAAATTATTACAAGGCCTACAGGCCTAATGCGAACCTGTGCAAAGTTTTGGAGTATGAATGGACGTTTATTTTTAAAAATTAATAAGATCCTCTTATGTCCTGCATATCTACCTTAGTCATTATGATTTCAGCAAAATGGACATTTCGAACCTGCAAGTTTCGGACTAGGACATTTAAAAACTAGGGGGTATCAGGATATTTCAGATATGTTCTTTCTGCCAGGGAGGATTATTGGAACAGATGAAAGGACAATTTGGCAGCATGGTTTCTGAAAACATTTTTTAATGTTTTTTAGCTTCATCCCTATAAAATCTAAGAAAATGCAGTTAGCCAAGAAATAAGCAAAATCTGATAGAATTTTTTAGATGACTAATTTTTTTGCAAAAAAAATTGGCGATGCTAGCTTCTGCTCTTTTTGAGATAGCTATGATGCACTATGGACGACGGACAATACCACACCATTGCATAAGCTCACAGACTCGCTAATAATTAAGTCAATGGCGCAAATATAGAGCACCCATGCATTGACAACATCATTTCCAAATATAACCATTAAAAGGAATATCGTCTTTTTTACGTGATATTTCGTTAAACTGGGAAACTACAATGTGGTGCAGTATCGGTGACGGGGCTGTTTTTATGTTCACAAATACCACGTGCCACCCAGTTTAAACATGTTTGGTAAATGGTCGTGATTCTTGGATGACGTCCGAGTACCACTCGGAACACCTCGCCTCATCTTCGGGTGGTCACGGGAGAATACGAATTCTGGCGAGGAATTCCGAGTGGTACAGGTCCATGTGGTCCGCTATGTTTGTATATACTGGTTGCCTCAAAGCCGATGGCATAGCGTGCCGAGTAAACAAGCAATGGCAGAAGCCTATCATCTGTCTAAATAATCTTGTCCCTGTGCAGAGGTTGCACGAACTTATGGTCCCTGGGCTCCCAGTTATCTTTTCAATCAAGTTTTAAAAGCAGAATTGCATTTCCGGCCGTGTTTGGTTTATCAAAGTACATGCGTATATACAGGAATGGTGTGGTGTGTTTCATGTATCAATACATGTTAAGTTATAGTGCCAAGTACGTTTAATATAAATTCTAAAACACTCACATGTAATGAATGTACCAGTAACATGCCAAATCGATCATAATGACAGCAGACACTGTCGTGGTGTTACTTTGACAACATGTTGCTCCTTTTCAGTTCGATTGCTGAAAGTGTGACAAACATATTTTTTATTTTTTAGAATTGGTGTGTGTTTTCTATCTGCAGCTCAATGTAACAGTGTGTCCCCTCACACTGATAAGAGTTTTATAGAGGCAAGTGGGCCAAGGGTCCAGCTCAGTTTAAACTCTACATCCACTTAGCCTTTGCAGTTCTCAGTGAAAAGGGTCCATTGGCCACGGTGCTGAGCTTAGGTTGCACCATGTGAAGGTAATTGTGTAAAATCAATACATACTGAAGGTAAATAAAGTAGGATTTTTTTTTCTGTTTTAGTAATTTAATATTTTGTTGAAGTGACATTGTATGTTCGAACAATGTTTGCAATGCATATAATATCATCTCCCTTGTCTCACCTGACCAATGTTCCCAATTCATCTAATCTAGGTAGGCCTAAACATGCAGTTTCCTTAGCCTATTATGGTCTTACAGTCTTTTAAATTATTTCACTTCTTCTATTTCATCGTTTTAAGATAGATATTTATATTCACTTAATCCAAAAATGTACATGCTAACATACATATGTATACTATTGTGTCCTGTTTAATGTTTGTAAATGCGAATTCAGATTAAGCCATGTTATCATTTTTCGACTGAGTAAGATTTGTAATGGCATAGGTTTTAAGCTTTTCCTCAATAATGTAGATATCCCTACGGCTACGTTTTCAAAATGCACTTAAGTTGCATTGTTTTTATTGACTTTTTGTATTATGACTATTATGACATTATTTGTATTAAGATATTTGATAGGCATGAGAATTAAATCACCACTTTGAAACAGGGAATGGAATGATTTTACGATCATATTGGTTTTGCACAGAGAATTTAATAATATTTAGATGATATTAGTTACTCTCAAGTGAGTATGGAATCGACGATCTTTGACCAGGAAAAATGGTTTTCACGAATTTTGTTGACTGGTATGTTATGATGGTTATCAGACATGTCATGGGCTCATGGTCAACGTGAAGGTTAACAGAAATGGAGGGAAAATAAATACTTTCTCGACTTAAACTGTGAGGGGATTTTTTTCTTCATCGAGCTGAATTAAATTCCAATTTCTCTTCATTAAAACAAGGGATCAGCTGCATTATACATAATGGACTGAACTCCACTCAAACGCTTTAAATTTAGATACAATTTGTAATGATTCAATCACTTTATTAACAATGGATGTGTTAACAAATAATTGTCATTTATTACAGTCAGACTTCTGTTTTTGATCGTACTTGAATATTATATATTTGTCGACTATGATGGTTAAACCTTTCCCCTTGAATCAATCCATAAGAGTAATATTTGGATACTTAGGTAAGACATTCCATCCAAAAATGTAGTTCTGTTCAACTGCTCTGTTGTATTCCACGTCCACCATATTTTAACAGTAGCATATTAAAACAATGTCCTTTTTTAAATTTAATGGGTTTGATGTTGCCTATTGGTCCGGTGACGCAAAACTATGATGCGCTCTTGGTTCACATTTGGGCATCTGGTCTGTGTTTATGCAAATTATGGCGGTGTGGGGGGGGGGGGGAATTCTTATTTGTCCGACAGGTGATGTAACTGCGCGTACGATTGTGCTTTACACCCTGATTAAAGTGTGGTTGTGTGTTCTGATTTAATTAGCCCGCAAGTTTATTTTTATAGGAGCACTCTAAGTTAAACCGGTCAATATTAAGTAACGTTGTGCAGCTTCCCTTTGCTGGACCTTTTATATACAAAGTTGTTGCACCAAGGCTGGCTATGGATTGTGGTGTGGTGGCCGCCATCTGGTGGCAGCTGTCATTACTAAGTGATTTAAATTTGGTTGTGAACATTGACAAAGCTTTAGGCCCTACGATTAAAACTGACTACAGTTGGTCACTGTAAACAGAACTAATTTCAGAAAACGGAGTTGAAGCGGGGTAGGGGAGCGGTTACATGAGGCATAAAATTTGACTTCATATATGGATTATCATTAATTACCTTGTGGTTATACAGAAAAAATCAACGAGCATATGATAAGGGACAATAAAAAAAAAGTGTAATCAATTTTAAGGGTCAAACTGTTTGTGTCACCGAAAGCTGCCTTGTTTATTTGAGCAAATTTATACACTGATAATATTACATTTTTGGTAACATTGGTGTATATAACTTAGCTGAGCATTTTGTGCACCTGAACAAATAACTAGGGGCATTGCTTTGACGTTCTCCAAATGGTGACAGACCCAGTGCATTTAGGTTGCAAGAAGCCACAGTTTAGTCAGATACATGCGTTTCGAGCAAAGGTGCACCTGGGTGACCCAGTTCCACAATGGATCATATTCAAACTCTCAGAAAATATGTTTTTCTTGTTGATAAGTTAAGTACGTGTTCACAAAATTTACAAACCGATTTCAGGCTGTGTTAATGAAACTCATCAATATGTAAGAAAAAGTAAGATCATCTGAACCAAAAAGCCTACCACTGAAAATATTTGTGAGTGAACGTGGGATTCTGAGGCAAACTGATATATCTATGGTCCAGTTAATCTTGTGTATTTTAAGACTATATGATCCAAGTGTAAGCAGATGCTAATCAGATGTTCTCCTCCCATGCCCTGTGTTGGGTGTAGTATGCTGGGAAACATAACGGGTTTGGCACATTCTTCCAAGGGGGAAGGTAAGGTAAGAAATAAAATATGTTCTATCCCACGGTAAGAAATTAAGTAACAAGAAAAGATGGCTGTCACGTGGTTGCAGTAACAGTTTGGCCTGTCATATCAATAAAAATCAGAGGAATTGTTTTCACACCCTTTGTTATATTAAGGGTGTGCCAAAAGCTAAAAACACTGGTGTCTTATGAACAAACTGGGGTATGACTGTTTTCCAGGTGTGTGGTTTGGACGTTGGGGCTCATTGGGGTAGTCTTTATTGAGTAATTAAGATGAACTATTGTCCACGAAGTTCAATGGTCCAGCGTGCTGGAGTCCTGTCTCCAGCTGAGTAATTAAAATGAACTCAACTGAAGTCCACATGATTCAGAGTTGTGGTTTGTGCTGGGTGCTTGCCTTCAGTTTAATAAATTAACATGAACTCCACTTGAGTCAAGTGTGTCCAGGGGTAGAGTGCCGTTTTACAGGTGGGCTGGTCACTAATCAATAACGGTGATATTAACTAAAAGTAGACACATTCCAGGAGTGCTCTGCACTGTGGGGCTGGTCTTTAGCTGAGTAATTCAGATGAACTCGAATTCATCTCAAATACTTCACATTGAAGTGGTTGTGTTTAGAAGTTGCAGATTCAGTCTTGAGCATAAAAACAAGCGTGTCTGCTTTTAGCATGTTGTGTGGATACCATGTTTTGGATAACTGAATATATTAAATTTTATAAAACTCCACCCAGTCTGATTCAATGTGTTAATAAAATATAACTAATGAATTATTCAGTGATTCTGTTACACCTGTTTATATGCTTAATGTTAATGGGAAAACTTAAAAAAGTCCATCCATATTTTATTTTCTTCCCAGAATTTTCTGAAGGTTATTTCTCACTTTTTATCTTTATTATCTAGTGAAACAATAGAAAAACTGCATATGACTGTAGCTATTAAGCTGGCAAAAGTGTATTGCCTATAAACCGAGGACCCTTAATGAGTGAATACATAAAGTACATCAATTTGTGCTCTGAAATATATTATAAAGGCAAAACCCAAATCTATCAAGTCCCATTTTTTTCATTTTTTTTTTTTTAATTTCTTATAAACTCGAGTCGTTTTGTTAAACTTGCAGTGTACTTATCCTCATGTGAGATATGAGTAGTTTATGCACTGAAAAAGAAAGGTGGTCTATATGTTAAACAGGTTAATGATCCTATTTTTGTTCTGATACACTTAAGCAACCCATGCTTTCAAAGACAAGGTTTACATTCCTCTTTTGATAAACTGAATAGAAATGTGGCACAGCAACCTAGTTTCAGGGACAGGTTCAAACTATTTGTTAGAAAATAGGTCTGCAGCTTCAAAGGTTATAAACATATCCCTGCTAATGGCAAGAAACCAAATCAGACAACAGTGGGACACACTGAGGACAATCGCTATAACTCAACTGACTCATGGTCAGTTGAGCTGAACAAGTCTTGTTTTTTGCCTGGGCCCTCATATTACAGAGTAAACCTGTTAATTATGTGCAAGGATTGAAATAAGGGTTTCTTTTTTCCCTCCACAGATCTGAAATGACAGACCAGAGATCAATTTTACTTAAAGAGCCATCATGGTCTTTCGATACTCCTTCAATTTTAATTTTTAATTTTAAAAACTTGTTAATTCTGTCTCTCTATTTCAGTTTGCTCTTAAAACTTTCCCTGTCCAACAGATACTGGTTACAAATGTTTCTGCATTGACAGCAGAGCCTGTGTTACAAGGTCTTCTTGGCAGGAAACTATCGTCAATACCCCTAAGTCCCTGGAAAGATTGTTTGAACCAATCAACCTTCAACAGTAACCTTTTAAAAAGGAAGCATTTTCAAAGCCATACACATTGCAAAACAATGAGGTATTTTCAGAGGTAACCAACATAATATTATAGCCATCCATGTGATAAATAATATTTAAAACTATCAACAAATGTAGGTTTTATCATGTTGTATTCTTGAGTGTGTTTATCCTGTTTGTTGTGTTGATACACGACTACATTTTGTTAATACCAACTACAAAGTATTCACGGTATTACAAATTTTAGTGTTAACCACACAGGTTCTTCTTGAAAATTTCCTAAATAAATATAACAAGTCTTAAAGACTGGTGTGTTGCAGTTTTGGATATTTATAAATGCTTGTGTGTTGCATCTGGAAACAATAACATACTCCTTGTGTCAAAGCCTACGCGAGTCCATGATGTACTTTTTAAACCTTCAATCTGGTCAAGAACAAAACCAAAACAGTGATTTGACAGTTACAAATTTTTCTCTCCTTAGTGGAGAAACTTGAGAAAGGAGGTCATATGGCACTTGCGCTTTTTCCTGTACTCTGTTCATTTATATACCATTACCAGTTCTTTTTTAATAAAAGTCACCAAGGTAGCTGCCATCATTTACTACTAAGGTTACACAGGCATGAATAACTAGATGTTATTGTCTTTAAATATTTAATGATCCACATACTAAAATTGGGTAGGTTAGTTATCATCCTAAATTCTGTATTATTTACAGTTAACATGTTAGTAGTTCAAAATATGTAATAATCTACACTTCAGCTGAATCTCTTCATTAACAGTATTACCTTTAATATATAGGTTTAAAACAGGTATTCACGGAAGTCTGTAAATGCCTTATAATCAACCCAAAAATGCAAGAGAATATCCTTTGAATTTTTAATCTAGAGTAAGAAGTTAATGGTAATTGCTATCCAAAAATAATAAAATATAGTCAAGAGGTCAAAATGACCTACAATAACGTAGTGCATCTCTTGATGTTTTGCATTGACGCAGATGTACACTGGTCAAAAGAGAAGTCAGAAAAGAAGTTGTAGATGGTTGATCTTACAGACGCATTCAAGAGTCAAATTTAGATTTATACAAAGTCGTGAATGAAAACATTTTGAAGTTATTTTTGAGAGGTAAATAAATTTGGTTAGTATCAATTAAGACAATTTGATTTCAGTGATAAACAATACTGGTATGTAGTTCTGTGTCGTATCGTTCTGATTACCAGTTCAACCAATGATGTATGGGTAAGCATCCCTTTTACAAGTGCAAATTCCTCAGGCTGTTTGTATTCCAGAATCTCCAATGTATTGTCTGCAAATGTATTTACACACTATCAAATGCAAACCTCTGGATTTGATTGGGTGTAAATGTGTTCATGAAAGATTTTTCATTTTAAGTTCGGGATGTGTTTTCAGCAATGGTGTATTGAAAATGTTGAACAGTAAACAACTTGGTTGCTTGGTAGAAATGCCTTACGAGCAACATGCACCAAAGTCATGACTTATCCACCATAGGAGAATGCTGGGTTCAGGTAAAGCCTCTTGTACTGTCAAACTCCAAGATTCTCAAGTTGCCTTTCCATTATTCAACAGTTGTTCTTTTCTCTTTTAACAAACCAATGAATGTCAATCCCCTGAAAATCTCATTGTCCTTTTGATTTTGATAACTTTTCCCACCATCTCGGCATCCTAAACAATTTTAAGCCGCTTCTAGAAATATATTTTGTAATGAAACAACCTGTATTTATGTAACCTTTCCACTGGAAAACTGATCCGATATTTTGCACAGACATGTGTGTTCACACAACCTGCATTTCTTTGACCTTTCAACTTGCGAATTGTTCACTGCCCTGTGACTTGACAGTTGTTCTCAAGATGTGTAGTAAACATGGGAATGAAAAGGCATCCCGTTTGCTTCTCCAATTGTTGTATATCTTCGGTCAGCTATCCTACTGTTTATACATCATGTCAGTCTGAGTTTCTAGTGTATAGCCTTTGTTGTGTATACCCAGGAAGATGCAACTTGATTGTGAATACCTGCCATGTCGTCCAAGCATTTAACCAGTCAGCAGTCCTGATCAGCCTTAATGTTACATCATCAATGGCGTGTAGGGTGACCAGAAATAACCAACTGAATGCCTCAAAAGTGATGAGCCTGACTCAAATATTTATGTTTAGGGTTATCAAAAACTTCAGTAAGTTAACATTTAACCTGTCCTTACAAATTACCAAACTATCAGTGTAAACATATAATCATGTAGCAGATTCCCCCCCCCCCCCCCCCCCCTGAGTTCCACTTAAAGTCTTGAGGATTCCATTTTCACAATCTCATTATACAGTTAACAGAGCATATCCATCATTATATCTAGATAATAAATATTTGCACAAAATCTTAAAAGAATGACCTAGCTAAGGGAATAAACAACCAGTGGATATTCTTGTTCATTATCAGTTAATGTAAGATATTATCATATTTTTAGCTTTTGGCTAGCATAAAAGATCTGTTATAATTTAAAAGATCAATCTGTTTGCTCTTTGCTATTTGAAGCTACAGGCATACAAAACATACACCAGTATAAAGTACTATTTATCAGTGTAAATGGAACAACTTTAAAAATTCGGGAAAACTTGTTTCGCATAAATAACAAAATTTAATCCCTTGATTGTGATCAAAATGCTGTATCAAAGATTTGGTTATAAGCTTACTGTATGAGCATTCTTTTATAAATTGGCACTAATGTAGGTGAGAAACCTCAGAACATGATTTAGGGATACAATCTAAAACTGTCAGAGAAATGTGTTCATATGGAACACCTGAAGTAGTGTTGTATTCATTTGTTGCTTTTGTTTTTTTTATCATGGTTTAATTTATTTAGTTTGAATAAAGAGTTCCTCACTTTAAATTTGTTGAGCATATTTCTTTAATGCATTTAGCTGTGTAACATATAACATAGTTAACTGCAAGTCTTAGGTGAGGGTTTGTAAGGTTTTAGGCAGTTAAAGGCAGTTTTAGGCAGGTTATAACCTATTTTAGGCAGTTAAAGGCAGGTTTTAGGCTCTGCCCTGCCGAAAACAGGTTTCGGACAGCCTAAAACCCAACCCTGCTTAAAGAGTCTTGTTTTCAGTAGATAGTTTATATAACAATACAAAACTATATCATTTTCTTCTTTTTGAATCCTGTCAATGCACGATATCATGCCAGTGACGGATACACTGGCATTCTCCTGAATGAATCCACAGTCAATTTAACCATTAAGACTAAATATCAAATGAATTACTAATCAAGTAACGATTAACTCATTTTTTTTTCATTTGAAACAAGATCAGAAAACCAGTGAAGTTGGATAATTAAAATAATTTGTTTCAAGTGTGGGGGAAATATCTGCCGAGGCAGAAAAAAAGTGAACCTCACAGAGTGCCAGGCACTGTTGTCAGGTGAAAATTCTGGTATAAAATCCTGGTTGGATGAAAAACTGGAACTGCTTCTTCGATACTGGAGCTTTCTGGGTATCAGACAATGCAGAACAAGCATGACCTCAGCCAATGTGTAGTCTCCACCCAGTGTCTCTCTCTCTGTCACTGACTGTACGGGAGCGACATCTGGTGGATGCTGAGTTTACTATGCTGTAATGATTAGATATTTTATTTTCTTCGGGCCATCACTATAACCTAATTATTACACTGGAACAATTATTCCGTCAAGCTGGTAATCCAAAGGGTCATCACGCATCTTTCAAAGAAGTTTTCATGGGGTTTTACAATCATTAGTTTTATTAATTTAACACCACATTTTGGCAATTTCCAGGTTTGGGTATTTTTGGGGTTTTTTTTGCACATTACCCCAGAAGGAAATCTTTTGCTCTGAGAAAACCACAATCCCCCCCCCCAAAAAAATGATTTACTTTTCCTAATTTTATTTTAATTTGCTACTTAGAAATGAATTCACGTCTTAGCTGGCCATCACTATTCACTGTATTTTTTTAAACATTAATTGGGCTTCATATATTGGACATGTCCTACAGGTGATATATTGTTGTCACTTTGTTTTGCATATGATTTTCTTTTCTTTTAGTATAGGCAAATGTACAAGCATGTTATTCTGGTCTGTTGAATGTTCTTCATTAAACATGTGCATTTGAAAGAATAAATTTCCAACTATGAAGCTAAGATTTACAGAGAGATCTGCAACTTCAATCCTATGATTATGAAAATTATTTTCATTAAAACCTTCAACCCAAAAAGAGGTTAGGTTATTCCAGCATGACTTCTGACTGCAACCCAGGTCGGTATATATAATATGATGGGTTTAAAACAGAATAAAACTAGAATACGGGTAGTCGACAAGCGACTATGTGTATCCGCCAAAATCAGAGAAGGACGGGTGAAGTAAGGCATTGATTGAGTGGCAAGGGGATATAGAGTTACATGTGTTAAATATTAGAATGGATCTCTGCCACATAAACATTATTGTAGGTGGCGCCACCTGTTATTTGAACGAGAAACTATCCAAATATACACATGCAAAATTTCATGTGGAAAAGTCAAACCACTGCAGAGATATGAGTAATTTTATCCTACAGCAGACAAACAGATGGACGCTGTGTAAAAATGGCTGCAGGTGGCGCCACCATTTTTGTTCATGTTATAAAGCTATCCAAGGGCTACATTTGTGTAAAATTTTTTTCCTGATTGGTCAAACGGTTCCCGAGATATGAGCTTGGATGTCTGCAGCATAAACGTGAATGTAGGTGGCGCCACCTGTCATAAAATCAAGAAAGCTATCTAGGATGTATACATATGCCGAATTTTAGGTGAATTAGTCAAACCACTGCAGAGATATGAGTGATTTTAACCCCAGGCAGATTAACAAATGGACACTGTGCAAACATGGTTGCAGGTGGCGCCACCTTTTGTTGTGTATGTTATAGAACTATCCCAGGGCTACATTTGTGTAAAAAATTTTTCCGAATCGGTCAAACGGTTCCTGAGATATATGGATTTATGTGTGGAGTGTTAACGTGAATGTAGGTGGCGCCACCTGTCATTAAATCAAGAAAGCTATCTAGGATGTATATGCATGCTGATTTTTAGGTGAATTAGTCAAACCACTGCAGAGATATGAGTGATTTTAACCCCAGGCAGATGAACAAATGGACACTGTGCAAACATGGTTGCAGGTGGCGCCACCTTTTGTTGTGTATGTAATAAAGCTATCCCAGGGCTACATTTGTGAAAAATTTTTTTCCGGATCGGTCAAACGGTTCCCGAGATTGATGGGATTATGTGTGGAGTGTTAACATGAATGTAGGTGGCGCCACCTGTCACAAAATCGAGAAAGCTATCTAGGATGTATATGCATGCCGAATTTTAGGTGAATTAGTCAAACCACTGCAGAGATATGAGTGATTTTAACCCCAGGCAGATGAACAGATGGACACTGTGCAAACATAGTTGCAGGTGGCGCCACCTTTTGTTGTGTATGTTATAAAGCTATCCCAGGGCTACATTTGTGTAAAATTTTTTTCCGGATCGGTCAAATGGTTCCCGAGATATATGGGATTATGTGTGGAGCATTAACGTGAATGAAGGTGGCGCCACCTGTCACAAAATCGAGAAAGCCATCTAGGATGTATATGCATGCCGAATTTTAGGTGAATTAGTCAAATCACTGCAGAGATATGAGTGATTTTAACCCCAGGCAGATGAACAGATGGACACTGTGTAAACATGGTTGCAGGTGGCGCCACCTTTTGTTGTGTATGTTATAAAGCTTTCCCAGGGCTACATTTGTGTAAAAAATTTTTCCGGATCGGTCAAACGGTTCCCAAGATATATGGGTTTATGTGTGGAAACAGACGCACAAACGGACGCTGGGCAGAGACGAAAGGTCAGAGGTCAAGGTCACTTGGTTAGGCACCAGTTCACATGTGACCCGATAATTTGTGCAAGTTTCGGAAAAATCTGTCCAGTAGTCTCAGAGGAGTTCTCCGGAAACGAACGCGGCGGCGGCGGCGGAACCCGGTCAAAAACATAGTATCCGCAAAACTTCGTTTTGGCGGATACAATAAACTGCTGCTTGTGTGCATTTGGAATTATCCCGTACTCAGATAAATTCTGACTCTGTGATTTTCCAGTGTAAACACAGAGATTGCTGTGGTCCTTGACAATATAAATAAGTAAATCATTAACAAAACAGCAACTGTTGAATCAAATATATATCCTTAATTAAAGTCTATCTAAAGCCTGCAAAACAGCTTAAGCTTTCTCTATTTAAGAGGGTAAAATCAGGTTTATTTCAGAAATAAGCTGCCTTCTCTTATTCACTGTTAAGTACAAACCAGTATTTTCCAAATAAAAAGGTTTATTTATGCAGTAAATGTTTCTAGTGAACAAGTAGTTATGGCTATAACCGGTAGTAAGATCATGGCTATTAGTTACCATGTTTGCATTCCAGGGTACAGGTCTCAGAACTGCAGAAATTTATTGGGAAGAATCTGATAAACTAGACCGAACAATTTATCAATACTATTTGCAAAGACTGATTCAGATATTTATTACGTACATTCCACATGCTTAGTCATCAATTAGTCAAAATTAAATATGAACCATTATATATTTCATTTCATATACACCCAATTCTTAAAAAAAATCTGCCACAGTTTCTTGAACTTACTTCTGTTCATGAATTAACTGGGTTGTAAAAAGTATCATCATTTGACCCAAAAGTGGCCAATAGTTGGTTTCTCTAGAGATTGAGGTCTGTACTAGACAGAGTCTGTTTGCTCTTATTCAACATATGACATGTACAGTGTAAATTGAACAGGTCAGGGGTTATTGTTATCAGTATTTATAAATCAACATTGGTCATATATTGTTTTTAGTAATGAACCATACTTATTTTTAAGAGTAAAGCCAACCAAACTGTAATTGTCAAAGGTTTCATTAAGTAACAATTTCTGTGGCAAACACACAACTTATTCATCTAATCAATATATTTTCAACAACAATACTCTGAGGATTTGTAAATTTCCTTTTGAAAATCAGATCATTTTCTTCCTAATTGTGATTTATCTCTTCTATTCAAATTTACCAGTTTTTCAAAATAATCAAACTTTGAGATATTTCATGAACTGAGTTAATAACTGCACATTTGAGTTAACTTAATATTGTATCAACAACAATGATTGAAAAGTCCAATGTTTATCTAGAATTGAACCAAGCAGGCTTGCCTTGCCACTTGTTTCATGAACAGACATGTGGAAAAAGGATTAATATATTTGTTTGATTTTACAATTATTTTAATTGCAAATATTTTCCTGACCAGGAAGAATAGATCTGACAAGTTTACTCATACCAATGTCTAAAACCAGGTGATCTGGATCAGGTGGTCTTAGCAACAAATATTTGTTTTAACAATAAAGAAAGGGTCAAAATCTTTGTCAACTGAAACATCTTGAAAAATGTCAGTAATTGAATCACAGAAGCTATGTTTAAAACGAAACTGGCAGCAACTTAGCACATACATAACTTTAATATGTAAACGCACTAATCTGCAGCTAATTTACTCAAAGAATTAAATTTGCTTGGCCTGAAGCATTGCAACCAAAGTCAAGGTTGTATACATTTAGCGAAGCCCCACTAATAAACTATTATGACAATTCATTTTTCAATATCAATCAGTCAACCGACTGCAACAGTCAAGCCCTGGTGTTGTGTCCAATCCATTCTTATTATTTCATTGTTTAATTGTGTCATGTTTGGAAATGAGGTCCCCTTTATTTTCAATATTCTGTTCTGGTCTGAGAATCACCAGTAATGAGTGTTTGGCCATGAACATTTCATTCCAAGTGCAAGGTAAATTTATATAATGTGTGAGGCTTTCACAATAATGAATATCATAACCATTCAATAGTCAATACTGAGTTAACGGTCAACAGTGTGTCATCAGTTTTGCAGTCATGCTCTTGTTTTGTGTCCATTACATTTTTTGGTATTGGGGGGGGGGGGGGGGGGGTTACTGCTGCCAAATTGGCGTACATACCTTTTTGTATAAATCCTTAGTAAAAACTGGTCATTTCAAAACCTCTGACTCCAATACAAACAAACCTGCTGTACATTCCACAAACATAACTTGTGGTTTACAGCTTTAAACTCTTGAAATAAATGATAATGGACCCTTACTTCCAGTTCAGATTACCACAACACCTGGCTAGTATTATCAATATAGACTAAAAATGCAATTAACATGCATTTCCGATTGGGAGAAAAAGGAAAACCTGAAATTCCCGCAAGCAAATAAGGTTCCTCACGGATATTTCTTTGATGTTTTAATACCCAAGGTGTGGTGTGCAACTTAAACATCCATTGCAAGTCTCTGGATTAATTAATTTCTTAAACAAAAACAAAGTTTGCTGAAACGTGGTCAGAATGACAGCAAAATTCCTCTCTTCTCCCTGGGAACACTTTTTTTTAATATTTCCTTTCTGATGGGCACCTAATGTCAATGTTTAAACAAAAGTACTTGTTTCATATAGCTTATAATATATAATTGCTCATAACATCATAAGACACAGCAACTGTTGCTGGGTAAGACATAAAATAATGTAAACAGTTCCTTAAAGTCACACATATGCGACTTCTTGCAACATCTGTGCAATAAACTTTGAACAAAAAGTGCCTTCATTTTATTAGATAATTGAGTCAGAGCAATTATTGACTTGAAAATGTGATTTGACACAAGCTTTTTTAAATAAACTGACAGAAAATATAGGAAGTTTTGACTTTAGTAAGGACTGAATGCCTGATATAACCATCATTACAAATAAATAGTATGGCACCTGTTAAATTCTAAACTTTTTTCCTGTTCCCATTAAATTCAGCACTATCTGAACAAGTGCAATGAAAATGGCTCTACTCACCAATGCAAATCCCCTAAGACAAAGCAACTGTGAATGTGATAAATCATAGTTAATTGTTTTACACAAGAGAAAACGTAACTTTTAGTCCAGAAATAGGAAAATGACAGATTGACAAGCAAATGAAGGAGAAAAAGCACTGTTACAACAGCTGTAAATGTACTAATACTGATCTCAAAACAGTGGACAAATGAACCACCTCTACTTTAACTTCTCGATAACAAATATATTGATGTATGGGTGGTAAATTGTCACTTGAGCTATTTTAAATGACTATATCCAATGCTTCAGGTTAAAAATGGGGATTTGCAGAGTACCGCAATGTACCTAACACAATGCGCTGCCTCATTAAAAAGGCACCCTGTTTTTGTTCAGAATGTTTAGTCACCAATGCACACATATTACTTCTGCTAAAGTCCTTAACAGAATATGCACCCAAATTTAGCTCACACATGCCCAAAACTCCAACCTTATATGATGGAATTTATCCAAAAATAAGATTACCATGTATTTTTTAAACTGTGAAAAATTCATACATGTACGTTTATCTCACTGTTTTTTACCTGTATCCCTATTCATGACCACTATCAAGTATATATCTGATGTGTATGAATGCCAAGCTAGAAGACATCCAGTGGGGCCCAAATAAACATTTTATTAGCGGCACTCTTTCACAATGTGCTATATTTATTAAATGCTATTGAATAAAACTTGCTACAAACAGTAGTGAATGTAGCTGTATGTGTGACAAACTAGAAGACATCCAGTGAGGACCAAATAAATATTAAATTGAGGTCCTCTTTCACAATGTGCCGTATTTTGCCAATGCTATTAAATGAAACTTGTTACCAACAGAAGTGAATGAAGCTGTATGTGTGCCAAGCTAGAAGATGCCCAGTGAGGCCCAAATGAATATTTCATTGGAGGTTTTCTTTCTCAATGTGCTGTATTTAGGTTTTTGATAATAAATAAAATTTGCAACTAAAGGTAGTGAATATAATCTTAGGGTAGTGCCACCTTGTGTCTGTTTAAAAGACTAACACTGAAGCGCTGGCTTAAATCATATGACATGCCAAGCGGTATGTGATTTGCTAGTGATGAAAAGATAATATATTTTACAACTTCCAATGGAAAGTGTTTAAGTACTTTAAAAATAAATGTTATCCTTTTATATGGAAATTAGAATGATAATTGAAAGAAATATGTTAAAATTCAGAGTAAAAACACATTCCCATAAATGCCCATATTATCGCTCACTCTTGGTCCTTTGTCATGCCGGTCCAGATCAAATTCACGGTGATGCCAAAAAATATAAGATGCAGACTTCATATAAAATTCCTCAATTTGTTAATGACATTATCTGAATTTAAAACGTGTATTCTATTGCGATTTTTATGGTATGGCTGTAGCAGTCTATCGGTAGTACTTTACTAGCCTATGCAGAGGTCATGCCATTCCATTTGTTTCACACAGGCCAACACATCGATGGAACAACACCAATTTTGTACCAATGCACTGTAAAGGAGAAATTATCTCCATTACAAAACCAAAATATTCTCTCACATTTCGGTCACCTGAAAAATGTCCACTTCATTTGTCACGGGGACTATTAATATGGCGCCACTGATCAGCAGCAAACACTTAGACTAGTGGTTGGCTGAGAGAACTAGTAGTAGAGACATGCTTCAACTGAAAGATTTTACTTTTTTAGATCATCCCGTCTATTATCAAATCACAGCGTACAAAACAATTGTCATTGTTTCCATTTGAAAAGGGGGTTTAACAACCGAAGCAAAATAATGCAAAACTGATGTTTTCAAAGAATGCCGAGTTAAAACTGGTCAGTCTGGTTTACATTTCAGAAATTTATAAATTGATCATTAAATTACTTGCATTTGAAGTATTTAATCAATTATAATCAATTACTTTGTTTTTTTTTATGTCAGTGTTAAATACATAAATACTACAAAGCAGCCTTAATCAATTTGCTGTAGTATCTTTTGCACTGCTGATGTTAGCTACAGGCCTGTAAGTGTTTCGCAGACAATTCTTATTTGATGTTTTTGTTAGTGTTACAGTCTCTGAGGTGGAGAGTTAACCCTCTCAAGCTTGGTGGGATCTGACTAAAGTGGTCCAGACCATAGTTGGTGAAACAGCCCCTACGTATTTCGCACAATACAGTTTTATTGACTCATTTAGGACATAAATTGTAAATTTAAATTCAGTATGTATGAAAATATTGGCACTTACTCTCAAGAAAACAAGCTAATTGTTACCTCCATTGGCTTGTTTACAGCCTGGTAAGGGATGTTTGGAAGACTTTTTGAGGGTCTTTTCGTGGGCATCATCTTGGGGATCTTTGAGAGAACCACCATCTATTGGGTATTATTAGGTAATTTGCAAGGATCCCCCTTTTATTATGCATAAAATTTCTGTTTTGGGTTGGGTCGAATCAGAGGGAAAACTCTCCCCCTAAGGTGTTCTGACTCGTTCCTGAAAGGAGGCTGAATGTTCGGTCTATGTTGATGTATAAATATCACTAATTAATACATGTATCTAAGGTTATGTGACAATACAACAATAATATTTAACCATCTTTACAGTAATAGCAAATTTATCTACATAAAGGTAGAATTAGACTGCCTTTCCATTGCAAAAGCTTATACTTTAAGTTTTATAAATCATTGCAATGTACCAGGAAAATTTATCAGAGATAGCGATAGTAGTCACATGACAAATGCTTAGAGGAATGAAAAGAGACATTGTCATTGATAAACAAAAAACTTTTCTCAGAGTAACTGAAGCATGATATTGACAACTGAACAATCATATAATATTGTATAATTTGTGGATGTTATGATTTATACGGTTTAAACAATAGAACAGGTTTCACTTCAGTCCACACATGGTTTTAGGTTTGTTCGTTTCCAAGTACGGGGAGTATTTGTATAGGACAAATTTACACGACGCGACATAAAATTTGTCTTTAACCCGAGAACTGATGGGTTATAATCTCATAAAATTAGAAAATGTCCTTGGTATGCATGTGTAGAAGGTTATCTGATAGTGTTAAATGTCGGCAAGCACGATTTTTTTCGCTGAATTCTCGTTGCGGCAATGCCACCGGAAGTTATTCCGAGATCTTACGCTCTCAAAATCACGGAAACATGGATTCGGCCATGGCGCAGACTACATGTCTAATTAATGTTTGTGTGGTCGTCAGTGTTTTGCATTTAACGTCCAAATTGTGTAATACCATGCACGGCTTAGTATGCCTACCTAGTTTTTCTTGAGTGTATGCCATAAAAGCATGCAATCAGGAATTCTCTTGTTGTCGCCTTCTTCCTTTCTTCTGGCTGCAAATGGCGGATGCGTCAGTAAAAGCACCAAATGAATACTACAACCTGATTGGCCGTAATTCAAAGAATGACAGATTGGGGTCCTTTTTTAAATATATATGTATTTTTAATATAAATGTTCATAATTTTTACATTGTGAATGTATCAGATTTATACAATTATCACATATATCACATATATTTCTATATTTTTTAATTAATATTTTGACTGGGACCAAGAACGCAGCCTAAGGTCTCAGGTAAAACCCGGATCACATCTCGCATCGGTGTGACTATTTACCGTCCGGGACGTCCGGAACCGTCCGACACCGTCCGGGACTCCCTGAATACGCCCGGGACCCAGCTGTACCGCCCAGGACACCAGAAGTAGATTGAAAATATTACTTAAATGCATACAAACACTTATTGATCTTAAGTACGATTTTATTGTCCAGATCCTAAGAAATATTGCTTTAATTAGCGAATGTACAGGGATTTTTGTTATTTTTAATTACGATTCTATCTGTTTAAAGAGAGATAAAAGATACCTTATAATTTCCACCCACAATTGTGCAAACAACTACATACAATATATTACTGATAGAATGAATTCATCTCTCTCTCTCTCTCTCTCTCTCTCTCTTTATAAAAATAAGTAATATCATCAATATGGAATATAATTAAATATATAGGCCTATCTATGAGGGTCGCACTTTTTTTTTTACCATGAGGATGAGGCCTTTATTGATGTGCGTACTGCTGATAGTATTATGTATTGCTAATATAATTAATGACACGTTATGATTACTACAATATGGAATATAATAAAATATAGCTATGAGGGTCGCCTATATGTTAACCATGAGGATTAGGCCTTTATTGATATGCGTATTGCCGAAAGGATTATGTTTTGCAAATATAATTAATGACATGATATGATTACAACAATACGGATAAGCACACGGCATGTATCAGTGACAACACCATAGACCACAGCCATCAAACCGGGATGATGGTAACGGTTCAACGCATTGTATAACAACTCCTATAATCACACCAACTCGCTAATTATAATTATGTCACACCGACAGGCGTGCAGGGTTTCGATGGAGCAATTAGTGGCAGGCGATTAGTGATCAAAGGGTCAGTTTTCCCCGACTTTCGTCCTCGACTAGGTAAGAATTTTTCAGGGCTAGTTCGATCTGTTGTCCCGGGCGGTATATTGGCGGGTAAAATCACATTCTGAATACACATGGTTACTAATTATAATAATATTAATATGATCATTTCCATGGCAATAGGCCTACCAAACAATTTTATTCTTATTAAAAATATAATCGTAATATCTTTTGAGTGTTAATATTATAATATGTAGTATATTTAATTTGCATTGCGCATGGTTGATCTCAGGCCGGTTCGGGGCTGTGTTTTGTTGCCCCGTACGGTTTTCTGGGCGGAAGAAGTATATTCAGAATGTATATGATTAACAATAATATTAATAATAATTATAATAATAATAATGATAATAATAATGATATTAATAGATTAATAATATTAATAGTAATAATATAATCAATAACATGGCGTTAAACTGATATATTCATATTAAAATATAATAATCACAAGCTGTGGAATATAATCACATGATCTTTGAGTGTTTTGTAATGTAGTATATTTCCCGGACGGTATCCATGTAGTCCCGGACGGTGTCGGACGGTCCCGGACGTCCCGGACGGTAAATAGTCACACCCTCTCGGATACCGAAAAATAGTCGTGCTGGTTTTGATAGCCAGCTGAATGCATACTGCAGATTACAGCTTGCATAATGCATTTATTCAAATTAATTTATAAAAATCATTATATTTTTAATATCTGCTTCATGTTATATTAAGTCCAACTAAGAATGCTTCCCAACGGAATTGCTCACTTATGGATAGGTCTATATCCCTGTACTGTGTGAACATGGCCCTGTAGGATTTCTCCCACAGATAATAGTAAACAACAAAGAATTTTAGGTATAAATACCAAGTAGCCAAAATATCTGTCCTTTATATTATACTGCCAGTCATGTATTTACACGTGATAAACAGGGAGCTAGAAGGGTCGCGGCAGACTACTGAACTTCGCCTTATATCGATTATCCTTTTAGCCCCTTAACACGTCTAAATGACTAAACCTAGTGCTGACCAGCCCACGTCTGATTATTCGAATGCACGCAGAAGAGTGAGTAGGCCGAAACATTCCTGGCCGTAGGCCAGCCTACTTTATTATAGGGGTGGCATTAATGGGCGAGTCCAAATACTGATAGCTGACGGGTAGTAGGCCTGATGTCCTACAGCCTTTTAAAATGCAGATGTTGAGAAATGATATTATGGAAGGATGTTATGAATGTTTATTAATATTAGGTAAAGTTAGAAATAATCATAAATTTGTTTCTTGAGTAATGTACCCTTTAACCAGAACAATTTGCAAGGTAAAAGAATTTCTGTGTTAAATGGTTGATCGATGGAAATTTTTATTTTTTTTTTTCAAAAAGTAAAATGTTTCCCATAAAATTGCATATATTTGCATAAAGACACATTACTCGAGAAACAAACTTTGCATATTTTGAATTAATTTGCCTTAATTCGTAATCACCAAAAATAGACTATAAATTGTTATCAGTTTACAAGTCATTGTTATGATTATTTAAAAAAATAATAACCGTTTATAAATGGGAGTATTTTTAGTTTCTATTCTAGCCTACTACGGAAAAATTAATAGCATATAATGTCAAACGGTATGGACCCCTAATTATACAGGATAGTGTACAGGATAGGGTAATTCTTGGATCATATTATATCCCATATATATATATATATATATATATATATATATATATATATATATATATAAGCCACACCATGCAGCTTTCAGCCATGCTGCTCGAGCCATATACCGGCCACCCAACTTGCCAGTAGCAAGTTTCTTTATGGATATGAAATCTACTGAATAAAAATCTGCTGTATGCTCGGCTGGAAATGAACGTTTTAAAGGGGCTCAATCACCAATTAAGCATGTTGATAGAACACGTAAAATAGCTTCTTCCCTTTAAAATATATCTAATCCTGTCAAAGTATCGTCTTGAAACCGTTTGCTTTCTCCTGTAAACGTGTGTAAAACCAGTGGACCGGGCGCAATGGCAGGTGACAATATAAACACAGTGTGTGAGGCCGTGTGCAGCGCGGAACCATAACGCGTGTCAATCAGGAGGTGCCCTGACTGAAAAAAAATATAATACATGTTCCCGCAGGCTGAAAAACCGCGTGTTGCCCCTCTTAATCTGACTTCCGGTCACGCGGCCTTGTTATGGTAAACAGACACACGTTGACTGTGCTTACCAACACGCAGAGCCATAACACGGTGTTAAACAGTCGTATGCGAGGAAATGAGTCTGGGATAGTTCTGCTGGGAAACTTTTGTTTGAAGCAAAACTGAATCTTAGGTGTAAAAGAGCAGGCATGCTTTTGCTCCTGATTATGTCCCTTTAAAAGAGATGGCTTCTATGGCAACCTTAAACTTGTTTAACCACAGGCGACTGAATCCCTGTTTATAATAAGTTCGTCATATCTCCAATGTTCTTAGAGATACAACAACGAAATCAGGTCAAACGACCCAATAATAAAACGGTAATACCGTGTTATCACTTATAATATGAAAAGGTAGACGCCATCTCGTACATATATTTTTTCTTCGTCTAGATGTCACAGGTCACATTAAGACAGGGATATAAGGAAAAAGTGCCCAGCCAGGGGAAAACCTGCAAAAAATAAAAGGAAAGATGCCCAGCTTCGGGAAAACCTGCAAAAAAAATGCTGGAGAGTAAATCATTTTGCGCTATGTTGTCCAAGCAGATCAAAGAGATCAGCGAATACAGTTGATATATGTGATTCTTCTAATGAAAGTTAGGATGATTTTCGATGACAAAGAGAATGAGTCAGTCATGTCAGTTGAAACGGTCGGCCATGATAACACTTTATATGATAAAGTCCGAACAAGAGATGCAGTCAGCGTTCACGGTGACAGAAAGACACAAACATGAAGGCCCTATTTATGCTGAACTGCTGTACAAAGATTAGCTAATCAATTTTCAAGTTGATTGTTGAGCAACTGTAAATGTGATTCCAGTTGAATTGGTCTGAGGGTTAAACTTTCTTCGTGCAAACTTAGCCTTCAGTGCTATAAAAAAAAAACAAAAGACTTGTTGGGAAATGTTGAACTGTGTTTGACAAAACCCAAGAATGATAAAAAAAAAACAGAATCGTGTTTCATGTGATCAATGAGGATTAGAAGCCACTCTTGAGCCGAAGAGCATCAGAGAAAATGAATCTTATAACAGTCAATTATTGTTATATACCCATTCACGCCGATGTTATAATCCCGCTCGCACGTACAGCAGTAACACTCGACACCATTATTATTACCTGACTACTTTCTTTATTCCTTTCAATATCAGTGCGCCGTCTAGACAAACGACCTTGACCTTAGCCGTTAACAACAGAACGTGATAAAATAGTTCCATTATGTGAACATTATGACAACTTCAAACAAGACTGTACAGTAAAGACACATGATGGTATACCAAACGAGTATGCAGAGGTATTCAAAGAGAAGGGTTCAAGCAGGGCACATTTGAAGGAAAGGTACATTTGTTGCATGACAAACCAGCTGTTCCAATGCAGTACCCTGTTAGAAAGGAACCTACCACAAGGAAACCAAGACTGAGAAAAGAATTAGAGAGAATATAGAGAAAAGGAATTATAGTGCCTGTAGATGAACCAACTCAATGGGTGCATCAGTGATCAGTTCAAGAGAAGAAAATGGGGAATTACGGGTCTGCTTAAATCCCAGAGACCTTAACAAGATACTGACCCGTGAAAGATATCCATTACCATGGATGATATGTTACCTAAAATGTCTCAAGGTAGAGTTTTTTCAAAGGTAGATCTCAGTTCTAGATATTGACATTGCCAGCGTGACAATGAGTAATCATACCTCACAAATGTCATAACCCCATTCGGCAGGTACAGGTAACTCCATCTTTCGTTTAGCTTAACGGTGTCCTCGGCAATCTTTCAAAGGAAGCTCCGTCAAGCTATTCAGAACCTGCAAGGTGTGGAGTGTATGGCAGATGATTTACTCATTGACGGTGTGAATGAAGTGGATCATGATAAAAACCTGTGAGCATTTTTAAAAAAGATGTGCTGAGGAGGAAATCGCCTTAAACTTTCACAAATGCATATTTAGAGCTGCAGATTTGGAATCTGTTGGCCATGTGCTAACACAGGAGGGCCTGAAGCCGGACCCGAGGAAGGTTGAAGCGATTGTCAATATACCAAAACCGATCGATGTGGCAGTAGTGCCACGGCTATACAAGTTGCCGTCCGCTAACTCAGCAAATTCCTTCATAACCTATCCACAGCATTTGACCCTCTTCGGAAACTGTAGAAAACAGGATGTGAATGGCAGTGATCTAAAGATCAAGATGAGGCTTGGGCAATCTAAAGAAGTTCGTTTCTGAGACTCCAATATTGTCATACTTTGAAGAAACCATGAGCCTAGCAGTTGAGTGTGATGCATCAGAGAAGGGTCTGGTAGCCGCTGTTTTAAAGGAAAGGCAGCCATTGTATTATGCATCAAGGGCTCCGACTCAAGAGAACAGAGGTATGCCCAGATCGAAAAGGAATGCCTCGACATCTGCTTTACCCTGGAGAGTTTTCATCAATATACTTTGGATGAGCAGTAACTGTTCTAACAGAACATAGAGACTATTGTAGGAAATTCTCTGTACAAAGCCCCTAGTCGTCTCCAGAATATGAAAATGAGGTTATTGCTGTATGACATTGTCGAACATAAGAAAGGCCAAGTAATATACAGTCGTGACATGCTGTCCAGAGCGAATTTGGATAATAAAGCTGAGGACATTGATCGTTATGACGTTGATTCACTTAAGTTGCTACCTATTTCCGATAGACGATTGGAATAAATAAAGAAACTGACCAGATGCAAGGATTGTGCATGTCATCATGCAAGGATGGCAAGATGCTAAAGGCGACCTGCCCTCTGTACGTGGTTGAGCCTTATTTCTCAAAAAGTGATGAGTTCACGGTACATGTTTGAATAATTTTCTGCGGAGAGAGAGTGATCATCCCAAAACAAATGAGACCTCAGGTTAGGGAAATACTCCACAGGTCTCATTTAGGCCAGAGATCCACGCTCAGACAAACACGGGAGTGTATGTTTTGGCCCAAAATGTCTGTTGAGATCATACAAACAGTGAAGGATTGTGAATCACGTCAAACTTACGAAGCAGCTCAGCAGAGGGATCCTTGATGGCAGTTGAACAGCCCGACTGTCAGTTTCAAAAGGTAGCAGTAGACCATTCTGATTGGGACCATAGGACATTTCAGGTTTTAGTGGAATATCACTCTGGATTCTTTGATGTTTACGAAATAAGATCCACAACATCTACAGCGTGCTTTTGCAAACTCAAAATTCAGTTTGCGCGATATTTTGTTCCAGAAACTGTAATAAGCAACAATGGGCCGCAGTATGTGTCCGATGATTTCTAAAAGTTCTCTGTGGAATAGGACTTTGAACACTTGGTTACAAGTCCGCATCGTACTCAGGCACATGAAAAAGTCTAAGCGGCAGTGAAAGTTTCAAAGAAAATGCTAAAAAAATGTGTCATTATCCGGATCAGACCTTTTACTTGCTTTACTTGAAATTAGAAATACTCCGAGTCAGAATTTGGGGACTTCTCCGGTGAAGATGTTTTTGAATCGATTGAATGAACTAGAACGCTTATCTGTCTCAGCACAATTATTGAAACCACGCGGTGAAGATTATACTGAACATGACAAGCAAATGATCATGAACCAGAAATGGCGCACCAAAGAACGTTATGAAAAGACTGCAAGGGATCTAGCGCCTTTAAACGAAGAGAATATTGTACGAATGAAGCCAAAAAAAATCAGGAGAGAAGAGATGGAGAAAAGCAGTCGTAATTGAAAGACTAGATGAGAGATTTTACAGAGTCGAATCAGAAAATGGTATTTGCAGACGGAATCGCATCGACCTTAGCAAATCTGAAGAAGCACCGGACCAGTGTTAAGATGAGTCAGAAGAGGGGGGAAAAGAAAGACGGGTGAAATTATCAGAGAAAAGACACTCAGTGTTTCTCTTTTGTCACTCGCTGTAACATATCTTTGTTAACATTATGTGTCTTATTTATTTAACTACAAAATACTGATTCATGGCATTCGTAGCTATAACATTTCATTAGTACTATTTCATGAAGTAAAAATAAGAAGTTTTATCTTTTGTTTGGTGAAAAGGATGTTTCGATATTACTCTGACAACTCTGTACAAGTCGCCACCTCTGGGTGCAGCCTGTATCAATTTACGTGTGTGTTTCTTTACAGGTAATAAAACAGAAAAGTTCTCATGTACCAGGCTTACATGTCGTGTTTTTCAAGCCGATCTTTTAACACCCTTTTATCGCTATAAATGCCTATTTGAATAAAGTAATGGCAGAGATTAAATACATGTGAACTTTGTTTGTAAATGCAAATCTTTTGAATATTCTGAGGGAGAGGATTCTAATCAACTGATACAAAACATACATGTTTTTTTTTGTACAGCGATCTGTCTGTCCAGTGTATACTGTACACCAGCACCTTGTTAGCCGGTGCTGGTCACCTCTCTAGCCCAGTCCTTAAGGGTAAATCAATATTTAAGACTAGAATGAATGATGTGTACAAGCTATACAAGGCAGCATGATCAGAAGAAATTCAGTGATTAATTTTCTATCAAGCATATTTCATTTCAAATGAATTTGGCCTTTATTTAGTTTTTTTTTTATATAAAAATAACTTCAGTTGATATACTATTACAGTTTCATTTTAATTTGATACAGTCAGTTGTATTAAATATGTTTCTTTTGTCTAGTTAGAAATTCCTTAAATTTTTGAGGTAGGCCTATATAGCTAAATCTAGGTCATATGTTCAGTCCAAGGCCTGAAACTACAATGACCCAGACTTTTATTCAGCCACTGCGCAGCAGCACAGCTTCCGATGATTAAAACTGGTGTTGTAGCAAGAAATATATATCTATGGGTTGTGCGGTATGTACTCTCATTCTGAGTCATGCAAAGGTGTTATTTCTGCCAAAAGCTGAATATAACAAACTGGCTTTATTAATTCTTTTTTTTCCAAAGCCAATATCAGATCAGATTGATGTATGCACAATAGACAGAGTTTCAGCAGGACTATGTTCTGAGTATTCAGCATCCCTGCATGATTGAACACAAGACCACTTGCTGCTGTTTATATATAGTTTTCTGAGGG
The DNA here is from genome assembly GCA_026874595.1 of Sipunculus nudus. Taxonomy (NCBI): domain Eukaryota; kingdom Metazoa; phylum Annelida; class Sipuncula; order Golfingiida; family Sipunculidae; genus Sipunculus; species Sipunculus nudus. The sequence continues at coordinate 39,771,954 of CM049316.1, forward strand.
TCCCTTCGACTTCGACACAACGAGGTTTCACTGTATATATATTCACTGTGGCTGCTATCTTATTGCATACGCCTGCTGTGGCTTTGCACCTCGCCCGCTAAATTTGAATTGGTACTGGAATTGGCACATATAATTAATGTTCCTATAGAAACCACATAAATTCATACAGAAAATATGATTTATTTCAGTCATTTGGAAAATGTCTGCCAAAATTTCCAGCTGAGATAACTTCTTCCTTCCTAGGTAATATTCAGAATGCAAGCCCAAGTGAACAGTTACGGATAATATGTTAAATCCCACGTTGCCCTGTAACGCTCCCTGGTATTTATAGTGGATCCCGGTTTATATCCATATTTATAGGGATGAAAGTGTAAGACTTCAGAGCTTCCTACCACCCCCAGCTTTCATCCTTAAGTGGTCTGGCCCATTAATACAAGCAAGGATAGCCCTATGATAAAGTATAAGGCTGTCCTTGTTCTCTAGCGCTTGAATCAGGCATGCAGCTAGCTTGGCCTATACGTACGTCTGATACGGCACTTGGTCAAGTTGTAAGACATCAGGCCTATCTACCACCCTCTTACATATATATTTGGACTGACCCAATAATGGGCCACCCTATTGTAAAGTAGGCAGTCCTAGAGGGTTCTGGGAAGCAGAGTCTTTCACTTATCCTCTGGTGCCTGAATGATCCAGACGCGGGCCCAGCAGCCCACCACTGGGCCTGGGCGGCACTTGGTTAGGTCATTTTGACGTGCTATGGGGCCAAACGTTAATCGACATAGGTTAAATTACGGTAGCCGCCGCAATTGTAAAATCTTTGACCATCCCGTGTAGTTAATAGATTGGCAATAAATGGTTCGATCAGCTTAATAAGAAAAGGGACATAAGTCGATCAGGAGCAATTTTATTCCTATTCTATAACACTATCAGTTCAGTATTGCTTTATACAAAAGTTACCCAGTATAAACAATTTCAGCACACATGCAGTCTCACTTCCTCGCATACGACTGTTTATAACACCTTGTTATAGCCCTGTGTGATGGTAAACATAGTTTGTTTACAATAACAAGGTCGCATGACTGGAGGTCCCATTGAGAGGGGCAACACGCAGTTTTCATCCAGCGAGAACATGTATTTAATTATTTTAGCCAAGTCAGTTAGGGCATCTCCTGATTGGCACGTGTTGTGGCCTCCCCGCAGCACGAGGTCCGACGCACTGTGTTTATGTTGACACCTGCGATCGCGCCCGGTTCACTGTTTTTAACACTCGTTTACAGGAGGAAGCAGGCGGTTTCAAGGCAATATTTTGGCAGGTACAGACTTATTCTTACAAAGGGAAGAAGCTATTTCCGTGTTATCTCAACATGCTTTATAGGTGATTGAGCCCCTTTAGAAATTCCAACCAAATTTAGACAGACCTTTCGGCCATTTGGTGATTTTAAACTTAATTTGCTGTGTTGTTTTATTATATGTCCGTGGGGGAAATCTTACAACAGCTCCATGAGGTTTCCCTTACATATATATGCTTGGCACGTATATATTCTCGTATATTTATTCAGTAATTTTAGTATTAATTTTCGGTTAGGAATATCAAATAATTAAATAAATTGAAATTTCTTTCGTCCCCTTCAAAAAGGCGGAGTTAAAATCCCGGGATATAGTCTGGGAGTTATATTAAACTAAATATTATCCCAATAGGGACACCTGCTACAATTGACTTGGAAACCAAAAGTGAAAGAATTTACACCTCCAAAGAGGTAGAGAACCCTAAAATTATATAAGTTATATATTTATATATATATCGGTAATTATAAGACTATAAATATATATATTATCGGGCTATACACCACAAACATATTATCTCATACATAAGGCAGGTTTATAGGAAGTCAGAAATTTGAAGGTTACGTGAAATAATGGTAATGGCAATTCAATTAACTAGTAGCTTGACCATGACAACCTGATCCTATAGGTTTTGTACAGTTCAGTTAATCAGTAAGCTGTTCCGTGTTCCAAATGACGTTCCGTGGTTTCGGTGAACTTTTTGCTGCTGCACTGCTGTGCATACCAAACAACCATGGCGGGGAACATGAAAATCGTCTGGCTAACAGCAGTATTTTCCCTTATACCTTCCCTTGTCAATAGTCAGACATACTCGATCGATAATCAAAAACCAGAAGATTGTAAGAAAAGTGCTAGTGACCCAATACATCAATATTTTGACATTTCCCAACTAAAGTGCCGGGATTGCCAGCAAGGCAATGGAATCCAGACTGTCAGCGCAGACGGTGAGTTCCCTACGTAAACAAAAGCTATACCTGGCACGCTGCTACAAGTGTCAACACGCCTGAAACCGTTACTCATACAGTTCTGTCAGCATAACTAATACGATAATTTAGGTTGAAATAAGATCATAGTATTTTTTTTTTCAACTGATTATATATAAATTAATAAGACCTTGTTTTGATTTGGGCAAGTCCAGGCAGGCTACATACATTATTTGACAGTGGCACTGTCCCTAGTGTCAGTGTCATCATGTTTTTTCTCTCATATCCTGGTTTCGTTCCATTAGCTATACACCATACCAGGCTGGCTACCCACCTGTGTGTTTGGCATAAATGCAGGTTTCTGCCAGGGAATAGACTTTTTATACCTTTTTTTTTTTTTTTTTGGGGGGGGGGGGGGGGGGGTTCAAGGAAGGGCAGTTGTGTGAGGAAGATTACAGCATGCTAATTTTACTTTAAAAAGTTGATCTTGCATTAATCAGGGTTTGTAATTCCCAAGATTTTTTGCTGACTGAAAACCCTTCATAAACTGTAAAAAGAGGTAAATACCAGGAAATACTGTGGAGACCCTGAATGAGTAAAATATATATAAAATATAAGTTTTTATTAAAAATCTGGAAGTGACTATAGAATTTGGCCTGCACGGGAGAAGGTGGAAAATTAATAAAGTGTTTTGGAGTTATTTCTTGTTATGTGTTATTTTCTATGTTCCGTGACCTATGTTCTCTCAACTCTAATGTATCAGCGATCTGAAACATGATAGAAATAAGTGAAATATTAGTACATTGAGAACATGCAAAGATGTTATAACACAACAGGATTCAAACCACCGACCGCACACCCAGAAGCCGTCTGCGTAACTAACTGTGCCATGAAAGCAAGTTGCAAGGGAGAGGAATGCCAGGGTATTTAAGTCTATTAAAACTATTGTAAATGAATAATGTCCACCAGATGTCACTGTATTTCAGGGGTGGAATCTCAAAGGTGAATAATGGTACATGTAATAACGTGTTTCAGTTGGGGGCTGGCTGCCCCCACACCCCTGCTAAAATTAGGAAATGGTAAATGTCAAAATGAGGATGTGAAGCAAAATAAAAAGCAGAATGTGTGACAAAAGACAACAGGAATAAATTAAATGGGGGCTGGCCGCCCCCACACCCCTGCTTCAGTCACCCCCTTTGGATTTTTGTGTATGACGTCAGCATAGTTTGTGCACAAGGGACACAACATGGCGAGACATAACAGTGATGGATGGATACGTTAGTTGAAGTTGAGTTAACAAGAAAGAGCAAGTAAATGAAATTCACTATGAAAGACAGGACTGATTACACTTAAGTTTAAGTATTTAAATATTATTTGATGGCTTATTGTGATTATTAAACGGTTTCAGTCAGTTTAGACCCATTCTTGTCTGATGCAAATGCAGGCCGGATTCTATAGTTGGGCCAAAATCTGTTTTTTATGTATTTTTATGAGGGGCCTTGACATACAATTATCGATTCCTTACCTTCGATTCAATTCTTGACTCATTTCTTATTTAATTAGTCAGTTTCAGACATTTTAATTTAAGTGAAAGCTGTTTAACTAAAATGGAGCATATAATAATATACAATAGAGAACTGAATTTCCGAATGCCAAATTTCGGAAAATTCATTTTTCCTAAATTGAAAATGGGGGTACCGAAAATTTATTCTTATTTCCGAAATATTTTTCAAGCATGTAAACACCTCAAATGAATTTTTGTAATTACGAGTCACAAAAGCCTGCAGTCACATGGTTAAGCCGAGTAGTGACCCTAATTAATCAATTCTTGGCCTATGCTGTCACCGGGAAAAGGTGTGATAACTACATGTAGTCGCGCAACGCCAGGCTCCGTATACTCCTAGTAAGCAGCTGAGCAGTTTATCCAAGAGCACTTGTGCATTATCAACCATATCTCTTTATTCGAAAGAGTATTGGTGCAGTATCATTTGCACATTGCTTGTGCTCAAGTAGGTATAGCAGTGAGGCCTTAGCAAGCGGGCCAAACAATTCATTCAGAGAGAGCAATTGTGTCACTTTACTTAAACTCGCTGTTACTTAGCTTATTCATCTTTTCAGTTTTACTGTCAAGAAGAACACCAATTGAACATGATCGTCTTGCTTTCAAGAGTCATAGAAATGAAAACGGACTGTGTTATGTTTGTGCCACACTGGCGACGCCTGCGGGCTGCTAAAGAAACTAACCAGCTACAATTATGGCAATGTCATTTGACCTTTCCCTCCCATGAATTTGTTGGAAAAAATGGCACACAAGTATCCTTAAAACAGGTTAAAATTTGTTTTACCTATCAAACTCTGCCATAAATCTGATAAGTTTCGGTTGTAAGTTACTAGGGTTGAAAAGAAACATAGTGTTCCCTCAGTTATATTGCGTTAAGGTAATCATTAACTGTCGTAAGAAATTTGCCCTAGACATCCCCCCCCCACCGAATTTCCGAAAATTTGTTTTTCTGAAGGAAAAACTTGTCCCCCGTGGCTTTCAGAAAAACAGCGCTCTACTGTATATGTTTGTCTATGTAACCAGAATGCATTTCAGTACAGGTCACTCTTTTGTTATTTAATTTAACCAAAAGTGGAATTTTATTCTGTGACACTTAAACGGACATAATCAGAAGCTAAATTTTGGCTCTTCTTTCACACTATCAGTTCAGTTTTGCTTCATACAAATTTCCCAGCAAAACAGTCCCAGTACACAGTCTAATTTCCTCGCGTATGGCTGTTAAACACCATGTTATGGCTCAGCCTGTTGGTAAACACAGTCTATTTACCTTAACAAGGCTGCGTGACCAGAGGTTCGATTAGGAGGGGAAACACGCTGTGTTTCAGCCAGCAGAAACATGAATTACATTTATTGGGCCAAGTCAGACCGCCGAGACCGGGCATCTCCTGATTAACACCTGTTTTGGCTGAGCAATGCACACGGCCCCATGCACTGTGTTTATATTGACACCTCTCATCGCGCCCGGTTCACTGTTTTAAACATTTGTGTACAGGAGAAAGCAAATGGTTTTGGGGCAATATTTTGGCAGCTACAGATTTATTTTAAGGTAAAGAAGCTATTTTTCCTGTTAACTCAACATACTTTATAGGTGATTGGGCCCCTTTAAATGTGTATAAACTTATGAACTGTTATATATGTGTATCTGTTTTGCTTCAGGGTTGAAATGTGTCTGTGTCAAAGGAATGAAACTGACCAGAGACTTTGGTGGAGGTTCAATAACATGTGCTGCTTGCCCAGCAAATCAGGTAATAACATTTTACTCAACATTGCTGCAGAAAAACAAGTTCATACATGCATCACAGGGACGTTATAAGGACTTACTGTAAAATTAATTACCTAGAGTTTATTTATATGTACACAGAATAAGCCAGAAATCACAAATGCTGTAGAAAAGGAAAGTAAATAACTGGCTTTAATAGATGTATTCTGGCTTTTGTGGGCAAATGATAGATACATTGGGATATTCATATTGATTTTTTAATAAATACAAAATTCTTTGGAGAAAATTAAGCATGTTTAGCTTTTCCTCATAGTCCTACAGCCAAGGTCTGGCCCATATAATCAGTCTCCAGCAGTAAGTTTTCAGTAATATCTCACTCTCTCTGTATCAACCCTGTAGTTGATCACAACTGCAAGATAAGTGGTGCTACTATTGATTTAGCAATTTTTTTCACACTTTCTAGAAATAAGTTAAATAACCTAGTAAAATTATATAGATGTTCTTCACTGAGTCAGAATTTATATCATCTTTAAATCCATAGGTAACCAGCCTTACCATAGAGGATAAATTTGCATTCCTGTCTACACAAGGGTTCACTTATTTCTTTTAAAATAACACTGGGTTTCTTTTCAAAGTTTTCTTGTATTTATCTACACAGGGATTTTCAACCACTTTTCTCATTCTTTTCATTAATTTTAGCCACATAGTTATCTTATTTTGAACCACACTTAGTTATTTCATTAACCTGAAACAGTTTTCTTATTTTATAAGGTTCCACGTAAGGTTTTAACCAGATTGAGTTATATTTTTAACTTCACAGAGTTTTACTTTTTATTTATCCATATTGATTTATTTTTTGACTTGACAGAATGTTCTTATTTTTAACCACTTTTTTTATTTTTAACTTCACAGTGTCTTCTTATTTTGTAACCACACTGAGTTATATTTTGATTTACATTGTTTTCTTATTTTTTAACCACACAGTTATATTTTCTACTTTACAGAGTTTTCTTATTTTGTAACCACACTGAGTTATGTAATTTTAAACTTTACATAATTTTCTTATTTTAAACCAGGTGACATCAGCTGATGGTTGGAACTGTGTGGCTTGTGGTGCAGACACACCTTTTGATCCTCTAACACAGGAATGTAAACCTTGTACAGATGGCATCGCAGGTAATTATTTATCCATTTTGCAGCTACAGTAAACCCTGTTCCTGAACTGCTCAGATAACTTAGTATTTAATTACTTTTATATAAAAGGTGAAAGTTCATAACTGGGTGGTCAGATAATTTATCTGTCCATTTTATCTGTATTGAGCAGTTCTTATCATATTGTAGGTCTTTAAAGTTTGTAGATCTTTGTAACAGTAATTAAACACGGAAAAATATATGTGCCATTTAATTGCCACTTACTTGCACAAGGGGGTATTGTTTATGTGGACATTTATGGGAATTTCCAGTGGCATTTACTGGCCTGGCAAATACCCCCCAACCCTGCAGATAAATTAAACTGATAGAATGTTGATGCTTTGTAATGAAAATTTTACTCATCATTATTGATTAAATGGTAGGTAATATGTTGTGTCAGGTGACTGATTTAAGGATGAAAGTATAACCTCCTTCCAATTGTATGATATGATGTGAAAAGAGGTCATTTAAATTAAAGCGCAAATATAATATACATTTCAGTGCAGTGGTACAATTCCATTTAAACTGATCTAGGTTAATGAGGTACTCACAGAACAACTACTGACTGCTAGTACTGTGTTTTGGAAAGGTTTTCTGGCTAAGTATTATTACTGTGATAGCATGAATTATGAAGTCTTTACATACTTACTAATTATACTGCACATCTGATACATATAAGCAACAGTAGGCCCTTGAATTATGAAAAGGTGTAGTGTGTCTATGATGCCAAGAGATGATGCATCCTTCAAACTTGAAAAAGTGTGAACTTGAAAGATAACTATACATTGTGTGACAATTTTATCATTTTTCTTATTTTTGTTAACTTAGATACAAAAATATGGAGGCGATTTCTTTATATTCACATAACATTTTAAGTTCATGTGACAATCTATAAAGAATCTATGGTCATCAGTTATTTTTAGCTTTCAGTCATGAGAAATGATTTTACGAGCAGTTCCTAACACTTGAGAGCTGTGATTGTTATTTGGTCTTGTTCATTGATGGTTCATATTTTCAGCGGAGAGATATCTGAATGGGACGTGGAACCAGGTAAATAATGTGAATACCCAGCAGTGTACAATCTGCTCCAACAGGACCAGTCCAAATCTGGCTGGAAACAGGTAGGAATACTGTAAAATACTGTAAAAAGTATCTGAACAACAAATGCATTGATCACAATGATTCTTTGAATGCATATTTGTCATGGAGTGTTTCATCAGTTCCTTCAGACTGGTGGTAGCACCCGGACTTTTTCCAGTATTTACACATTTTCTCTCTATTTTTGAGACCTAGTGTCTGTACATGCAGGTAGGCCAATAAAATGTCTCTTTGGAAACCTTAAATTGGGTCTCTGTCACCCATATTTGACCGAGCTATGGGGCCTAGAAAAACCTCCCTAGACTAACTAAAAATTTTATAAAAAAAGCTCTAGTATCTGAACAACTAGTGCATTGATCACCATGATTCTTTGCATGCATATTAATCATTGAGTGTTTCATCAGTTCCTCAAGACCGGTGGTGCCACCTGTACTTTTTCAAATTTTCAAAATTTATCCTAATTTTGAGACCTTCAAAATATGGTCATCTGTTAACAGGGCATAAATTGTTACCATTGGACCTGGGATCTTCTATCTGGACATCCATGAAGGTCCATGAAAAATCTCTCTGGAAACCTTTAATTAGGTCTCTGTCACCCATATTCTCCAAGCTATGGGGTCAGAAGTACCCCCCAGAATAATGGAACATTTCGTACAAAAGCTCAAGTATCTGAACAACTAATCCATAGATCACCATGATTCTTTGTATGCATATTAATCATTAAGTGTTTCATCAGTTCCTGCAGACTGGTGGCTCCACCTGGATTTTTTAGAATTTTAAGCAATTTTTTTTCTATTTTTGAGACTTTTAAAGAAGATCCAGTCATCCATTAACAGGGCAAAAATCATAACCACTGGACCCAGAATCTTCTAACTTAAAATCCAGGGAGGTCCATGGAAGGTCTCCTTGTAAACATGAAATTAGGTCTCTGTTACCAATATTCTTTGAGTTATGGGCCATATAAGCTCCCCAAGAATCATTTCAAATATTTGATTGCTATATAGGGCACAAATCATAACCATTGGACCCAGAATCTACTCACTTGACATCCTGAGAGTTCCTCAAGAGTTCTCCCCAGACACCTGAAATTGGGTTATTGTGACCTATATTCTCAGAGTTTTGGGGTACGTTTGAGCACCTGAGAAATAATGCAAAATACTCACAAATTGCCAGATTCCTTAGGAAAGGCTTGTTTGATTGTCATCAAATTTGGTGTGCTTATGGGTCTTGATGAACTTAAGCTAATATGCATGAATAATGATGCCACCTACATTAACTTAATTAGTTGCCTGTGCAAAGACATATTGTCAACATGTCAGTCGGCTGAGCATCATGACCCATGGGTCACTTGTTATAAAACAAAAGTAAAAAACTTGCCTTTTCTTCAGTGACATGGTTCCTCCTAGTACATCTTCCTATAAGCAAGTTTCTACCAGCTGCACTGCCAGAGACCTGTGTTTGTCAAGCTATTTGGTTTGCTGTTACATCATAAGACCATTATGGGGGAGGTGAAGGGAAGTTACATAAATTTGGCCTCTGAACCATGTAAACATAGTACTGTTAAACTTGTCACCACGTTTCTCTTTACATATGAATGGGTGAAAAAACACAAGCTGGTACTGTTAATATTGTGATCTCATTTATCTTTCAATACCTAGGTGTGAAAGATGTAACCAGGTGCTGTCTATGCTACCTGGACAAGGCAGCTGTGACTGTCCAACTGATCAGCAGGTGAACAGTTTGTATTATGTACATTTTCATTTACGTATACCAGTATATAATCTCAAAATAGAAGTTAGATCAATTTGTATTTTGTTACACATAATTGAACATTATCTCCATGTTGTAAATAGTCACCATATATTAATATAAATTATTATTTGGAATATTCTCAATATCATATTTTTAATCATATGTAACAGTAATATTTCATTGTCAGTGCAGCAAATCATATATTTTATAGTAATATTTCAAAATATGTTGTTGTTTATCACTAATTTGCAGTTTTATTATCAACTTCTTTCATTGTTATTCTTAAATTTAATATTGTTATCCTCAGGTCTGTTGTTATTTAAATATAATTATAGCATTTATATCTTAAAACTTACAGTTTTAATCTGACTTTAAACAGTAATATCCCTTCCAAATTTATATTCTTTCAGAATTTCTCTCATTAAAGTAATTGACTATTGTTTTTAGACATAAGGGTACTTTCTTTGTTCTTATTTGTCAGTTGCTTTCATAATCATACTTTCTTTATTTCAGTCAGGTGGCATCTGTTTCAGGGAAAGATCAGATTTGGTTACTGAGAGGCAAAGTCTCTATGAAGTCAAATATGAGGCAAGTTAAATGTCTTGTCTCTAAAAGAATTTTTGTTTTTTTTTTTTACATTTAAAATGGAATTGTTTAAATTTGTGAGCTGCTTCTAATGATTCATTGTTGCTTTCCATCAGCCCCTCTGAAGCTGCACGAAATCTCTATTTACTCTGTATGCTTTAAATAAAAGGCCTGTAACTGTGTATCCCAGTAAAAGAATCTTTGAATATTCATGACTGGTAACTTACTGTGTTGTTAATCAAATGGTTTCAAAGGTTGAATTTCCCTGACTTTATTCAGGTTGACATGTGGACCATGATGTTATGCAAGAGTCGAATTCTCTGTGTGATAAAGGTTGCTGGTTTTAAATTTGGCTCTTGCCAGGAATAATAATTAACAGCTGCAGAGGTAACTGCTGCATGTCAAATTGATGGCTGGGTGATTCAGAAAGAATTTGGAGATTCTGTTGGTATTGTTATAGAAATTTTGAGAAAAAAATAATTGTGTAACTTTTAGTCGAAGGGACTTGAATAAAGACAAAAGTAATCAAATGGTGTTAAGTAAAAACAAACAAATTATGGCTCTGTCATATTTTAATTCAATTTTTAGGGAATTAGAACATAATATTACTTTTTGCAAAAAATCTTAGTCTCAGTGGGTTAGTATGCAAAGTATGTTGTAGTGAACAATAATGAAGAAACAAAGTAATCATGGTTTCAAAGAAATTTCTCTATTACCGAGCCATAAACTCATGTTAAATCACACAAGGTACGGGCAGTTAATACATCTTTTTAAACTTATGAATTCTATCAAAGCACCAGTAAATTATGGTATAAACACTATTGAAATCTGAAAATCACTTTTGTAAAAACCCATACTTTCAAAAGAACTAATCGTTACTTGGCAATGAAAGTCGGTGAACTGTTTGTTTAATAAATTAAGTGCACAAATGCAGTAAGTGGAAGCAAATTATATATAAATAAAATAGGATTTACATTTTATTTTTGGTTTTCATTTCAGGATGGAACAACAATAAGTAGTTCTGAGTACTTCCTCAACAACATCAGAGCAGCACAGGGGATGTGTAATGTGAGTAATGAAATGTTCAAAAATATGATTTTATCAGTTAGAATTTTATTTTTACAGTCAATAAATAGAACATATTTATAAATCATAGCTTATTTTTTATTTACTAAAAAATTATTTTGGAGCCTTAACATTGGTAAATAAAGTAAGCTGCTCTTTTTATTCATGCTTCTAGTCACAACTTTTCACTGAACACTTGGCAATTTTGACACATGATATATTAGGCTTATTCCCCATGTTGCAGGTGACCTACAACAATTTGACAGCCTGTCAGCTGCTGGGTAATTTGTGTGTGATGCTCATGTACACAAAAGAGAAAGGTCAAGACATCAGGGCCAATCCAGATGGCTGCTCTCTGTATTCAGAACTGGCCAATCGCCGTAATGCATTGCCTAGTCAGCGGTAGGTTCAAATACATGCTTTCTTTTAAGTTTTATATTGGCCATTTGCTAATCTGCCTGGCCTAATTCATCTTTTTTACTCAAGTTACATATTATAAAATAACTTATTTATGTATGGCCTGGTTTCTGATACCAGGGTGATGTGAAACAGAGATTTAAAACAAGACAGTTGATTCAGAAGAGTGATATAAAGGAAATACAGTTAAACCTAGTTGATGATAGTAAGTCACACAAAGACTATAGGGAAGTTTCAGATTACACAAAAAATAATATAAATACACATGAACACCATTTCACTCTCTTAGCATAACATTTTTGTAACCAAGACCTTAAGCTCCACACGCAGTGGTTATACACTGCACTCGTCCCAGAAATTCTTTTGTGTAACAACTGCTTTTTCTGTAACCGACCACCAGGGTGGCCACAGAACAAAGAATTGTAATCACACCAGACCAGTATGAGCCTGGTGTTGCATTGTGCATCCAGCTCCAAATTTAAAAAACATGTGACACCTGCTCTGGTTGGTCTGATAACACCAGTTCTGACATAGGGCTAATTACCAGACAAATGAGAGCTTGTCACCACCGTAGTCAAACGTAGCCGTGACATCCCGACTAAGGTAATTGGATAAATGGGCTGGTAAGCCTACTCGAGTTATGATACAAGTAATATCGAGGAATGTATTGCAGTGGTCATGCATCAGGTTGTATCATATTGTGGTAAAATTATGCTAAGAATGATTCATTAACACAGTAGTATACATGTGAGCTCACAACCCAAACTTGAGCACCTTCTCCATAGACATAATTCATGGGTCATTTCCTGTATCGCCTGCAAGCGGCCTCACTCATGTTTGGTATTATTAGAAAGTACACAAAAATGCTAACAATTGGTCTGGTTTATGTTGATTGACAGTGTACCTGTATGCAGTGAAGCATTGTCAGAAATGATGAAAATATTTGCATTTTCATAAGGCCTTATAATGCGTTCCTCAGACTTAGATGTAAAGACACTCTGGCGCCAGTAATCAGGTTGTACTGCAAGAGGGTTGATATGAGGCTTAGTCAAACCCAGAGAATCCTGTAATGCAAAGCAGTGGTTACACTAAAGGATGTATAGGATGACTGCAGTGTATAACCGTTGTGTGAGAAGGGTCACCATGACCTCTGTGGTTGTTGATTCCAGAGACTGTGACCACATACCATGTGAGTCTGTGATGTATGACTAACAGTTTAAAAATGAAAACGCAAGCTAACCTCTGTGATCAAAGAGCACAGTCTTGATGGCAGGCTTGGTAAATTTTATTTTCAAAGGCTTATTTTACAATCTTTAACACATTTTCACAATTCTGATAATCTGTAATAAGGACAGATGTACACTATATAAAAATAAAGCTTATATAGTTTGATAAACAAAATACCGGTATGTGTTATGTAATGACCAAAAAAGCTCAAATATAATTTGTGCAATGCAACCATCTCTTGGCAACATCATCGCCATGAATAACTTTTGGCAGAAGATCAAAATTTGAGCCAGTAAACTCAACTAGGAGACACAAGGACTCTCAGACAACACCAACTTTCATTACAAACCCTTATTTTTCTATAAGTTCCCATCTCTATATTACAAAATATTTGGTGTAATATATTGTAAAATAGGCAATTGAAAAAAACCCTCTAAAATGCACATTTACCCCAGGGTTTAATGAGCTCTGGCAGATACACAGATCGTCTGTTTTTTATGGGCAAAAACCTCATAATTTTAGCCTCTTTCGGCTTAAAAATGTTTTATGATGAAACTGTTAAGCTAAATCGTTAAATTTTTTCAGGTGAATTATCCTTGGATAGGGTTCTTTCAAATGTATAAGAATAGATTGGGTGCGTTGCTTTTTGGTAGAGTCATAGAATGCTGAAGTTTGTCTTGAGGCCATAAGTAAGTCTATTTCGACTGAGGGCTGCATTAGTCTTCTTTTGCAAAACTGTTGTTTCAACTTCTGTAACATTGCACAAAAATATTCTTGGGAGGGCTTTGTTCAAGTTTACTTAGTTGATTCTTGGGAGGGTCATTGGATCTTTAACAGTGAAAGGACTATATCTTTTAATATTTTAAACATTTTGATAAAAGAAATCTTATTGAAATGTCATCTTGAAAAAAAGCACTGTAGCCAAAGTCTTTTAGTATGTGTAATCAGATTTACTAACAGGCCAAGATTGTGTCTGTATCTATAAATAGCTTGGTAGACAGCCAGCTATTTTAGATTTGACAACAGGACAAAGGTCAGTCATGATCTATTTATAGTTCCGGCAACTGCCAAAGGTATCAGATTTTGCAGCAGGTCAAGTGTTGACTCAGTTCAGCCAGGTACAGGTCAAGAGTTCACTCAGTGCAGCCAGATGCAGTTCAAGAGTTCACTCAGTGCAGTAGCTACAGAGAGCAATTTGTTCCCCTTCACTCGGGGCAACTGCCTTTCTCAGCTAGGCCTGGTCAACCTAGTGTACCTGACTCGTGTATTTTGATGTATTGGCCTGATATTTTGACCTGTACATGCATTTTTTATGGCTTTCTTGTACACAAGACTGGTGTCCCAACCTACAATGACTTTTGCACAATGTATGTATCTGCTTATTTCTCAGGAGGGATTTGATATATCAGCCTGAAATTTTGCATATTTATACATATCAGATGGCTTTGTTTTATACAAAACTGGTGGTGCCACCTACATTTATTTTTGCACGGTTTATGTTCCTGCTTATTTTCAGGATGGATTTGATATATCAGTCTGAAATGTGGCATATGTATTCATCTCAGATAGCTTTGTCATATGCAAGACACCTACATCAATTTTTGCACGGTGTATGTCCCTGCTTATTCCTCAGGAGTGATTTGACATATATCAGCCTGAAATTATACCTGTTGACACATATTGGACAGTTCTGTTGTATACAAGACATGTGACGCCACCTTTAATTGTTTCATGTGTCTGTGCACATAGCCGAAGAGTGGTTTGAAGTATCTGCCTGAAATCTTGCATGTCCATACATCTTTGATGGCTTTCTCGTACACAAGACTGGTGGTGCCACCTACAATCATTTTGGTGTTACGAACAACCATGCCAGTATTTCAGCAGTGACGTTTGTGTAATCAGTGCATGTCCTCGGGTTCAAAATTTTTGGTGCTTGCATTGCACATATACATGTCACACTTGTACTTGAAAAGTAATGGTCCAGCATGGAAGCATTATACCTGATGTTTATCCCATTGCACAGGTTTGCATTAGGCCTGTAGGCCTTGATACTTATGTTTGATCATGGAATTACAACTGAATCCCAACACTTCTAAAAAATGACTAATAATCAATACTCAGTTGTTGATATGCTGTTGATGAATACTTATGATCAAGGCAATGACTCCCAACACTAGCTTAGCAACACAGGCAAATGTACAAGTACACAGACTTCAGGGCAGACAGACATAGGTGTAAAAATGATACCTGCATTCACATATTTTCAGTAATTTTGAGCATATTACTTGATCTTTTACAGTCAATGATGTTTAGGGATAATGTTGAAGTGTCACTTAATGGTAACGTCTGTTAGATCGTTATTGCCAAACTGTTAGTTATTTCTTTAAAAAATACATACCAGGAACAAAGAAGAATTACCAGAAAGGTAAGGTTGGTTGGCAAAAAACACTAGTGTGCAAAACTCACAGTTAATAATTGTATGTGTTTAGTTTTGAGTGTTTCAGAGTGAATACCAATATCCCAACTTATGTCCATAAAAAAAAAATGCATTATACCTCCTCCCCCAGCAGAGGTTTAGTCATTATCCCCTTGGGACTTGATCGCCACAATAGTGGAGATTCAAAGAGATTCATGAATATTCATGAATAGCAACTTAGTGTGTTGTTTTAAAATGTGATTCCCATACTTGTTTCAGGTTGATACAGACGTGGACCATAATACTGTACAAGATTCGAACTTCTACATGCTGTAAACATTGCTATTTTTATGCCCCTGCCACAAAGTGGCCGGGGCATATAGTTTTACCCATGTCCGTCATTCCGTCCTTCCGCTATTCCGAAATGAAACAGTTGTACGGACTTTTTTTCGCAATGCCTGCAGATATTGGCCTGATTTTTGGTGTGTGGGCAGATATAGACCAGTTACAGATCGAGTTCGCTTTTCGTCCTGGTTGACCTACTTTTGACTGTTTTACGGCTCCTAAACTTAGAAAATTTCATGAAAAATAGAAATATTCATGACAAATACACATGTACGGACTTTTTTTCGCAATGCCTGCAGATATTGGCCTGATATTGGTGTGTGAGCAGATATAGACCAGTTACAGATCCAGTTTGCGTTTCATCCTGGTTGACCTACTTTTGACCGTTTTACGGCTCCTAAACTTAGAAAATATCATGAAAAATAGAAATATTCATGACAGATACACATGTACGGACTTTTTTTCGCAATGCCTGCAGATATTGGCCTGATTTTTTATGTGTGAGCAGATATAGACCAGTTACAGATCAAGTTCGCGTTTCGTCCTGGTTGACCTACTTTTGACCGTTTTACGGCTCCTAAACTTAGAAAATTTCATGAAAAATAGAAATATTCATGACAGATACACATGTACGGATTTTTTTTCGCAATGCCTGCAGATATTGGCCTGATTTTTGGTGTGTGAGCAGATATAGACCAGTTACAGATCCAGTTCGCGTTTCGTCCTGGTTGACCTACTTTTGACCGTTTTACGGCTCCTAAACTTAGAAAATTTCATGAAAAAAAGAAATATTCATGACAGATACACATGTACGGACTTTTTTTCGCAATGCCTGCAGATATTGGCCTGATTTTTGGTGTGTGAGCAGATATAGACCAGTAACAGATCGAGTTTGCATTTCGTCCTGGTTGACCTACTTTTGACCGTTTTACGGCTTCTGAACATAGAAAATTTCATTGAAAATATGAAATTTCATGACAAATACACATGTACCGTTTATTTTTCTCAGTGCCTGCAGATATTGGCCTGATTTTTGGTGTGTGGACAGACATAGACCAGTTACAGATCGAGTTCGCGTTTCGTCCTGGTTGACCTACTTTTGACCGTTTTACGGCTCCTAAACTTAGAAGTTTTCATGAAAAATAGAAATAGTCATGACTGATACACATGTACAGACTTTTTTTCGCAATGCCTGCAGATATTGGCCTAATTTTTGGTGTGTGGGCAGATATAGACCAGTTACAGATTGAGTTTGCGTTTCGTCCCGGTTGACTTACTTTTGACCGTTTTATGGCTCCTGAACATAGAAAATTTCATGAAAAATATGAAATTTCATGACAAATACACATGTACAGACGTTTTTTTGCAATGCCTGCAGATATTGGCCTGATTTTTAGTGTCGGCAGATATTGACCAGTTACAGATGGAGTTCACGTTTTGTCCCAGTTGACCAATTTTTGACCGTTTGACGGTGCTCTAACATAGAAAATTTCATAAAAAAGGTCCACATGTATGGACTTTTTTTCGCAGTGCCTGCAGATATGGGCCTGATTTTTGGTGTGTAGGCAGATAATGACCAGTTACAGATCGAGTTCTTGTTTTGTCTCAGTTGACCTACCTTTGACCATTTGACTGCTCCTGAACATAGAAAGTTTCATGAAAAATATAAATTTTCATAACAAATGCATATGTACTGACTTTTTTTCCTCAATGCCTGCAGATACCACCCTGATTTTTTTTGTGTGGGCAGATAATGACAGTTACAGATCGAGTTTGTGTTTCATCCTGGTTGACCTACTTTTGATTGTTTTACGGATCCTAAACATAGAAAATTTCATGAAAGACAGAAATTTTTATGGAAAATGCACATGTATGGACTTTTTTTCACAATGCCTGCATATACTGGCATAATTTTTGGTGTGTTGCTTGATAATGACCCGTTACAGATCGATTTTGCATTTTGCCCTTGTTGACCTACTTTTGACCATACGACACCTCCTGAACTTAAAAAATTTTCCAAATTTTACAAATGTTTCTAATTTGCCCAAGGCGAGGGCATTCGTGTCGTTCTGACACATCTAGTTAAAAATTGCTTCTGCAAGGAATAATTTATGACAGTTGTAGAGGTAATTGCTGCATGTTGCCATGGTATATGAAATTTTGAATAAAATTATGGTTTAAAATTATGATTTTTAATCAAAGGGAGTTAGATTAAGAAAAGAATTATGACTTTTATCATATTTTATCTATATTCTAAGGGCATTAGAAAATCATCAATATCAGCAACAAAATTTTAGTCTGATAGGGTAAAAGTAACCCCTAAATGTGTATTTTTCCTAGAATGTGATTTACTGTTGGTTTTTAATTTGTTCCAACATTGGGTGTGGCTGCTGATGGAACTTTGCAGGTTATGCTCTAAGGGTTAAACATTTTTACACAGCCTGACATTGTGTGCTAATATTTAAGTGGCTTAGAGACCAAATGCCAAATATAAGATGGAAACTTCATGATGAAAACTAATTATATAAATACAACCATGCCGTTTCTTCTCTTTCTTGTTACTAGGTAACATTGCTTCACCCATGATTCTCCCAGTGATATATACATTTTAAGAATATTTATGACATAAAACAACCAGCAGCTTTTAAAAGCAGTTATATGTGACCAGTGACTCTGACCAACATCAGTGGGAGCAAGTTGGGTGTTGTCAAAAAATAAACCTCCGATATTGATTTTTTTCTCTCAAATATTTTGTATGGTGAGGTTTTGGTTTAATCGTAGCTGACTAGACCTACTGGTATGCCTTATACCTACATTAATATTGTAGCTTACTTTGGTTACTGATATGACCTGCCAATTATGAAAAATAAGCTTGAATTCTGATATAGACACCCCTTGGTGGAAATTACTAGTATCTCATGAAGTGCACAGACTTATAATATTAAGGAGGTCGCAGTGTCGGGCATGAATAATCTGAAATTTACTGTAATGCTTGATACATGTTATGCTTTATCAAGTATTGACAGGTTGAGTTTGGTCTTCCTGGTGCTATTAACACAGTTGTTATCATTAAATGTGAGTGTATCAATTCTGTGTAATTTTATTTGAAGTTCTAAGACAGGACAAAATTGATATTAATTTTCACAAAGTGCTGTTCACTAGTTTGACACTTTTGAATGATTGCCTTGTGTTCTCACTTGTTACAATGATACATCTGATGATATAAATACTCACCTTTTATTATGATGGGCTTATCTGTATGCAGTGTTCTATGTGCCTGTTTTCACTCTCAGTTGATCTTGCACTTGAAATAGAAAGGAATGCAGTGATTGCTGTATAATACCTGGTTGTTATAACCCCAGAAAACAGATTTCTAAATTTATACCAGATATTTGTGCCTTTAAAGCATCTTTGCTGCATATGCCATCGTCTTCTCTTTCTTCCTTTTTGTCAAACCTGGTCCCTGTACATAATGTCACAGTTTATGCTTCTCAGCTTATAACCATGATTCATTATTATTTTTTTAATGAGGATTATTGAATGAAGATAAAAGTAAAAATATGATAAAAATGATATATAATTATTAAGCCTTCTGAATATCAGTTTTTATATGTATGGCATTCTGAAGGAATAATTCCAAAGTAATTGCTTGTCAGAAACACATGTGAGTGAATATCTTAGGTTTTTATCAAGGATTTAACATTTTACCTGCTGAGGCTGTGCCAGGGATCAAACTTAGGACCTTCTGATTCAAAGTTAATTTCAGTAGAGCGTCATTTATCTGAACACTGTTTATTGTAAAAATTGTTTATCCAAAATTGAAAACTGAGAACAGAAATTTTGACTGTTTATACAAATTCCAAACAAAGAAAATATTCAACAATGAATTGAATTCCAGGGCCACATAGTATAACTTCAGTATATTTTACATGATAAATTGATAAATTGATGGATAAACCTAAAAACAAATATTGCATTGCCAATGTTTATTTTGGACTAGCTTCATTAATTCATGTCTGCTAATCTCTGGTAATTGTGGTGCTCGGATGTAGGTTGGCAATCATAGTGAATCATATTCAGTCCTTTTTAATCAAATGATTGTTTATCTGAACAATCCTGTCCTGCAAGCTCTTCCTATAAATGATGCTCTACTGTGCTTTAATCACTAAAATACACATATCCCACATAATTCTTTGATTGATTTTACAAATTTGATGAAAGTTTTGTGGCTTTCGGGAAAAAATATCAGTACAAATCCCAGGCTATGTAAATGATCTTGTTTGACTGTCTTGAAGGCATATGCTTATATCATGATCTGATTTTATCAGACCAGACAATATGCCATGGCTTTACTATGGTGGGGATACAGCTGACCGCATACTGACCAGTCCTCAACTGACCACAGAATACACTTTCCCCAACTCTCGACTGCAGTTGAGAATGGCGCGTTATGATGTGGATGGTAAGTTCGTAGGATTGACCAACCTGGACGGGGGAGAGCTACAGCTGTGTGAGGCACCGCAGGAAACTCTGGGAGCCACCTACTCTTTTGGAACAGAATACACAAGATCAGTGAGTGCTTGCTCTTCTAAACAACTCTTGTGGCTCAATTACTAAGGCCAGACCAAAGGACAATGGTTCTACAAAATCACTGCTATTTCTTACAGATTTTTTTAATTTTTGAATGAGCAGTATCTGTGTTGCACATTGACACACTGCTGCTTTTGCCACAGTCCCTTGAGTGAAACCATTACATGTATTAACAGTGCAAAATATTCATTTATAAATGTGTCATTGTAAATGAATTAAACTGTGTTAGCACTGTTCTAATGCTTCATTTTAAGAATGGTCCTCCATATTTTGCATCCTTTCTGAAGCTTAACACAATATTACATACTGTTTTCCTTTACATGTATTAAAAACAAAAAAAACGGGGGGGGGGGGGGGGGGGGGATGCTGCCCACTTGCATCATCTGTTTGGTCCCAGAGTGCATTGAATAATAAATTTTTTGTTTGGCCAAGTTCTGGCACAGGTACAGGTGCTGCATATATTTACTGATTGACTGGTAATATTGACTGTGTTTGCCCTAAAGTAACAAGAACTTTAAATCAAAGATTTTCATAAATCAGCTCATCCTGCCCCAGTTAGGGTTAGCACTATTCTAATGCTTCATTTCAAGAATGATCCTCCATATTTTGCATCCTTTCTGCAGTTTAACACAATATTACATATTGTTTTCCTTTACATGTATTAAAAACAAATAAACAGGGGGGATGCTGCCCACTTGCATCATCTGTTTAGGGTAGGGGATTCCAGCCCTTGGTAAAGTGATTGTCTTTGTCATTTCAAAACAATAAAATGAAATCATCCTCTGTGCCTTAACAGGCTGATGATTTTGGCCAGGAAAGGATGGAAAGATTAATATTTGTTCAGTTAGTTTGTTTACTATTTAAAAATCCCATATAGCATCTCGGGTGTAGAAATGCATTTACTTTAGTCTCGAGATTTTTCAAAAATTCTCAGAAATTCCGGGTTTCACCAAATGCAGGGATTACCAGAGCGTCGCAGATATGTGAAGCACAGTATAATGATAGATTGGTCCATTCACAATAAAAAATTCTGTATCAATATTTTATGGAATATGATCATATATCAACCTAAATAATTTATTAACTGCTCTTTGACAACTTCACTCTAAGATAATTTATCAATTTGGAGTTTTTAATGCCAAAATTCTACCTGAGCTGCTCCAGTTGTATCAAAGTTAAGAGCTTTCATCAGGTCCCATCCATTGACAAATTAGTTTATGGATGAAAACTCAGGTTTAGGTAGACAGGTTGGCTTCAAACTGATCACAGGACCCATATTTAAAAAAAAAAAAACTCATAAACATATCCTTATAGACAAATTCAGCTGAGCGTTGAGACCCATGGTCCCTAGTTGTGGTTTTTTTTTATATTTTTCAGTGTAAGCTTTATGCCCAGGACCTTTGGAATAACTACAACACAATGTTCCATGATGTTTGTATCCTTTTTGACATTCTGTATTGTACACTGTGGTTACTTTTTCTCCACAAGGGTAAATATTTGGTGAAATCCGTGAAAGGAATGATCATGAAAACAAAACCTTTGTGAATAATATGCCTCACCTACAAATGCATGCAATCAGTCATTAACCCAACAGGTTCATAAGCATTTCATATATAAGTTTTCTATGGCTTTACCTTCAAAATTTGAAAGGTAGAAGGCTGATACTATATGAATAATAGCATATGTTTTATGTTATCTGTAAATTAAACTTAATTTAAAGCTTGTTATCATGAATAATACCAATTGTTTTATCTGCCAAAAATTAACAAATAATACAATTCATTTGATTTTCCCTCGGACCCTCGTCAAACAGTAAAAATGTTATCTGCATGTTTAATCAAACAAAAAATCATACACGCACTTCATTTAGGTTAATCTGCATTAACATCACAAAAATATAACCTTGAAACACTGAAAAACTGAAAATCACAAAAACCACCCTGATGAATGTGAAGCCTGTACCACAGTATATGAGCATCTTTGAAGACATAATGGTTGATTAGCCTGTTGTTTATCATTAGTTACACATTTTTAATGGAGCATTGTTTATCCTCACTCCTCAGGGTCAAGGTTTTTGTTCAGATACACATATATTTTGATAATATTTGTATGAAACACCAGCTTCTGTATTATCAGCCTGGTAAGATATAGACTCAAAGGTTGAAGTGCCATTGGCCAGAGTGACCAAAAAGGGATCAGAATGGAATCAGCATAAAAAAAATCAAAAGTTTCCTTAGTTTTAGTATTAGTTACTGTTGTATTTAAATACAGTAAAACTTTGCCCAACAAACACCTTCGTTTAGTGAACACTTTTTCATGGTCTAAGTTTTATTAATTTATTTTCTCTTAATGTAATACCTTGCTTAGACTTATAAAAATATGGCCACTTTATTGAGGTTTAACAGTATTTGTCATTGAATTATCAGAATTATCATGCTTAAATATTGAGTAAATAAGACTGTGCCCAGCATGCTTAAGAAAGGCATGGTGGTTGCATGTGCAAATCAGTTCACACTTACAGCTTATGACAGATTAACTAAAGCATGCATAAGACCTTGAGTACATACTGTGTTCTGTCCATCACAATCAGTCAACATTTATAACAGATCAGCAGCTTTACTTTTTTAGAAAATATTGGATAAACAGTCATAATTTTACTACTTAGTTACCATTTAACTGGTGCATTAATAAATTGCCAGATTTAACTTGTATCATCTCAACCTTTCCAATTTGTTGTATTTTCCATATTATCATAATCATTGATTGCAATTATAGAGGGAATCTGTCAGTCTTGTAGGCGGAGTTGTCATTCATTCAAAATTTAGACCATGTTTCTTGATCCCCTGAATAAAAAATGTCACCAAACAGAATAGAAGTGCAGACCATCCTTGCAGAACTTTTTAAGATTAGTGTATATAAAGTGAAATCAAACAATCAGGAGTATCTGACCTACTCTCAACTCAGTCCTAGCTGACTTTCCAGATCTTGTAAAATTGATATAATAAATTGGCAATAATTGTGTACATTTTTTTGTCAAGAACAAGTTTAAAGAATAAAGTGGCACATCTACATAATTATAGTGAAAGGGCACCATATAAGTCCACTTCTGTGTCATGCTAGGGATCTTTAATTTAGTGTTAATCTACTATTTGAAAAATTCAAAGTTTACACCTGAAATTAGATAAGAATAGTATCAATTGTTGTTTGCTGACTGGTTATAAAATTATTGTAAAACTGATATATCCCAAGTCTAGCAAATGAGGTTTGTTTGTTATCCTTCTATTCAGCTATTCATAAAACTAGAGAATAACAATTAAAAAATAGCCAATTAAGTTTTTAAATGGGATGTTGAGATCATGATACTTTGGTGAAATGTTCTTTAATCACACCATGTTGACAATCTTTTAGTTGTGTAGTACATCTGATATGATTGATTGAATGCAAAGAATATAAACTATTTCACATATATGTTAAAACAGAATTAACGTTTTATAATTATTTTATCACGGTTTGTTTTCAGTCAAGTTGATTAGATTCCTTAACAAATTACAGTCCTTGAGTTTGTTGATGCTGGTGTCAACAAATTGTATGCAGTGCCCATTTTGATTGATAATTATAAAGAAGATGGAAGATTTGTCAACAGAGGTGAGCACACCCTTTATAACCAAGATATGCCAGTAATAACAATGGGTAGTTAATTGAACTAGGGCCCTCCTCCACCTCCCAACCAATGTCCACCAGATTTTTCTCTTTATCAGTAAGTGATGACTAAATGTTACGTTTTAATTGCCCCAAGAAAAAAAAAATGTCTGAATGTCATATAATGGATTTAAAATGAAATGGCAAAACAGATATATGGTGTTGCAACATTATATTAAGAGCCTTAGCTGAAGATCTCATTTAACTGAATACATTTGATGGTACACAGAGATGATGTCTTTTGCTCATCTCTCATGTATCACATACATTGGAAGTGGTTTATTTGGGGTGTCAGAATTTTTCGCGCTTTTTTTTCATTTTTACAGCATAAGTGCAGTTCAAATTTTCAGACAAATCAGTATGTATTGGTTATTAATTTTTTATCTAAATTATTAAAATATTTAAACAATTATATAATAGACATTTTTGTAGTGCAACGTACCTCCCACCTAACAAGCTCCAGGTGACTGCGTGCATGCTACGGGTGACTGAGTACTGTGACCACAAGTTGTAAACAATACAGATATAAACGGGACTAATCATGTTTGATAAAGGAATGGTACTGCACCCAGCCATGTTGTTTGACATTGTGTTTTGACATAGTGAGTACTAGTAAGTTGTAGAATTGCTCAACAACAACAACTGTGATAACTAACTGGAAGCAGTCTGCTATGAGTAAACAATAAACAGAGCTGACAACACCTGTGGCTGGGTCTTCATAGTACTTCAAAGCCATTGGGGGAGGGGGGTTCTAAAGTTGTCTAGGTTGTATGAAATAACGCATGTTCTTAATTTAGCGCAAATCTAGCTCTCGCTTAAAGCGCAAAAAATTAAAACCCTGCTAACCGAAAAACTTTCACAGTACATATGAATAGGTATAGCCACTTCAGAAAACACCATCATTTTCACTGCTCTTCAAAGATCGCCATCACCAGCACTATCTCAAACATATTTACTTCCTACTTCTTCATTATTCCATAATAATAATTATAATAATTCACTATGTTACCTCTTTTGATAGCTGAAGTTGTGAATAAATTTGAGATATATATAGCAAAAAATGAGGTGGACAAAGGTATTTGAATTGGGTGAAGGTGCAGAAACACAGTACTTGCATGCACATTAAAAATTAGGTCTGCTTGGATTTCCCATCCTACATTTAAGAAAAATCTGCAAAGAAAATATTTGTTTTCCGTGAGTACAGGTATATCAGGATATAAGAACACTCCTAAATGTTACAGGGATAGCCAATTGTAATATGTAAGTTTTTATATCTTTTCTGGGAAAAGTTATGATTACTCTACAAAAGTTTAGTTTGTTTTACTTTTAAATGTTCATTTTCTATTTAGAATAGAGAGAAAGTTTCTTGCTTATTTAATTTTTATGAAAGTTACCTATTCATGGATTTTGTATTACAGAAAATGATCAAACAGCCTGGCAGCTGGTTCGCCGCTTCTTTCTCATAGATAACACAAGTGGGAAACCATCAGGAGCTAGTGGTAAGAACCTTTTATTATTTAAGAACAAAGTCCTCTTATTTACTTTTCAGAACCTTTCATATAAATAAATGTCTGCTCTAATGTATTGGACTTCAGAGCTGATGGTTCCCAGTTCGAACCTTAATTGCTAGTGTTCTACAAAGATTTGTTAATTCTTTGCAGAACTTCAGAAATACACCTTTAAAATTGACAACCATAATAAAAAAAGCATCACCTACCTTTTTTTGGCTTTATTGAACAATAAAAAGTCATGCTGTCATATTTCAGAATAATGTTACACCCCTGGCAGTTTAAGCTACACTTTTCATGTTTGTTTTCTTTATTTAAGCTGTTAACTGTCATCCACTCTCAACATACATAAGGTGACAAACAATTGGTGCCAGGACCTGCAATTATTTGCCAGAGAATGTTAGAGCTTTTACAATCTTTACCTCATTCAAGCATACTACTTGCCTGGTTTCATGATTTCCTTTACCAGTGCATAGAAATTATTATTATATTTTCTCATACATGTGAACTCAATCATACCATTATCATCATGTGTTAGATGAGATCACCTCCGGCCATTTTTCTACCTACCAAACCTGAACCTCTCCCACCAAGCAAGCCTTACAGATCTGCCTTATTTTTGTCAAGGTTCAGGCCAAAAACTTCAGTGTTACTCTTTACATTATAAACTGATACACATTCAGCAGTCTTCAACAGACTGAAAGGACCCAAGGGGCCCTTGTTTTGTTGTAAGTTTATAAAATTGTATCTTGATCTTAGTTAAAAAGTGAAAATCCTTCAAGGGGATTTGCTGTTGAGTTGACTTTTGTAATAACATATATTTTGTTTCTTAGGATCATCTGGCACAACAGGGAGAGCACAAATTATCCGGTATCCAGAGTCCATTGTAGTGTATGTGAACTTACAGACTAATGGGGCTGCAGGCAGAATCTACCCCCCATATATAGGAATCAAGTATGCCTTGTTAAAGACAGAAGA
Source organism: Sipunculus nudus (assembly GCA_026874595.1). NCBI lineage: Eukaryota > Metazoa > Annelida > Sipuncula > Golfingiida > Sipunculidae > Sipunculus > Sipunculus nudus. The sequence continues at coordinate 39,798,373 of CM049316.1, forward strand.
CTACAGTAGCAACAAGCAAGTTGATGTGAGTGCTCCTTTTAAAAAATATCATGGTTATTTAAATGCAATATATTCTTTTACATAAATCAAGAACTGCTGTTTTATTTTTTTACGGCCAGCATCCATTAAAGATTTGACATTTTAGCTTGCAGGGTTAGTACTGAATCAGAGATTTGGCAGTTCTTTGGCCAGTTTTGTATATCCTCTTAATTTTTGTTTTTCTGCACTCCACTGGTCACAATTTTGCAACAGTCATTCTGAAAAAAGTTACTAAAAATCAAATATCAATGAGGGCATGCAGCCTGTTGTTCTCAGCTTAATATATCATCAAAAAAACTTTTTCCTCATATATTTGTCAAAATGTGATTGTGTCCACAAAAGCTTCAGTTTCTCCAAATGTTATGTAATTGTTTTTTTTTTTACAAAATAAAGTTAACAAGGACCATGATTACTATTGGAAAAGATGCAAATGTTGATTGACAGTTTAATTTCCACGCTGATATTGTTCAAATTTTAAGTCAGAAAATAATTTTATATCTCACCAAATACAACAAACAAGGCTTTTAATATTAATATGATTGTTTATTCGAAATGAGTAAATTAGTTTTGAAATAGCATGTAGACAAACTTAAATTTGTTTTATAATTATGTAATTAGATATTTCGTGTAAAACCTCATGCTGCAGAAGCCAGAGATTTACAGCTGCAAATAATAAACATTCAAGTCACATGACCATAATGCTGCATTAACTTAAGGTTTAATGGCACCTCCTATGATAATGTTGACAATTTCTTTATGAAACAGAAATTAATTTTTTTTCTATTTCAAATTTATTCAGAAAGTGTTTGATTGCACCTGTATATTGAGTAACATGCATGATTTGCCAAGTTTTTGAAATACCATTGGCAAATACTTAACTCAAGGCTCATATTTATATTCATAAAGCTTGATTACAGCCTATGTTAAGACTATTTATATTTATTTTGGTGTCATATAGGTCTCCTTCAGTGTGCAGTACCGGATGGATCTCCAGCGTTATGAAAATGACATGGCTATAGCAGCAGGAGTGCTCAGTGCCTTTGCTGTCATATATGCTGGTATACTGACCTGGGGCTGGAACAAGAGGGCAGGGAAACTAGCAATAGACTTTGTAACCCTCATCAAGTTCCTACTGTTTGCTTTTGGAGCTCTGGCAAATGTATTCTTTGTAGTTGCATATGGGAGTGCCCTGTGGTGGCTTATTTTCTACAAGGTAAACATATTAATCTGCTTGCTCAGATATCCCTTTACTGTTCAAGTTAAGTGTAGGTTACAGTAAGTGTATTATTGATACCACTTCAGTGTGTTTTTATTATACCTTTTCTCAATTTTGATAGTTCACTGCAGAGATCAACTCCAGGTGAATATAAAATTTTAGAAATGAAAATAAATGTGCAATATGCTTGAACCTGGATAAGAGTGCCGAATTAAGGAGTTCTAGGTGTTGGTCCTTAATGATCATGAGTGGCCATCTTAGTGGTAAATTGGGATCTTTAATCATCTGGGATGCATATGTGAGTGTAGCAATGTCCTACCTTTTGTTAATTTGGTTAAGAATAGTTTACAGTTTGGAGAAATCTTTGAGACAATAACTTTTACCATGAATAAATAATACAAGCATATAAACAATGTAGCTAAAACTGTCTAGAGGTGTTAAAGTAAACTCAACAATAACAGCATGACCTTGTTGTATCATGAAGCCAATGTAATGGACATTTTCTGTGAGTCAATTTGTACAGTATATTTTTGAACTGACATGTAAGTTTAATGGTTTCCCATGTATGTCTTGTGTCTTGTATTTTTAGAGGCAACTAAAGTATATTTCCAAACTGAATTGTCTTAATATTTTTTTCTGAAATAGACTTCAGTTTATCTTTTGGTTTTTCATTCACAAACTACACCATATATGATCTTGTTTGTAGATTTTTCACAATATAAATGAAATGCTTCTGATACATTATACCCCCTTTTGTTAATATTTCAGAGACAGACTGCCGTATACCTGTTTCTACCTGGACCTGAGCAGGAGACACGATTCTTGGCATATGTTGGAGTCGCATTTGGCCTGAAAGCCTTACAAGTTCTCCACATGATCATATCACAAGTTACCATAGATATTTTCTTCATTGATTGGGAAAGACCAAGAGGCGGCGTTGTTCAAGCAAGTGATCACAAAAAAACCTCCAATGAAGCGCCAGTTTCAATATGGCGCACATATTTTGTTGCCAATGAATGGAATGAAATCCAGACAGTTCGGAAGATTAACCAGATATTTCAGATTTTTGCCGTCATCTTCTTCCTTTATGTAGTGGGCTTTGAGAATCTAGCGACGAGAGATCCTTTCAGTCGCTTTTCTTTCACAACTGATCAGTACAGACCCTCTGACAGCCGCATCTTGAGGTTTGCTTTGGGCACATCAGTGTACCTGCTTGTAGGTAAGTTGTCATGAGGTTCATGTATGAATATCATTTCTGCAAGATTCTGTACAAAGTATTTAAAATTAATATATAGCTCTACCAACATGGGGTAATCTCTTTGTAGAATATTCACAATCTGGCTTTTTAGCTGCTGTCAGTTATTTGTTTGGTGTGTCAGTTCAAATTGAATATCTACTTTTCTACTCAATGTTTCTAGGTTTTCAGAAATTTTCAATTCAGAATTTTTACCATGGCCTTCCCATGAAACTAAAAAATTCAAAATAGTGATTTTAGTGGTATTGGTTGTATTATAAGTTAAAGCAAATGTTTCAAACCAGACTTTAAGGCCATATATACTGTAAACATGGCACATTTAATTGTGGAACTACTAACAAATTACTCAGCTAGAAAATATACAAAAAGTAGGCTGCTTAAATACAGATTCTGGTATTGCATTATAACAGCATTTAAGCAAGTTTTCTGGCTGAAAGCCATTTTTGTAATTTTGCAATGGTGGTCTTTTCTCAGAGTCACTCAATATAGACAAACGTCCTAAGTAAAAACGTTTAAGGCTCTGTCTTTCATTAAAATTGGTAACAGTTATCTTTGATAATACTGTTGCTACTTATTAATAATAATCAGGATTTATAAACTGCTACTCTAAAGCCTTAATGCCCTGTTATATTTTCCATTGGGACATACTGAAATCTTAAATTCTCATTCAGTCATATATCATCATGTTCATGGATAGTAATTTTTTAATTTTACACATTCTTGCTCCAATAGACAAAGTCCGGGACAGCTATTGAAAAAAACATACCTAATAACTCATAAGTCACCTAAGAAGTTATCTGACAGAGACCTATGTGTGGCACATAATTTGAATGCTAACCACATGTTTCTGATTTTTTGCTATTTGTTATGTTTATGTACTTTATGATATAATTGTAGCTATAGTGCAGTGGATATTCTACACCTTTGTGTATGAGCGGTTCATTGAAGACAAAGTAAGACAGTATGTAGACCTCTGCTCCATGAGCAATGTCAGTGTTTTTATCCTGGAGAATGCTCAGTTTGGCTACTACATACACGGTCGCTCAGTGCATGGCCGCGCTGACACTGGGATGAGGGAAATGCATGAGAATCTCAAGAGAGAGGAGGTCAGTCAGTGCAAATTCACTGTTAGCATATTACCAATGATAACTTTCTTCCTTGGTTAGCATGTTACCAATGTCAGCTTTCTTCCTTGGTCAGCATATTACCAATATGAACTTTCATCCTTGGTCAGCCTGTTACCAATATTATCTTTCTTCCTTGGTCTGCCTGTTACCAATATTAACTTTCTTCCTTGGTCAGCCTGTTACCAGTGTTAACTTTCTTCCTTGGTCAGCCTGTTACCAGTGTTACCTCTCTTCCTTAGTCAGCCTGTTACCAATATAAATTTTCTTCCTTTGTCAGCCTGTTTTCAGTGTTAACTTTCTTCCTTTGTCAGCCTGTTATCAATGTTAACTTTCTTCCTTGGTCAGCCTATTACCAATGTTAACTTCCTTCCTTGGTCATCATGTTACCAATGTTAACTTTCTCCCTTGGTCATCCTGTTACCAATGTTAACTTTCTTCCTTGGTCAGCCTGTTACCAATGTTTACTTCCTTCCTTGGTCAGCCTGATACCAATGTTAATTTTCCTCCTTGGTCAGCCTGTTACCAATGCTCCATGAGCAATGTCAGTGTTTTTATCCTGGAGAATGCTCAGTTTGGCTACTACATACACGGTCGCTCAGTGCATGGCCGCGCTGACACTGGGATGAGGGAAATGCATGAGAATCTCAAGAGAGAGGAGGTCAGTCAGTGCAAATTCACTGTTAGCATATTACTAATGATATTTTTCTTCCTTGGTCAGCATGTTACCAATATTAACTTTCATCCTTGGTCAGCCTGTTACCAATATTATCTTTCTTCCTTGGCCTGCCTGTTACCAATATTAACTTTCTTCCTTGGTCAGCCTGTTACCAGTGTTAACTCTCTTCCTTGGTAAGACTGTTACCAATGCTAACTTTCTTCCTTTGTCAGCCTGTTATCAGTGTTAACTTTCTTCCTTGGTCAGCCTGTTACCAATGTTAACTTCCTTCCTTGGTCATCATGTTACCAATGTTAACTTTCTCCCTTGGTCAGCCTGTTACCTATGTTAACTTCCTTCCTTGGTCAGCCTGTTACAAATGTTAATTTTCCTCCTTGGTCAGCCTGTTACCAGTGTAAACTTTCTTTCTTGGTCAGCATGTTACCAATGTTAACTTTCTTCCTTGGTCAGCCTGTTACCAATGTTAACTTTCCTCCTTGGTCAGCCTGTTACCCATGTTAACTTTCCTCCTTAGTCAGCCTGTTACCCATGTTAACTTTCCTCCTTGGTCAGCCTGTTACCCATGTTAACTTTCTTCCTTAGTCAGCCTGATACCAATGTAAACATTCTTCCTGGGTTAGCTTGGTATCAGTGTTGACCTCCTTCCTTGGTCAGTCTGTTTTCAATATTTACATTCTTAGAATAGTGTTACTGTTCTAAGCTACATGTGTTACCAATATTAACCTTCTAAGATTAGTATCTACGTTACCATTGTTCATCATCTGAGAAGGCTCCACCAATGTTAATGTCCTAACATATAAGGTTAATATGTTATTAAAATCAACCTTCTTAGATTAGTCTGTTATCAGTGTTAACCTTCTTTGAAAAGTTTCACCAAAGTTAATCCTCTGGTTAATTTGTTACTAATATAAACCTTTTTAACATAGTTTTCACAAATTTTAATGTCCTTAGGTTAAACTTATCTCAATATTAACCTTCTTAGGTCAGTCTGTTAGCAATGTTTACCTTCTTATATTAACCTGTGAGCAATGTAAACCACCTTAGCTTGTTTTTTACCAATGTAAACCTTCTTGGTCAGTCTATTGTAACCAGTGTTAAACCTCTTCCTAGGTCAGTCCAAGCCAATTTTAATCTTCACCATGATGTTGTAAATCAGATTTCTCTTTTAATATGTCATCACTGTGTCAACACTCACTGCATCCTGTTGGCTGTTGGGTAATTGCATTGCATTAAAGCCCTCTTCATTGAATTAAGCCAACACAAAATGGTAATATCACTTGTGTAAGATACTTTGCTTATTTTACAGGAGAATTTATGTGGTCAGCGAGGTCTGATGCCAGGGTCTGAGCAGCAGACATTTCAGATGGCGGTCCCTCGAAAGTTGAGGTTACAGTACGATCGTGTGCTGATGCCCCTTACTCAGCCCCAGGTCAGTACAGTGCCAAGCTGGACACCATCTACCATTTTTTTTTTTTTGCCAGGCGGAGTTATTTATCAGCCTGAAAATTTAAATTTGAAGCCTCACTGGCCAATGTATGCCCACACACCTACCAGTTTAGCATGAAGATCAGGGCTCGAAATACTTAGAAATTTTCACCTATCCAACAGAAATGCATTAACACAGCTTTGCCTTTCCACAGAAAAACTTGCATTTCCACTTGCATTAAAGATGCATCCTGCCATCATATTCTAACTGTCAGTCCCTTTTCCGCTCAGTGTAACCTGATAAATATGTTGACTATATTTAAATTTGATTATTTTCATCAGTAAGTTATAATAAAGGATGCCTTAATCGCTTTTGATATGCTGAGTATGTATGATTACAGTGTGTCAGTATTGTAGAAACTACAGTTGTATTCCCATCATGTGAATCAAAAGTAAAGTTTTGAATACAGCTTCTGCAGGGCTGTAGGTGTATCATAAAAGCACCTGAGAAACAAGCATCTGAGATTATAAAATTGGTTCCTCTGATAAAGAAATCTGCATTCTAAGGAATGGAAGCTTCGGCCGTGTGAGGGGTCTTTAATTATTGTGCAGTGCTCCCAATACTGTTTGTATTCACTTTTTGGGCCATTTCAAGAATTATTCATGCATAATTGACTGTACATTTGTGAATATACCTTGATGAAGTTCCTGAATCTGGATCATGTGCCAGATCCACACCAAATTGAATTTATTCTTCAATTGCCCATTCCCAAAATGCCCTGAAAATTTCATGGAATTCATTCATGATTGCTTGAGTTAAGTTTTGAATAAACACAAAACACAAACACACATGAACAGGTGATGACACATTCCCTCCTGGCAGAAATAAATAAATTTTAAGTTAAAACACAATGACCAATAACTGATTTGTTTCAGACGGGAGCAGGTCAGAATGCTCCTCTGCGTGGAGACAAGACCGGAGGAACATCTCACATTGATGCTCAGACTGAGAAGAGCATCCAGGCATACAGCATCATCAACCGCTTCCTGCAGGCTTTCATTGACCATGTAGGTACACACGAGGGCTGTAACCACTCACCATTGCATCAATACAGTACAGTGTATACAGATATTATATCATTATCAGCATATCCCAGATATTGACACATTGACAATATTTGACCATCCAACAAAGTTTGACATTTAACTAGTGACCTTCAGCATTTAGCCATTGGCCCAGTACCTGTAAGATGAAACATCAGTTTACCAGAAATCAGTGAATCAGCATGTGATGGGCTAAATACCTATCGATTCAACCATTTGAGCTGTTTCATTAATCATTTTTCGTGAAAACTTGAAATCTTGTGAACTTGAAAATATAAGAGCAGTGACTTGGAATCTGAATGCTGTTACTGCATTTATATGTATTGTATGCTGAATGAAGAATCACATATCATATGTATTACTGTAAAATTCCTTGCATCCTTATAACAAGTTGCATCCTGACTTTTAGGATCCCCCTGGGGAATAGCTGTTTAAGTTTTGTTTAAGGAAAAGTCCATTTTATAAGTCGCACCCAGACTTCAGAGGTGGCCCAACCCTCTGGTACCTATGGAGAATTATACCACATGTAACATAAGAATTTTCAGCCCACATCACTAGGAAATCTAATTGAAGACATAGACTAAATACATAAAACACATCAAACATATGTACACAAAATAAAAAATATATCTTGCGTTTTCAAATGACTCCAGATCAATGTTTGTTACCAACTACACCCACCTCTCTACAACATTTCATTGAAATACCATTCATGAATTTATGAGATATTTTGTACATGGACTCCAGGACAGACGATAAAAGTGATCCCTTCAGTTACTTTTGGGTGCTTTAGGTTTTGAAAGTATTGCAATCTATCTTGAAAATGAATTTTTGACTATTTTATATGAATGGTTATACGGTCATACTGCAAGGAATTTGGGGTTTCACTTCGATAGAGTTAACATTATTTAAATAACCACAAAGCGTATTATTGCATGTTAAGGGGTCAACCTGTCACCCTGAATCTGTAAAAAAGAGACAATGACATGTTGATGTATTTTATGTATTTTATGTTGTCAGATTGAATAGACTTTTGATATTTTTACTTCATCAATGTTGTAGTCTCTTCGTGACCTAGACTACATTGTCAAGGACAAGTTGCTGTTTGAAAGTGTTTTAAATGTGGAGTTCCAGGATACATCAGAGAAAGGCTTTTTGTATAATGGTAAGTATGTGTTTCTCATTAAAATGAATTTTTTTAGGTCCTTGCTCATCTTTTCTGCTTTCCAAAAAGTCCGCCCAGATGGTACAACCTTTTTATACGCCTGTCTATGATGGGATGTATTATGGTATCCCCATGATCCATCTGTCCATCCAATTACTAACTTTAGTGTTGCCACAATAACTCTGTTGGGCTTTAATAGATTTTCACAAAACTCACTGTAACTACTTACCAACATATTATGACACTAAGTTCTATTAAGGGGAAAATCCATGCATATTAAGTTAGGTCAGAGGTCACTAGGTTACTTTGTGGTGTCGCCACATTAACATTAGGAGTATGATCAATGGATTTTGATTAAATACAATAGAAATATTAATCAATATAATTTCTTGCTCAACTGCATTTTCAGCAAAGTCCATGCAAATTTAATGAATATTTAATGAGGTCAGAGGCTGATAAAGAAAACTGGCAATCGCTCTCAGTGTTGGGATGATCAAGTTCAGGACTCTAGATAGAGGGGCTATGGGTGCCATTACAGGGCCTGCTTGGGGCCTTGGGCTGTGGGTGGGGTGCAGTAGCTTTTCAGGGTCAGCGGTGCAGACAAAACGATTGAGGACTATGGCAACTCCCTGCTTGTCTTGGTGGCATCATGTCTATTGGCTCATAAAAATTCCCAAAATTACCCTTAAGGAGAGCACAGGGCTGGGGTCTTGACCACAGCAACATGTAGCTGCTTGATAAAGTGGAAACATCTTGGCCTAGCCTAGCCTAATGAAGTCAGAGGTCACTAGACTTTTGTGGCACCATGATGACTTACAAAAAATTATCAATTTTTCATGAAACTTATTATGAAAATTAACCAATTCAGTTTCTTACTTGAATTACATTCTCAGCAAAATTCATGCATATTTAATGAGGCCCCATGATATGGGACTGACGTATTATGCACCTTTTGCGGTGCTCTTGATAAATCTGCTGATATACAGTACAGGGGCGCTGCTTTTACCAACTACCCTCTCTGCCATACAGAAGCAGTCAGTAATTGCAGTTGGTCATTTGATCAAGGGACCTGAAAATTAGTAAACCATTTACATCTTGCTACAGTTTTACAGTCCAAAATCTGACTAAAACCTGATCATAAACAATCTCAGTAAAATATACCATATCAGTTGGCTGCAGCATCTATATATTCAGTATGTCTCATTCCTTCCAGGGGAGACATGTTGTTTTCAGTGCCATTGTCTGTCATTTCGCAGTTGTTGTCTGTAGGATATCTTGTGAATGTTATAACTTTTAAAGGGCTGCATATCTTTTTCCCAAATATTTGAAGCACAAATTGATTCAACCAAAATCCCAAATGAGCTGGAAAACTGGTGACCTTGACCTTGATCTTCCAGGTCAATTCTGCAAAAATGTAAAATTTTTATGAACCCTAAAACTTTTGAAGTATTGCACATTTTCCCCTAAAATTTGACACACAAGTTGTTTCAACCAATTCCTTGGACAAGTTTGTAAACCGGTGACCTTGACCTGCATCTTTGAGGTCAATTCTGCTGAAAGCTAGAATAATTGTGACCCCCTTAAATTTCACACACAAAGTCTCTCAGTCACATTCTCAGAGACAATTGGTAACCTTCACCTCTTTCTGCTAGGTGACACCTGTAAATTAATATGTTTTCTGAAACACCATAACTTTTGAGATGCTTATATTTTTACCCCCCAAATTTTGGGATGGCCTGTGAGGGAGACATTTATCTGTTTTTGCAAGCCGTTCCAGTTTTTAACAGGTTTTGATAACTGTGATCCTGGGGCCAGTCCATATATGCTGTTATTTTATACATTTGTCTACAATTTCTACAATATGTATTTTTCATCCAAAACTTGTTAACATGCCCAAACCCTGTAATTTGCTACAGTTTTCTCTGATTTACTATGCAGTGATTTACTGTGCTACAATATCCTACAAGAAAAGCTTGTCATGTTTGTTCCAACATACTGCAGTTATCAACGACAATGTAGAATATTACCAGAAATCTTAAGGACATACAATGCATGAGGCCTGCTCTACAGTTCTTTTTATTTATGCTTGTTCAGATTTTAGTATTGTAAACAAAAGGAAAGGTTTAAATTTGTGTTATTTCCAGTTCCCAGTTCTTTACATTCTTATATAGATGCCGAGGTCTGTCATCATCAGAATGATAGCTTTTCATTTGCCTAATATGTTGTGTTCCTGTAAAAAATTAAATATGAATCAGCTTCAGTATTTGATTATTTGTTCTTGACATCTTGCTAGAATCAAACAAAAACATACTTCAAACAGTTTTTACGGTGACTGTTTGTAGTTCTACATATATATTTCATTCTTGATCATTCCTTCTTACCAGGTTATTAAGTACTTTGTAAACCAATCTGTTCAGCCATTGTTTTGCTCTCTTAATTTGTATTCTGTTTGGTGTATGCATTATTTATTTTTCTTTGTAGATGGTGGCCACTCCTTTGATGCAGTCTTGTTCTTTGGTAACGAGATGACGTTACTCCTGTTTGAGACACTGTTTTTTGGGGTCATAGACCTGATGGCTCAAAACTTCATCCTTTCTGCCGTGCTCACATATATCCTCATGGAGGTAAAAAAAACTTCCTATGATTTAGAATAAATTTGAATGAATTATCAAATGCTGAAAAAAAATGTAATAGGTGAAGTTTATGAAATGGCAAACCAATTATGATTTTCTTTTTTGTCTGTTTCAAGATTGAAGCATATATCATTATTATGAATCATTTTCCAAATAAATATGAAACTATACAAGTAAAATTAAACCTCACTTTGCCCTATGCTCCCGAGGCAGCGGAAATCTTGCACTTCTTAAGAAGCAACTGATTTTCAAGCTGCCGGCTTTGACTGTTTATGATATATTTGGACACAAGATGGCGGTTCGTTGTCCGCTGAAAAAAAGTGCGTATGATGTGACAAGCAGCCAATCAGATGCCAATAAACAAACACTCGACAGGCATCCTGGCTCCGCCCATAGCTGCGCTTCAAGCGCCCTTTGAGGAGTTTACGGTTGAATTTTAATTGCTCCACCTGCATTCTCACATCATCGACCGATTCGATTATGACATTATGACTGTGTTAGCATAGCCATGTATTTGTTGTCTGCAGAACTTAAACCAGACAGCGAGGTGTTCACGCAGCCTTTGTTGTTACGTTTCGTTTGAATTACAGCTCACCGGCCGGGCATCCTATGTGCCCAAGGCCCTCAGCAAACCACATCTGGGGCATTTCTCTCTGAGCCTGTGGCATGTTCAGACGGTTAACCGGGCGATGAGCTGTCAATCAAAACAAAATGAACATGATTGGCTCCGTTTATTTATTGCTTGGCAGTGTCTTCCACCACAAGGTCTCACCTGATTGGACAAAAATACAGTGCTCCCCTCTGATGTAGCAATTTAGGATAGAGGTCATAACAAATAGCACTTACGATATAGGTACTAGGCCTATAGTTAAAGCGCTGTGTAAAGAGAGTCTTTGCCCTCAGGCCACCTTTACTTAAATCTTATTTTTAGCTTGGCTAAAATTGTCATGCTGAGCTGTAAAGGTAGATCTTTTCTCTGTTGTCCTGTCTTGCTGGCCATAAATAAGGCACAGATCATAACCATTACAAAGTTAGACCAAGAAATCCTTGGTGAAATCATCTTTGGCACTTTAAATGAGGTCCCTATGACCTATATCTTGTGACATTGGCGGCCAGACTATTGCAGCAGCTGAACAAATAATTTTCTTTGGATGATAAAATGTAATATGTACACAACTATATCTATGTAAAAAAAAAACATTTGAATAAAATCAGCTCAACTTGTTCAAAAACTGTCACTAACAGTTGTGGAATTTAACTTATTCTTTTTTTTTTAGATATAAAATTTGATAGTCAGAGAAAAGCACCCAATTTCTGAATACCGGTAGTAAATGCAAGGATTGCTTCAAAATTGCATGTTGATGTTGGAAATCCTAATTGTTTGTATAAAACTGTTGGCCTCATCTTCAGTTCGTGTAATTTATGATATCTCCTGTTTTTGTAGTTATTATGCATAATGAGAGACAGTTTGGGAAGAAAGAACCTGGCAAAGAAGACACTGGTGGATGAACGCTTCCTTATCTAGTACCATGCTGGATCATATATGCCAGGACTGATATGGTGTGACATTTCTGTGTGAACAGTGGCAGTCGACTCAAACACTGGCTCAACCATGTTGAGATCACGCCGATATTTGTGAAACAGTGACGTTTCCATCCATATTTTGTAATATTTATGGATAGTCATACAGTGAAATAAATTTTCAAATTATGCATTAAATTCTCACTTAGCCATAAGCCAATTTTGTTAAAACTAGCCTTGTGCTCCTCCATCCCTAAAGATTACTGAGCATCACCATCCAAGCAAATGAGTTTTCAGTGCATTAGATATATATATATATATATTATCTTAGGATTGATTAACTGTATTTCCTCACCAATCCCCTTATGCAGCTATAACATTAAATAATACCAGCTGAATTAACCTTTGCTAGCAAATTCCTTTTGATCTTGACTATATTCAAGTGTTTTTAGCTCAGCTGACTGAAAGTCATCTGAGCTTATAGCGATCACTCTTTGTCCGTCGTCCGTCTGTCTATCTGTCTGTCCGTCTGTCTGTTAACCAGGCACAAATCGTAACCGCTGGACCTAGAACCTTGTAACTTGGGATTCTGAGAGGTCCATGAAAAATCTCCTTGGAAACCAGAAATTAGGTCTCTGTTACCCAAATCCTTCGAGCTATGGGGCCCCAAAGTACCCCCCAGAAAAGTAAAAAATTTCAACAAAAAATTCAATATCTCATTAACTACTTGACTGATGGTCACGATTTTTGGCATACTTATTGATCATGAGATGTTCCATCAGTTCCTGCAGACTGGTGGCGCCACCTGTATTTTTCGATTTTTTACAAATTATTTTCTCTATTTTTGATACCTTTAAAAATGTGAACATCTGTTAACAAGGCACAAATCGTAAAGACTGGACCTAGAATCTTCATTCTCTATACACTGAGAGACCTATGAAAAGTCTCCATGGAAACCAGAAATTACGTCTCTGTTTCCCATATCCTTTGAGCTATGGGGCCCCAAAGTACCCCCCAGAAAAGTAAAAAAATTCATACCAAAACTTCAATATCTCATTAAATACTTGACTGATGGTCATGATTTTTGGCATACATATTGATTATGAGATGTTCCATCACTTCCTGCAGACTGGTGGCACCACCTGTATCATTCAATTTTTTAAGAATTTTTTTCTCTATTTTTGAGACCTTTCAAAATGTGAACATCTGTTAACAAGGCATAAATCGTAAAGACTGAACCTAGAATCTTAATTCTTGACACACTGAGAGGTCCATGAAAAATCCCCTTTGAAACCAGAAATTAGGTCTCTGTTTACTATATCCTTCGAGCTATGGGGCCCCAAAGTACCCCCCAGAGTAGTCAAAAATTTCATACAAAAACTTCAATATCTCAATAACTACATCACTGATGGTCATGATTTTTTGCATACATATTGATTATGAGATGTTCCATCAGTTCCTGCAGACTGGTGGCGCCACCTGTATTGTTCAATTTTTTACGATTTTTTTCCTCTATTTTTGAGACCTTTAAGGATGCTGTCATCTATTAACGTGGCACAAATCGTAACGAATGGACCTAGAATCTTAATTCTTGACAAACTGAGAGGTCCATGAAAAATCTCCTTGGAAACCAGAAATTAGGTCTCTGCTACCCATATCCTTCGAGCTATGGGGCCATAAAGTACCCCCCAGAGTAGTAAAAAATTTCATACAAAAACTTCAATATCTCATTAACTACTTGACTGATGGTCATGATTTGTAGCATAACTATTGATCATGAGATGTGTCATCACTTCCTGCAGACTGGTGGCGTCACCTGTATAGTTCGATTTTTTATGAATTTTTTTCTCTATTTTTGAGACCTTTCAAAATGTGAACATCTGTTAACATTGCATAAATCGTAACGACTGGACCTAGAATCTTCATTTTCGACACACTGAGAGACCTATGAAAAGTCTCCATGGAAACCAGAAATTAGGTCTCTGTTACCCATATCCATCGAGCTATAGGGCCCCATAGTAGCCCCCAGAGTAGTCAAAAATTTCATACAAAAACTTCAATATCTCAATAACTACATCACTGATGGTCATGATTTTTGGCATACATATTGATCATGAGATGTTCCATCAGTTCCTGCAGACTGGTGGCGCCACCTGTATTGTTCGATTTTTTACAATTTTTTCCTCTATTTTTGAGACCTTTAAAGATGCTGTCATCTGTTAACGTGGCACAAATCGTAACGACTGGACCTAGAATCTTCATTCTCTATACACTGAGAGACCTATGAAAAGTCTCCATGGAAACCAGAAATTACGTCTCTGTTACCCATATCCTTCGAGCTATGGGGCCCAAAAGTACCCCCCAGAGTAGTCAAAAATTTCATACAAAAACTTCAATATCTCAATAACTACATCACTGATGGTCATGATTTTTGGCATACCTATTGATCAAGAGGTGTTCCATCAGTTCCTGCAGACTGGTGGCACAACCTGTATTTGTTCAGGTTTTTTTTACGAATTTTTTCTCTATTTTTGAGACCTTTAAAGATATGAACATCTGTTAACAGGGCACAAATCATAAAAACTGGACCTAGAATCTTCATTCTTGACACACAGGGAGACCCATGAAAGTTCTCCATGGAAACCTGAAATTAGGTCTCTGTTACCCATATTCTTTAGGCTGTATGGCTCCAAAATACCCCCCAGAATAATGGAAAATTTGATACAAAAAGTGCAGTATCTCAATAACTACAACACTGATGGTCATGAATTTTGGCATACATATTGATCATGAGCTGTTCCATAAGTTTCTGCAGACTGGGTGCGCCACCTCTATTTTTTTCAAATTTTTACGAATTTTTTTTCTCTTATTTTGAGACCTTTAAAGATGTGGTTATCTGTCAACAGGGTACAAATTGCAACAACTGGACCTAGAAACTTCATTCTTGTCATGCAAGGAGGCCCATGAAGAGTGCCTGTGGAAACTTGAAATTAGGTCTCTGTTACCCATATCCTTCTAATATCCATGCTAATATGCAACATACCTCACTCTATTTCCCCTTGCCACTCAATCCATGCCTCACTTCAACCGTTCCACTTTGATTTTGGCGGATACACGTAGTCACTTGTCGGCTACCTGTATTCTAGTTTTTAAAGTTTACACATTTTTTCTCTATTTTTGAGATATATAAATACAGACTAAATCTTGGCCTGTTGGTTAGTCTGTTTGATGCTTCAGTTGAATGGGTATATACTACCATTCTGATGATAAAATTTCCTTTTGCGAATCTCTTCCCAGTCAGCTGAGCGTCATGACCCATGGGTCACTTGTTTTGATTAAATATTTGTATAGATCTGGAGATCTTACTGATCTCATTAATGTGTTTCATACATTTAGCTGTGATAAAATGAGTCGTCAAGGCAGGGGCATCAGTATTTGTTTGATATGCATATTGGGGTATGCAATGTAAGGGTGTGTATTTGGGACCAAAATTCTCGTTTTCTCCTTACAGATAATGCTTTATGAAATTGTGAAATCATATTTATCTTGTCTCAGCAGATCACTTGGTGTATAAACTGAAGTTTCAAGTCACGTCATCTCCATTGGTTTGTAGATGAAATGTATTATCATCCTGTGTACACGAATAGTCTCTACTGGTACTAAAGGCGTGGAAGGAATTGATAGTCCTTCAAGTTGATGAAGCCAAGGCAGACATTACATGTTATCTCAAGTTTGTCATTATCTGTGTTTGTCTAAAACATGTTGACCAACTTTTTTTCAGGATTTTTCGCATTATACTGGTTCACTATATAACAAAAACAGTTGAAAATTTGCAAACATACAACACCCCCCCCCCCCCCCCCCCAAAAAAATATATAAAAAACTGTAAAAATATTCTCCCAAGGATTAAAATTATGAAAAATATAAGTGTATACCAGCCTTTAATGAAAACAGTTAAGTATATTTTTTGTACTTACATGAGGACCATGGTATTTTGCTTTAATCTGTATATGCTCGTGATTTGTATAACATTTACACAGGAATTAATTTCCTCATTATCCAAGGACTCATTTCAAATCTCCATATTAAAATAATACATATCACCGCATCATTATTTTGTTTCATGCCTGCAAAAAGTGAGCTGTTCTAGTATTATTGCTTTGAACAGGAGAGAAAATATTTGTAGTATTCTGATAAAAAGTACAAACTTTTCAATGAAATGATAAACTGGACAAAGGCACAGAAAATGTGGCCCGAGGGGTTATTCTCAGACATTGCAGAAAAACAGAGACCAATTGAAAAATGTAAATAGAAATTCTGAATCTTTCAGGATTATTATTTTAATTAGTTAAATTGGTAATAACAAAATATGATGTATCTCCATCTGTGGAAATTACACAGCAGGTATAAAGGATATTGTGTGCTAGTTATTGGTTGTGTGTTGTTGTCTTGAGCTGTATAACATTAATGAAGTAAGCTTTAAGTAGACAAACTTGGTCATTTGCTGGAAAATGAGAGTTGATCAGTGTACCTTTTCTGCCATATGTACTTTCCAGATATATTTTGATCTTGGTGCTGGACTGTTCTTCTGGTGCTTTCATAACAAAATGAGTCCTTTTGTTAAAATATACTATCTCATCATAAGGGGAAGAATAAGCCCAGAGTTTGTATTGACAGATTATATCAGAGGCCTAATTATGTATCATAGAAAAGTCATTTAATAGTAAGTTAGTAACTCGAAGCAGAAGGGCACACAAATATTATATATTTTGTCATTGTACATTTCCTCCATTTTTATATTGTAAAAAGTACTGTGATATATGTATATACCATTGACTGAAGAAAAAATGATTTTTTTTAAATATTACCGTTGGTTTCACTGTTTTATTTTGCTTGTATGAATAGGTTAAAGTACCATGGGCGTGGAGCAATTACTGAAGAATGTGTATAACCCCCCCCCCCCCGATCGCAAGCACCATTATTTTAAAAGACAAATTTTTTTTCAGAATGCCCGGAACGTTTTAATAATCTTTCTACCTGATTGCAAGTCTTTTCAACAGATAGTTTTCGTGTTTCGAAAATTTAAATTGGCCCAAAAGTCGTCATGATGAACACTCGACATCTACATCTCGGGATACTGGTAAAATTATGCCAATGTCCTAGTTGATCAAAGTTTCAGAGAAGGCTGAAGATCTGCCCATCCTCCAGAGGTTTCTACTCGTAACAAACCTAATCCTGTTGCTTACTGTAGGACGGTCGGGAATACATGTCCCATCTGTCAAAATTTAGAATCAAAATTTGTTACATATCAAGGAAACACTTGTTTACATTGCCCAAGCGCATGCTTGAAAAAAAAATTCTTCCGTGAAGTCCTTACCACGAACAGACATCTATGTTTTTGTAACATGCATCCATGGAAACAATTCTTGAACGGACTTTGTTACCATCTTCGCTAAATTTATAACTACGCCATTGCAGATTTTGAAGCCACACACCCTAACTAGTAGAGTTGTACTCTCATGAGTCTGATTCTGCGCAGTGTTATGAGCAGTCGTTACCGAAGGCGCCCAACATGAATAGTCATCTTTGTAGGCCTTTAAAAAAAAATCTGGCTCTGGTCCTGAACTTTTGATTTCGATACTTGCTACCCGAAATGGCACCCGTCCAGTCAGCTGGATCTTTTTAGTATGACCATGTCTAGTATTAGCTAAGTAAAAAGTATTTACCGCTTGACCCACCCTGAGCGGTAGGCCTACATACTGAAGCTAGTCTAGGATAAGTATAAATAACACACACACATATATATATATATATATATATATATATATATATATATATATATATATATCATTAACAAGGATTAGGACAGACTCGCAAGAGAAATACACGCCCCTTTGTTAAACGTCATTTAATAGCGACTGAGAGAGTACCCGTCTACTGTATTCACATAACGGAGAATCCTACATGCAGTCATATGCTTCAATTAGCAAGGTTAGTTATATGTAGGCCTATTAATGCAATTTTGAAATTTTTGATGTATCTTTTTGTACTTAATTGGAGCGATTTATGATTTAATTTGGGAAAATGGGTTCCGTCTCAAACAAATGCTATTAGTCGTGCACAAGTTCTAAGTAGTACAAGTTCGTGGTAGGGAAATCTGACACAGCTAAATCTGTTCAAGGTCAACTAGCATTGCAAAACATTATAAACTAGAAAGCTGCATTCTAAAGTATTCAAGCCTCCCGCTTTGTGTTTGCATTCACTTATTGGGCCAATATTTTCACGTTAATTCGTGCATAAGTGACTCTTACATTGTGAATATTCCTTGGTGACTTGCATGAATCCGGACTGTGTGCTGGTTCCACATCCAAAATATAATCGACTGTTTCCTTGGTCCATTCCCGAAATGGCTTGAACATTTCATGACATTCCGTTCAAGATTGCGCGAGTTATATTGTGAACAAACACGCACACGCATACACGAACCGAGAGGAACGCGTACTCTCCTAGCTGGGGCATTTTTTGTTTTAGAAAATAAACCTTTTGTACTCCAAACGTTAGTAAAACTTGGATACTTCGACTTCTTCCCATGCTTTGTTTGCCGAAAGGGAAATCTGTATAAATGATTCTTAATAGTTTGTGCTCGAATGCTGGCAAATGTGTTCACATTATTATATTTTTCTCGTACCTATATATACGACATATTATCTCGTACGTACGACATATTATTTCTTGACGTCAAGAAGACCAGTTGATTATAATGATAAATAATTTATGATGATTAAATAGGTTCATTCACTCTCAATTGTCAGTAGTAACTGCCATTAATTGTATCCATGTTTGGCTAATGCTGTCATTACACAGATGTTATTCTTTGTACAATTGCAAACAATTTAAGAAGGAAATGATTTCTTACTGAGTATACGGGTTGTTTATCAAGCAGTTACTCTTCAGGAGATGGGCTGGTTTATTATTTGTTATTTAAGTGGTTAACATTCATTGAAAAATGATTGGATTTTTAAACGCGGCAGTGGAGTTGAATTTATACAAGACCAAGTACCCTTGTAACGACCTTGTGACTCACAGTGTCACTGTTTAAGGTGTACCTATACCAGCTATTAAATTTTTACTAATTACTGAATATTCCTGTTTATGTGGGAAAGGTAACGTGTGTTAACAAATGTGAGGCGTTGTACAGCCTGAATTGATCTTAGAATTTTTTAAACAGTCGCACAAAGGAGCATGGAGAAATGTAATCGGGGAATGCTGCGGAAGGGGGGGGGGGGGGGGCGGTGGTGGTGGTATGAGAAGATAGCCTCGTTCATGAGTATACTATATGGAATTTCCATTTACCTGTGTGGGTTGATTGCGTGGGTGTTTGTTCACAGCAAAGACTCATTATAGTGTAATATATACTATATATTATATAATACCACTATATTGCACGCAGTCATGAACATACGTACGTACGTACGACTTTCTAATTAATCTTAGGGGTATGATCCACAGACTGCAAGTAATATATATGTATAGGGGGGGGGGGAGCGGTGGTGGTATGAGAAGATAGCCTCGTTCATGAGTATACTATATGTAATTTCCATTTACCTGTGTGGGTTGCTTGCGTGGGTGTTTGTTCACAGCAATGACTCATTATAGTGTAATATATACTATATATTACATAATACCACTATATTGCACGCAATCATGAACATACGTACGTACGTACGACTTTCTAATTAATCTTAGGGGTATGATCCATAGACTGCAAGTAATATATATGTTTAATAATGCGTTTTATCACCCTAACTGTGCAACATTCCCTCCTTACTTTTTTTATCAAATATAAATTCATATATATATATATATATATATATATATATATATATATATATATATATATTGAAAGGATATTTTTCGACAATGTGCAATATTCGAAATTGACCTGACTATGAACTAGATTTATGAAAATTGTGTTAAGTAATGTAACATAATGCGTGTTCTCACCCTAAACACAAGATCCCCTTCCCTTGCTAACCGCTGGATCACCGTTACGTTATTGTTTTGTGTTTGTATGTGTGTGTGGGTTTGTAAATGCCGTCATTCCTGGACTTATTTAAGGTTTTAGAGCAACACCCGGGGACTTTCGACGACCGGGGACGTTCCCGTTCGTAATTACGTTTTCTCTATAGTGAACGTGGAGACATTCTTGTGTTAAAAACTTAATATGTCCCCGATTATCACATTTTTGGTTTTATGTGTGTTTACCCGCTGTTTTAACTGTAGGGCAAACTGAGACCGGTTCCTGCTTAGATTAGTTTTGCTTTCTTCCAAGCGGGTTTTTTTAAGCGAACCTGTGAGCTTATGCGATGGTGTGTCGTCGTCCGGCGTCTGTCGTCCGGCGTCCGTCGTCTATACGTTAACCCATACTATCTTGAAAACGGCAAGAGTAAGCATCACGAAATTTTATGCAAAAAATTAGTCATCTAAAAAACTCTATCGGATTTTGCTTATTTTTTGGCTAACTGCATTTTTTTATATTTTATTGGGAAAAAGCTTTAAAAATCTTTTTCTCGGAAATTGTTCAGCCAAATTGTCCAATATTTCACAGAAATGATTCCTGGAACAAATTTTCTCAAGTTTGTTCGAATGGTTTAAGTTCGGTTATTTTTGGCCGAGTTACAGGAAGTTGAACTTAGTCCAAAAAAGCATAGTAAAATTAAAATCTCAGAAACGGCTGGAGCTATCATCACCAAATTTTATGCCAATGTTGGTCACATGAGTCATATCTGAAATTGAGGTATTGGTCGCGCCACCTGCATCGGCCTTTTTTGTACGGGGGTTATCAGTGCCTGTATCATACTGACGGCTACAAAAAACTTCTTCTCTGAAACCATATGGCCAAATTGTTTAATATCGCACAGAAATGATCCTAGGGTAGTGCTTTCTGAAGTTTGTTCAAATGGTCTCAGTTCAGTGACTTTTGGCTGAGTAATGGGAAACTGAATTAGTCATATGCCATAACATCCCATTTTAGCTAAGTGGCTACAAAGATCTTCTCAAAAACCACTGGGCCAAATTCTTAAATCTCACACATTAATTATCCTCAGATGTTGATAATTCAAGTTTGTTCAAATGGTTTTGGTTCAGTGCTTTTTGGCTGAGTCATGAGAAGTTTAACTTAGCCATTTTGCTGTATTTTCCCATATGAGTTATAAACCTGTAAAACGTTTTTTGACTGAGGCCACTGAGGCCAATTTGTTTAATATTTTACGAGAATAATCCCCTGAATAATTCTTATAATAATGTCTTTTATGGTTCCAAAGAAAGAATTTTGGCTGAGTTATAAAGATTGAATGGAGTCATTTTACCATATATGAAAGCTGTGTGAAGCAGATACATCTAGCCTGGCACCTGTTTATCAGCATCAATTATATTATGCCTCTAGACATTTAGATTTCAGGTTATCTATGGTTAATATTGACAAGAATGTTTTTAAAAGCTTTTAAAAAATGTAGATTTATGATTTTAGATATTCTTCATGCCAGGCAATGTTTACAATCACAGGTATACAGCTCTCTTTGGGTATATAGAGACGGCTGTACATGGATTATAAATAATAGGTATCCATACTCAATTCAAGATTTTGCCATCAGTGAGATGTATCTGTATTTTAATTTGGCATGCAATATGCATCTGTAGTAATTTTTAGCGAACCTGTGAGCTAATGCGATGGTGTGGCGGCGTCCGCCGTCTGTACGTTAATCCATACTATTTAAAAAACGACTGGAGCTAGCAACATGAAATTTAGTGCAAAAAATTAGCCATCTGAAAAACTCTGCATTTTCTTAAATTTTATAGAGAAAAAGGTAAAAACATTTAAAAATCTTCTCCTCCGAAACGATAAAGCCAAATTGTTTAATATTTCACAGAAATAATCTTTTGTACCATCTCTCTCAAGCTTGTTTGAACAGTTCAAGTTCGGTAAATTTTGGCTGAGTTACAGGAAGTTGAACTTAGTCATCTGTCAAAAAAGCATGCTAAAATGACAGTCTCAGAAACGGCCGGAGCTATCATCACCAAATTTTATGCCAGTGTTGGTCACATGAGTCATATATGAAGGCAAGCCCTCTCAAGTTTGTTCAAATGGTTTGCATTTGATGAATTTTAGTGGAGTTACATGAATTTGAATAGTCATTTGGCCAAGTAAGCATACTGACATAGTAATCTCAGAAATGACAGAAGCTAGCATTACCAAGTATTGTGCAAATGTTGGTCACATGACTCATATTTGAAATTGCAGATTTTGTGGTGCCACCTACATTGACCGGTTTTAATGGGCAAAAACACTCATAATTTTAGCCTTTTTCAACTTAAAATGTTTATGATGAAACTGTCAAGTTGAATCGTTAAATTTTTCAAAAGAATTATCCTAGGACATGGTTCTTTCAATCATATCTTATGGCCATTATTATGTCTATTTCAAACTGAGGACTGCAAAACTGTTCTTCTACAAAATTATTGTTTCAATTATAACTTCTGTAACATTGCACAAAAATTATTCTAAGGTGGCCTTTGTTCAAGTTTACTTGAATGATTTTTGGCAGAATTATTGGACCTTTAACAATGAAAGAACTGCATCTGCTATTATTCTAGATATTTTGATAAAAAATTCATGAATATGTCAGCTTGAAAAAAAAAAGCATTTTAGCCAAAGTCTTTCAGTATGTGTAAACAGATTCACCAACACTCCAAGATTGTGTGTATCTTTAAATAGGCTGAGAAACTGCCAACTGTTTCAGATTTGGCAAAAGAACAAGAGTTCATTCAGTGCAGCCAGATTTAGGTCAAGAGTTCAATCAGTGCAGCCAAGCACAAGGCATGTGATCACCTCATGGGTGACATGTGATCACCTCATGGGTGACATGTGATCACCTCATGGATGACGTGAACACTTCATGGGCACCATGTGATCACCTCATGGGTGTCATGCCCCTCAGGGCAGGGCCCCTGCATGAGCTTATGCAATGGTGTGGCTACTATTTCAGACTTGGTAACAGGCTAGAGGTCAGTCTCGTTCTATTTATAGCTTTGGCAGACTGCCAACTGTATCAGATTAGGCAACAGGTCAAGAGTTCACTCAGTGCAGCCAGGTATGGGTCAGGTGTTCACTCAGTGCAGTAGCTGCATTCTATTTATAGTGTTAGCAGACTGTGCCCACTGCATCAGATTTGGCACCAAAGTTCAGCCCACATCTATTTATAGCTTTGGCAGACTGCAAACTGTGTCAGATTATGCAACAGGTCAAGAGTTCACTCAGTCTAGCCAGGTGCAAGTCATGAGTTCACTCAGTGCAGTAGCCTGAGCCAGCAACTTTGTCACAGTTCACTCGGGGCAACTGCCTTTCTCACCTAAGCCTAGTAAGCCCCATGCATCAGACTCAAGCTAGGTAATTTTTATTAATTGGCCAGATATTTTTACCTTTCTATGTGTCTTTGTTGGCTTTCTCGTTCACAAGACAGGTGTCAGCACCTACAATAACTTTTGCACAGTGTATGTGCCTGCTTATTTCTACAGAGGAATTAGATATATCAGCCTAACGTTGGGCATATATATACATATCAACTAGCTTTGTCGTATACAAGACTGGTGGTGCCACTTACAATAATTTTTGCACGGTGTGTGTCCCTGCTTATTGTATCCGCCCATACGAAGTTTTGTGGATACTATGTTTTTGACCGGGTTCCGCTGCCGCCGCCGCCGCCGCGTTCGTTTCCGGAGAACTCCTCTGAGACTACTGGACGGATTTTTCGAAACTTACGCCAATTATCGGGTCACATGTGAACTGGTACGTACCTAACCAATTTCCTCTCTGCCCAGCGTCCGTTTGTGCATCTGTTTCCACACACAAACCTACATATCTCGGGAACCGTTTGACCGATCAGGAAAACAAATTTGTACAAATGTAGCCCTTGGATAGCTTTATAACATACAAAACAAATGGTGGCGCCACCTGCAGCCATTTTTGCACAGTGTCCATCTGTTCATCTGCCTTGGTTTAAAATCACTCATATCTCTGCAGTGGTTTGACTAATTCACCTGAAATTCGGCATGCGTGTACATCCCGCATAGCTTTCTTGTTTTTATGACAGGTGGCGCCACCGACATTCACGTTCACGCTGTAGACATCCATGCTTATATCTCCGGAATCTTTCGTCCAATCAGGAAAATAAATTACACAAATATAGCCCTTGGATAGCTTTATAGCATACACAAGAATGGTGGCGCCACCTGCGGCCATTTTTGCACAGCGAACATCTGTTTGTCTGCCTTGGGTTAAAATCACTCATATTTCTGTAGTGGTTTGACCAAATTACCTGTAGTTCGGCATGCATTTACATCCTGGATAGCTTTCTTGATTTTATTACATGTGGCGCCACCTACATTCACGTTCACGCTGCAGACATCCAAGCTCATATCTCGGGAACCGTTCGACCAATCAGGAAAAACATTTTACACAAATGTGACCCTTGGATAGCTTTTTAACATACACAAAAATGGTGGCGCCACCTGCAGCCATTTTTGCACAGCGTCCATCTGTTTGTCTGCTGTGGGATAAAATCATTAATATCTCTGCAGTGGTTTGACTTTTCAACCTGAAATTTTGCATGTGTATACATCTTGGATAGTTTCTCGTTCAAATAACAGGTGGCGCCACCTACAATCATGTTTACGTGACAGACATCCATTCTAATGTGTAACACATGTAACTCTATTTCCCCTTGCCACTCAACCCATGCCTCACTTAACCCGTCCTACTCTGATTTTGGCGGATACACGTAGTCGCTTGTCGACTACCCGCATATTCTAGTTTTCAGGAGGGATTTGATATATCAGTCTGAATTTGGGCATATGTATATATCTCTGATAGCTTTGTTGTATACAAGACTGGTGGTGGCAGCTACAATAATTATTGTGCTGTGTGCACCCATGCCACACAGTGATGTTTGTGTAATTGTTTCTTATTCAAAATTATTAGTACTTGCATTGTTCATATACATGAGAAGTAATGGTCCAGCATTGAAGCATTATTCCTGGTGTATTTCCCAATGCACAGGTTCGCATAAGGCCTGTAGGCCTTGTTTTTTTGTGAGACCAAAAATAGTCTTGACTTCCAAGGTTAATATCCAAAACTTAATACAAATAAAAAATTAAGTAGTCTGTATAAATGATTCTTAATAGTTTGTGCTCGAATGCTGGCGAATGTGTTCCAATTATTATATTTATGAACCACATTCAGGCCCAGGCACACATTAAAACATGAGACATATGTTGATTGATAATGGACCCCACTGGGGCCAAAAGATTTATTAATTATCCCGCACCCCAAAAATGACAAAACAATATCATATAAGTAATAAAACACAGGTATGGTGGGGTCAAAACCACCACATATCAAGTACAAGTACATGTATAAGACACATCAAAATAAAAAAATCAGTCATGGAGGAGAAAGGGGCGGATGGGGGTTAATAGTAGCAGTGGTGCAAGCAGGAGAAGAGGCTGGGTCAAAGCTGTCCTCTGGTGGGTATGACCTATGTGCTCGGACTGGAATCCCATTGTTCAGCCAGTCATCCTGGCTTGATGGCTTCTCTCGGAGGGTAAAGTACCGGGTAAGCACAAACAGGTCATGGACACCAGATATAACCTTGGCGGACAGCACATGACAATAAACCACCCATGCAGTGCACTCGCACTGGTAAACAAGGGGGGTACAAGAAATAGGACCTGTATGTTCTCATAAAAGTGTTTTGCCATGTAGACAAAACATATTTTTCTCCTATATATATGACATATTATCTCGTACGTACGACATATTATTTCTAGACGTCAAGAAGACCAGTTGATTGTAATGATAAGTAATTTATGATGATTAAATGGGTTCATTTACTCTCATTTGTCAGTGGGAACTGCCATTAATTGTATCGAAGTTAGGCTAATGCTGTCATTACACTGATGATATTGTACAATTGCAAATATATTAGGAAGGACATGATTTTTTACTGAGTATACGGGTTGTTTATCAAGCAATTACTCTTCAGGGGATGGGCTGGTTTATTATTTGTTATTTAAGTGGTTAACATTCAATGAAAAATGCTTGAACTTTAAACGCGACAGTGGAGTTGAGTTTATACAAGACCAAGTACCCTTGTAAGGACCACGGACTCACAGTGTCACTCTGTACGGTGAACCTATACCAGCTATTAAAATTTTACTAATTACTGAATATTCCTGTTTATGTGGAAAAGGTAACGTGTGTTAATAAATGTGAGGCGATGTAATGCCTGAATTGATCTTAGAATTTTTTAAACAGTCGCACAAAGGAGCATGGAGAAATGAAATTGGGGTATGCAGGGGAAGGGGGGGGGGGGTTATGAGAAGATAGCCTCGTCCATGAGTATACTATATGTGGAATTTCCATTTACCTGTGTGCGTTGCTTGTGTGGGTGCTTGTGGGTGTTTGTTCACAGCAATGACTCGCGCAATCATGAACATACGTACGTACGTACGACTTTCTAGGGGTAGTATCACAGACTGCACACCGGCTGTTGATATATACTTACAAGTAATATATATGTCAAATAATGCGTGTTATCACCCTAACTGTGCAACATTCCCTTCTTACTTTTTTTCAAATATAATTCATATATATATATATATATATATATATATATATATATATATATATATATATTGAAAGGATATATTTCGACAATGTGCTTATATTCGAAATTGACCTGACTATGAACTAGATTTATGAAAATTATGTTAAGTGGCAATTAAGGTAGTTAATTGTTTGTAGCCAAACACGGGGACCCGACCGAAGGAGGGGGTAGCGTTTCGCTTCACCGATCCTTTATTACTATTGTTGCCACTTGGCAAAGTGAAAACACGCCAGTTGCTCGGTCGCCGTGGTACAAGCAAAAGCAAAAAAATATATTACAATTTTATGTGTAGTGCCGAACACGTCGCAAGGGCCAAAAACCCGGCCGCCGACGCCTTGTCTCGCGGGCAAATTGCGAGGTTTAAAGCACTTAATCCACAGGCTAATGAGCACATGACAGAGTTTGGGCGTATCCCCTTTGATGTTAAACGAAGGGGTAGTGGTAACTTACTTAATTTTCTTAAACGTATACCAGTTTATTTCAGATGACAGTCGACTGCTACAAAGCGAGGCCAGAGAGCTGGTGAGAGGAGCCCTTTAATCATCCACCAGACGGACATATGAAGTAAGACAGAGACAGTATTTGGACGTTTGTGTGAGATATAATCTAAGAGCTGTACCGGCATCGGAGGACACGCTCCTCATGTTTAAAGCTTGGTTGCATCCACGCTCTCTTAAGCATAGCACTGTGTCCGTATATCTGGCTGCAGTTAGATCATTACATATTGAAGAAGGTCATTTTAGTCCACTTACTGACGCCCTCAGGGTTAAGATGGCGCTTTGTGCCATCAAAACTATTAGCGGCCCACCGTCAAGAAAACTGCCGATAACATATAATATCATTTACCGTCTATTAAAGGTCATTACTAATTCTTATCAACACAAACTGTTGTGGTCAGGGATGACCTTGGCATATTACGCCTGTTTGAGAGCAGCTGTATTTACTGTGTCTGGGAGTTTTGATCACAGACGCCACCTTTCATTAGGTAGTTTACAAATATTAAATTCGCCGTCATTGCATATGAGACTGCATTTAAAACAATCCAAAACGGACCGGCACTGCCATGGCGTCGACATGTACATTGGCTGCTCTCAATCACAGGTTTGAGCAGTGTGTGCAATGATCCAGTACTTACAGGTGAGAAATTGCTTGCCTCAAAATTGTGCCACAGATGCCCTTTATCGGTTCCAAAACAATGTTATCTTGTCAAAGTGATTATTCTCAAGTCAAATGCGTTTGCTACTGGCGGCCGCGGGATTAACTGGGAATTTCTCCGGTCACTCAATGCGTCGGGGTTACGCCACTGATGCTGCCGCGGTACAGCTTCGGGACTGGGAGATTAAACTCGATTAGAACGCTGGAGAAGCCGTGTCTACCAATCATACATAGAAACACCCGCTTACATTAAAATCGGCATCGCTAACAGGGTAGCTAGCTATTGTGACTCAAGACTCGCGGTATCTGGGCCTCAAAGTCAACCTTAGGTTGACTCGGGCTTTTATTCGGCCCTACGAACCGCCGATATCTATTAAAGGTCTGGCTCTGAGGCAAAAAAATGTGCGAGAAATGCGTGAAATGGCTAAGGTAGTTAATTGTTTTTTTAGCCAACCACGGGGACCCGTCCGAGGGAGGGGAGTAGCGTCACGCTTCATCGATCCTTTACTATTGTTACCACTTGGCAAAGTGAAAACACGCCAGTTGCTCGGTTGCCGTGGTACAAGCAAAAGCAATAAAACCACCCATGCCCCCCCCCCCCCCCCCCAGCTATTCCACTGCGGCTCATTGCACACATTTCGTATATCATTTCCCCCAATACTTCCGTGTTATGATTTTTGGTTCCTTTGCACTTTGTATTGTATGCACCATTCTTTGTTAGCCGAGCTTTTATTCACCCCTACCAAACGCCGATATCTATTAAAGGTCTAGCTCTGAGGCCCAAAATATTTCAGAATCCTTTTTTTTTAATGTGCGAGAAATGCGTGAAGTGGCTAAGTAATGTTACATAATGCGTGTTCTCACCCTTTTTATACAAAATTCCCTTCCCATGCTAACCGCTGGATCACCGTTACGTTATTGTTTTGTGTGTGTGTGTGTGTGTGGGTTTGTAAATACCGTCATTCGGGGACTTGTTTAAGGTTTTAGAGCAACACCCGGGGACTTTCGACGACCGGGGACGTTCCCGTTCGTAATTACGTTTTCTCTATATATATAACCCGTCACGTGGAGACATCAGGTGTTAAAAACTCAATATGTCCCCGGTTATCACATTTTTGGTTTGTGTGTTTACCCGCTGTCTTAACTGTAGGACAAACTGAGATCGGTTCCTACTTAGATAAGTTTTGCATTCTTCAAAGCGGTTTTTTTTTGTGAGACCAAAATTAGTCATGACTTCAAAGGTTAATATCCAAAACTAAATACAATTAAAAATTAAATTTTACGATAAAACTTTAATACTTTTGAATCTATGATTTTATATAAATATAGATTCCTATTGGATATAAATCAAACTAATATATACATTACACCTTCGATATTAGAAGGGGATTTATTCACTTGAATAAATTCAATGAAAAAAACCCAAAATTTCAAATTAATATAAATTAAAGTGCTTTCGCTAGTCTTGGATGTTAACAAATAATTTGATAAAGTTCGTGTGTTTCTGCAGTTGAAACACAATGTTTGTCATTTAAAGGGACAAAAAAAAGTCCCCGGTTCACACACGATACAAGTAAGGGTGTGTGTGTGTGTGTGTGTGTGAAAAGACATTAGTAATATCATTGTAATCACTGTAAAGTGGCGTCTATCACATTTTTAACAAGATAAAATATCAAGACGTGCAAGAAACACAACTGTGGTACTGTAACAGGTGGAGATTCAAATGCCGGGCTATCCTGAAACTTCATCAAAATCCGTTAATAACTTTTTGATTATTGTTGCTAACAGACAACACACAGACAAACCAACGCCGGCAAAAACAAAGCCCCCGATTTTAGATTGTAGGAGAGTTTAAATTAATTGCTCTTAATGATCAGTTATGGGCAGGTTCATGATTCATATATTATGAAACGAAGTGCGTTATCTCAGTTTTCAACTGCATGCCGTTTAGAGATATCGAGAAACATTAAGAAAGATAATGCGCTCATATGAGCCATATCTACGTGAACCACATCTTAGTTCTTATAATCAGACCGATCTGAGGTAGAGATGTTACCATCACGTAGGCCTGACTTATGACGAAATGACTTGTATTAGAATTCCGTTTTCTTCCGTTACAGATTGAAACTAACACGGCCATGACCGAAATATTTTGTCTACTACACCGAGCCTTGTTCCATAAATCTTGTTCATAGGTAAATTTCGAACATAAAATACCTAGAAGAACGGGGGGGGGGGGGGGGGGGATGATGAATAGTTAGGGTGGTAACGCACATTATTCAACTCATATACTGATTGTGAGTATATCAGTTAACCGCGGATGTGCAGTGTGTGGATCATACCCCTGAGACTAAACACCAGGTCGTACGTACAAGATAGTATGTCGTACGTACGCGATAATTTGTCGTAAGTAGTTTTTTTGTCTTTTACCAGCTTGCAGCAATAATCTTCCATAATTAACTCATTTTGGCTGAATACAAAAATTCACCTAATCCATGCCGACATACGGGCTTGATATATACTGTTCACCAGCTTTATACGATTCTAGGATTCTGCGTGCATGTGTATGTTTACCATTACAAGACCGAGGGACCAAAGGCAAAATATTAGTCGCTCACACGCGACAGTACTAAATAAGAGAAGAAATACGAAAGAAGAAACCAATAAAGAAGCTTGAAAACAACCTTGATGTGTGAAGTAGGGCTAAACGGCCACCAGGTGGCGTGAGCCCGTTGTTTTTGTTTTGTTAATGATCGCGCCCATATGATATATATATCGGTGGGTGTGCAGCAGATAAAAAAATTCCACTGGTGTACATGAGTAAGCAAACGGTTTTAAAATGAATAATTTTGTGCATGTGTTAGTGACAGAGTGCGTATGATGGTGTGCGTGTACATGTATGTAAAAATAATTTTACAACACACATATGTATATAGCCTGATTTTTGGTAATAGTCTATTTTATATATAATAGGGATTAGTGATGTGCCAATTAATATGGTATACCAATGATTGGTCGCTTTCTTTTAAAATCGATAAAACTGGTTTTACAATGTATAGTCGATCAGAAACGATTATGTATGTAGTCTTTATGCAACTAAGACTTTAACCAGAAAAAAAAGAAAGGACAATAGGACAAGAAAGAAAGGACAATAATTAGCAAACAGCATGAAATCTTAACCTTGTGCGGCAAACAGATGTCAACCACTTGGCCGTTACTTTAACCCTTAAGCAAAATGTTTAAGTCAGACTGAATTTAATTGTTTAACATTTTAGGCATAATTCGGTCTAGCAAATTTTATAGTACATAAAATAATCGATTAATAATAGATCATCGTTTTGCTTTCTTTCAATCATCGAATTCCGAACTTCTAAGTATTTATTTTTGTTGGGACATTCAAGTGTAGGTATACGAGGCATTGTAAAACATTTACTGAGTGTGCGAGTTAAAGTCTTGAATGATTGCGGGTGAATGCTCTATGAGTTGTGCGCGAAAACTGTGTGCAGGACCTTCTTAACACATGGACACCCCGAGCACGTGACTATAAGGCCCCAAAGGAATGAAGAGGCCTTTTGCACGAATATTTACATTGATTTATGAAACGCTCAAGAAAATGTTGATCATTTTAAAGAAAGAAAGCCTCTTTAACAAGTTATACCGTTTTATTCATTTTATTACAGTATTATTCAATTTTTGTTCGTGCAAAGAACATGTTCAATAGTTTATACACAGTGTTAATACCGCATTCCAGTCGTTCCTTTTCTCATGAGCTCTCTATGAAAAATTAAACTTGCCTCACGCCAAGAGGGCCATTGATTGAAATGATAAATGAATAATGATGTTTAAATGGGTTCATTAACTCGGATTTGTCGAGGGAAACTTCGGTTAATTGTATCGATGTTATGAAAATTTTGTCATTATACCAGGGACGTAGCCAGGATTGAGGGAGGGGAGGGGGGCATGATCAGTTGCGGAGCCAGAAATTCGAAAACCGGGGGGGGGGGGGGGGGGGGGGCGCTAATATGCATATATGGGTACTATGAAAACAGTTATATATACGTGTATATCCACCTAATACATATATATATATTTTCATTGTTGTTATTATTATTATTATTAATAAAATTATAATTTTCAAACGAGTCAATGGCGCAAAGGCGCATTTACATTTGTAACTTGCAAATTATTATCTTTTAAATGTAATGGTCGGAGTGAAATAACTGTTATGTTGAGGTCTTATGGTAAACTCTACCGGGTTTCGTGGTCTCGACAGCAAACAGGACTCCTAAGAGCACAGACCGCGAGTTCGAGTACCGGTGTCACCAGACCCGTGTGATTGTTAAGGTTCGACCCTATAACCAGGGCCTGTTGTTCTGCAGCTGTTCTGCAGCTGATCATAAATATCCTTATACTAAACTAATAAATTTGAAAGTAATAAACTGCAGATAACTTTAATAACATCTATTTAATAATTAATAAAAAATATATTAAAAAAAAACAAAAATTAATCACGAAAATTGGGAAATTAGATAAAATGAGATATATTGCAGCTCAACAGTGGGCCGGTGCCGAAGGTGCCAATTCTGGATCTGCCGCTGATAACAAAGGCAATTTAATACATATATACATATATATATATATATATATATATATAAGTATTAGATTAGGTGAAACTTCGAAAGGACGGCGAGTACTGGATGCGACCGGGGGGGGGGGGGCCATGGCCCCCTGCGGCCCCCCTCTGGCTACGTCCCTGATTATACAGATGATATTCTTTGTGTATACAATTGCACAGATATGAGGATAGATTATGTACTGAGTATACGGGTTTGTTTTTCAAGCAATTTCTCTTTAACCCTCAGGGGAAGGGCTGGTGTATAATTTGTTATTTAAGTGGTTAACAGTCTATAAAAAAGCTTGAATTTCATGTAATTTATTCCCCACCAAGTACCCTTGTAAGGACCGCGGACTCGCGGTTTCACTGTGAACGGTGTACCTTTACCAGCTTTTCAAATTGTACTGCTAACTGAATATTCCTGTTTGTGTGGAAAAGATAATGTGGGGCGTTGTACAGCCTGAATTGATATGATATGATATTTTTTAAACAGTTGCACAAAGGAGTTGGAGAAATGTAATGGGGGTATGCTGGGGAAGTGAGGGGGGTATGAGAAGTATAATATATGGAATTTCCATTTAACTGCGTGTGTTGCTTGTTTGGGTGTGTGTTTGTGTGTGTTTGTTCACAGCAATCACTCACGCAATCATGAACAGAATCTCATGAAATGTTACCTAAATTTTGGGACTGGGCATATCGAGGTGTGCATCAAGCACATTCTCTCGATAAAGGATGTTCATCATTGAAAATTCACAAATGCACGAATGAATCTGGATATATGGGCCAAATATAAGTGAATGCATACAAGGTCCAGCCTCACGCGCCGCACAGCGTGGCCTGGTCATCTTTTCAGGTCACGATGGAAGTGGCTGTGCCTATTGGTTATCCGCAATACGGCTTTTGAACACCAGTAATTTCAATTTATGAACTAAAAGCTTAGGGATTTCAATGTTCGCAAAGCGTCGTTGAAATGTGTGTTTTTATTTCTGATCTGAACAGAAGCGGATCCAGGGCGAGGGTCAAGAGGGGCAG
Source organism: Sipunculus nudus (assembly GCA_026874595.1). NCBI lineage: Eukaryota > Metazoa > Annelida > Sipuncula > Golfingiida > Sipunculidae > Sipunculus > Sipunculus nudus. The sequence continues at coordinate 39,832,059 of CM049316.1, forward strand.
AACTAAAGAAATAAAACACTCAGATGGAGATTACAAGGATTTATTTTGAATATTGGTGTAACGATTTGCAAAAATACCATATACAAAATACCTGACCGTTGTTATTATGGCCATAATATGATTCCCGATTCCTAGAGCCAAGAATTTGGATTATACAGTTTGATATTAATTGCCATTTCTATAATAAATCCGCGTTGATTCAAATGCCTCATCCAGGAGATATATAACCCATAACTCAAATGACTGAGGATTACCCTTCAGCACTTATCCCATTTGTTTACTTTCCATAACAAGACTGCATGACATGAGGCCCGATCTTGTATGCACAACTTCAAAACGAGAATAAGAGACATGGAAGGAGAAACATAAAAGAAACAACGGTCGGAAACTAGAAAAAAAGTCTGATTTGTGAAGTAACGCGGAACCACCGTCATTTTTGGCGTGTGCGGTATGTTTTTATTTTGCGGTGGATTGACATATCATACTATCTCGTGCTTAAGGCATATTGTCTCGTACGTACGAGATTCTGTGTCTCCAAGCACTAATAATATATAGATTAACATATAGCCAGGCTTGTTATTTTGCTATACACCTCCACCAGGATGTTATACATTTCTTTATAAATCTTAAAAATACAAGAAAAAAAATAAATTGTCTCCAAGCACTTAAAACCTTATTGATAAAAATATAGCTAGGTTAGTTTTTTTACTGTACACCTCACCGGGATTTTATATGTTTCTGTTTTAATTCTTCAAAATACAAGCTACATAAACTGTCTCCAAGCACTTATAACCTTATTGATAATCATATAGCTAGGCTAGTATTTTTACTGTTCACCTCCACCAGGAATTCGTTTTTTTTTTTTTAAATACTTAAAATACAAGAAACATAAATTGTCCCATAACACTAATAACCTTTTTGATAAACATATAGCCAGTCGTAATATTTTGCTTTACACCTTCACCAAGAATTTATATGTTTCTGTTTCAATTCTTCAAAATACAAGCAACATAAATTGTTTCCAAGCACTTATAACTTTATTGATAAACATATAGGTAGACTAGTTATTTTACTGTACACCTCCACCAGGAATTTATATGTTTCTTTTTCAATTCTTCATAATACAGGAAACATAAATTGTCTCCAAACACTAATAACCTTATTGATAAACATAAAGCTAGGCGTGATTTTTTGCTTTACACCTCCACAAAGAATTTTTATGTTTCTTTTTAAATTCTTAAAATACAAGTAACATAAATTGTCCCATAACACTAATAACCTTATTGATAAACATAAAGCTAGGCGTGATATTTTGCTTTACACCTCCACCAAGAATTTTTATGTTTTTTTTTTTAATTTCTTAAAATACAAGAAACATAAATTGTCTCCAAGCACTAATAATCTTATGGATTAACATATAGCCAGGCTTGATATTTTGTTGTACACCTCCACCAGGACGTAATATTTTTCTTTATAATTCTTAAAAATACAAGAAAAAAAATAATAAATTGTCTCCAAGCACTTAAAACCTTATTGATAAAAATATAGCTAGGTTAGTTTTTTTACTGTACACCTCCAACGGGAATTTATATGTTTCTGTTTTAATTCTTCAAAATACAAGCTACATAAACTGTCTCCAAGCACTTATAACCTTATTGATAATCATATAGCTAGGCTAGCATTTTTACTGTTCACCTCCACCAGGAATTCGTTTCATTTTTTAAATACTTAAAATACAAGAAACATAAATTGTCCCATAACACTAATAACCTTTTTGATAAACATATAGCCAGGCGTAATATTTTTACTTTACACCTTCACCAAGAATTTATATGTTTCTGTTTCAATTCTTCAAAATACAAGCAACATAAATTGTTTCCAAGCACTTATAACTTTTTTGATAAACATATAGGTAGACTAGTTATTTTACTGTACACCTCCACCAGGAATTTATATGTTTCTTTTTCAATTCTTCATAATACAGGAAACATAAATTGTCCCCAAACACTAATAACCTTATTGATTAACATAAAGCTAGGCGTGATATTTTGCTTTACACCTCCACCAAGAATTTGTATGTTTATTTTTATATTCTTAAAATACAAGCAACATAAATTGTTTCCAAGCACTTATAACTTTATTGATAAGCATATAGGTAGACTAGTTATTTTACTGTACACCTCCACCAGGAATTTATATGTTTCTTTTTCAATTCTTCATAATACAGGAAACATAAATTGTCTCCAAACACTAATAACCTTATTGATAAACATAAAGCTAGGCGTGATTTTTTGCTTTACACCTCCACAAAGAATTTTTATGTTTCTTTTTAAATTCTTAAAATACAAGTAACATAAATTGTCCCATAACACTAATAACCTTATTGATAAACATAAAGCTAGGCGTGATATTTTGCTTTACACCTCCACCAAGAATTTTTATGTTTTTTTTTTTAATTTCTTAAAATACAAGAAACATAAATTGTCTCCAAGCACTAATAATCTTATGGATTAACATATAGCCAGGCTTGATATTTTGTTGTACACCTCCACCAGGACGTAATATTTTTCTTTATAATTCTTAAAAATACAAGAAAAAAAATAATAAATTGTCTCCAAGCACTTAAAACCTTATTGATAAAAATATAGCTAGGTTAGTTTTTTTACTGTACACCTCCACCGGGATTTTACATGTTTCTGTTTTAATTCTTCAAAATACAAGCTACATAAACTGTCTCCAAGCACTTATAACCTTATTGATAATCATATAGCTAGGCTAGCATTTTTACTGTTCACCTCCACCAGGAATTCGTTTCATTTTTTAAATACTTAAAATACAAGAAACATAAATTGTCCCATAACACTAATAACCTTTTTGATAAACATATAGCCAGGCGTAATATTTTTACTTTACACCTTCACCAAGAATTTATATGTTTCTGTTTCAATTCTTCAAAATACAAGCAACATAAATTGTTTCCAAGCACTTATAACTTTTTTGATAAACATATAGGTAGACTAGTTATTTTACTGTACACCTCCACCAAGAATTTATATGTTTCTTTTTCAATTCTTCATAATACAGGAAACATAAATTGTCCCCAAACACTAATAACCTTATTGATAAACATAAAGCTAGGCGTGATATTTTGCTTTACACCTCCACCAAGAATTTTTATGTTTCTTTTTATATTCTTAAAATACAAGAAACATAAATTGTCTCCAAGCACTAATAATCTTATGGATTAACATATAGCCAGGCTTGATATTTTGTTGTACACCTTCACCAGGACGTTATATGTTTCTTTATAATTCTTAAAAATACAAGAAAAAACATGAATTGTCTCCAAGCACTTATAACCAAATTGATAAACATATAGCTAGGTTAGTTATTTTACTGTACACCGCCATCGGGAATTTATATGTTTCTAATTCTTCAAAAAACAAGCAACATAAATTGTCTCCAAGCACTTATAACCTTATTGATAAACATATAGCTAGGCTAGTTATTTAACTGTACACCTCCATCGGGAATTTATATGTTTCTGTTTTTATTCTTCAAAATTCAAGCAACATAAACTGTCTCAAGGCACTTATAACCTTACTGATAAACATATAGCTAGGCTAGTTATTTTACTGTACACCTTCACCAGGAATTTATATGTTTCTGTTTTAATTCTTCAAAATACAAGAAACATAAATTGTCCCCAAACACTAATAACCTTATTGATAAACATAAAGCCAGGCGTGATATTTTGCTTTACACCTCCACCAAGAATTTTTATGTTTTTTTTTTTAATTCTTAAAATACAAGAAACATAAATTGTCTCCAAGCACCAATAATCTTATAGATTAACATATAGCCAGGCTTGATATTTTGTTGTACACCTCCACCAGGACGTTATATATTATATATTATATATTGATAAACCTATATCTAGGCTTGTTATTTTGCTGTTCATTTCCGTAAGGAATTTATATGTTTCTGTTTAATTTTTCAAAATACAAAAAACATAAATTGCCACCAAGCACTAAAAACCTTATTGATAACCATTTAGCCAGGTTAGTTACTTTACTGTACACCTCCATAAGGAATTTATTTGTTTCTGTTCAAATTCTACAAAATACAAATATATATATCGTCTCCAGCACTAATAACCTTATTGATAAACTTATAGATAGACTTGTTATTTTGCTTTACACCTCCACCAGGAATTTATTATGTTTCTGTGTAAAATTCTTCAAAATACATGAACCATTAACTCTCTCAAAGCACAATAACTTTTGTGTTGAAAACATAGCTAGGCTAGTTATTTTGCTGTTTAAATTCTTCACAATGCAAGGAAAAATAAGTGTCTCCAAGCACCATTAACCTTATGGATAAATATAGAGCTAGGCTAGTTATTTTGCTGTACGACCCAACAGGAACTTATATGCTTTTAAAAAAAACATAAATCAAGGTACAACTCAAGTAACATCTTAATTTTGGTTCTACATATACCTATTAACAATGTAGCGTTTTTAATCCAATATTACCGTATAAATCCAAAAGAAATTTACTTTTTACTCTGCAGCACAAGGCAAGAAGTCATCATGTTTTCTTGAAACCCAAGGTTTCTAAGTGCCGTCGTTTTAGTGCTGGCAGAACAGTACTTCACAGCTCACCTTATAGCTGTCCCATCAAGAAACTAATAAAATTCATAAATGCAGGCAAGAATAAACATATGATTGCGGCCTTCGGTCACAATATCGTACCCTGATTATAAAAAAGGTCAACAGTACCGAAATTTAGCATAAAATATTAACATTGATATATTAACAGATAATAACTGAAACCATTAAGTAACCATGCTTTAAAGTTGTGTGAATATTTAGTTTACACGGGATGTAAGACATATAATTTAATTCCATACATATATAATTTAAAATGTGGTTATGGAGTATCTTAAAAACCCCGCTGAGGGATGTGTAACCTGTGATTTGTTATGTTCCCCGGTTTGAAAATACATGACATTACGTTTAGTTAAATATCTATTAATCTGTTTTCAGTCTAAGAGTTAAAAAAGGACCCTAGGGTCATGACGTTCATCTGAATTCCAAGAGCCTGGAACAATTAGTAAAATGACTCCCAGAATGCGCAATATCATGCATTTGGGTGACAGTGACCTTATTCTACATCCAGCTGCTACCATTTGTGCCCATCAAACTAATAGAGTGTAAACTTCATGTTCCTTCACACAGCTGCTGAAAAACGTTCAGACTGACATTTCAGTTCCTGAGGATTTGTACTGTATCCGTTTCACTGAGTACTTACAAACATATTATCTCCCCCAATTCGTAAAATATAGGTAAAAAAGACCTTATTTTAGGTTTCCAGGGAGATTTTTCTAGGACCTCCTTGGATGTAAAGTTAGAAATGTCTTGGTCTAACGGTAACTGTGTGCCCTGTCAACAGCCAGACCACTTCATTTGAAAGTCTCAATAACAGAGAAAACATGAGTACAAATTAAATATATATATATAACGTGGCGCCACCAGTCTGCAGGAACTGATGAAACACTCCATGACCATAAAACACAGAACGTATCTTGGCGATCAATCCATTAGTTATTATGATTATGTGTCAAATTTTTAACTAAACTGGCGGGTTTTTACGAGCCCTTTAGCTATATATGGAGGATATTGGAAACATAGACCAAATTTCAGGTTTCAAAGGAGATATTCATGGACCTCCCAGTATGCCAAGTTAGAGTTTCAAGGTCAAACTATTACGATTAATGTCCTATAAATGGGCAACCGTTTCATTTGGTGTATTAAAAAAAGGGGGGGGGGAATGTGTAAATATTCGAAAAAATTATCTATCGGAACTGATGAACCATTCCATGCTCAATATGCATGCAAAACATTTTGGCGATCAATGCAGAAGTTATTCAGATACAGGAGATTTTGTATCAAATTTTTAATTATTCTGAGGGTAATTACGAGCCCCGTATTTCATAGGTTATGGGTAACAGAGACCTAATTTCATGTTTCTAATTAGATTTGTCATATACCTCCCTAAAGTTAAAAAAATTGTAGGTCCAACAGTGACAATTTGTGCCATGTACATATATCATGGCTTCATTTAAAGTTCTAAAAAATAAAGAAAAATCATGGAAAAAATAAGGTTGCGCTGTCAGTCTGCATCAACTGATGTAACACCCCATGGTCAATATAAAGTATCATCGTGATCAATGCATTACTTATTCAGATACTCGAACTTTGTATCAAATTTTTAATTATCCTTGGGGGGGGGGGGGGGGGAGGGGGGGTCTTACGAGCCCCATAGCTCAGAGGATATGGGTAACAGGGATCTAATTTCAGGTGTCACCAGGGGACAGTGACTTAGTTATTTTATTGCATTTTTAAGTTAAGAGTAATCTAAATGATTGTTATTTTAACTTGTTGTTCTTAAATATGCAGTATCAGGTTTAGATGTTAGTGTGTGAACTGAGTTTAGAGAACCCAGGTGTCTCATTTGATATTAAATTCAGTACAATTTTAATTCCGTGGGAACCGATTCATCTGTAGATGATTCTATTTCAAAACTGTTTACTATACTCATGAAAGTCAACACAACTTTGTATTTGCTTTTCCTCATGGTTTTCCATCTCGAGGCGTGTCCGTTTAATATTCTTGCAGTAAATGACAGGCCGGATAATTATGTGAGATGATTGGCAAGAAGTCGGTGATGTCAGTAAGCGTAATTTAGCGACGGATAAGAGGAACTAAAGACAATCGCCCAGGTCAGCGCGCCAGTTGGATGTAGGCTGGCGATTGTCTGTGATCAAGAGGCGGGCGCGTGTTTGTCAGGGTCTGTTCAGCTAAGAGATGATGTTGCTGTGCGTAAAACGTAGATATCTCTATATATCCACTAGAATGGATATTGTAATTACCAACCGACTGGTAATCCGGCGATGTGTGTCTGCCGTGAGTGCGTCCAGTACCAGGCCAGGACGATTCACGCGAAAGCAGAGTGGAATTGAATATTGTCTTGCGGGGGCATTTTTTGGGTACTTAATTCTGGATGAATCCAGGAGACATCTGCTGTGAATAACATTTCTTCAGTAATCCTACAGGGAGGAACTGTGTTGATAAGTAGTCGGGATAGCTGGCGGATCAATGTGTATGTACACAGTGAGGGCGGACTGAGCTAAGAGCTGGCATTCCAATTTCACGTCTGCCTGTCGATCTTGTGATCGTAAGCCGTGTATAGAAGTGAACCTTCGTATGCTGTGAACGTAGAGGGGTAAACAGGAGTTATTGAATTTGTTTGATTATTTCGACTCTTTTGATCATCGAGAACGCCTCTCCAGATAAATGTAAGTGTATTTTAGTATATTTAATTGTTTTTGTACACGTCTTTTTCATCCTTTGGGGCGTATGTGTGAATTTCAGCCGGTTTGGTTTACCGGTTAGAGAACCTGGACGTCAATTCCTCCGGGGTTGTGACACCAGGTTCCCAAGGAGATTTTCATGGACCTACCTGGATATCAACTTGGATATTCAAGGTCAAACGGTTAATATTTGTGCTTGGACGACCGCTTCATTTTAAGGTCTCGAAATAAAGCAAAACATGTGTAAAAAAAGGTGGCGCCACCAGTCTGCAGGAGCTGACGAAACACTACATAATTAATATGCCTACAAGGAATCATAGGGATCTGGATACTGGAGCTTTGTATACATTTTTCTTGAGGTTATTTACAAGTTCCATAGCTCGACGAATACGGGAAACCATAATTCAGGTTTCCAAGGAGATTTATCATGAATCTATCGAGATGTAAAGGGAGAACGGATGATACAATCCACGACCAATAGGCGTACATAGAATCATGGCAATCAATGCTTTAGGTGTTCAGATACTCGAGCTTTTGGATCATTTTTTTTAATTTGTCTGGGGGTATTTACAAGATCAATAGCTCTGAAGATATTGGTAACAGAGACCCTAATTTTAGGTTTCAAATTATATGTTTTATGGACCTTAACGGATCTAAAAATAGACGATTTTAGGTCCAAGGGTAACGATATGTACCCTGTTAATAGACGACCGTTTTATTTGAAGGTGTCAAATAGAGAAAATAAGGGGAAAATTCGAAAAAAATACAGGTGGCGCATCCAGTCTGTAGGACCTGATGAAACTCTCCATGATCAATGAGATTCAAAGAATAAGGACGACCAATGAATTCGTTATACAGATACTGCAGCTTTTATATCAAATTTTCAATTATTCTGGGGGGTAATCACGAGCTCGATTGTTCGGAAGATATGGGTATTAGAGGCCTTATATCAGGTTTCCAAGGGGATTTTTGGACCTCCTTAGATATCAAGTTTGGAGATTCTAGGTGTAACAGCAAAGATTTGTGCCCTGTTAACAGATGACCAATTTATTTGAAGGCTTAAAACATAGAGAAAACAATGCGTAAAATATAAAAAAAAATAGAGCCACCAGTCTACAGGAACTGATAAAACACTCCATGATCAATATGCATGCGAAGAACCATGGCGACTAATGCTTTAGTCATTCGCATACTTGAGCTTTTGTATCAGGTTTTTAATTATTCGGGGGGGGGGGGGGGGGGGGCTGGGAGGATATGGGTAATAGAGACATAATTTCAGGTGTTTGAGGAGATTTTTCATAGACTTCTCTGGATGTACAATTGAGAAGTTTTGACGACGGCCGGAGGGACAAAGAGTGATCGCTATAGCTCAGAGGACTTTCAGTCAGCTGTGCTAAACATATTAGGAATTACAGAGGTTTAAAATTGAATTACTTGTGGAGAATGAATCAAATCGAATTTTACAAATCAACATTTTCCATTACAAAATTCACGGAAAGAAAATTATATTAAAATCAGGATTGCCATCTGGTATTTGTGGTAAAATATGGTAAAACGGTGGTAAAATAGAATACATTCGATGAAGTGCTTGATTGTATAAACTAGCATAAACATTCAAAATATGTAAGCACAACATATTATATACAACACTAAATAAAATAATGCTGAGATAAAACACAAAGCTAAAGATAACTGATAATCATAAATTGCCAATTGCATAAATCACTTCAGAAAAACAACATCTTTTTCAATATTCTTACTATTCTTTTCAAAACAATTTCAACCTTTACTCAACTGTCGGAACTTACTTAGTGTCGGAACATTGAAACTTGTCAATCAATCATAAACTAACAAAAAACAATATAAAAACAGAACTACATATATAAAAAAGTTTAGTTAAAAGAGGTGTCATTTTATGCTGAATTTATATGTTTGAAGGGTTAAATGTGAGAACAGGTTCGTTACCTAATAACTTTGGTGATAACCACATAGGTAGACTTGTGACTTTGCTGTTTACCTCGACCAGGAATTTATATGTTTCTGTTTAAATTCTTTTGCAAAAATATCTTACCGTGAGTATGAATTGTCAGAAATGCCGAAATTCAGCAAAAAAAAAATATTTATTCACATTGATATTCTAACAAATAAGTACTGAAACCATTTTTTCTATGGTGTTCAGTTGACCTTGATGAAGATGACCCTTGCACTGACTTCGCCCAACGGTGACTGCGGTAAACTGCTGTTATGGAAACAAGGAGTCCCTCTCAAGCGTTCTGTGTCAAACAGTTTCTGATGACGATTACCAGTGACCTTGGGCGTTATGCTGAATATGTAAAGACATGAATAAGTGATAATGATATATATATATATATATATATATATATATATATATATATAACAAAACATGACTCATTACAATGCATACTTCCCAATATCTTATCCTTTTACATACAAATATCACAAAGGGAAAACTATACATAAAATAATCAGTTATTTGTCATATGACAGTAAAAATCTGGGTCGATTATATGCTTGACGTATTTTTCCAGACTTAATTTACTAGGGCATAAGGGAATTTGGGAATTTGTGAGGGAATTTGGGTCATTTATTACATATAACTAAAAATAATATGATGGACCGTTCTCTCTGTAAATAAGACCTGTTCATTTTTCAGTCCAAACAAAAGAAAATTTGGTAATTGAAGGACATCGAGCGCCACAGGTCATATTGGTCAATCAAAGCTTTTTATAATAAAACGGTCCAATTCATGAACCTATTCCTGACAAATGTGCACTCCTCGTTGAAAGTCGGGGTTAAATTCCTGCACAGGCAGGGATATGATCCCATTGAACTGGCTTTGTCCTCGAACAACGAACTATGGTCATATTTTGTTTTGGAGATGCCAGTACATGTCGTTTTTAGCTCAGCTGACTGAAAGTCATATTAGCTACATAGCAATCACTCTTCGTCCGTCGTCCGTCTGTCCGGCCATCCGGCCGTCCGTCCGTTAACAGGGCACAAATCGTAACCGCTGGACCTGGAATCTTCTAACTTGATATCCAGGGAGGTCCATGGAAAATCTCCTTGGAAACCTGAAATTAGGTCTCTTTTACCCATATTCTCCAAGCTATGGTTCTCATAATACCCCCAAGAATAATTAATAATTTGATACAAAAGCTCAAATATCTGAATAACTACTTCATTGATAACCATGATTCTTTGCATGAATATTGATCATAGAGTGTTCCATCAGTTCCTGCAAAACTGGTGGCGCCACCTGTATTTTTTTTATAATTTTAAGGAATTTTTCTCTAGTTTTGATACCATCAAAGAAGCTGTCATCTGTAAACAGGACACAAATCGTAACCGCTGGACCTAGAATCTTCTTACCTGACATCAAGAGAGGTCCATGAAATGTCTCTGTGGAAACGTGACAGTAGGTCTCTGTTACCAATATCCTCCGAGCTATTGGGCTCTTAATTACCCCTCAGAATAATTAAAATTTGAAAAAAAAAGCTCCAGTATCTGAATAACTAATGCATTGAACACCATGATTCTTTACATGAATATTGATCACGGAGTGTTCCATAAGTTCCAGCAGACTGGTGGTGCCACCTGTATTTTTTTTCTAATTTTTACCATTTTTTCCCAATTTTTGAGACCTTCAAAGTAGCTGTCAACTGTTAACAGGACACAAATCGTAACCGCTGGATCTGAAATCTTCATACTTAAGTTCAAGGGAGGTCCATGAAACCTAAAACCTAAAATTAGGTCTCTGTTACCCATATCGTCCAAGCTATGGGCCTCGTAAGTATCCCTCAGAATAATTAAAAATTTGATACAAAAGCTTCAGTATCTGAACAACTAATGCATTGATAACCATGATTCTTTGCATGATTATTGATCATGGGTGTTCCATCAGTTCCTGCACACTGGTGGCGCCACATGTATTTTTTCCAATTTTTACGATTTTTTTTTCTCTATTTTTGAGACCTTCAAAGGAGCTGTCATATGTTAACAGGGCACAAATCATAACTGCTGGACCTGGAATCTTCAAAATTGACACCAAGGGAGGTCCATTAAAAGTCTCTGTTGGAACGTGAAATTACGTCTCTGTTACCCATATCCTCTGAGCTATGGGGCTCAATCATTACCCCCCCCCCACCCCCCCCCCCCCCCACCCCCAGAATAATTAAAATTTTGAAACAAAAGCTTGAATAAGCTTGTGAATAACTAATACATTGACTGCCATAATTCTTTGCATGCATATTGATGATCATGGACTGTTTCTTTAGTTCCTGCTGACTGGTGGCAGAAACCATTTTTTTCAAATTTTTACGAATTTTTCTATATTTATGAGACCTTCAAATAAAGCCTCATCTGTTAACAGGGCACAGATCGTAACTTTTTGACCTAGAATCTTCTAACTTATCATCTAAAGAGGTCCATGAAAAGTCTTTTTGGAAATCTGAATTAAGGTGTCTGTTACCCATGTCCTTCGAGCTATGGGGCTCATAAGAACCCCCAAGAATAATTCAAAATGTGATTCTTCGTTTCTTTTCAGAGAACTCCTCCGAGAACCTTGTACCGATCTTTCCGAAACCAAGCACAGTTGTTCCTTCACCTATGTAGTTGTGCATAACAAAGACAGGTGGCACCACCTGCAATCCTTTCTGGACAGTTCGAATCTGGGTGTCTCTTAGATAACAGCCAATATCTCAGGAGAGGTCCAATGTATTGAGCTGAAAGTTTGCATGTCCATAGATCGTGAATCTCTCCATTTTGTTATCACGACTTGTGGCGCCACCTACAATACTTTTTGCGTAGCTTCAATCTGTGCATTTGCCATTTGTTTGTCTAAGTGATTCTTCAATGTATTGGGTTGAAATTGTGCATGTTCATAGATTCTCAACACCTTTATCTCTTAAACAAGACTGATGGCTTTAACAAGACCTTCAAATAAAGCCTCATCTGTTAACAGGGCACATATCATAACTGTTTGACATAGAATCTTTTAACTTATCATCTAAAGAGATCCATGAAAAGTCTTTTTGGAAATCTGAAATAAGGTCTTTGTTACCCATGTCCTCCGAGCTATGGGGCTCATAAGAACCCCCAAGAATAATTAAAAATGTGATTCTTCGTTTCTTTTCAGAGAACTCCTCCGAGAACCTTGTACCGATCTTTTAGAAACCCAGCACAGTTGTTCCCTCACCTAGTAGCTGTGCATAACAAAGACAGGTGGCACCACCTGCAATCCTTTCTGGGCAGTACGAATCTGGGTGTCTCTTAAATAACAGCCCATATCTCAGAAGAGGTCCAATGTATTGAGCTGAAAGTTTGCATTACCATAGATCGTGGATCTCTCCATTTTGTAATCACGACTTGTGGCGCCACCTACGATACTTTTTGCGTAGCGTCAATCTGTGCATTTGCCATCTGTTTGTCTTAGTGGTTCTTCACTGTATTGGGTTGAAACTGTGCATGTTCATAGATTCTCAACACCTTTATCTCTTAAACAAGACTGAAGGCGCCATCTGCAGTTGTTTTTGCTTGGCGTCCATCCGTTTATTTGCTTTTGGTGAAAATTGCTCATATCTCCGGAGTGGTTCAAAGTATTGGTCTGAAATTTGGCATGTCCATCCATCTTGGAAGGTTTTCTCGAAAACCAGACAGGTGGCACCACTTACCTTCCTGTTATAGATAGGCGGGGAACTGTCGGTTTTCGGTAGCGGCCTGTAGTTAAGCTTATGGGACTTTTCGATTTTTCGCAGGCAGTTTCTCATTAGTGCCGGGGGGGGGGGGGGGTTGCTGGAAGCTTTGGCAGCCTGTAGTACCCTAAAAAAAATTGGGAGGGGATAAAATTTATAGAAGCATCGCATTAATGTTAAGGTTGCCGGCAGGGGGAGTGGAATGAGAGCAGCCAGCCACTGGGGCCCCATGAATCGCACGCGCAAATAGCAGCTATTTGCGACCCTAAAAATTTAGGAGGGGGTAAAATTTCTGGTAGCATCGCATTGAGAGTTAAGATTGCCGCCAGGGGGAGTGGACATGAGTGCGGGCAGACAGAGGGGCCCCATGAGTCGCACGCCCAAATAGCAGCTATTTGCGACCCTAAAAAATTTAGGAGGGGGTAAAATTTCTGGTAGCATCGCATTGAGAGTTAAGATTGCCGCCAGGGGGAATGGACATGAGTGCGGGCAGACAGAGGGGCCCCCATGAATCGCACGCGCAAATAGCAGCTATTTGCTACCCTAAAAAATTAGGACGAGGTAAAATTTTTAGTTGCATCGCATTGAGTTTTAAGACTGCCGCCAGGGGGAGCGGACATGAGACTGGACAGACAGAGGGGCCCCCATGAGTCTCAAGCGCAAATAGCAGCTACTTGCTACCATAAAAATTGTCAAAACTGCCGCCAGGAGGGGTGGACGCAGAGAGGGCTTCCAGAGGGTGCCCCATGAATCGCACGCGCAAATAGCAGCTATTTGCTACCTTAAAATGTGCCAAGACTGCCGCCAGGGGGAGTGGTTATGAGAGTGGCCTGACAGGGAGGCCTCCATGCGTCGCAAGCGCAAATAGCAGCTATTTGCTACCATAAAAGTGTCAAGACTGCCGCCAGGGGGAGTAGATATCAGAGCGGGCTGCCAGAGGCCGAGGGAGCCCCATGAATCGCACGCGCAATTAGCAGCTATTTGCTACCTTAAAATGTGCCAAGACTGCCGCCAGGGGGAGTGGTTATGAGAGTGGCCTGACAGGGAGGACCCCATGAGTCGCAAGCACAAATAGCAGCCATTTGCTACCATAAAAGTGTTAAGACTGCCGCCAGGGGGAGTAGAAATCAGAGCGGGCTGCCAGAGGCCGAGGGGGGCCCCATAATTAAAACGCGCAAATAGCAGCTATTTGCTACCTTTAAAGGTGCCAAGACTGCCGCCAGGGGGAGTGGTTATGAGAGCGGCCTGACAGAGAGGCCCCCATGCGTCGCAAGCGCAAATAGCAGCTATTTGCTACCATAAAAGTGTCAAGACTGCCGCCAGGGGGAGTAGATATCAGAGCGGGCTGCCAGAGGCCGAAGGGGCCCCATGAATCGCACGCGCAAATAGCAGCTATTTGCTACCTTGAAATGTGCCAAGACTGCCGCCAGGGGGAGTAGAAATCAGAGCGGGCTGCCAGAGGCCGGGGGGGGGGCATAATTATAATGCGCAAATAGCAGCTATTTGCTACCTTTAAAGGTGCCAAGACTGCCGCCAGGGGGAGTGGTTATGAGAGCGGCCTGACAGAGAGGCCCCAATGAGTCGCAAGCGCAAATAGCAGCTATTTGCTACCATAAAAGTGTCAAGACTGCCGCCAGGGGGGGTAGATATCAGAGCGGGCTGCCAGAGGCCGAAGGGGCCCATGAATCGCACGCGCAAATAGCAGCTATTTGCTACCTTTAAAGGTGCCAAGACTGCCGCCAGGGGGAGTGGATATGAAAGCGGCCTGACAGAGAGGCCCCCATGAGTCGCAAGGGCAAATAGCAGCAATTTGCTACCATACCATAGTGTCCAGACTGCCGCCTGGGGTAGTGGATATCATAGCAGGCTGCCAGAGGGATCCCAGTAAATCTCACGCGCAAATAGCAGCTATTTGCTACTATAAAAAGTATCATATCTGCCGCCAAGGGGGAGTAGATATGAGAGCGGCCTGCCAGAGGGGCCTCATGCGTCGCACGCGCAAATAGCTGCTATTTGCTACCATAAAAAGTGACAAGACTGCCGCCTGGGGTAGTGGATATCAGAGCGCGCTACCAGAGGGTTCCGATGAATTGCCCCCGCAAATAGCAGGTATTTGCTACCATAAAAAAGTGTCAGGAATTTGCTACCATAAAAAGTGTCAAGACTGCCGCTACGGGCAGTTTCCCGCCTATCTCCAGTAAGTGCGTTTCACAGGTCTCCTAATATATCCGTATATGTGTAACCCTAACCCTTCGGGCATTGAATACTATAGAGCGTGACACTGGTGACATTTTACAAGATGTCCTTATAGTATATCCGTGAAACGGGTTACCCTAAGCCTTCGGACATGAAATACCTCAGTAAGTGTTTGTCCCTATTAATATATGATATATCCGGGACACGGGTTACCCTAACCCTTAAGGATATGAAATACTCCAGTCAGTGTTTCTCACTAGTGATATATGCTCCTTCGAGCATGAAATACTCCTGTAATGTTTGTCACGATTAATATATGCTAAATCCGGGATCCGAGTTTACCTAACACTTCGGACATGAAATACTCCAGTAAGTGTTTGTCACTAATAATATATGGTATATCCTGGATACGGGTTACCCTAACCTTTCGGACATGTAATACTCCAGTAGGTGTTTGTCACTTTTAATATATGCTATATCCAGGATCCGGGTTACCCTAACGCTTCGGGCATGAAATACTCCAGAAAGTGTTCTTCAATAATAATATATGCTATATCCGGGGTAAGGGTTACTCTAACCCTAAGGACATGAAATACTTCAGTATGTCTTAGTCACTATCAGTATATGCTTCATCCAGGATACGGGTAACCCTAAACCTTTGGGCATAAAATACTCCAGTAGGTGTTTGTCGCTATTAATATATGCTATGTCCGGATACGGGTTACCTTAAGCCTTCGAGCATAAAATACTCCAATAAGTGTTAGTCACTATTAATATATGCTATATCCGGGATAGGGGTTACCCTAACACTTCGGACATGAAATACTCGAGTGTTTGTCACTATTAATATAATATATATCCGGGATATGGGGATCCATAACCCTTCACGCATGAAATACCCGGATAAGTATTTGTTACATTTAATAAATGCTAATCAAAGATATGGGTTACCGTTACCATTCTGGCATAAAATACTCCAGTAAGTGTTTGTCACTATTAATATATATATGCTATATCCGGGATAAGGGTGACCCTAACCTATTTTGCATGAACTACTCCAGTAGTTGTTTGTCACTATTAATATATGCTACATCCGGGATACGGAATAACCTTATCCTTCGAGCATGAAATACAACAGTAATTGTTTGTCACTATTAATATATACTTGACCGAGACACGGGTTACCCTAACCCTGCAGGCATGAATACACGAGTAAGTGTTTGTCACTATTAATATATGCTATATCAGGGGTACGGGTTACCCTAACCCTTCCCGCATGAAATAATCCAGTAAGTGTTTGTCACATTTGATATTTGCTAATCCGGGATAGGTGTTACCGTAACCATTCGGACCTAAATACTCAAATAAGTGTTTGTCACATTTAATATATGCTAATCCGGGATACGGGTTACTCTAACCCTTCGGGCACGAAATACTCCAGTAAGTGTTCTTCAATAATAATATATGCTATATCCGGAGTACGGGTTACTCTAACCCTTAGGACATGAAATACTCCAGTATGTCTTAGTCACTATCAGTATATGCTTTATCCGGGATATGTGTTACCCTTACACTTTGTACATGAAATACTCCAATTAGTGTTTGTCACTACAAATATATGGTATATCCGGGCTAGGGGTTAGGTTTACCCTTCGGGAATGAAATATTCCATAAGTGTTTGTAACTATTAATATATGCTATATCCGGGATACGGGTTACCCTAACCCTTTGGGCATGAAATATTCCAGTAATGTTTGTCACTATTAATATATACTATATCCGGGATACGGATTGCCCTAACCCTTCAGGTATGACTTACTCCTATAAGTGTTTGTCACTATTAAAATATGCTATATCCAGGATACGGGTTACCCTAACCTTTCGGGCATGAAATACTTCAGTAAGTGTTTGTCACTTATATATGCTATATCCGGAATACGGGTTTCTAACCCTTCGGGCATGACATACCCCTGTAAGTGTTTGTCACTATTAATATATGCTCTATCCAGGATAAGGGTTCCCGAACCCTCGGGCGTGAAATACTCCTGTAAGTGTTTGTCACTATTCATATATGCTATATCCGGAATACGGGTTACCCTAACCCTTCGGGCATGACATACCCCTGTAAGTGTTTGTCACTATTAATATATGCTCTATCCAGGATAAGGATTCCCGAACCCTCGGGCGTGAAATACTCCTGTAAGTGTTTGTCACTATTCATATATGCTATATCCAGGATAAGGGTTACCCTAACCCTTAGGGCATTAAATACTCCAGTAAGTGTATGTCACTATTAATGTATGCTATATCTGAGATACGGATAACCCTAACCCTTCGTTCATCAAATACACCAGTAAGTGTTTGCCACTATTAATATATGCTATATACGGGATACGGGTTACCCTAACCCTTCGGGCATGAAATACTCCAGTAAGTGTTTGTCACTCTTAATATATGGTATATGCTGGATACGGTGACACTACGCCTTCGGACAAGAATTCCTTTAGTAAGTGGTTGTCACTATTAATGTATCCTATATCCGGGATACGGGTTACCCTAAAACTTCGAGCATGAAATAATCCAGTAAGTGTTTGAAACCCTTCGGGCATTGAATACTATAGAGCGTGACACTGGTGACATTTTACAAGATGTCCTTATAGTATATCCGTGAAACGGGTTACCCTAAGCCTTCGGACATGAAATACCTCAGGAAGTGTTTGTCCCTATTAATATATGATATATCCAGGACACGGGTTACCCTAACCCTTAAGGATATGAAATACTCCAGTCAGTGTTTCTCACTAGTGATATATGCTCCTTCGAGCATGAAATACTCCTGTAATGTTTGTCACGATTAATATATGCTAAATCCGGGATCCGAGTTTACCTAACACTTCGGACATGAAATACTCCAGTAAGTGTTTGTCACTAATAATATATGGTATATCCTGGATACGGGTTACCCTAACCTTTCGGACATGTAATACTCCAGTAGGTGTTTGTCACTTTTAATATATGCTATATCCAGGATCCGGGTTACCCTAACGCTTCGGGCATGAAATACTCCAGAAAGTGTTCTTCAATAATAATATATGCTATATCCGGGGTAAGGGTTACTCTAACCCTAAGGACATGAAATACTTCAGTATGTCTTAGTCACTATCAGTATATGCTTCATCCAGGATACGGGTAACCCTAAACCTTTGGGCATAAAATACTCCAGTAGGTGTTTTTCGCTATTAATATATGCTATGTCCGGATACGGGTTACCTTAAGCCTTCGAGCATAAAATACTCCAATAAGTGTTAGTCACTATTAATATATGCTATATCCGGGATAGGGGTTACCCTAACACTTCGGACATGAAATACTCGAGTGTTTGTCACTATTAATATAATATATATCCGGGATATGGGGATCCATAACCCTTCACGCATGAAATACCCGGATAAGTATTTGTTACATTTAATAAATGCTAATCAAAGATATGGGTTACCGTTACCATTCTGGCATAAAATACTCCAGTAAGTGTTTGTCACTATTAATATATATATGCTATATCCGGGATAAGGGTGACCCTAACCTATTTTGCATGAACTACTCCAGTAGTTGTTTGTCACTATTAATATATGCTACATCCGGGATACGGAATAACCTTATCCTTCGAGCATGAAATACAACAGTAATTGTTTGTCACTATTAATATATACTTGACCGAGACACGGGTTACCCTAACCCTGCAGGCATGAATACACGAGTAAGTGTTTGTCACTATTAATATATGCTATATCAGGGGTACGGGTTACCCTAACCCTTCCCGCATGAAATAATCCAGTAAGTGTTTGTCACATTTGATATTTGCTAATCCGGGATAGGTGTTACCGTAACCATTCGGACCTAAATACTCAAATAAGTGTTTGTCACATTTAATATATGCTAATCCGGGATACGGGTTACTCTAACCCTTCGGGCACGAAATACTCCAGTAAGTGTTCTTCAATAATAATATATGCTATATCCGGAGTACGGGTTACTCTAACCCTTAGGACATGAAATACTCCAGTATGTCTTAGTCACTATCAGTATATGCTTTATCCGGGATATGTGTTACCCTTACACTTTGTACATGAAATACTCCAATTAGTGTTTGTCACTACAAATATATGGTATATCCGGGCTAGGGGTTAGGTTTACCCTTCGGGAATGAAATATTCCATAAGTGTTTGTAACTATTAATATATGCTATATCCGGGATACGGGTTACCCTAACCCTTTGGGCATGAAATATTCCAGTAATGTTTGTCACTATTAATATATACTATATCCGGGATACGGATTGCCCTAACCCTTCAGGTATGACTTACTCCTATAAGTGTTTGTCACTATTAAAATATGCTATATCCAGGATACGGGTTACCCTAACCTTTCGGGCATGAAATACTTCAGTAAGTGTTTGTCACTTATATATGCTATATCCGGAATACGGGTTTCTAACCCTTCGGGCATGACATACCCCTGTAAGTGTTTGTCACTATTAATATATGCTCTATCCAGGATAAGGGTTCCCGAACCCTCGGGCGTGAAATACTCCTGTAAGTGTTTGTCACTATTCATATATGCTATATCCGGAATACGGGTTACCCTAACCCTTCGGGCATGACATACCCCTGTAAGTGTTTGTCACTATTAATATATGCTCTATCCAGGATAAGGATTCCCGAACCCTCGGGCGTGAATTACTCCTGTAAGTGTTTGTCACTATTCATATATGCTATATCCAGGATAAGGGTTACCCTAACCCTTAGGGCATTAAATACTCCAGTAAGTGTATGTCACTATTAATGTATGCTATATCTGAGATACGGATAACCCTAACCCTTCGTTCATGAAATACACCAGTAAGTGTTTGCCACTATTAATATATGCTATATACGGGATACGGGTTACCCTAACCCTTCGGGCATGAAATACTCCAGTAAGTGTTTGTCACTCTTAATATATGGTATATGCTGGATACGGTGACACTACGCCTTCGGACAAGAATTCCTTTAGTAAGTGGTTGTCACTATTAATGTATCCTATATCCGGCATACGGGTTACCCTAAAACTTCGAGCATGAAATAATCCAGTAAGTGTTTGAAACCCTTCGGGCATGAAATACTCCAATAAGTGTTTTCAATAATAATATATGCTTTACCCGGGATACGAGTTACCCTTACACATTGTACATGAAATACTCCAATTAGTGTTTGTCACTATAAATATATGGTATATCCGGGTTAGGGGTTAGGTTTACCCTTCGGGAATGAAATTTTCCATAAGTGTTTGTCACTATTAATATATGCTATATCCGGGATACGGGTTACCCTAACCCTTTGGGCATGAAATATTCCAGTAATGTTTGTCACTATTAATATATGCTATATCCGGGATACGGGTTACCCTAACCCTTCAGGTATAACTTAATCCTATTAGTGTTTGTCACTATTAAAATATACTATATCCAGGATACGGGTTACCCTAACGCTTCGGGCTAGAAATATTCCAGTGAGTGTTTGTCACTATTAAAATATGCTATATCCGGGATACGGGTTACCCTAACCCTTCGGGCATGAAATACTCCAGTAAG
Organism: Sipunculus nudus; assembly: GCA_026874595.1. Classification (NCBI taxonomy): domain Eukaryota; kingdom Metazoa; phylum Annelida; class Sipuncula; order Golfingiida; family Sipunculidae; genus Sipunculus; species Sipunculus nudus. The sequence goes on from CM049316.1 coordinate 39,852,970, forward strand.
TGTTTGTCACTTATAATATATGCTATATCCGGAATACGGGTTACGCTAACTCTTCGGACATGACATGCCCCTGTAAGTGTTTGTCACTATTAATATATGCTTTATCCGGGAAACGGGTTTCCCTAACCCTTTGTGCATGTAATACCCCAGTAGGTGTTTGTCACTATTAATATATGCTACATCCGGGATACGGGATACCCTAATCCTTTGGGCATGAAATATTCCAGTAATGTTTGTCATTATTAAAATATGCTGTATCCAGGATACGGGTTACCCTAACCCTTCGGGCATGAAATACTCCAGTCAGTGTTTGTCACTATTAACATATGCTTTATCCGGGATACGGGTTACCCTAACCCTTCGGGCATGAAATACTCCTGCAAGTGTTTGTCACTATTCATATATCCTATATCCAGGATAAGGGTTACCCTAACCCTTCGGGCATAAAATACCCCAGTAAGTGTATGTCACTATTAATTTATGCTATATTCGGGATACGGGTTACCCTAACACTTCGAGCATGAAATAATCCAGTAAGAGTTTGAGACCCTTCGGGCATAAAATACTCCAATAACTGTTTTTCAATAATAATATATGCCCTATCCGGGATACGAGTTACCCTTACACTTTGTACATGAAATACTCCAATTAGTGTTTGTCACTACAAATATATGGTATATCCGGGCTAGGGGTTAGGTTTACCCTTCGGGAATGAAATTTTCCATAAGTGTTTGTAACTATTAATATATGCTCTATCCGGGATACGGGTTACCCTAACCCTTTGGGCATGAAATATTCCAGTAATGTTTGTCACTATTAATATATACTATATCCGGGATACAGATTACCCTAACCCTTCAGGTATGACTTACTCCTATAAGTGTTTGTCACTATTAAAATATGCTATATCCAGGATACGGGTTACCCTAACCCTTCGGGCATTAAATACTCCAGTGAGTGTTTGTCACTATTAACATATGCTATATCCGGGATACGGGTTACCCTAACCCTTAATTCGGGCATGAAATACCCCAGTAGGTGTTTGTCACTATAAATATATGCTATTTCCGGGATACGGGCTACCCTAATCCTTTGGGCATGAAATATTCCAGAAATGTTTGTCACTATTAAAATATGCTGTATCCAGGATACGGGTTACCCTAACCCTTCGGGCATGAAATACTCCAGTGAGTGTTTGTCACTATTAACATATGCTTTATCCGGGATACGGGTTACCCTAACCTTTCGGGCATGAAATACTTCAGTAAGTGTTTGTCACTTATATTGCTATATCCGGAATACGGGTTACCCTAACCCTTCGGGCATGACATACCCCTTTAAGTGTTTGTCACTATTAATATATGCTCTATCCAGGATAAGGGTTCCCGAACCCTCGGGCGTGAAATACTCCTGTAAGTGTTTGTCACTATTCATATATGCTATATCCAGGACAAGGGTTACCCTAACCCTTAGGGCATTAAATACCCCAGTAAGTGTATGTCACTATTAATGATTGCTATATCTGAGATACGGATAACCCTAACCCTTCGTTCATGAAATACTCCAGTATGTGTTTGCCACTATTAATATATGCTATATACGGGATACGGGTTACCCTAACCCTTCGGGCATGAAATACTCCAGTGAGTGTTTGTCACTATTAACATATGCTTTATCCGGGATACGGGTTACCCTAACCCTTCGGGCATGAAATACTCCAGTAAGTGTTTGTCACTTATATATGCTATATCCTGAATACGGGTTACCCTAATCTTCGGGCATGACATACCCCTTTAAGTGTTTGTCACTATTAATATATGCTCTATCCAGGATATGGGTTCCCTAACCCTCGGGCGTGAAATACTCCTGTAATTGTTTGTCACTATTGGTATATGCTATATCCAGGGAAACTGGTTACCCTAACCCTTCGGGTATGAAATACTCCGGTACGTGTTTGCCACTATGAATACATGCTATATCCAGGATACGGGTTACCGTAACCCTTCGGGCATGAAATACTCAAATAAGTGTTTGTCGTTATTATTATATGCTAAATCCAGGTAGGTGTTTGTCACTATTAATATATGATATATCCGGGATACGGGTTACCCTAACCCTTCGGGCATGAAATACTCCAGTAGGTGTTTGTCACTATTAATAAATGCTAAATCTGGGATACGGGTTGCCGTAACCCTTCGGGGTTGAAATACTCCAGTAAGTGTTTGTCAATATTATTATATGCTAAATCCAGGATACGCGTTACCCTAACCCTTTGGGCATGAAATACTCCAGTAGGTGTTTGTCACTATTAATATATGCTTTATCCAGGAAACGGGTAACCCTAAACCTTCGGGCATAAAATACTCCAGTAGGTGTTTGTCACTATTAATATATGCTATATCCGGGATACGGTTTACCCAAACCCTTTGTGTATGGAAAACCCCAGGAAGTGTGTGTTACTATTAATAATTGATATATCTGGGATATGGGGATCCATAACCCTTCTCCCATGAAATACCCGAATAAGTATTTGTTACGTTTAATAAATGCTATCCGGGATATGGGTTACCCTTACCACTCAATCATGAAATACTCCAGTAGCTGTTTATCACTATTAAAATAGATATGCTATATCTGGAACACGGGTTACTCTATTTTGCATGATATACTCCATTAGGTGTTTGTCACTATTAATATATGCTACATCCGGGATACGGTTTACCCTAATCCTTCGAGCATGATATACACCAGTAAGTGTTTGTCATTTATAAAATTTGCTATATCCGGAATACGGGTTACCCTAACCCTTCGGGCATGACATACCCCTTTAAGTGTTTGTCACTATTAATATATGCTCTATCCAGGATAAAGGTTTCCTAACCCTCGGGCGTGAAATACTCCTGTAAGTGTTTGTCACTATTCATATATGCTATATCCGGGAAACGGGTTACCCTAACCCTTCGGGTATGAAATACTCCAGTAAGTGTATGTCACTATTAATGTATGCTATATCTGAGATACGGGTTACCCTAACCCTTCGGGCATGAAATACTCCAGTAAGTGTTTGTCAATATTATTATATGCTAAATCCAGGACCCCGTAAGTGTTTGTCACTATTAATATATGCCATATCCGGGAAACGGGTTACCCTAACCCTTCGGGTATGAAATACTCCAGTAAGTGTATGTCACTATTATTGTAGGCTATACCTCAGATACGGGTTACACTAACACTTCGGGCATGAAATACTCCACAAAGTTTTTGTCATTATTAATATGTGCTATATCTGGGGTAACGGCATGAAATACTCCAGTGAGTGTTTGTCACTTTTAATATATGCTATATCCGGGATACGGGTTACCCTAACCCTTCGGGCATGAAATACTCCAGTAAGTGTTTGTCACTTATAATATATGCAATATCCGGCAAAGAGGTTACCCTAACCCTTCGGGCATGACATACCCCTTTAAGTGTTTGTCACTATTAATATATGCTCTATCCGGGATAAGGGTTCCCTAACCCTCGGGCGTGAAATACTCCTTTAAGGGTTTGTCACTATTCATATATGCTATATCCAAGATAAGGGTTACCCTAACCCTTCGGGCATAAAATACCCCCGTGTTTGTCACTATTAATATATGCTATATCCGGGGTACGGGTAACCCTAACCCTTCGGGCATGAAATACTCCAGTAAGTGTTTGTCACTTATAATATATGCAATATCCGGAAAACGGGTTACCCTAACCCTTCGGGCATGACATACAACTTTAAGTGTTTGTCACTATTCATATATGCTATATCCAGGATACGGGTTACCCTAACCCTTTGGGCATGAAATAATCCAGTAGGTGTTTGTCATTATTAATATATGCTTTATCCGGTATATGAGTTAACCTTACACTTTGTACATGAAATACTCCAATAAGTGTTTGTCACTATAAATATATGGTATATCCGGGATACGGGTTAGGTTTACCCTCCGGGAATGAAATATTCCAGTAAGTGTTTGTCCCTATTAATATATGCTATATCTAGGATACGGGTTACCCTAACCCTTCGGGCATGAATACTCCAGTGAGTGTTTGTCACTATTAATATATGCTATATCCGGGATACCGGTTACCCTAACCCTTCGGGCATGAAAAATTCCAGTAAGTGTTTGTCACTTATAATATATGCCATATCGGAATGCGGGTTACCCTAACCCTTCGGGCATGAAATACTCCAGTAAGTGTTTGTCACTTATAATATATGCAATATCCGGCAAAGAGGTTACCCTAACCCTTCGGGCATGACATACCCCTTTAAGTGTTTGTCACTATTAATATATGCTCTATCCGGGATAAGGGTTCCCTAACCCTCGGGCGTGAAATACTCCTTTAAGGGTTTGTCACTATTCATATATGCTATATCCAAGATAAGGGTTACCCTAACCCTTCGGGCATAAAATACCCCCGTGTTTGTCACTATTAATATATGCTATATCCGGGATACGGGTAACCCTAACCCTTCGGGCATGAAATACTCCAGTAAGTGTTTGTCACTTATAATATATGCAATATCCGGAAAACGGGTTACCCTAACCCTTCGGGCATGACATACAACTTTAAGTGTTTGTCACTATTCATATATGCTATATCCAGGATACGGGTTACCCTAACCCTTTGGGCATGAAATAATCCAGTAGGTGTTTGTCATTATTAATATATGCTTTATCCGGTATATGAGTTAACCTTACACTTTGTACATGAAATACTCCAATAAGTGTTTGTCACTATAAATATATGGTATATCCGGGATACGGTTTAGGTTTACCCTCCGGGAATGAAATATTCCAGTAAGTGTTTGTCCCTATTAATATATGCTATATCTAGGATACGGGTTACCCTAACCCTTCGGGCATGAATACTCCAGTGAGTGTTTGTCACTATTAATATATGCTATATCCGGGATACCGGTTACCCTAACCCTTCGGGCATGAAAAATTCCAGTTAGTGTTTGTCACTTATAATATATGCCATATCGGAATGCGGGTTACCCTAACCCTTCGGGCATGACATACCCCTTTAAGTGTTTGTCACTATTAATATATGCTCTATCCAGGATAAAGGTTTCCTAACCCTCGGGCGTGAAATACTCCTGTAAGTGTTTGTCACTATTCATATATGCTATATCCGGGAAACGGGTTACCCTAACCCTTCGGGTATGAAATACTCCAGTAAGTGTATGTCTCTATTAATGTATGCTATATCTGAGATACGGGTTACCCTAACCCTTCGGGCATGAAATACTACAGTAGGTGTTTGCCACTATGAATATATGCTATATCCAGGATACGAGTTACCGTAACCCTTCGGGCATGAAATACTCAAATAAGTGTTTCTCGTTATTATTATATGCTAAATCCATGTAGGTGTTTGTCACTATTAATATATGCTATATCAGGGATACGGGTTACCCTAACCCTTCGGGCATGGAATACTCCACTAGGTGTTTGTCACTATTAATATATGCTATATCTGGGGTACAAGTTACCGTAACCCTTCGGGCATGAAATACTCCAGTAAGTGTTTGGCAATATTATTATCAGCTAAATCCAGGACCCCGTAAGTGTTTGTCACTATTAATATATGCTATATCCGGGAAACGGGTTACCCTAACCTTTCGGGCATGACATACCCCTTTAAGTGTTTGTCACTATTAATATATGCTCTATCCAGGATAAAGGTTTCCTAACCCTCGGGCGTGAAATACTCCTGTAAGTGTTTGTCACTATTCATATATGCTAAATCCGGGAAACGGGTTACCCTAACCCTTCGGACATGAAATATTCCAGTAAGTGTTTGTCCCTATTAATATATGCTATATCTAGGATACCGGTTACCCTAACCCTTCGGGCATGAATACTCCAGTGAGTGTTTGTCACTATTAATATATGCTATATCCGGGATACGGGTTACCCTAACCCTTCGGGAATGAAAAATTCCAGTTAGTGTTTGTCACTTATAATATATGCCATATCGGAATGCGGGTTACCCTAACCCTTCGGGCATGACATACCCCAGTAAGTGTTTGTCACTATTAATATATGCTCTATCCAGGATAAAGGTTTCATAACCCTCGGGCGTGAAATACTCCTGTAAGTGTTTGTCACTATTCATATATGCTAAATCCGGGAAACGGGTTACCCTAACCCTTCGGACATGAAATATTCCAGTAAGTGTTTGTCCCAATTAATATATGCTATATCTAGGATACCGGTTACCCTAACCCTTCGGGCATGAATACTCCAGTGAGTGTTTGTCACTATTAATATATGCTATATCCGGGATACGGGTTACCCTAACCCTTCGGGCATGAAAAACTCCAGTTAGTGTTTGTCACTTATGATATATGCCATATCGGAATGCGGGTTACCCTAACACTTCGGGCATGACATACCCCTTTAAGTGTTTGTCACTATTAATATATGCTCTATCCAGGATAAAGGTTTCCTAACCCTCGGGCGTGAAATACTCCTGTAAGTGTTTGTCACTATTCATATATGCTAAATCCGGGAAACGGGTTACCCTAACCCTTCGGACATGAAATATTCCAGTAAGTGTTTGTCCCTATTAATATATGCTATTTTTAGGATACCGGTTACCCTAACCCTTCGGGCATGAATACTCCAGTGAGTGTTTGTCACTATTAATATATGCTATATCCGGGATACGGGTTACCCTAACCCTTCGGGCATGAAAAACTCCAGTTAGTGTTTGCCACTTATAATATATGCCATATCGGAATGCGGGTTACCCTAACCCTTTGGGCATGACATACCCCTTTAAGTGTTTATCACTATTAATATATGCTCTATCCAGGATAAAGGTTTCCTAACCCTCGGGCGTGAAATACTCCTGTAAGTGTTTGTCACTATTCATATATGCTATATCCGGGAAACGGGTTACCCTAACCCTTCGGGTATGAAATACTCCAGTAAGTGTATGTCACTATTAATGTATGCTATATCTGAGATACGGGTTACCCTAACCCTTCGGGCATGAAATACTCCAGTAAGTGTTTGTCAATATTATTATATGCTAAATCCAGGTAGGTGTTTGTCACTTTTAATATATGCTATATCCGGGATACGGGTTACCCTAATCCTTCGGGCATGGAATACTCCACTAGGTGTTTGTCACCATTAATATATGCTATATCTGGGATACAAGTTACCGTAACCCTTCGGGCATGAAATACTCCAGTAAGTGTTTGTCAATATTATTATATGCTAAATCCAGGACCCCGTTAGTGTTTGTCACTATTAATATATGCTATATACGGGAAACGGGTTACCCTAACCCTTCGGGTATGAAATACTCCAGTAAGTGTATGTCACTATTATTGTAGGCTATACCTCAGATACGGGTTACACTAACACTTCGGGCATGAAATACTCCACAAAGTTTTTGTCATTATTAATATGTGCTATATCTGGGGTAACGGCATGAAATACTCCAGTGAGTGTTTGTCACTTTTAATATATGCTATATCCGGGATACGGGTAACCCTAACCCTTCGGGCATGAAATACTCCAGTAAGTGTTTGTCACTTATAATATATGCAATATCCGGAAAACGGGTTACCCTAACCCTTCGGGCATGACATACAACTTTAAGTGTTTGTCACTATTCATATATGCTATATCCAGGATACGGGTTACCCTAACCCTTTTGGCATAAAATACTCCAGTAGGTGTTTGTCACTATTAATATATGCTATATCCGGGATACGGTTTACCCAAACCCTTTGTGTATGGAAAACCCCAGGAAGTGTGTGTTACTATTAATAATTGATATATCTGGGATATGGGGATCCATAACCCTTCTCCCATGAAATACCCGAATAAGTATTTGTTACGTTTAATAAATGCTATCCGGGATATGGGTTACCCTTACCACTCAATCATGAAATACTCCAGTAGCTGTTTATCACTATTAAAATAGATATGCTATATCTGGAACACGGGTTACTCTATTTTGCATGATATACTCCATTAGGTGTTTGTCACTATTAATATATGCTACATCCGGGATACGGTTTACCCTAATCCTTCGAGCATGATATACACCAGTAAGTGTTTGTCATTTATAAAATTTGCTATATCCGGAATACGGGTTACCCTAACCCTTCGGGCATGACATACCCCTTTAAGTGTTTGTCACTATTAATATATGCTCTATCCAGGATAAAGGTTTCCTAACCCTCGGGCGTGAAATACTCCTGTAAGTGTTTGTCACTATTCATATATGCTATATCCGGGAAACGGGTTACCCTAACCCTTCGGGTATGAAATACTCCAGTAAGTGTATGTCACTATTAATGTATGCTATATCTGAGATACGGGTTACCCTAACCCTTCGGGCATGAAATACTCCAGTAAGTGTTTGTCAATATTATTATATGCTAAATCCAGGACCCCGTAAGTGTTTGTCACTATTAATATATGCCATATCCGGGAAACGGGTTACCCTAACCCTTCGGGTATGAAATACTCCAGTAAGTGTATGTCACTATTATTGTAGGCTATACCTCAGATACGGGTTACACTAACACTTCGGGCATGAAATACTCCACAAAGTTTTTGTCATTATTAATATGTGCTATATCTGGGGTAACGGCATGAAATACTCCAGTGAGTGTTTGTCACTTTTAATATATGCTATATCCGGGATACGGGTTACCCTAACCCTTCGGGCATGAAATACTCCAGTAAGTGTTTGTCACTTATAATATATGCAATATCCGGCAAAGAGGTTACCCTAACCCTTCGGGCATGACATACCCCTTTAAGTGTTTGTCACTATTAATATATGCTCTATCCGGGATAAGGGTTCCCTAACCCTCGGGCGTGAAATACTCCTTTAAGGGTTTGTCACTATTCATATATGCTATATCCAAGATAAGGGTTACCCTAACCCTTCGGGCATAAAATACCCCCGTGTTTGTCACTATTAATATATGCTATATCCGGGGTACGGGTAACCCTAACCCTTCGGGCATGAAATACTCCAGTAAGTGTTTGTCACTTATAATATATGCAATATCCGGAAAACGGGTTACCCTAACCCTTCGGGCATGACATACAACTTTAAGTGTTTGTCACTATTCATATATGCTATATCCAGGATACGGGTTACCCTAACCCTTTGGGCATGAAATAATCCAGTAGGTGTTTGTCATTATTAATATATGCTTTATCCGGTATATGAGTTAACCTTACACTTTGTACATGAAATACTCCAATAAGTGTTTGTCACTATAAATATATGGTATATCCGGGATACGGGTTAGGTTTACCCTCCGGGAATGAAATATTCCAGTAAGTGTTTGTCCCTATTAATATATGCTATATCTAGGATACGGGTTACCCTAACCCTTCGGGCATGAATACTCCAGTGAGTGTTTGTCACTATTAATATATGCTATATCCGGGATACCGGTTACCCTAACCCTTCGGGCATGAAAAATTCCAGTAAGTGTTTGTCACTTATAATATATGCCATATCGGAATGCGGGTTACCCTAACCCTTCGGGCATGAAATACTCCAGTAAGTGTTTGTCACTTATAATATATGCAATATCCGGCAAAGAGGTTACCCTAACCCTTCGGGCATGACATACCCCTTTAAGTGTTTGTCACTATTAATATATGCTCTATCCGGGATAAGGGTTCCCTAACCCTCGGGCGTGAAATACTCCTTTAAGGGTTTGTCACTATTCATATATGCTATATCCAAGATAAGGGTTACCCTAACCCTTCGGGCATAAAATACCCCCGTGTTTGTCACTATTAATATATGCTATATCCGGGATACGGGTAACCCTAACCCTTCGGGCATGAAATACTCCAGTAAGTGTTTGTCACTTATAATATATGCAATATCCGGAAAACGGGTTACCCTAACCCTTCGGGCATGACATACAACTTTAAGTGTTTGTCACTATTCATATATGCTATATCCAGGATACGGGTTACCCTAACCCTTTGGGCATGAAATAATCCAGTAGGTGTTTGTCATTATTAATATATGCTTTATCCGGTATATGAGTTAACCTTACACTTTGTACATGAAATACTCCAATAAGTGTTTGTCACTATAAATATATGGTATATCCGGGATACGGTTTAGGTTTACCCTCCGGGAATGAAATATTCCAGTAAGTGTTTGTCCCTATTAATATATGCTATATCTAGGATACGGGTTACCCTAACCCTTCGGGCATGAATACTCCAGTGAGTGTTTGTCACTATTAATATATGCTATATCCGGGATACCGGTTACCCTAACCCTTCGGGCATGAAAAATTCCAGTTAGTGTTTGTCACTTATAATATATGCCATATCGGAATGCGGGTTACCCTAACCCTTCGGGCATGACATACCCCTTTAAGTGTTTGTCACTATTAATATATGCTCTATCCAGGATAAAGGTTTCCTAACCCTCGGGCGTGAAATACTCCTGTAAGTGTTTGTCACTATTCATATATGCTATATCCGGGAAACGGGTTACCCTAACCCTTCGGGTATGAAATACTCCAGTAAGTGTATGTCTCTATTAATGTATGCTATATCTGAGATACGGGTTACCCTAACCCTTCGGGCATGAAATACTACAGTAGGTGTTTGCCACTATGAATATATGCTATATCCAGGATACGAGTTACCGTAACCCTTCGGGCATGAAATACTCAAATAAGTGTTTCTCGTTATTATTATATGCTAAATCCATGTAGGTGTTTGTCACTATTAATATATGCTATATCAGGGATACGGGTTACCCTAACCCTTCGGGCATGGAATACTCCACTAGGTGTTTGTCACTATTAATATATGCTATATCTGGGGTACAAGTTACCGTAACCCTTCGGGCATGAAATACTCCAGTAAGTGTTTGGCAATATTATTATCAGCTAAATCCAGGACCCCGTAAGTGTTTGTCACTATTAATATATGCTATATCCGGGAAACGGGTTACCCTAACCTTTCGGGCATGACATACCCCTTTAAGTGTTTGTCACTATTAATATATGCTCTATCCAGGATAAAGGTTTCCTAACCCTCGGGCGTGAAATACTCCTGTAAGTGTTTGTCACTATTCATATATGCTAAATCCGGGAAACGGGTTACCCTAACCCTTCGGACATGAAATATTCCAGTAAGTGTTTGTCCCTATTAATATATGCTATATCTAGGATACCGGTTACCCTAACCCTTCGGGCATGAATACTCCAGTGAGTGTTTGTCACTATTAATATATGCTATATCCGGGATACGGGTTACCCTAACCCTTCGGGAATGAAAAATTCCAGTTAGTGTTTGTCACTTATAATATATGCCATATCGGAATGCGGGTTACCCTAACCCTTCGGGCATGACATACCCCAGTAAGTGTTTGTCACTATTAATATATGCTCTATCCAGGATAAAGGTTTCATAACCCTCGGGCGTGAAATACTCCTGTAAGTGTTTGTCACTATTCATATATGCTAAATCCGGGAAACGGGTTACCCTAACCCTTCGGACATGAAATATTCCAGTAAGTGTTTGTCCCAATTAATATATGCTATATCTAGGATACCGGTTACCCTAACCCTTCGGGCATGAATACTCCAGTGAGTGTTTGTCACTATTAATATATGCTATATCCGGGATACGGGTTACCCTAACCCTTCGGGCATGAAAAACTCCAGTTAGTGTTTGTCACTTATGATATATGCCATATCGGAATGCGGGTTACCCTAACACTTCGGGCATGACATACCCCTTTAAGTGTTTGTCACTATTAATATATGCTCTATCCAGGATAAAGGTTTCCTAACCCTCGGGCGTGAAATACTCCTGTAAGTGTTTGTCACTATTCATATATGCTAAATCCGGGAAACGGGTTACCCTAACCCTTCGGACATGAAATATTCCAGTAAGTGTTTGTCCCTATTAATATATGCTATTTTTAGGATACCGGTTACCCTAACCCTTCGGGCATGAATACTCCAGTGAGTGTTTGTCACTATTAATATATGCTATATCCGGGATACGGGTTACCCTAACCCTTCGGGCATGAAAAACTCCAGTTAGTGTTTGCCACTTATAATATATGCCATATCGGAATGCGGGTTACCCTAACCCTTTGGGCATGACATACCCCTTTAAGTGTTTATCACTATTAATATATGCTCTATCCAGGATAAAGGTTTCCTAACCCTCGGGCGTGAAATACTCCTGTAAGTGTTTGTCACTATTCATATATGCTATATCCGGGAAACGGGTTACCCTAACCCTTCGGGTATGAAATACTCCAGTAAGTGTATGTCACTATTAATGTATGCTATATCTGAGATACGGGTTACCCTAACCCTTCGGGCATGAAATACTCCAGTAAGTGTTTGTCAATATTATTATATGCTAAATCCAGGTAGGTGTTTGTCACTTTTAATATATGCTATATCCGGGATACGGGTTACCCTAATCCTTCGGGCATGGAATACTCCACTAGGTGTTTGTCACCATTAATATATGCTATATCTGGGATACAAGTTACCGTAACCCTTCGGGCATGAAATACTCCAGTAAGTGTTTGTCAATATTATTATATGCTAAATCCAGGACCCCGTTAGTGTTTGTCACTATTAATATATGCTATATACGGGAAACGGGTTACCCTAACCCTTCGGGTATGAAATACTCCAGTAAGTGTATGTCACTATTATTGTAGGCTATACCTCAGATACGGGTTACACTAACACTTCGGGCATGAAATACTCCACAAAGTTTTTGTCATTATTAATATGTGCTATATCTGGGGTAACGGCATGAAATACTCCAGTGAGTGTTTGTCACTTTTAATATATGCTATATCCGGGATACGGGTAACCCTAACCCTTCGGGCATGAAATACTCCAGTAAGTGTTTGTCACTTATAATATATGCAATATCCGGAAAACGGGTTACCCTAACCCTTCGGGCATGACATACAACTTTAAGTGTTTGTCACTATTCATATATGCTATATCCAGGATACGGGTTACCCTAACCCTTTTGGCATGAAATAATCCAGTAGGTGTTTGTCATTATTAATATATGCTTTATCCGGGATATGAGTTAACCTTACACTTTGTACATGAAATACTCCAATAAGTGTTTGTCACTATAAATATATGGTATATCCGGGATACGGGTTAGGTTTACCCTAACCCTTCGGACATGAAATATTCCAGTAAGTGTTTGTCCCTATTAATATATGCTATATCTAGGATACGGGTTACCCTAACCCTTCGGGCATGAATACTCCAGTGAGTGTTTGTCACTATTAATATATGCTATATCCGGGATACGGGTTACCCTAACCCTTCGGGCATGAAAAACTCCAGTTAGTGTTTGTCACTTATAATATATGCCATATCGGAATGCGGGTTACCATAACCCTTTGGGCATGACATACCCCTTTAAGTGTTTGTCACTATTAATATATGCTCTATCCGGGATAAGGGTTCCCTAACCCTCGGGCGTGAAATACTCCTTTAAGGGTTTGTCACTATTCATATATGCTATATCCAAGATAAGGGTTACCCTAACCCTTCGGGCATAAAATACCCCCGTGTTTGTCACTATTAATATATGCTATATCCGGGATACGGGTAACCCTAACCCTTCGGGCATGAAATACTCCAGTAAGTGTTTGTCACTTATAATATATGCAATATCCGGAAAACGGGTTACCCTAACCCTTCGGGCATGACATACAACTTTAAGTGTTTGTCACTATTCATATATGCTATATCCAGGATACGGGTTACCCTAACCCTTTGGGCATGAAATAATCCAGTAGGTGTTTGTCATTATTAATATATGCTTTATCCGGTATATGAGTTAACCTTACACTTTGTACATGAAATACTCCAATAAGTGTTTGTCACTATAAATATATGGTATATCCGGGATACGGGTTAGGTTTACCCTCCGGGAATGAAATATTCCAGTAAGTGTTTGTCCCTATTAATATATGTTATATCTAGGATACGTGTTACCCTAACCCTTCGGGCATGAATACTCCAGTGAGTGTTTGTCACTATTAATATATGCTATATCCGGGATACCGGTTACCCTAACCCTTCGGGCATGAAAAATTCCAGTTAGTGTTTGTCACTTATAATATATGCCATATCGGAATGCGGGTTACCCTAACCCTTCGGGCATGACATACCCCTTTAAGTGTTTGTCACTATTAATATATGCTCTATCCAGGATAAAGGTTTCCTAACCCTCGGGCGTGAAATACTCCTGTAAGTGTTTGTCACTATTCATATATGCTATATCCGGGAAACGGGTTACCCTAACCCTTCGGGTATGAAATACTCCAGTAAGTGTATGTCTCTATTAATGTATGCTATATCTGAGATACGGGTTACCCTAACCCTTCGGGCATGAAATACTACAGTAGGTGTTTGCCACTATGAATATATGCTATATCCAGAATACGAGTTACCGTAACCCTTCGGGCATGAAATACTCAAATAAGTGTTTCTCGTTATTATTATATGCTAAATCCATGTAGGTGTTTGTCACTATTAATATATGCTATATCAGGGATACGGGTTACCCTAACCCTTCGGGCATGGAATACTCCACTAGGTGTTTGTCACTATTAATATATGCTATATCTGGGGTACAAGTTACCGTAACCCTTCGGGCATGAAATACTCCAGTAAGTGTTTGTCAATATTATTATCAGCTAAATCCAGGACCCCGTAAGTGTTTGTCACTATTAATATATGCTATATCCGGGAAACGGGTTACCCTAACCCTTCGGGTATGAAATACTCCAGTAAGTGTATGTCACTATTATTGTAGGCTATACCTCAGATACGGGTAACACTAACACTTCGGGCATGAAATACTCCACAAAGTTTTTGTCATTATTAATATGTGCTATATCTGGGGTAACGGCATGAAATACTCCAGTGAGTGTTTGTCACTTTTAATATATGCTATATCCGGGATACGGGTTACCCTAACCCTTCGGGCATGAAATACTCCAGTAAGTGTTTGTCACTTATAATATATGCAATATCCGGCAAAGAGGTTACCCTAACCCTTCGGGCATGACATACCCCTTTAAGTGTTTGTCACTATTAATATATGCTCTATCCGGGATAAGGGTTCCCTAACCTTCGGGCGTGAAATACTCCTTTAAGGGTTTGTCACTATTCATATATGCTATATCCAAGATAAGGGTTACCCTAACCCTTCGGGCATAAAATCCCCCCGTTTTTTGTCACTAATAATATATGCTATATCCGGGATACGGGTAACCCTAACCCTTCGGGCATGAAATACTCCAGTAAGTGTTTGTCACTTATAATATATGCAATATCCGAGAAACGGGTTACCCTAACCCTTCGGGCATGACATACAACTTTAAGTGTTTGTCACTATTCATATATGCTATATCCAGGATACGGGTTACCCTAACCCTTTGGGCATGAAATAATCCAGTAGGTGTTTGTCATTATTAATATATGCTTTATCCGGGATATGAGTTAACCTTACACTTTGTACATGAAATACTCCAATAAGTGTTTGTCACTATAAATATATGGTATATCCGGGATACGGGTTAGGTTTACCCTCCGGGAATGAAATATTCCAGTAAGTGTTTGTCCCTATTAATATATGCTATATCTAGGATACGGGTTACCGTAACCCTTCGGGCATGAATACTCCAGTGAGTGTTTGTCACTATTAATATATGCTATATCCGGGATACGGGTTACCCTAACCCTTCGGGCATGAAAAACTCCAGTTAGTGTTTGTCACTTATGATATATGCCATATCGGAATGCGGGTTACCCTAACCTTTCGGGCATGACATACCCCTTTAAGTGTTTGTCACTATTAATATATGCTCTATCCAGGATAAAGGTTTCCTAACCCTCGGGCGTGAAATACTCCTGTAAGTGTTTGTCACTATTCATATATGCTAAATCCGGGAAACGGGTTACCCTAACCCTTCGGACCTGAAATATTCCAGTAAGTGTTTGTCCCTATTAATATATGCTATATCTAGGATACCGGTTACCCTAACCCTTCGGGCATGAATACTCCAGTGAGTGTTTGTCACTATTAATATATGCTATATCCGGGATACGGGTTACCCTAACCCTTCGGGCATGAAAAATTCCAGTTAGTGTTTGTCACTTATAATATATGCCATATCGGAATGCGGGTTACCCTAACCCTTCGGGCATGACATACCCCAGTAAGTGTTTGTCACTATTAATATATGCTCTATCCAGGATAAAGGTTTCCTAACCCTCGGGCGTGAAATACTCCTGTAAGTGTTTGTCACTATTCATATATGCTAAATCCGGGAAACGGGTAACCCTAACCCTTCGGGCATGAAATACTCCAGTAAGTGTTTGTCACTTATAATATATGCAATATCCGGAAAACGGGTTACCCTAACCCTTCGGGCATGACATACAACTTTAAGTGTTTGTCACTATTCATATATGCTATATCCAGGATACGGGTTACCCTAACCCTTTTGGC
Organism: Sipunculus nudus; assembly: GCA_026874595.1. NCBI lineage: Eukaryota > Metazoa > Annelida > Sipuncula > Golfingiida > Sipunculidae > Sipunculus > Sipunculus nudus. The sequence goes on from CM049316.1 coordinate 39,869,565, forward strand.
ATGAAATAATCCAGTAGGTGTTTGTCATTATTAATATATGCTTTATCCGGGATATGAGTTAACCTTACACTTTGTACATGAAATACTCCAATAAGTGTTTGTCACTATAAATATATGGTATATCCGGGATACGGGTTAGGTTTACCCTAACCCTTCGGACATGAAATATTCCAGTAAGTGTTTGTCCCTATTAATATATGCTATATCTAGGATACGGGTTACCCTAACCCTTCGGGCATGAATACTCCAGTGAGTGTTTGTCACTATTAATATATGCTATATCCGGGATACGGGTTACCCTAACCCTTCGGGCATGAAAAACTCCAGTTAGTGTTTGTCACTTATAATATATGCCATATCGGAATGCGGGTTACCATAACCCTTTGGGCATGACATACCCCTTTAAGTGTTTGTCACTATTAATATATGCTCTATCCGGGATAAGGGTTCCCTAACCCTCGGGCGTGAAATACTCCTTTAAGGGTTTGTCACTATTCATATATGCTATATCCAAGATAAGGGTTACCCTAACCCTTCGGGCATAAAATACCCCCGTGTTTGTCACTATTAATATATGCTATATCCGGGATACGGGTAACCCTAACCCTTCGGGCATGAAATACTCCAGTAAGTGTTTGTCACTTATAATATATGCAATATCCGGAAAACGGGTTACCCTAACTCTTCGGGCATGACATACAACTTTAAGTGTTTGTCACTATTCATATATGCTATATCCAGGATACGGGTTACCCTAACCCTTTGGGCATGAAATAATCCAGTAGGTGTTTGTCATTATTAATATATGCTTTATCCGGTATATGAGTTAACCTTACACTTTGTACATGAAATACTCCAATAAGTGTTTGTCACTATAAATATATGGTATATCCGGGATACGGGTTAGGTTTACCCTCCGGGAATGAAATATTCCAGTAAGTGTTTGTCCCTATTAATATATGCTATATCTAGGATACGGGTTACCCTAACCCTTCGGGCATGAATACTCCAGTGAGTGTTTGTCACTATTAATATATGCTATATCCGGGATACCGGTTACCCTAACCCTTCGGGCATGAAAAATTCCAGTTAGTGTTTGTCACTTATAATATATGCCATATCGGAATGCGGGTTACCCTAACCCTTCGGGCATGACATACCCCTTTAAGTGTTTGTCACTATTAATATATGCTCTATCCAGGATAAAGGTTTCCTAACCCTCGGGCGTGAAATACTCCTGTAAGTGTTTGTCACTATTCATATATGCTATATCCGGGAAACGGGTTACCCTAACCCTTCGGGTATGAAATACTCCAGTAAGTGTATGTCTCTATTAATGTATGCTATATTTGAGATACGGGTTACCCTAACCCTTCGGGCATGAAATACTACAGTAGGTGTTTGCCACTATGAATATATGCTATATCCAGAATACGAGTTACCGTAACCCTTCGGGCATGAAATACTCAAATAAGTGTTTCTCGTTATTATTATATGCTAAATCCATGTAGGTGTTTGTCACTATTAATATATGCTATATCAGGGATACGGGTTACCCTAACCCTTCGGGCATGGAATACTCCACTAGGTGTTTGTCACTATTAATATATGCTATATCTGGGGTACAAGTTACCGTAACCCTTCGGGCATGAAATACTCCAGTAAGTGTTTGTCAATATTATTATCAGCTAAATCCAGGACCCCGTAAGTGTTTGTCACTATTAATATATGCTATATCCGGGAAACGGGTTACCCTAACCCTTCGGGTATGAAATACTCCAGTAAGTGTATGTCACTATTATTGTAGGCTATACCTCAGATACGGGTAACACTAACACTTCGGGCATGAAATACTCCACAAAGTTTTTGTCATTATTAATATGTGCTATATCTGGGGTAACGGCATGAAATACTCCAGTGAGTGTTTGTCACTTTTAATATATGCTATATCCGGGATACGGGTTACCCTAACCCTTCGGGCATGAAATACTCCAGTAAGTGTTTGTCACTTATAATATATGCAATATCCGGCAAAGAGGTTACCCTAACCCTTCGGGCATGACATACCCCTTTAAGTGTTTGTCACTATTAATATATGCTCTATCCGGGATAAGGGTTCCCTAACCTTCGGGCGTGAAATACTCCTTTAAGGGTTTGTCACTATTCATATATGCTATATCCAAGATAAGGGTTACCCTAACCCTTCGGGCATAAAATCCCCCCGTTTTTTGTCACTAATAATATATGCTATATCCGGGATACGGGTAACCCTAACCCTTCGGGCATGAAATACTCCAGTAAGTGTTTGTCACTTATAATATATGCAATATCCGAGAAACGGGTTACCCTAACCCTTCGGGCATGACATACAACTTTAAGTGTTTGTCACTATTCATATATGCTATATCCAGGATACGGGTTACCCTAACCCTTTGGGCATGAAATAATCCAGTAGGTGTTTGTCATTATTAATATATGCTTTATCCGGGATATGAGTTAACCTTACACTTTGTACATGAAATACTCCAATAAGTGTTTGTCACTATAAATATATGGTATATCCGGGATACGGGTTAGGTTTACCCTCCGGGAATGAAATATTCCAGTAAGTGTTTGTCCCTATTAATATATGCTATATCTAGGATACGGGTTACCGTAACCCTTCGGGCATGAATACTCCAGTGAGTGTTTGTCACTATTAATATATGCTATATCCGGGATACGGGTTACCCTAACCCTTCGGGCATGAAAAACTCCAGTTAGTGTTTGTCACTTATGATATATGCCATATCGGAATGCGGGTTACCCTAACCTTTCGGGCATGACATACCCCTTTAAGTGTTTGTCACTATTAATATATGCTCTATCCAGGATAAAGGTTTCCTAACCCTCGGGCGTGAAATACTCCTGTAAGTGTTTGTCACTATTCATATATGCTAAATCCGGGAAACGGGTTACCCTAACCCTTCGGACCTGAAATATTCCAGTAAGTGTTTGTCCCTATTAATATATGCTATATCTAGGATACCGGTTACCCTAACCCTTCGGGCATGAATACTCCAGTGAGTGTTTGTCACTATTAATATATGCTATATCCGGGATACGGGTTACCCTAACCCTTCGGGCATGAAAAATTCCAGTTAGTGTTTGTCACTTATAATATATGCCATATCGGAATGCGGGTTACCCTAACCCTTCGGGCATGACATACCCCAGTAAGTGTTTGTCACTATTAATATATGCTCTATCCAGGATAAAGGTTTCCTAACCCTCGGGCGTGAAATACTCCTGTAAGTGTTTGTCACTATTCATATATGCTAAATCCGGGAAACGGGTTACCCTAACCCTTCGGACATGAAATATTCCAGTAAGTGTTTGTCCCAATTAATATATGCTATATCTAGGATACCGGTTACCCTAACCCTTCGGGCATGAATACTCCAGTGAGTGTTTGTCACTATTAATATATGCTATATCCGGGATACGGGTTACCCTAACCCTTCGGGCATGAAAAACTCCAGTTAGTGTTTGTCACTTATGATATATGCCATATCGGAATGCGGGTTACCCTAACACTTCGGGCATGACATACCCCTTTAAGTGTTTGTCACTATTAATATATGCTCTATCCAGGATAAAGGTTTCCTAACCCTCGGGCGTGAAATACTCCTGTAAGTGTTTGTCACTATTCATATATGCTAAATCCGGGAAACGGGTTACCCTAACCCTTCGGACATGAAATATTCCAGTAAGTGTTTGTCCCTATTAATATATGCTATATCTAGGATACCGGTTACCCTAACCCTTCGGGCATGAATACTCCAGTGAGTGTTTGTCACTATTAATATATGCTATATCCGGGATACGGGTTACCCTAACCCTTCGGGCATGAAAAACTCCAGTTAGTGTTTGTCACTTATAATATATGCCATATCGGAATGCGGGTTACCCTAACCCTTTGGGCATGACATACCCCTTTAAGTGTTTATCACTATTAATATATGCTCTATCCAGGATAAAGGTTTCCTAACCCTCGGGCGTGAAATACTCCTGTAAGTGTTTGTCACTATTCATATATGCTATATCCGGGAAACGGGTTACCCTAACCCTTCGGGTATGAAATACTCCAGTAAGTGTATGTCACTATTAATGTATGCTATATCTGAGATACGGGTTACCCTAACCCTTCGGGCATGAAATACTCCAGTAAGTGTTTGTCAATATTATTATATGCTAAATCCAGGTAGGTGTTTGTCACTTTTAATATATGCTATATCCGGGATACGGGTTACCCTAATCCTTCGGGCATGGAATACTCCACTAGGTGTTTGTCACCATTAATATATGCTATATCTGGGATACAAGTTACCGTAACCCTTCGGGCATGAAATACTCCAGTAAGTGTTTGTCAATATTATTATATGCTAAATCCAGGACCCCGTTAGTGTTTGTCACTATTAATATATGCTATATACGGGAAACGGGTTACCCTAACCCTTCGGGTATGAAATACTCCAGTAAGTGTATGTCACTATTATTGTAGGCTATACCTCAGATACGGGTTACACTAACACTTCGGGCATGAAATACTCCACAAAGTTTTTGTCATTATTAATATGTGCTATATCTGGGGTAACGGCATGAAATACTCCAGTGAGTGTTTGTCACTTTTAATATATGCTATATCCGGGATACGGGTAACCCTAACCCTTCGGGCATGAAATACTCCAGTAAGTGTTTGTCACTTATAATATATGCAATATCCGGAAAACGGGTTACCCTAACCCTTCGGGCATGACATACAACTTTAAGTGTTTGTCACTATTCATATATGTTATATCCAGGATACGGGTTACCCTAACCCTTTTGGCATGAAATAATCCAGTAGGTGTTTGTCATTATTAATATATGCTTTATCCGGGATATGAGTTAACCTTACACTTTGTACATGAAATACTCCAATAAGTGTTTGTCACTATAAATATATGGTATATCCGGGATACGGGATAGGTTTGCCCTAACCCTTCGGACATGAAATATTCCAGTAAGTGTTTGTCCCTATTAATATATGTTATATCTAGGATACGGGTTACCCTAACCCTTCGGGCATGAATACTCCAGTGAGTGTTTGTCACTATTAATATATGCTATATCCGGGATACGGGTTACCCTAACCCTTCGGGCATGAAAAACACCAGTTAGTGTTTGTCACTTATAATATATGCCATATCGGAATGCGGGTTACCCTAACCCTTTGGGCATGACATACCCCTTTAAGTGTTTGTCACTATTAATATATGCTCTATCCAGGATAAAGGTTTCCTAACCCTCGGGCGTGAAATACTCCTGTAAGTGTTTGTCACTATTCATATATGCTATATCCGGGAAACGGGTTAACCTAACCCTTCGGGTATGAAATACTCCAGTAAGTGTATGTCACTATTAATGTATGCTATATCTGAGATACGGGTTACCCTAACCCTTCGGGCATGAAATACTACAGTAGGTGTTTGCCACTATGAATATATGCTTTATCCAGGATACGAGTTACCGTAACCCTTCGGGCATGAAATACTCAAATAAGTGTTTCTCGTTATTATTATATGCTAAATCCAGGTAGGTGTTTGTCACTATTAATATATGCTATATCCGGGATACGGGTCACCCTAACCCTTCGGGCATGGAATACTCCACTAGGTGTTTGTCACTATTAATATATGCTATATCTGGGATACAAGTTACCGTAACCCTTCGGGCATGAAATACTCCAGTAAGTGTTTGTCAATATTATTATATGCTAAATCCAGGACCCCGTAAGTGTTTGTCACTATTAATATATGCTATATCCGGGAAACGGGTTACCCTAACCCTTCGGGTATGAAATACTCCAGTAAGTGTATGTCACTATTATTGTAGGCTATACCTCAGATACGGGTTACACTAACACTTCGGGCATGAAATACTCCACAAAGTTTTTGTCATTATTAATATGTGCTATATCTTGGGTAACGGCATGAAATACTCCAGTGAGTGTTTGTCACTTTTAATATATGCTATATCCGGGATACGGGTTACCCTAACCCTTCGGGCATGAAATACTCCAGTAAGTGTTTGTCACTTATAATATATGCAATATCCGGGAAAGAGGTTACCCTAACCCTTCGGACATGAAATATTCCAGTAAGTGTTTGTCCCTATTAATATATGCTATATCTAGGATACGGGTTACCCTAACCCTTCGGGCATGAATACTCCAGTGAGTGTTTGTCACTATTAATATATGCTATATCCGGGATACGGGTTACCCTAACCCTTCGGGCATGAAAAACTCCAGTTAGTGTTTGTCACTTATAATATATGCCATATCGGAATGCGGGTTACCATAACCCTTTGGGCATGACATACCCCTTTAAGTGTTTGTCACTATTAATATATGCTCTATCCGGGATAAGGGTTCCCTAACCCTCGGGCGTGAAATACTCCTTTAAGGGTTTGTCACTATTCATATATGCTATATCCAAGATAAGGGTTACCCTAACCCTTCGGGCATAAAATACCCCCGTGTTTGTCACTATTAATAAATGCTATATCCGGGATACGGGTAACCCTAACCCTTCGGGCATGAAATACTCCAGTAAGTGTTTGTCACTTATAATATATGCAATATCCGGAAAACGGGTTACCCTAACCCTTCGGGCATGACATACAACTTTAAGTGTTTGTCACTATTCATATATGCTATATCCAGGATACGGGTTACCCTAACCCTTTGGGCATGAAATAATCCAGTAGGTGTTTGTCATTATTAATATATGCTTTATCCGGTATATGAGTTAACCTTACACTTTGTACATGAAATACTCCAATAAGTGTTTGTCACTATAAATATATGGTATATCCGGGATACGGGTTAGGTTTACCCTCCGGGAATGAAATATTCCAGTAAGTGTTTGTCCCTATTAATATATGCTATATCTAGGATACGGGTTACCCTAACCCTTCGGGCATGAATACTCCAGTGAGTGTTTGTCACTATTAATATATGCTATATCCGGGATACCGGTTACCCTAACCCTTCGGGCATGAAAAATTCCAGTTAGTGTTTGTCACTTATAATATATGCCATATCGGAATGCGGGTTACCCTAACCCTTCGGGCATGACATACCCCTTTAAGTGTTTGTCACTATTAATATATGCTCTATCCAGGATAAAGGTTTCCTAACCCTCGGGCGTGAAATACTCCTGTAAGTGTTTGTCACTATTCATATATGCTATATCCGGGAAACGGGTTACCCTAACCCTTCGGGTATGAAATACTCCAGTAAGTGTATGTCTCTATTAATGTATGCTATATCTGAGATACGGGTTACCCTAACCCTTCGGGCATGAAATACTACAGTAGGTGTTTGCCACTATGAATATATGCTATATCCAGGATACGAGTTACCGTAACCCTTCGGGCATGAAATACTCAAATAAGTGTTTCTCGTTATTATTATATGCTAAATCCATGTAGGTGTTTGTCACTATTAATATATGCTATATCAGGGATACGGGTTACCCTAACCCTTCGGGCATGGAATACTCCACTAGGTGTTTGTCACTATTAATATATGCTATATCTGGGGTACAAGTTACCGTAACCCTTCGGGCATGAAATACTCCAGTAAGTGTTTGTCAATATTATTATCAGCTAAATCCAGGACCCCGTAAGTGTTTGTCACTATTAATATATGCTATATCCGGGAAACGGGTTACCCTAACCCTTCGGGTATGAAATACTCCAGTAAGTGTATGTCACTATTATTGTAGGCTATACCTCAGATACGGGTAACACTAACACTTCGGGCATGAAATACTCCACAAAGTTTTTGTCATTATTAATATGTGCTATATCTGGGGTAACGGCATGAAATACTCCAGTGAGTGTTTGTCACTTTTAATATATGCTATATCCGGGATACGGGTTACCCTAACCCTTCGGGAATGAAATACTCCAGTAAGTGTTTGTCACTTATAATATATGCAATATCCGGCAAAGAGGTTACCCTAACCCTTCGGGCATGACATACCCCTTTAAGTGTTTGTCACTATTAATATATGCTCTATCCGGGATAAGGGTTCCCTAACCTTCGGGCGTGAAATACTCCTTTAAGGGTTTGTCACTATTCATATATGCTATATCCAAGATAAGGGTTACCCTAACCCTTCGGGCATAAAATCCCCCCGTTTTTTGTCACTATTAATATATGCTATATCCGGGATACGGGTAACCCTAACCCTTCGGGCATGAAATACTCCAGTAAGTGTTTGTCACTTATAATATATGCAATATCCGAGAAACGGGTTACCCTAACCCTTCGGGCATGACATACAACTTTAAGTGTTTGTCACTATTCATATATGCTATATCCAGGATACGGGTTACCCTAACCCTTTGGGCATGAAATAATCCAGTAGGTGTTTGTCATTATTAATATATGCTTTATCCGGTATATGAGTTAACCTTACACTTTGTACATGAAATACTCCAATAAGTGTTTGTCACTATAAATATATGGTATATCCGGGATACGGGTTAGGTTTACCCTCCGGGAATGAAATATTCCAGTAAGTGTTTGTCCCTATTAATATATGCTATATCTTGGATACAGGTTACCGTAACCCTTCGGGCATGAATACTCCAGTGAGTGTTTGTCACTATTAATATATGCTATATCCGGGATACGGGTTACCCTAACCCTTCGGGCATGAAAAACTCCAGTTAGTGTTTGTCACTTATGATATATGCCATATCGGAATGCGGGTTACCCTAACCTTTCAGGCATGACATACCCCTTTAAGTGTTTGTCACTATTAATATATGCTCTATCCAGGATAAAGGTTTCCTAACCCTCGGGCGTGAAATACTCCTGTAAGTGTTTGTCACTATTCATATATGCTAAATCCGGGAAACGGGTTACCCTAACCCTTCGGACATGAAATATTCCATTAAGTGTTTGTCCCTATTAATATATGCTATATCTAGGATACCGGTTACCCTAACCCTTCGGGCATGAATACTCCAGTGAGTGTTTGTCACTATTAATATATGCTATATCCGGGATACGGGTTACCCTAACCCTTCGGGCATGAAAAATTCCAGTTAGTGTTTGTCACTTATAATATATGCCATATCGGAATGCGGGTTACCCTAACCCTTCGGGCATGACATACCCCAGTAAGTGTTTGTCACTATTAATATATGCTCTATCCAGGATAAAGGTTTCCTAACCCTCGGGCGTGAAATACTCCTGTAAGTGTTTGTCACTATTCATATATGCTAAATCCGGGAAACGGGTTACCCTAACCCTTCGGACATGAAATATTCTAGTAAGTGTTTGTCCCAATTAATATATGCTATATCTAGGATACCGGTTACCCTAACCCTTCGGGCATGAATACTCCAGTGAGTGTTTGTCACTATTAATATATGCTATATCCGGGATACGGGTTACCCTAACCCTTCGGGCATGAAAAACTCCAGTTAGTGTTTGTCACTTATGATATATGCCATATCGGAATGCGGGTTACCCTAACACTTCGGGCATGACATACCCCTTTAAGTGTTTGTCACTATTAATATATGCTCTATCCAGGATAAAGGTTTCCTAACCCTCGGGCGTGAAATACTCCTGTAAGTGTTTGTCACTATTCATATATGCTAAATCCGGGAAACGGGTTACCCTAACCCTTCGGACATGAAATATTCCAGTAAGTGTTTGTCCCTATTAATATATGCTATATCTAGGATACCGGTTACCCTAACCCTTCGGGCATGAATACTCCAGTGAGTGTTTGTCACTATTAATATATGCTATATCCGGGATACGGGTTACCCTAACCCTTCGGGCATGAAAAACTCCAGTTAGTGTTTGTCACTTATAATATATGCCATATCGGAATGCGGGTTACCCTAACCCTTTGGGCATGACATACCCCTTTAAGTGTTTATCACTATTAATATATGCTCTATCCAGGATAAAGGTTTCCTAACCCTCGGGCGTGAAATACTCCTGTAAGTGTTTGTCACTATTCATATATGCTATATCCGGGAAACGGGTTACCCTAACCCTTCGGGTATGAAATACTCCAGTAAGTGTATGTCACTATTAATGTATGCTATATCTGAGATACGGGTTACCCTAACCCTTCGGGCATGAAATACTCCAGTAAGTGTTTGTCAATATTATTATATGCTAAATCCAGGTAGGTGTTTGTCACTTTTAATATATGCTATATCCGGGATACGGGTTACCCTAATCCTTCGGGCATGGAATACTCCACTAGGTGTTTGTCACCATTAATATATGCTATATCTGGGATACAAGTTACCGTAACCCTTCGGGCATGAAATACTCCAGTAAGTGTTTGTCAATATTATTATATGCTAAATCCAGGACCCCGTTAGTGTTTGTCACTATTAATATATGCTATATACGGGAAACGGGTTACCCTAACCCTTCGGGTATGAAATACTCCAGTAAGTGTATGTCACTATTATTGTAGGCTATACCTCAGATACGGGTTACACTAACACTTCGGGCATGAAATACTCCACAAAGTTTTTGTCATTATTAATATGTGCTATATCTGGGGTAACGGCATGAAATACTCCAGTGAGTGTTTGTCACTTTTAATATATGCTATATCCGGGATACGGGTAACCCTAACCCTTCGGGCATGAAATACTCCAGTAAGTGTTTGTCACTTATAATATATGCAATATCCGGAAAACGGGTTACCCTAACCTTTCGGGCATGACATACAACTTTAAGTGTTTGTCACTATTCATATATGTTATATCCAGGATACGGGTTACCCTAACCCTTTTGGCATGAAATAATCCAGTAGGTGTTTGTCATTATTAATATATGCTTTATCCGGGATATGAGTTAACCTTACACTTTGTACATGAAATACTCCAATAAGTGTTTGTCACTATAAATATATGGTATATCCGGGATACGGGATAGGTTTACCCTAACCCTTCGGACATGAAATATTCCAGTAAGTGTTTGTCCCTATTAATATATGCTATATCTAGGATACGCGTTACCCTAACCCTTCGGGCATGAATACTCAAGTGAGTGTTTGTCACTATTAATATATGCTATATCCGGGATACGGGTTACCCTAACCCTTCGGGCATGAAAAACTCCAGTTAGTGTTTGTCACTTATAATATATGCCATATCGGAATGCGGGTTACCCTAACCCTTTGGGCATGACATACCCCTTTAAGTGTTTGTCACTATTAATATATGCTCTATCCAGGATAAAGGTTTCCTAACCCTCGGGCGTGAAATACTCCTGTAAGTGTTTGTCACTATTCATATATGCTATATCCGGGAAACGGGTTAACCTAACCCTTCGGGTATGAAATACTCCAGTAAGTGTATGTCACTATTAATGTATGCTATATCTGAGATACGGGTTACCCTAACCCTTCGGGCATGAAATACTACAGTAGGTGTTTGCCACTATGAATATATGCTTTATCCAGGATACGAGTTACCGTAACCCTTCGGGCATGAAATACTCAAATAAGTGTTTCTCGTTATTATTATATGCTAAATCCAGGTAGGTGTTTGTCACAATTAATATATGCTATATCCGGGATACGGGTCACCCTAACCCTTCGGGCATGGAATACTCCACTAGGTGTTTGTCACTATTAATATATGCTATATCTGGGATACAAGTTACCGTAACCCTTCGGGCATGAAATACTCCAGTAAGTGTTTGTCAATATTATTATATGCTAAATCCAGGACCCCGTAAGTGTTTGTCACTATTAATATATGCTATATCCGGGAAACGGGTTACCCTAACCCTTCGGGTATGAAATACTCCAGTAAGTGTATGTCACTATTATTGTAGGCTATACCTCAGATACGGGTTACACTAACACTTCGGGCATGAAATACTCCACAAAGTTTTTGTCATTATTAATATGTGCTATATCTTGGGTAACGGCATGAAATACTCCAGTGAGTGTTTGTCACTTTTAATATATGCTATATCCGGGATACGGGTTACCCTAACCCTTCGGGCATGGAATACTCCAGTAAGTGTTTGTCACTTATAATATATGCAATATCCGGGAAAGAGGTTACCCTAACCCTTCGGACATGAAATATTCCAGTAAGTGTTTGTCCCTATTAATATATGCTATATCTAGGATACGGGTTACCCTAACCCTTCGGGCATGAATACTCCAGTGAGTGTTTGTCACTATTAATATATGCTATATCCGGGATACGGGTTACCCTAACCCTTCGGCCATGAAAAACTCCAGTTAGTGTTTGTCACTTATAATATATGCCATATCGGAATGCGGGTTACCATAACCCTTTGGGCATGACATACCCCTTTAAGTGTTTGTCACTATTAATATATGCTCTATCCGGGATAAGGGTTCCCTAACCCTCGGGCGTGAAATACTCCTTTAAGGGTTTGTCACTATTCATATATGCTATATCCAAGATAAGGGTTACCCTAACCCTTCGGGCATAAAATACCCCCGTGTTTGTCACTATTAATATATGCTATATCCCGGATACGGGTAACCCTAACCCTTCGGGCATGAAATACTCCAGTAAGTGTTTGTCACTTATAATATATGCAATATCCGAGAAACGGGTTACCCTAACCCTTCGGGCATGACATACAACTTTAAGTGTTTGTCACTATTCATATATGCTATATCCAGGATACGGGTTACCCTAACCCTTTGGGCATGAAATAATCCAGTAGGTGTTTGTCATTATTAATATATGCTTTATCCGGTATATGAGTTAACCTTACACTTTGTACATGAAATACTCCAATAAGTGTTTGTCACTATAAATATATGGTATATCCGGGATACGGGTTAGGTTTACCCTCCGGGAATGAAATATTCCAGTAAGTGTTTGTCCCTATTAATATATGCTATATCTAGGATACGGGTTACCCTAACCCTTCGGGCATGAATACTCCAGTGAGTGTTTGTCACTATTAATATATGCTATATCCGGGATACCGGTTACCCTAACCCTTCGGGCATGAAAAATTCCAGTTAGTGTTTGTCACTTATAATATATGCCATATCGGAATGCGGGTTACCCTAACCCTTCGGGCATGACATACCCCTTTAAGTGTTTGTCACTATTAATATATGCTCTATCCAGGATAAAGGTTTCCTAACCCTCGGGCGTGAAATACTCCTGTAAGTGTTTGTCACTATTCATATATGCTATATCCGGGAAACGGGTTACCCTAACCCTTCGGGTATGAAATACTCCAGTAAGTGTATGTCTCTATTAATGTATGCTATATCTGAGATACGGGTTACCCTAACCCTTCGGGCATGAAATACTACAGTAGGTGTTTGCCACTATGAATATATGCTATATCCAGGATACGAGTTACCGTAACCCTTCGGGCATGAAATACTCAAATAAGTGTTTCTCGTTATTATTATATGCTAAATCCATGTAGGTGTTTGTCACTATTAATATATGCTATATCAGGGATACGGGTTACCCTAACCCTTCGGGCATGGAATACTCCACTAATTGTTTGTCACTATTAATATATGCTATATCTGGGGTACAAGTTACCGTAACCCTTCGGGCATGAAATACTCCAGTAAGTGTTTGTCAATATTATTATCAGCTAAATCCAGGACCCCGTAAGTGTTTGTCACTATTAATATATGCTATATCCGGGAAACGGGTTACCCTAACCCTTCGGGTATGAAATACTCCAGTAAGTGTATGTCACTATTATTGTAGGCTATACCTCAGATACGGGTAACACTAACACTTCGGGCATGAAATACTCCACAAAGTTTTTGTCATTATTAATATGTGCTATATCTGGGGTAACGGCATGAAATACTCCAGTGAGTGTTTGTCACTTTTAATATATGCTATATCCGGGATACGGGTTACCCTAACCCTTCGGGCATGAAATACTCCAGTAAGTGTTTGTCACTTATAATATATGCAATATCCGGCAAAGAGGTTACCCTAACCCTTCGGGCATGACATACCCCTTTAAGTGTTTGTCACTATTAATATATGCTCTATCCGGGATAAGGGTTCCCTAACCTTCGGGCGTGAAATACTCCTTTAAGGGTTTGTCACTATTCATATATGCTATATCCAAGATAAGGGTTACCCTAACCCTTCGGGCATAAAATCCCCCCGTTTTTTGTCACTATTAATATATGCTATATCCGGGATACGGGTAACCCTAACCCTTCGGGCATGAAATACTCCAGTAAGTGTTTGTCACTTATAATATATGCAATATCCGAGAAACGGGTTACCCTAACCCTTCGGGCATGACATACAACTTTAAGTGTTTGTCACTATTCATATATGCTATATCCAGGATACGGGTTACCCTAACCCTTTGGGCATGAAATAATCCAGTAGGTGTTTGTCATTATTAATATATGCTTTATCCGGGATATGAGTTAACCTTACACTTTGTACATGAAATACTCCAATAAGTGTTTGTCACTATAAATATATGGTATATCCGGGATACGGGTTAGGTTTACCCTCCGGGAATGAAATATTCCAGTAAGTGTTTGTCCCTATTAATATATGCTATATCTAGGATACGGGTTACCGTAACCCTTCGGGCATGAATACTCCAGTGAGTGTTTGTCACTATTAATATATGCTATATCCGGGATACGGGTTACCCTAACCCTTCGGGCATGAAAAACTCCAGTTAGTGTTTGTCACTTATGATATATGCCATATCGGAATGCGGGTTACCCTAACCTTTCGGGCATGACATACCCCTTTAAGTGTTTGTCACTATTAATATATGCTCTATCCAGGATAAAGGTTTCCTAACCCTCGGGCGTGAAATACTCCTGTAAGTGTTTGTCACTATTCATATATGCTAAATCCGGGAAACGGGTTACCCTAACCCTTCGGACATGAAATATTCCAGTAAGTGTTTGTCCCTATTAATATATGCTATATCTAGGATACCGGTTACCCTAACCCTTCGGGCATGAATACTCCAGTGAGTGTTTGTCACTATTAATATATGCTATATCCGGGATACGGGTTACCCTAACCCTTCGGGCATGAAAAATTCCAGTTAGTGTTTGTCACTTATAATATATGCCATATCGGAATGCGGGTTACCCTAACCCTTCGGGCATGACATACCCCAGTAAGTGTTTGTCACTATTAATATATGCTCTATCCAGGATAAAGGTTTCCTAACCCTCGGGCGTGAAATACTCCTGTAAGTGTTTGTCACTATTCATATATGCTAAATCCGGGAAACGGGTTACCCTAACCCTTCGGACATGAAATATTCCAGTAAGTGTTTGTCCCAATTAATATATGCTATATCTAGGATACCGGTTACCCTAACCCTTCGGGCATGAATACTCCAGTGAGTGTTTGTCACTATTAATATATGCTATATCCGGGATACGGGTTACCCTAACCCTTCGGGCATGAAAAACTCCAGTTAGTGTTTGTCACTTATGATATATGCCATATCGGAATGCGGGTTACCCTAACACTTCGGGCATGACATACCCCTTTAAGTGTTTGTCACTATTAATATATGCTCTATCCAGGATAAAGGTTTCCTAACCCTCGGGCGTGAAATACTCCTGCAAGTGTTTGTCACTATTCATATATGCTAAATCCGGGAAACGGGTTACCCTAACCCTTCGGACATGAAATATTCCAGTAAGTGTTTGTCCCTATTAATATATGCTATATCTAGGATACCGGTTACCCTAACCCTTCGGGCATGAATACTCCAGTGAGTGTTTGTCACTATTAATATATGCTATATCCGGGATACGGGTTACCCTAACCCTTCGGGCATGAAAAACTCCAGTTAGTGTTTGTCACTTATAATATATGCCATATCGGAATGCGGGTTACCCTAACCCTTTGGGCATGACATACCCCTTTAAGTGTTTATCACTATTAATATATGCTCTATCCAGGATAAAGGTTTCCTAACCCTCGAGCGTGAAATACTCCTGTAAGTGTTTGTCACTATTCATATATGCTATATCCGGGAAACGGGTTACCCTAACCCTTCGGGTATGAAATACTCCAGTAAGTGTATGTCACTATTAATGTATGCTATATCTGAGATACGGGTTACCCTAACCCTTCGGGCATGAAATACTCCAGTAAGTGTTTGTCAATATTATTATATGCTAAAGCCAGGTAGGTGTTTGTCACTTTTAATATATGCTATATCCGGGATACGGGTTACCCTAATCCTTCGGGCATGGAATACTCCACTAGGTGTTTGTCACCATTAATATATGCTATATCTGGGATACAAGTTACCGTAACCCTTCGGGCATGAAATACTCCAGTAAGTGTTTGTCAATATTATTATATGCTAAATCCAGGACCCCGTTAGTGTTTGTCACTATTAATATATGCTATATACGGGAAACGGGTTACCCTAACCCTTCGGGTATGAAATACTCCAGTAAGTGTATGTCACTATTATTGTAGGCTATACCTCAGATACGGGTTACACTAACACTTCGGGCATGAAATACTCCACAAAGTTTTTGTCATTATTAATATGTGCTATATCTGGGGTAACGGCATGAAATACTCCAGTGAGTGTTTGTCACTTTTAATATATGCTATATCCGGGATACGGGTAACCCTAACCCTTCGGGCATGAAATACTCCAGTAAGTGTTTGTCACTTATAATATATGCAATATCCGGAAAACGGGTTACCCTAACCCTTCGGGCATGACATACAACTTTAAGTGTTTGTCACTATTCATATATGCTATATCCAGGATACGGGTTACCCTAACCCTTTTGGCATGAAATAATCCAGTAGGTGTTTGTCATTATTAATATATGCTTTATCCGGGATATGAGTTAACCTTACACTTTGTACATGAAATACTCCAATAAGTGTTTGTCACTATAAATATATGGTATATCCGGGATACGGGTTAGGTTTACCCTAACCCTTCGGACATGAAATATTCCAGTAAGTGTTTGTCCCTATTAATATATGCTATATCTAGGATACGGGTTACCCTAACCCTTCGGGCATGAATACTCCAGTGAGTGTTTGTCACTATTAATATATGCTATATCCGGGATACGGGTTACCCTAACCCTTCGGGCATGAAAAACTCCAGTTAGTGTTTGTCACTTATAATATATGCCATATCGGAATGCGGGTTACCCTAACCCTTTGGGCATGACATACCCCTTTAAGTGTTTGTCACTATTAATATATGCTCTATCCAGGATAAAGGTTTCCTAACCCTCGGGCGTGAAATACTCCTGTAAGTGTTTGTCACTATTCATATATGCTATATCCGGGAAACGGGTTAACCTAACCCTTCGGGTATGAAATACTCCAGTAAGTGTATGTCACTATTAATGTATGCTATATCTGAGATACGGGTTACCCTAACCCTTCGGGCATGAAATACTACAGTAGGTGTTTGCCACTATGAATATATGCTTTATCCAGGATACGAGTTACCGTAACCCTTCGGGCATGAAATACTCAAATAAGTGTTTCTCGTTATTATTATATGCTAAATCCAGGTAGGTGTTTGTCACTATTAATATATGCTATATCCGGGATACGGGTCACCCTAACCCTTCGGGCATGGAATACTCCACTAGGTGTTTGTCACTATTAATATATGCTATATCTGGGATACAAGTTACCGTAACCCTTCGGGCATGAAATACTCCAGTAAGTGTTTGTCAATATTATTATATGCTAAATCCAGGACCCCGTAAGTGTTTGTCACTATTAATATATGCTATATCCGGGAAACGGGTTACCCTAACCCTTCGGGTATGAAATACTCCAGTAAGTGTATGTCACTATTATTGTAGGCTATACCTCAGATACGGGTTACACTAACACTTCGGGCATGAAATACTCCACAAAGTTTTTGTCATTATTAATATGTGCTATATCTTGGGTAACGGCATGAAATACTCCAGTGAGTGTTTGTCACTTTTAATATATGCTATATCCGGGATACGGGTTACCCTAACCCTTCGGGCATGAAATACTCCAGTAAGTGTTTGTCACTTATAATATATGCAATATCCGGGAAAGAGGTTACCCTAACCCTTCGGGCATGACATACCCCTTTAAGTGTTTGTCACTATTAATATATGCTCTATCCGGGATAAGGGTTCCCTAACCCTCGGGCGTGAAATACTCCTTTAAGGGTTTGTCACTATTCATATATGCTATATCCAAGATAAGGGTTACCCTAACCCTTCGGGCATAAAATACCCCCGTGTTTGTCACTAATAATATATGCTATATCCGGGATACGGGTAACCCTAACCCTTCGGGCATGAAATACTCCAGTAAGTGTTTGTCACTTATAATATATGCAATATCCAGGATACGGGTTACCCTAACCCTTTGGGTATGAAATAATCCAGTAGGTGTTTGTCATTTTTAATATATGCTTTATCCGGGATATGAGTTCACCTTACACTTTGTACATGAAATACTCCAATAAGTGTTTGTCACTATAAATATATGGTATATCCGGGATACGGGTTAGGTTTACCCTCCGGGAATGAAATATTCCAGTAAGTGTTTGTCCCTATTAATATATGCTATATCTAGGATACGGGTTACCCTAACCCTTCGGGCATGAATACTCCAGTGAGTGTTTGTCACTATTAATATATGCTATATCCGGGATACGGGTTACCCTAACCCTTCGGGCATGAAAAACTCCAGTTAGTGTTTGTCACTTATAATATATGCTATATCGGAATGCGGGTTACCCTAACCCTTTGGGCATGACATACCCCTTTAAGTGTTTGTCACTATTAATATATGCTCTATCCAGGATAAAGGTTTCCTAACCCTCGGGCGTGAAATACTCCTGTAAGTGTTTGTCACTATTCATATATGCTATATCCGGGAAACGGGTTACCCTAACCCTTCGGGTATGAAATACTCCAGTAAGTGTATGTCACTATTAATGTATGCTATATCTGAGATACGGGTTACCCTAACCCTTCGGGCATGAAATACTACAGTAGGTGTTTGCCACTATGAATATATGCTATATCCAGGATACGAGTTACCGTAACCCTTCGGGCATGAAATACTCAAATAAGTGTTTCTCGTTATTATTATATGCTAAATCCAGGTAGGTGTTTGTCACTATTAATATATGCTATATCCGGGATACGGGTTACCCTAACCCTTCGGGCATGGAATACTCCACTAGGTGTTTGGCACTATTAATATATGCTATATCTGGGATACAAGTTACCGTAACCCTTCGGGCATGAAATACTCCAGTAAGTGTTTGTCAATATTATTATATGCTAAATCCAGGACCCCGTAAGTGTTTGTCACTATTAATATATGCCATATCCGGGAAACGGGTTACCCTAACCCTTCGGGTATGAAATACTCCAGTAAGTGTATGTCACTATTATTGTAGGCTATACCTCAGATACGGGTTACACTAACACTTCGGGCAGGAATTACTCCACAAAGTTTTTGTCATTATTAATATGTGCTATATCTGGGGTAACGGCATGAAATACACCAGTAAGTGTTTGTCACTTATAATATATGCAATATCCGGGAAACAGGTCACCCTAACCCTTCGGGCATGACATACCCCTTTAAGTGTTTGTCACTATTAATATATGCTCTATCCAGGATAAGGGTTCCCTAACCCTCGGGCGTGAAATACTCGTTTAAGGGTTTGTCACTATTCTTATATACTATATCCAAGATAAGGGTTACCCTAACCCTTCGGGCATAAAATACCCCCGTGTTTGTCACTATTAATATATGCTATATCCGGGATACGGGTAACCCTAACCCTTCGGGCATGAAATACTCCAGTAAGTGTTTGTCACTTATAATATATGCAATATCCGGAAAACGGGTTACCCTAACCCTTCGGGCATGACATACAACTTTAAGTGTTTGTCACTATTCATATATGCTATATCTAGGATACGGGTTACCCTAACCCTTTGGGCATGAAATAATCCAGTAGGTGTTTGTCATTATTAATATATGCTTTATCCGGGATATGAGTTAACCTTACACTTTGTACATGAAATACTCCAATAAGTGTTTGTCACTATAAATATATGGTATATCCGGGATACGGGTTAGGTTTACCCTCCGGGAATGAATTATTCCAGTAAGTGTTTGTCCCTATTAATATATGCTATATCCGGGATACGGGTTACCCTAACCCTTCGGGCATGAAATACTCCAGTAAGTGTTTGTCACTTATAATATATGCAATATCCGGGAAACAGGTTACCCTAACCCTTCGGGCATGACATACCCCTTTAAGTGTTTGTCACTATTAATATATGCTCTATCCGGGATAAGGGTTCCCTAACCCTCGGGCGTGAAATACTCCTTTAAGGGTTTGTCACTATTCATATATGCTAAATCCAAGATAAGGGTACCCTAACCCTTCGGGCATAAAATAACCCCGTGTTTGTCACTATTAATATATGCTATATCCGGGATACGGGTAACCCTAACCCTTCGGGCATGAAATACTCCAGTAAGTGTTTGTCACTTATAATATATGCAATATCCGGAAAACGGGTTACCCTAACCCTTCGGGCATGACATACAACTTTAAGTGTTTGTCACTATTCATATATGCTATATCCAGGATACGGGTTACCCTAACCCTTTGGGCATGAAATAATCCAGTAGGTGTTTGTCCTTATTAATATATGCTATATCCGGGATACGGGTTACCCTAACCCTTCGGGCATGAAATACTCCAGTAAGTGTTTGTCACTTATAATATATGCAATATCCGGAAAACGGGTTACCCTAACCCTTCGGGCATGACATACAACTTTAAGTGTTTGTCACTATTAATAAATGCTCTATCAAGGATAAAGGTTCCCTATCACTCGGGCGTGAAATACTCCAGTAAGTGTTTGTCACTATTCATATATGCTATATCCAGGATACGGGTTACTCTAACCCTTTGGGCATGAAATACTCCAGTAGGTGTTTGTCACTATTAATATATGCTATATTCAGGATACGGGTTACCCTAACCCTTCGGGCATGAAATACTCCAGTGAGTGTTTGTCCCTATTAATATATGCTATATCCGGGATACGGGTTACCCTAACCTTTCAGGCATGACTTACTCCTATAAATGTTTGTCGCTAATAATATATGCTATATCTAGGATACGGGTTACCCTAACCCTTCATGCATGAAATACTCCAGTAAGTGTTTGTCACTTATATATGCTATATCCTGAATACGGGTTACCCTAATCTTCGGGCATGACATACCCCTTTAAGTGTTTGTCACTATTAATATATGCTCTATTCAGGATACGGGTTACCCTAACCTTTCAGGCATGACTTACTCCTATAAATGTTTGTCACTATTAACATATGCTTTATCCGGGATACGGGTTACCCTAACCCTTCGGGCATGAAATACTCCAGTAAGTGTTTGTCACTTATATATGCTATATCCTGAATACGGGTTACCCTAATCTTCGGGCATGACATACCCCTTTAAGTGTTTGTCACTATTAATATATGCTCTATCCAGGATAAGGGTTCCCTAACCCTCGGGCGTGAAATACTCCTGTCATTGTTTGTCACTATTGGTATATGCTATATCCGGGAAACTGGTTACCCTAACCCTTCGGGTATGAAATACTCCGGTACGTGTTTGCCACTATGAATACATGCTATATCCAGGATACGGGTTACCGTAACCCTTCGGGCATGAAATACTCAAATAAGTGTTTGTCGTTATTATTATATGCTAAATCCAGGTAGGTGTTTGTCACTATTAATATATGCTATATCCGGGATACGGGTTACCCTAACCCTTCGGGCATGAAATACTCCAGTAGGTGTTTGTCACTATTAATAAATGCTAAATCTGGGATACGGGTTGCCGTAACCCTTCGGGGTTGAAATACTCCAGTAAGTGTTTGTCAATATTATTATATGCTAAATCCAGGATACGCGTTACCCTAACCCTTTGGGCATGAAATACTCCAGTAGGTGTTTGTCACTATTAATATATGCTTTATCCAGGAAACGGGTAACCCTAAACCTTCGGGCATAAAATACTCCAGTAGGTGTTTGTCACTATTAATATATGCTATATCCGGGATACGGTTTACCCAAACCCTTTGTGTATGGAAAACCCTAGGAAGTGTGTGTTACTATTAATAATTGATATATCTGGGATATGGGGATCCATAACCCTTCTCCCATGAAATGCCCGAATAAGTATTTGTTACGTTTAATAAATGCTATCCGGGATATGGGTTACCCTTACCACTCAATCATGAAATACTCCAGTAGCTGTTTATCACTATTAAAATAGATATGCTAAAACTGGAACACGGGTTACTCTATTTTGCATGAAATACTCCATTAGGTGTTTGTCACTATTAATATATGCTACATCCGGGATACGGTTTACCCTAATCCTTCGAGCATGATATACACCAGTAAGTGTTTGTCATTTATAAAATATGCTATATCCGGAATACGGGTTACCCTAACCCTTCCGGCATGACATACCCCTTTAAGTGTTTGTCACTATTAATATATGCTCTATCCAGGATAAAGGTTTCCTAACCCTCGGGCGTGAAATACTCCTGTAAGTGTTTGTCAATATTCATATATGCTATATCCGGGAAACGGGTTACCCTAACCCTTCGGGTATGAAATACTCCAGTAAGTGTATGTCACTATTAATGTATGCTATATCTGAGATACGGGTTACCCTAACCCTTCGGGCATGAAATACTCCAGTAAGTGTTTGTCAATATTATTATATGCTAAATCCAGGACCCCGTAAGTGTTTGTCACTATTAATATATGCCATATCCGGGAAACGGGTTACCCTAACCCTTCGGGTATGAAATACTCCAGTAAGTGTATGTCACTATTATTGTAGGCTATACCTCAGATACGGGTTACACTAACACTTCGGGCATGAAATACTCCACAAAGTTTTTGTCATTATTAATATGTGCTATATCTGGGGTAACGGCATGAAATACTCCAGTGAGTGTTTGTCACTTTTAATATATGCTATATCCGGGATACGGGTTACCCTAACCCTTCGGGCATGAAATACTCCAGTAAGTGTTTGTCACTTATAATATATGCAATATCCGGGAAAGAGGTTACCCTAACCCTTCGGGCATGACATACCCCTTTAAGTGTTTGTCACTATTAATATATGCTCTATCCGGGATAAGGGTTCCCTAACCCTCGGGCGTGAAATACTCCTTTAAGGGTTTGTCACTATTCATATATGCTATATCCAAGATAAGGGTTACCCTAACCCTTCGGGCATAAAATACCCCCGTGTTTGTCACTAATAATATATGCTATATCCGGGATACGGGTAACCCTAACCCTTCGGGCATGAAATACTCCAGTAAGTGTTTGTCACTTATAATATATGCAATATCCAGGATACGGGTTACCCTAACCCTTTGGGTATGAAATAATCCAGTAGGTGTTTGTCATTTTTAATATATGCTTTATCCGGGATATGAGTTCACCTTACACTTTGTACATGAAATACTCCAATAAGTGTTTGTCACTATAAATATATGGTATATCCGGGATACGGGTTAGGTTTACCCTCCGGGAATGAAATATTCCAGTAAGTGTTTGTCCCTATTAATATATGCTATATCTAGGATACGGGTTACCCTAACCCTTCGGGCATGAATACTCCAGTGAGTGTTTGTCACTATTAATATATGCTATATCCGGGATACGGGTTACCCTAACCCTTCGGGCATGAAAAACTCCAGTTAGTGTTTGTCACTTATAATATATGCCATATCGGAATGCGGGTTACCCTAACCCTTTGGGCATGACATACCCCTTTAAGTGTTTGTCACTATTAATATATGCTCTATCCAGGATAAAGGTTTCCTAACCCTCGGGCGTGAAATACTCCTGTAAGTGTTTGTCACTATTCATATATGCTATATCCGGGAAACGGGTTACCCTAACCCTTCGGGTATGAAATACTCCAGTAAGTGTATGTCACTATTAATGTATGCTATATCTGAGATACGGGTTACCCTAACCCTTCGGGCATGAAATACTACAGTAGGTGTTTGCCACTATGAATATATGCTATATCCAGGATACGAGTTACCGTAACCCTTCGGGCATGAAATACTCAAATAATTGTTTCTCGTTATTATTATATGCTAAATCCAGGTAGGTGTTTGTCACTATTAATATATGCTATATCCGGGATACGGGTTACCCTAACCCTTCGGGCATGGAATACTCCACTAGGTGTTTGGCACTATTAATATATGCTATATCTGGGATACAAGTTACCGTAACCCTTCGGGCATGAAATACTCCAGTAAGTGTTTGTCAATATTATTATATGCTAAATCCAGGACCCCGTAAGTGTTTGTCACTATTAATATATGCCATATCCGGGAAACGGGTTACCCTAACCCTTCGGGTATGAAATACTCCAGTAAGTGTATGTCACTATTATTGTAGGCTATACCTCAGATACGGGTTACACTAACACTTCGGGCAGGAATTACTCCACAAAGTTTTTGTCATTATTAATATGTGCTATATCTGGGGTAACGGCATGAAATACACCAGTAAGTGTTTGTCACTTATAATATATGCAATATCCGGGAAACAGGTCACCCTAACCCTTCGGGCATGACATACCCCTTTAAGTGTTTGTCACTATTAATATATGCTCTATCCAGGATAAGGGTTCCCTAACCCTCGGGCGTGAAATACTCGTTTAAGGGTTTGTCACTATTCTTATATACTATATCCAAGATAAGGGTTACCCTAACCCTTCGGGCATAAAATACCCCCGTGTTTGTCACTATTAATATATGCTATATCCGGGATACGGGTAACCCTAACCCTTCGGGCATGAAATACAACTTTAAGTGTTTGTCACTATTCATATATGCTATATCTAGGATACGGGTTACCCTAACCCTTTGGGCATGAAATAATCCAGTAGGTGTTTGTCATTATTAATATATGCTT